>CM057811.1:77554467-78286967 GCA_030067965.1 Latrodectus elegans
TGCTTTTAGTCGTACATAATTTGTAATTCAGAAGTAGTTTTATTTTCTTAATTACAGAAAATTTCTTGTTAAATATATAGTGGAATCCCATTTCGTATTAATGAACTGCTAAAAAATATAAAATTTAGATTTATATTATGGTGTTTTTTTTTTTCAATTTATATTAATACACGGAAAACTTTCTATAAAAATTAAACCTTTTCTTTTAATTCGAGAAGTAATAAAGTTTAATTTACTAAAATTTGGGGCATTGTTCTAAAGAGAATTAGTCTAAATTATTCATCGTTTGTTAAATCATTATGATACAATTTAACCTTATTTCATAGGAAAATTATTATTAAAATGTATTAATCTCTTTTTAGTTTATTAAGAATAAGTTTTTATAATTATACATTTATCACAGTCATTATTTATATAACAACATTTATCATTTTAATCTCCTATTTCAAGATATATGTATATAATTTAATTGTATATAGAAAGATATGATTAATTTCGACTGGGTTAATTACGTGACAATAATGAGTAAGGATTGTTATCGTAAAAATGATTGTAGTCAATATTTTTAAATATTATTATTAAGATATGGAATCTCTAAATTAATTATCATTTATTCATATGTAGATTTAGATTTAAAAACGTATTGGGCGAAAATAAATTTATTACATTAAATGTCATATCTTAATATCTTAATTAAATAATTAAGCAAAAATCGGAATAAGAAACAAGCATGCTATTATAAAAGTTTATGAAATAGACGACATTTTTTAGGAAAGTGTTTCATAAAAAGGAAAAGAAATATGTAAAATATAGCATAAACTTTTTAAGGAAATATTTGCGATTCTTATCTATTATAACCACTAATGCACAGTGAAGACAACTTTGCTGTCAAAAAGATAAAGTATTTCGAGTCTCGTTATAGTTTGAGGTCATATTTAATTATAATCAATTTTATTTATATTTCAAGCCCTAATAAATAACTTAGAACTGCTCTTTGTTTACAAACGATATGGAAAGGAATTTTCGTCTTTAAATCACAAAATTAAAGATTAATTATAAAACTTCTCTTTTTTTTGAAGAATGCCTAAATTGTATTTTTAAAAAAAGAATAAAAAATTCTAGAAAGTTATAAAGTTGTCACAATTTTCAATGTCGGAATACATTTCTTAATGGCCTTAGGAGATTAAGCTTATGGCACTATTCTCTACTCGCCAAATGTTCAGCATTCGGAGATTGATACTACAAATATATTTTTCGCTTTTTTTGGCGAAGAACGATGGAAAAAAGTGCATTAAAAAGAGATGAAGCCAAATGATACGCCAAACGTTAAAGGAAAGTGAAATCGAAGATGAGTTCCGGAACTGAACTGCAGTTTCTGCCCGGGTTTTTAATTTATTCTCTCGTTTTTCATTCCCACCATAAATGTGTGTTTCCCTAAAACTGGCAAGGAAAAAAAAATATCAAAGCTTAGCTCATCATCAAATATAGAGTTGAGGGAGGGAGAACTGACATAACCGCACACGTTCACTGTAACCGAGACTGACGACCATATTAAACGATGGTTTTTCTATAGTTTAAATCTGATAAGATAGCAGATAACAAATGGTCCGTACTAACGAAAAATCGATGAAAATTTCATTACGCCTTTTTCCTATCGATATGTTCTTAGGGCCATGAAGTTGTGATGATTTTCAGTTGTGTTTTTTCAACGCTTGCACTCAAAATTTTCTCGCGCAACTTATCGGCAGCTTAGATGATCGTCCATTAATTCGCGATAAATTCAGATGCAAGTCGAAGAATATCTTTCCGATTTACTGAATGACCGTACTTAATGTTTATTTAAGAGGAATCCCAAGCCTTGCTCATCATATGTTTTAAAGAAATTGAATAATTTTTTTGTTTATATTACACATACTGTATAAATGCCATACATAAATTTATATTACTAGTAACTGACTGCAAAAACTTTTATAAGTTAAAGTAAATTAAGTAAGTTATTTTTAATGATAAATGGTTGTATATCTGAACGCGGAAACTGTCTTTCAGACAAAACATTCATTTATTTAAAAATATCATTAAAGACATTATTCGTAAAAATAATTCTAAAATAAAAATTTAATTCAAAATTTTATATCCCTAGTAATTAAAAATTTTCATAAAAAAAATTCTGATGTTTTTATGTGATAAGTTTTTTTATCATTTGCTACTGCTAATTATATTGACAATCAATTTCTTGTGTTTTGATAGCAAATTGTATGTCTTACAAGTTTGCCTTTATTTAAATGAGTAAATTAGTAATTTTCTTGCATTAAAATTGAGAGTCATAGACTCTATCCCTAATAAAATATTAAAAATATTTTAGATAAAAAATCCTGATTTTTTTATGTGATAAGTGTTTTTACCGTCTATCTATTGGCAACCATTTAATTTTTTTTTTTTTTTTTTTTAATATCAAATTTTATGCCCTACAAGTTTGTTTTTCTTTTTTGAATGAAGAAAGTGGTAATAAAACTTAGATAAAAATGGAGAGTGATAGATTGTGTTTTATTTTAAATTATATTGAAAATATATATCGCTTTTTAAATTAAAATATGATCAAATTTTATTGCCTATGAACTAACGATAGGTAGAGCATTTTGTTGATTTATTATTACGTGGCGCTGAAAGAATTTTGGGTTTTCATTTTTGCTTTATATGATTATAATCTAATTCCTTGAAATTAATAACGTTTTGAATTTCTGTTATTTTAAATTAATCATTTATATTTTTCTTTTATACCATTTTATTTTACTCTGTTGATAAGTAACATTATTAATAAAAGAGGTTCGCACAAAAATTTTTGTTTAATTCTTAAATAAATTAAGCTTATAGTGTTGAAAATTTTATCAAACAGTAGAACACAATCAGGACTATAATTAATTATGAATATATATTTATATTTACTCAAAATTAAAAGTAATAATCTTAAACATCATGAAATTTTTAATTACAAGTTTAAGGTAATTTGTTCTTGAGAATTTTCATTATAATATTCCCAATACAAATGAATATTTCGTTTATTTATCAAAAATGATTTAATTGGGCTTCAAAATATTATGCATGTATTTTAAAGAAAATGCAGCAATTGATATGCTAAGGAAAATGTATTCGCAAACAAAAAGAATATGAATGTTCCAAGAATATTCAGTACCTCCAATAGCTTTTTTATTTGATTACTTTTTCCGAATTTTACTGGTATATAATAATTTTCATTCTAATATATATTTCAACAGTAATTAGTTTTTAAACGTATAATTTCGATCCAATACAATTTCGCAAAATCTCCGGGAGAATTTACTTTGGTTTGCGTTTTCTTCATGCTGGGTAACATACTAAAAAAACCTGAATTTGTTAGTGTATTTTTTAAAGAGGGATTCAAATGAAACTTCAGAGAGTTCATTGTAGGTTTCTATTTGCGGAACATTCCTTCTTCAATTTTTTTTCCATCGTTTTTAAGATGTGTTTTCCTCATTTTCTGGAAGATTTTTTGCTCTCCTTTGCAGTCCAAAGATTTAGTAGATTGCCTTAAAATCTTTATAGGTGTTTGTGCGATGACAGGGTGGAAGTTGTTGACTGAAGTGAAATTTCGTCTTTGTCATTTGCCGCCATCTTGCTTTACAGATATTTCAAAGAACACATTAAAGAGGAAAACAATTACAAGTGCACCTTTATTTACTAGACTACTTCTTTTGTGTGCTTTTGTTTTAACAGGAAGTATATTTATCATTATGCTTTGTTATCATTACTTCCTCTTATTTTGAGTTTATAAAGCATAAAGTTGATTTTATTGTCCTAGCAATTATTCTAGTTGCTTCTTTAAAATATCAATTATGCATTTTTTCAATTTGTAATGGAAACAATTGCTCAAAAAATTATATATGTTAACATTAGAAAAAAACCCAATTTACCTAGCTTAATCTTATAATTAAAATATAAATATGACAAATTTTGTTTAAATTGTGTATACGTTTCCGCAAATGCATGAACGCTTGCTTAATCTATGCTGGTAAAATCTATACCAACATGCTCAAAGCTGCATTATTAAAACAAATCAATGCTCGTTGCATTAATTTAATTAAAACTGAATATTCTTATATACATATGTTATTATTGCAGTTAACTCACATTACATTAACGTAAAGGAAAATGTGGTTGATATTTTAGATTTTTAATTTTAAAAATATTAAATATATCATTGATGAAAAATACCAAATCATAATAAAAATTATAACTGTATATGTTTGCCTTTTTAAGAATAGTTACTGAAGTATAGTTGTCAAAAAATTAACTGAGAAAAAATTTATTATTATTATAGTCATTTCAGAATTAAAACTTCCTTTTTCATTGACATTTTTAACGTAGCTTACCTTTCTACATCCAACCGTTAAATATTTGTACAAATCTGGAAATACAATTTCCAGTATATGTGCCTCATTTTTAATTGAACCTTCACTTATCTAATAGTGCCCTGTTAATATTCGTATTTAAAATGTTATTCGTTAGAAAGATAAAAGTCTTCTCCTACTCAGGTTCCAGAAATATTCCACAAGTGTTGCTAATTTCCCATAAATGGGTGAAATTTTGAAGGTCAAAGCAAGTTGGCTTTATTTAAAAAGAAAACGACTTAGATTTATTGGGATAGAAGGCTATTTAGTGTTGAAATAAACGTAGTGAATTTTGAAAAAGAACGACAACTTTTTATGAAATGCTTAATATAAATTTGACTTTTACAGGAATCTTAAAAATTCTAGATATTGAAAGTTCTCAATTCAACTAATTTAAAAAAAAATTTTTTCACAAATTTCTATTTTTAAAATACTGATATTAATGTTTTTTTTGTGTTAGATTGATATACTCTCGTATTTGGCAATTGAAATTTTATTGGTAGGATTTTTCTTCCTACATTAATGAAAAAAACTATAAAAAAAAACGTTCTTAAAATTTTATATATGGATGAAAGTTACAAATTTTTATTAGCGATTTAATTATGTTTTGAAAGAAATTATTTGATAGAACTTTTTTGCGTATAAAACATAAATTTTATGTTATTGATTAGTATATTCTATTAGAAGAATTAGATCTGTATGATGAAAATAGAATTAAACGCAATTGAGAAATGCCCCTGCCCACTCTTGGTAGTTAGAGAAAAAATCTCATTGGTGTCACCATGTCTGTATCCCTAGAATACAACAGATTGCTTTTTACGTTTTTTGAGTGGCCAAATTAAGTCCCTTTCTTTTCAACAGGGCCAGAAAGTCTTTCTGGTGTGTCACTGGTGCAATGCTGATCTCTGAGCCCTCCTCGAGTCATATTCTTGACTGTCTGAATTTTACTGTGAAGGAGGTTTTGGAGAATCCTATTTTATTTTTAGACTTTTTAATGATTTTTGGTTTTATGGAGATGGTTTAGCTTAGTTACACCATCTGGGATTTGAAACAACAACAACAAGAAAAATTAGTAATAAAGCTAAATATGCATACAATTCGTATGTTGAATGTGAAAAAATGTATGAAAAAATTTTATCTGTCTGCATATATATTAGATTATTTTAAATACATTTTATCACTTGTGAAAAAATGTTATGAATAAAATATTTTTTTCAGCTAACTTTCTACATTTTTTGAATTTTTACTTATGCAATGTGAGTTCATACATACTTCCTTGAAAATTATCTCTGCCCCCCCCCCCTATATGCATGCAGATATTTTTCAAAAAAAAAAAAAAAATTATTATTATTTTTCAGAAAAAATTAAAAAACGTAAGCTAAAATCTGTAAATATTAATTTTTTGTAACAATATTACTTCAAAACAAAGTTAAATTAATTTTTTTTTTTTTTTGAATAATAATCAAAGTTAGAAATTCTTAATGTTTTACAGTTCCAAAACAAAAAAAATTTGGTGTGTGTGACACAGTCGCGCTACGTCTCACTCTTGGTTAGGCCCAAGTCTTGTAGCACAATCACTGGTGAGATATTTCTTTCCATTTACATAATGCAGAAAAGAAATTTAAAAGAGAAAATGATGATTTATAAGATGTTGTCAAGGGATGGGGGATATTCTTCAATACTGAAAGTATTACTGATGCTGCTTCATGATAGATCGTCTTTTCTGTTTTCTACTTCAGTTATTGTAAAAGGTTGTACCAATGGGAAGACATTGTTTAAGCTTTCTTTTTAGTTCTGAAGCCTTTGTAGCAAAGCTTTGTCAACCCGATACATTTGCTACTTCAGAAGAAACATTTTTGCTTTAGTAATTATAATTAAATCAGTGAGTGTAGAAACTGCGTTAGTTACATTTTTTTTAATAAAAATATCCATGTAACATAAAAATAATTGTATTTTGAGTCATTTAATATGTCGGCGATTACATTAGTTGCATTGTTAAATAATGCTTTGTTATAATTATTTCATGCAATAATTTGTTTATTAGAACAGTAATGTTATTCGTAATAAATATATTACATGATTTGAAAAAATGAAAAAAAATATAAGATTACTAATTCAAATGTTTTATTAAGTTGAATATATTATTATTCCAACATAGGTAAATATAGAAATAATTTGCTGATATAAGTAATATATTTGTAAAAAAGTATATTATTCTGTAATGGTGCTTGCTAAATTAGTAACTTCTATTCTTGATTTTAAAATTATTCAAATTTGTTATTTATAAAATTAACGTTCTAAGCATAATTTCTTTTGCTTTTTCACGTGATTCAAGGTAATTGTTTTATTGAAATTTGAACAAACGCTTTCATAACGCCTAATTAATTTTATGCTTAAAATATTCTTTAATAAAACTAATATTACCAATTTGTGATTAGTAAAATGGTTATTTTGATCAAATACAAGAATATTTGACATTTGTAACATCTGAAATATGTTTTTGTGTTTAGTAACATATAGAGCAACACATTTCTAAAACGAGTCTTTATTTTAGTAATGACATATTTTAGAAATAAGTAACAACTTGTTTCTAAAATGAGTTATAAAAGTGTGTTTAAGTTCAAATTTAAAATAATTTTACTTGAATTAGTTATTTGTTTGTCTTTTGGTATAAATTCTTCTCTTAATAAGCATTTCCTACTGAAATTGATAGTCTAAGCATATACTTACATATATGGAAAAAATTACTATTCATATATTTAAGAAATTAGTTTCATATTTTTATAATAGTTTATTAAATTTTATAATTCAACTATCTATATTTTAAGTTTTCCTTCATTGTTTTTTTTATTAAATTATTATTTAAGAAAAAAATTTCCAAATTACTATCACTTTTTTAATAATTAAAAGAAAATTATTTGGCAGTGATAGGAGAATCGAAAAAATCAAGTTATTGAGGGAAGTATAGAAAGAAAATTAAAATATATTTTAACAAGTTAACATTTTTTTTGTCTTATGCCAGCTAAGCTGACAATATAGGATGCACTGCTCCACTTTTCCAATTGAACCGTATTTGGTGTGGAGTCCGACTTCCTCAGTACACACACATGCTATAGGGACTCGTTTATAGGGTCGGCAACCATTCACACAAGGAAAAGACAAAGGCAAGATAGATAGAGAAATTACATCCATGCCCGAGCCCAGAACCTCCCTAACCGTAGTCAGGCACGCTGACCATTAGACAAGTTGGCCGACAAGTTAGCATATTAACAAGTTTTATAATTTTGTATAAAGTTAATATATTTTAACTCTAAAGTTTAATCACCTTAAAGTGGTTTGAATAAATCATAGATGAACATAAATTTTTATTTGTTAGACTTATGCGTCTTAGAAAAGTTAAAATAAATGAAGTTTTTATGCGCTTTCATCTACAATATTTCAAGATCTTAATTGATAATCAAATACAATCCTTCAAGATCTCAGATTTTTATAAGCTTCAGTCGTCTGAATTATTCATGTTTGTAATTATTTCTGAAAATTATCTCCATATATAAATTTAATAAGGCAATCCATAAAGGTAATCCATATATAAATTTAATAATATATGCCTATTTGATAATAATATATGCCTATTAACAATATATGCCTAGATTTCTTGAATCAACTCTAAAAATTGTGTGGAGAATTTTATTCGTTTTTTAAGCTGTAGATGTAGTAGTAGGATAAGTGCACGAAAATAGTAAAAAATCAAGATAACAAATCTGCAAAATTGTAACGAGCAATTTGATGTGTTGATGTTATCAGTCGCTTCTTTCTTCAAGTGTTTTTATGTTCTTGAATGAATAGATTGGATATTATTTTGGTATTTAAAGAGCTAATATATTTTCTTCATTACAAAATTCTTGTTGGAGCGTGTTGGATAGCTTTGCTTGTGGAATAAGAAATACTTTCTTTTAAACAGATAACTGCAATAAATATTATACTGAATGAAATTAAAATATTTTGCATTTAGGTTTAAATTTTTAACAAGTTTATGAAGGATTTTTGTGAATGGTAATTTATGTATTTTTCAAAAACAAGTAATCTAATTGGATTGAAATAAGAAAATAGTACAGATTTGATGCAAAAAAAGAATACTGAGAAATATATCAATTGAATACACTAATACATATAATAGTAAAGATGCTTTTCAAAAGTTTTTAATATAACTTTTATAAAATGTGCTCACAATTTTTCAGCAATTGAAGCAAACCGTCTAGACGATATTCAAATTTTCACTTATCTATTTTTGAATCCTAGTATCTGAAATTTTATTTTTATTTTATATATTCTGTATTTACATTGATGTCAATAAAAAGAGACTCAGAATTTTAGATGATATATTACTCAGTTTTATCAAACTCTTTCTTAAGTAAATTTTTGTTTTGAATGGAATTCGCATGTTCATAAAATATTATAATAATTCACTCCAGTTCCATTTGCCGACCGATGTCTGAGTGGTTAGTGTTCCTTATTCCCGAGCTGCAGGTCCCAGGTTCGAATCCTAGTTCGGGAATGGATGTTACTTTCTCTCTGTGTTTCTATGTCCTTTCTTCTGGGAGAATGTATGAATGTAGCCCGCCCTATAAAGGGATTTGTGGTGATATAGCGTGGATAATGTTACTTGCTTCTGCGACTTTATTCACAGTTGCCCTCTGGGTAACGACAAATGAGTTGCAGTTTCCGGCCTTGATGTGGTAAAGGATTAGTTACCCAGTGTCAACCGTTGTAAAAAAATGTTCCTTAAACACTTTGTCTCATCATTTGAGTAATATTTAGAAAATAACATTTTCATTGCTTGCATAATCTATTATATATATATTATGTATAATAAAGCCTCTGAAATTTTGTGTATTTTACAAATGAATATTGACATAACGTCCAGAATTTCTTTTCATATTGGCTTTTTAGATCGTTACGAATAGCTATTAAATTGCTAATTATTGGATAAGGGGTAACATCATTAAATTATTATTTATTTTTGAGTTTATTTAGGAATCCATGACTGAAAAAACTAAACAGTTTAAATTTTAAAAAACTATGTTTCCGTTGAGAAGTAGGTAAACATATTTCGTGCCAAAATTCATCAATAGGTAAACAGAGTAAAGATTTTTCCCGGCTTTATTCGTTTCACATCACCGAACTAAGGAAAGTGAAGTCATTTTTATGCGTTACATTTTTTGACCAAGTTGCGGTATTTTATTCTTACTTTATGCATATTCTCTCAGAGAGATGAAAACCAGGAGATGTGTGGTTAATAAACCACCCTCCTCTTGAGAGAGGGGTTCATTACGCATGCTCGAGCTTGTCATGTGAGGGAGGGGATAGTATATCACATCGCATCTTCCACCTACCATCCTGCACGCAACATCATCAGCAAGGAAACATCCTACCAAAAAACATAGCCGTCATCAACCTTGCCTTATCTTCTGGTTTGAATAACACACAACTCGGCTTTGAGAGGGAAAACGCCGCAAAAAAGTAAGGGGAAAATAAGGAAGAAAAAAGTGGAAAATAAATAAAAACTTTACCCAGTGCATCGTTTTATTTCCCTTTGCTACAAGCCTCTCCACAAACCTATTTGAAAAGGCATGCTTAGGAGAAAAAGAAGAGAAAAAAATCGCCTTTTTGCTTCTCTTGCTCTGTTTGTACCCAAACTTAGGTGTTATGATCATTTTCCCCTTCTAGTTGTTGGGATGAGTAAGATATGCAGAAAATGATACGAAACCAGAAAATAGTAATGATAGAGTTTGAAGTAAAGTGGTTTGATGCTCTTGTTTTGTTTATTATTTTATTTATAGCGTGTTTGAATCTTTAAACTAAATATTTTACTACATATATATAAATTATCCACCTGTAGAAACCACTACGAATTTTCTTAAAAGTGTTTGGGGGAAGTATTTGGGAAATAAGAGAACTACACTAGTTCCTCTTATTTTTTGCTATTGTTGAAATGCTTGAGTAAATTTTCCATCAAAAATTTTACATTGTTGATAACAGAACAGGTAGTTTATTTTTGACTTAAAATTAATTATATATTTTTTGCAATTGATTATTAAAATAAGGCACAGATACCGTACAATCCAGGATTCCAAATTCCGAATTTTTTTAGCGACGAAGAAGTGTTGGCAAGATGACGTATCGAGACGTGATCAAATGACGTAAATATTAGGGTTACCAAAATAGAATATTCTGCATTATTCTTGTATGTCTCCATATGTATAACTTAATAAAAATATGGTTGCCAGATACATAAGAAAATCCGCCAAAAAAATCACCAATCTCAGAATTTGGCACCCTGGATTATACGGCACTTGTGCCATTATTAAAATTAATCTTTAAAATTTCTGTTTTGTAATTTAGCATTTTCTTAATATTTTATTAAATATTATTTCATTAATTTTTTTATTTACAATGTTTTCTTTCAAATAAAACTTTATAATTTACTTTACACAAAAAGACATCTTTCAGGATAAAATATCAATAATCGTAGTTGTAAGCAATGTTACTTGTTTCAAAATTTCTATATTTATACACAAATAATCTAAATACTGTATTTTTATTTTTTTGCCATTCATTTTCTAATATTTTATTACCGATATTATTTCCATCTGACCCTAAAAAGGCTTCTTATATCTTTAAATGGATTAGTCAAAAAAGGAGTTATAGATTAATTGTTTTAATAATATCATCATGTGTGTGATATTCATCAATTTAAATTCCAGAATTATTAGTATAAATGCCATTCCCCTTTATCATTTTTTGCAAAGGAAAAATTCTTGGGAAATAAAATATACCTTTTTTGTGACTGCTATTTTTGCTCTTCTGTAAGTTGACTAAATGATTACGCATGCTCATATGCTAAAAATAAATTTAAACGAAATTTTTTTCTTTTGGCTTCTTGTTTTGTATTCAAATAATTCGAAATAGATAATCTTTTAATTCATTTTATAACAAATGTTTAAATTCTTATTAAAGAAATATGTTTACAAACTGAATTGCATAAAATATTTACTATCCAAATAATACTATTTAGCTATATGATATATGTTAAATATCAAAAATAAAATTATCTAAGTATTGCTTTGATATATTTTTTAAATAAATCTCTAGTTATTTCAGCTGCAATTTTGTAATTAGTTTAATCAGATAAAAACTCTTTTTTTTTAGAAGTTACCAACTTCCCATTTGCTCGGAAACAAATACACAATATTTCAGTTGACTTTAACACGACAGTCACCAAATTCCTTCAGCACTAAAAATACTTGCTTTTCGCGTTACGACAGCGCAATCCTGCACCCAACGCACGAATGCACGCTTGAATAATTGATCAAAAGATCGTAAATTTGGCAGGAGGAGACTCTCCTCCTAGCTCTTTCCAAAGGGAGATGGAACGTTAAGAGGCGATGGGGGTGGACAGTACGTGACCACCCTTTGCAGTACTCTCTTCCACTATGCCGAATTCTTTCATGACTTTATTCTTCAGAGTAGAAAGGAAAAGCTTGCGCAAGACCCTTTTCGATGCAAAGAATTGGCGAATAAGTTGAATTCGATTTAAGTGTTTCACTGTTTTTCAGGAGGCTGATTGTTTCGAATGTTTGTTTCATTAGAATTGAAAAAATAGTGTGATGAAAATGTCAATTTAAAAAAAAAGAGTATTGTTTGGTTCATTATATTTTAAAAAATATTTAAATACCATCAAACCATTACAGACGTCACCTTTTAATCAATTCTGAACAGAACTAAGATAATAAATTATTTCAAAATATGAATAAATGTTAATATTTTCTTTACAGGCAAATAAATTGTTAATTGAAATTATTGACAAAAAATGAAGAAAACACACAAGTTTTGCAAATGTAAATAAAAAATCAGTAAAGCAGTTTGGAAAGTTATGCAAAAATCAATTTTGAAGATAACTTTGATAACACTGTTATACTTTTGAGAGTATTTTTTACAAATTTAAGAAAAAGCTACAATTGTTACGACAATAGTGATAGGGAAAAACTATACTAACTTCAACATAATCATTTCTTTATTCTTTAAATTTAATTTCAAAAATTTATTTTCTAATCTTATACAATAAGCAAATTTATGCATGTCTTAGAGTATAAATTAATATTTTAAGAATATAAAAATTTAACAAATCATCTCTTTTTATTCAATGAAGTTTAGATAAGGATATATGATTTAAGTAATTTAAATATTTTTTACAAAAGAAAATATATTTTACTCTGTCTCTTACATTATTATTAAAAAATTATTTTATTCAAAAACTTTCCCTGATCTATAAAACTCTTTAAATCCTATTAATTGCTTATTATGTTACAAGTAATTGTTAAAAAATATAAGATAAATAAATGTAATATCTAATAACGATTTCTAATGTTAAATGCATGTTGGGGAATCCTCTGATTGCTGTTGAACTTTACAGTTAATATAACTTAGTAAAAAACTGCTAATGAAACAATAAAACGGTTTGCAGCATTTTTATCTCTAACCAGATTTTTTTTTCCTCCATCTTTTTACAAATAAAAAAACCCAACTGTGAAATTATCAGAGTTTCTCCACATCCGTGAAGGAGAGACAAAAATAGTTCTCCCCATTTTTTGCTCTGTCTCTGAGACCTAGGTATATTCGGAGATTTTGGGAGACGTTGAAGTTTGGAAACACTTTCCATCGTCAGCTTCCTTAAATACATCAGGACCTACGGGGAAAAAAATCAAAGGAGATAATGCCCTATTAGTCATTTACCTGACTGCAGAGGTAGGGTGCTTCTGCTACAGTTGTTACCAAATATCTGATTCTTTTACAGTAGTCACGCTTACTGTCTAAAATCAGATGTTTTGCAACAACGCATTGAATTAGTTGCACCAGTTACTTATTGCCAAAATGATATGGACTATTCAAACTTTTTTTGTTTTGTTTTGCAATATCAAACTTTCTATTTTTGGGACATTTTAAGTCATTTATTGTGCATTTTTATGCTTAAAATTACATTTAATTCCTATTATTAACTCATACACTAGTGGAATTTAAAATAGTTTTATTGTATAATATTGCTGAATTAGAAGCAACTATTTTTGAGTGTTAAAGAAACATTTGTTGATTTGTGTATTTGCTGTCAACTAGGGTATTTTCTTTATAAATAGTTTTTGTTTTGTAATTAAACTATTTTTACTTTCTGATTATTTTTAGTTATGTATGACTAAATATATTACATATTCTGTGTGTGTGCATCGTGTTTAAAATTAAATTAAACTCAGCTTATTAGCATACTTGCTCGAGGAAACTAATGCGATTTTAAAGGCAATTTTGAAATTTTAAAGTTTTTAAGATACAAAATCCTTGAATACTTACTTACCCTTCTTCACATTAGAAATAATATAGTTTGAAACTAAATTATTGTTTCTCTTTTAATTAATAATTATGTTTAAAAAAATTTCTAAATTAATCATAGATGCAGAAATAGTAACGATATAATAATTACACGACCTAGTGTTCCTGGAATTATTTTAGCCATATTTAGAAAGATTTCTTGCTAGTAAGCACGAGAATATCAAATTAAATTTCGCAAGTAAAATTAAAGATCTTTTCCATGATTTGAGCAAAAACTAATTGCTAAACTTTAGATGAAATGTAAATAAAAATCTATCATAACAAATATTTTTTTTAAAAAAAATGCTAAATAGCGTTTTCAGATTCATGTTTATTTGTTATCCTTAATTAATGTTAACTCTGAAATTTCAATATCACATGGATTGTCACGACAAAATTTTATCAAAACTGTTATTGCACCTTTTAACACATTTTAGTTCAATTAAAAATCATATTAATATAAACTTGACACATCCCATGTTGAAGTCGTAAATACATACATCTGAAAATATAACTTTGTATATTTAAATTCACTTAAAATTTTAGGCACTTTCACCTAATTTTATCAATATTTTTTAAACAAAGCATTTTTTTTCATCAATATCCTTTCTTTTTACAAAATTTATGCAACAACAATCATTTTATGTGGAGAAATAACAATTTTTGAAATTATGTACAGTAAGAAAATTGTATCTTTTATGTGCTATCATAATTATTAGTGAATGGCACGATAATATATTTACAAGCAATTTTTGGGGAAGAACTATTTTAACTAGTTCACTTGGAAAAATTTTAAAATTTAAGAATATTTTCCTGCGATTTAATTTAACTGGGAAAAAAATTCATTGCTTTGATTGGATTTTAATTAATGTAAAAGTTTAATGATGAGACTTTTTTTAATAAAAATATTATACTTATCTATTTTATTATATCATAATATTTCAAGATATTAGGATTTTTATTATAAATTGTTGTTTTAACTAATTTATTTTTGTTTTAGGTGAGTATCTTAAAATCTTCAGTTGCTTGTAACATTCTTGGTATGTAATTTTTTCTAAATATTTCTTTTTCCTTTTAAAATTAGAAGTATTTTATGAAAATTTAAAAAGATTAATATTTGATAAAACGAAAAGTAATCATTTTTATTTTCTTGTTATAATTAATGAATTTGTGCTTCCTATTTTCGAAAATGTTATTCAAATAACGGCATAATTTATTTAAAATTTATTAAACGCTATAGTGTTTTGAATTTAAACCTAAAAAAATGCGTATTTCTATTCTTAGAATTAAAATAAAAAATTCTTATGAATCAAATTTGGAAACATTAGCATTTAAATATTTCATTATTATGCAAGGAAAAATTAGTAATAAAAAATAGAATAGTAAATTGTGATTTATTTAAAGAAACATTGGAATTTCCAATTTAACTTGAAAATTAAATAATCTTTAACTTTATATTAGATTAACTTTTTTGGAACTTTACTCACATTTTTTTTTCATATTATTAGCTTAAAAAAATTAGCTACATAGATTGTCTTCTAATTTAACATACACATGATAATTTTTTCTAAAAACTCATCATTAATTTAAATAAACTTATTGTTCTGCATTTTAGTACGATATTCATATGCTTATAACATTTAATTTTAGAATGTATTCTTCTGCAGAAGTAGACTGAGTTTTTTATAATTTTATGAAATTATTATTGTTTACAAAAATAAAATATTATTTCTTTTACAAACAATTTTTGCTGGTAAGAAATCTTTTTTTTTTTAATTTTTATTTTACACGGTTTTTTCTTTTTGAACATTTTTAGCCATATTATGATTTTAGTATAAATGTTATTTTTTCAAGTGACATAATCAAATATATTTACTGAAATAAATAAAAGTTATCGAATTTTATTTAACCCAATCAACATCATATTAATATTTTTTCTGGGTCTCTTAGCTCAAACAATTGAAAATGTTGCACTAAATAAACTAAAATCAATTCCATAGCCATACATTTTATATCATTTTTATTTTCAGTATTTCATTTTCTCAAATAAATTGTTGCGCATTGAATTCTATCTCTTTCATATATAGAATAAATAATATTTCTTTTCATAACTGTAAAAAGAAGTATCATGTGATGAAAGTATAACCAAATCTTATCAAAAGTTAATTATTTCCTTTTTCGCATATGTATGTGCATATTTTAGTTAAGAAAAGTAAACGATATTAAATTATTAAGAACGTGTTCAACTACATCATATGTTTAATTTTTATTTAATCTAAACTATGAAAATTTTCTCCTAGATTTAGAAATAGCTTTAATTGACTGCTCGCTTCCATGTCTGCTTAAAAATTTTCCTTTTTTTTTATGAATGCAACTGCGATGTTATGAATTAATGAATGAAAAATACAAAATTGAAACAAAATATAAATCACACATTGAAGGTCAAATAAATACTGCTTTAGGAAAACTCATTATTTGTAGAACGAGGACAAGGTTATATAAACTATATAAGTGTTGTTTTTCTTAACAATTCGTTTAACAACATTTTTGCATTTAAAAAAATTATCATAATGCTAATTTACTGGTAAATAGGTATTTCTCAATTGAATTTACAGCAATATTTATATTTAATCTAAATTTCAACAAGAAGCATTTTCTAATAATAAAGATGCAAAAGCAATTATCTTTATCCGCAGTAATAGTTAAGTAAGATGTTTTATGCAAAGCGTACTTAATTTTGAATTTAAAATAGTGACCTTAATAATGAAATTTATTCAGATTGTTTAAAACTATAAATTTTCATTTTTTACTTTTAGATTTGTGTTGGAATATAATATTTTCTTATTCAAGAAATAAGTTTGTAATTTTAAAGGATATGAATGCTTATGAATTTAAATATTTTGTGACATATTTAAAATTTATATTCCAACACGTACCAATTTCAATACTTAAACTGTATAAATACTTGACTTTGAATCTTATATATCTTCCACTTCATATCCTTTATAACACAAATTACTTTTTATGAGAAATATCTTGAATTCGCACAGTATTAAATAGATGCTAGATTTCATATTTTATTAAAAATTAATTATGTTTCTTTGATCTTGAAATTCATGTAAATTTACTTAATTAATTTCTTTTAAGTATGTAAATTATCATTCTTTTAATTATATTTGATGCTTACAATTATATATTTATGTACGTAACCTTTTTTGAAATTCTCGCTAGTTAAAAGTATCAGAATTTTGGAATAAGACACAAAATTAATTTTATTTTAAATATATTTTGATTTAAAAATTAATCAATAATCGAAAAATAATCTAATCTTTTATATAAGTACAAAAAATAAATATTATTTTGCACTTTCTTAGCTTTTACAGTAACGCATAAAGACAGCCATGAATATAAAAATAAGCAACAAATAAAAATATCCATCTACCTAAAAAAAGGTGACTTAAGCCAACGTTTCTCAGACTACTCTTTATGAAAACAATAAAAACATGGCTTAGTATTCTAACTTGGCAAGAACAACAATATAAAGTATCATCGAATATAAGCAAAATGTATAAATCAACTGTTATACACAGAGCGCTAATGTTACGCTGCGTTTGCAGTACTCGAAACAGAAGATGATCATCCCAACACAACAGATTTCCAGAAAGGCAGAGAGAATTTTTCATTTTCCGTTGTCGCTGCCCCCATCCCTCCTCCTTTTCTCTGAAAATAAACCTGAAGCGCTATTTAGATCGCTAAGGATTTCGCTTCGCATAAAGCATTCCATATTTTCAATTTTATAGACCTAACCTCTGCCTTTGTAACTGTTTGTTTAGATTACTTGGGAAAGCACCACGCCATGTTTTTATCTAAGGCTTGGCGAAGAATTGTGACTTCGGGGTTACTCAGCAACCTGAATTGAATTGAAATGCAAGGAATAAATTATATGATTCGGCTTCTACGAAAGTATCTGATACTAAAGAAATATTTTGCTTTGTATTTTTATTTTTAAAAAAACGTTTTGCATGGAATTATATTAAAGCTATAAAATATAAATAAAAAATTAATATGAAATGGCTATTTTGAATTCAATGGATTAAAATTTGATGAATTTAGTAAAGAGCTAAATGGCTTACAGAAAACACGACAGACTTTTCTGACCTATTTGTTACTACAAACAGTTCCTAATTTGTTGTTATATGCTTATAGGTGTACAATTAGAGTAATGATATTTGACACATATTTAATAGACAGTGCACACATTTATGAATATTTAATTAAATATATGTACATAAACATGTATATGTCTATGTACATATAGTACATTGATATGTAATCAATGTACTATTTGATATATATACGTGGATAACATACGATCATATTTTATTTAATTATATATGTTTTTGTGTACAGTTACATTTATACATTTTATAATTACTGTAAGGGGGTATTTTATATATTTATTTATTTCATTGAATAAACATATATATTAAACATTTATAACAGCTGTATAAAATATTTACCAAGTTTGTGATTTATTATTTACTTTTTATATGAATCAATTTACATTTATGTTTGATTGTGAAAATGTTTGTAATATTTCAATTTATTTAGCATGCACGAAAATATTAAATACAATTATAATTTTAATAGTTGTACAGAATAACTCTTGTTGTAATATTTTAATCTGAATATTTTGTTCACTTTTAAGTAAATTGCCAGGCTTTTGTGTAATTTCTCATGAATTTATTGACATAATATAGTGTGGCGTAAGATAAATATCACAATTGTGTGATTTACTTCATACATATGCATTCTAAAATTTTATGTTTACTTAAAATCAATGCATCAAATTGCCGAAAATTTTATTTGTGATAAAAGAAAACTGCCAATATTCTCACACAAGTTCAAGTGCTGTAACATATTTAAGAAAGAGGAATAATTTTTGTATTTCAATTTTTAATAACTGCATTCAATTTTATTTTTAGATACATCTTAAATACATTTTTATATACCTCTTTTAAAAAATTTAGAAGCTGAATAAATTACCAAAATATTTCATGTATTAAAGACTTTTATTTATATATATCTATGTAACTTCAAATATTCCTTAATAAGTAAATATTATGACGTTTTTTCGACTTTAATGGATATATCAAACTAAATCAGAGAAGATTCATGAAATAAAAATTATAAACAACGAGGGAAAAAAAAAAAGAATTTTTATTTTTTATTTTACACTTATCGATATAACATTGATTGGTAATTTGAAATCGAATTCTTACTGCAATAAATTGCTTCTAATTTGATTTATCAAATTTCAAAGTACACTATCATAATGTGAGTGAGGTGTTTAGTTCATCGCCTGAATGAAACATTCATCAAGATATCGAAATGTGTGTATATACATTGGATCACCTAATAATTAGATCAATTATCATTTCTGCGAACTAAAAGAATAGTGATTTCTTATTTGTAAATGGTTCCGTTAGCCACATGAAAAAAAAACTCCTTTCATTCGGCCTTATCGCTCATGTGTCGTCGCCAAAAAGCCATCGCTTAAGCGTTCAACTTCCCAGATAAAGTGTACATGTTGAGTGAAATTGCCAGGGATTTGTTGGGAGAAGAAGCAACTTGCAAGAACTGGAGATATTTTGTAAACAGTGTGACAGGCTACGACTTTGTTTCTACTGTTTGGCGATCTGGATAGAAATAAGGACTGATCTTTACGAGCGGTGCTGAAAGTTTAAATAGGAGATGACCGATGACGTAATGGAAATTTCAGTGAGTGGATTTTAGTTTTTTTGTGTCTGATAAGAAGGTGCTGTATCATTCGCTTGCCTGATAATGTATGAGATTATCGGATGACCATAGTAACGATTGATGATTGAACCTTCTTTACCAGTAAGTAAGGAACTTCCCATGAAATTTTGTTGCTTTTCCGTATCTATATTCATTTTTCTAACTACTGAAAAAACTGTGCATCCCCTATTTTTGAATTATGTCTAAATACAGCTTTTTTCAAAAAACAAATCCTTTTTTAAATTATATAAACAGAATATTTGCGTATAACATTAACATGAGTTGCTTTCTAAATACCAAGCAGTGATGTGGTTTTTTTTTTTTTTTTTTTTTTTTTATTTTTTTATTTTATTTAATTTGTAATTTTATTAAAGGAAAGTATTGGTATTTTATTATGAATATGATTAGAGCCAAAACAATAAATCAAAAAATACTAATTTGAATATTAAATTTATTATTACCACACTTGAATAATACCAAAGCAAAATGAACTTTGAAATCGGTAAAAATATTTTTTTATTTTGTTAAAGCAAGACAAATAATTTTTAAACTAAATAAGAGAATTGTATGGTAAAATAAAAATAAGTGTCAATTACATCTAGAATAACATTAATTAACGAAACTATAAATAATTTGCTATTGGTAATGAGTAGTTAAAGAGACATTAACCAATGTTTACACTTTTATTTTTAACTACTGGTTACACTGTTCTTAAACAAAAGTTTACTATATGAGGTATAAAAAATTTTAGCTATTTACTCACATTTGTTTTATATATTTATAATTTAATAAAAAAAATATTACTGTGAAGAATTAATAAATATATCAACTTGTTTGCGCTGTTATTCAGTCATGTGTCTTGATTTAGTAAAATAAATCAGACAAATCAAAAAACTCAATATTTTGTTTAGATTGTAAATAATCTCAATTTGTATTGTAGTTTCGAATAACAGATGCCCATCTTAAAAAATTAAACATTTAGCAAAATATTCTGATATTTTACAAAATTATTTATATTTCCATTTTAATTTTTTTTTAAATAAAAGCCCTTTATAATGCAATTAAGTTTTTAGAAGTACATATAGAGTTGGGATAACTTGGATTTTACGTTATTATTTCTTTGAATAAGATGACGATTTTTATAAAGAAACCTTTATAAAAACCATTATCTCGATAGTAAATGTATGATAATAAGTTTTGATCTTATATTAATAAATGTTATAGTAAAACTTTCAAAGCAAATACTATTTTGGGTGTTAATTCTTTGTATTTTTTATATGGTTTGATTATATATTTCAAAGAGATAAATCATTTCTGAAAAATTTCTGAAATATTTCTGGAAATATTATTGTTATATATTTCTTACTTTTCTTCAATTTTCATTACGAAATCATAAAATTTAATTTTTCAATATTTTACACACCTCATTTAACAAAGCATATGCAAAATTAAGTCAAAATATTGATCCAAAAGTACTTTAATATTTTATTTAGCCAAAAATACGAATATAATTCTAATTACTTTTTCACAAAAATCGAAAATAATTTATGAGTTCAAAATGTACTTACAAAGCACTTTATTCTTCAAATGTGCTTTCATCATCATTTCATTTTTCCA
The DNA here is from genome assembly GCA_030067965.1 of Latrodectus elegans. NCBI lineage: Eukaryota > Metazoa > Arthropoda > Arachnida > Araneae > Theridiidae > Latrodectus > Latrodectus elegans. The sequence continues at coordinate 77,575,725 of CM057811.1, forward strand.
AGCACACGAAAACCGTAGATTTCCTTTAGCCAAACAACCCCCCATTTTAGCCTTCAAGGTGAAGAGAAGAGAGATGGAAAAAAAAAAAAAAATGGAAAAAAAAAATCCTCAGAAGGAACAAGAGCGAAATGGAAAAAAAAAAAGTAAAAACAACCAGCAACACTTCTTCCCAAGGAAGGCATCACTTAGCGCGCTCCCGGTATCTGACTCCCTACAACATCCCCCGAAAAAGCGTAGGAGGAAGGAGTGATGGGAGGCTTCACCAAAGTGGAAAGGGTGTGCGACCCACGGAGTCGCGTGCCTCCTAACTACCCCCTGACACGACACACGCCAGGTCACGAGCTCGAACACCCGAGATTGGGGCACAAACCGGTGTCTGAAACGCCAGATACAGGCAGTCACGAAGGAGAATCCCGAAAACCCGGCAACTTGTACGCCCACCAGGCCACGCTCATACTCGGTGTAAAACTGTTAAAGAGCGCTTTTGGACGCCGAGCTGTGATTAATGAATCAGCGACCCCCACCCCCGAGCTCTGTGTACTTTCACCATCTGAACTTGAATCTGCAAGTGAGTAAAACAACAACGCGCCAAGCTAAAAATAAGCCGATACCGTTTCTGTGAAACTTTTCAAGGTGAAGCGTGTTGAACAATTTGGGAAAAAAAATTGTTTGATCCTGAATAGAGAGTTAGTAACATTTATAATGTGGAGAGTTGTCGGTTTGTGTTTTTATCACGATATACTTATTCACGACCAAATAAGTCTGACTATTAATCAAAACAAGTCTCTATCTTCCTATATGTTATACCACCACTTAAAGTTTCAGTAATCTTCTGTTTTGTGTAACACATGTTTCAAGTTATATTTTGCAACAATATTGATGATTCTTTAAACTGGAATATTTAATAGAAATGTGAGTCATTATATATATCTTAATACAAAGAAAATTAATTTCATTTTTTATAGATTGTAATATTTTTGAAGCTTTATGCAGGAATTATCTGGAGATTAAATTTATAAAACTACTTTCATTTAAATTTATGGCGTACCTATTTCATGTTTATTAGCTAAATCGCAGATTCTTGTTCTTAGGTTTCAAAATAAATAGAAATGAACTGTGGAAGTACATTCTTATAGAGATGAAGAAAAGTTGTATAATGAGAAAAATTCAAATGATTTTTTTACATTTGTCTCTTATTTTAATTAGGATAAAATCTGGAACATTCCAAAATATCTATTTAGCATAGAACAAGAGCACACTTACATTTATACTTGGTACCATAGTTAACCAACTACACCTTGAAATGTTAAGTTCCTGTAACGCAGAATGGTAAAAGGGATCCTCATCTTTTTTACCATTCTGCGTTGATGTCATTTTTATTTTGATTTCCTTAATGATTGAAACTCAATATGAAATATAAATCTGTTATTAGATAACTTCAATCCCCTTTTGAATTAAGTGATATAGTACATTAATAGAGGTTATGTAAATTTCCACATATATCTTGAAAATATACCTTGCTGACATCAAAATGTAAATCTATATTTAATTTTTCAAGAATGACTTGATAAAATGAATCGCTTTACTTTTGTACTTCAAACATTTTAATCACCTTTCCAATTGAGGCTTGAAGATTTAATTCGATCGTGATTATAAACAAAATTATGAACTCTCTTAATTTCATATAATTAATTTTTTTTTCGTTATTCTCATTTCATTTAACAATTAATGCTAAAAATTATCTAAGAAAACAAAGACAATTATAAAATTATACGAAAGCTTAAAAAACAAACTAAGTCAGGTCTTTTTTGTTGGAATTCTACCTCTATTAGAGTGATTTATTTTCAAGTTTCGCTTACTTTATTTACTTTGTTACTATTTATTTCCTTTTAAGCCATCATATTTTGTGTTGCATCCAGCAACTATTCACCCTGCGGATATAATCTTCTCCAATGTCTCTTTCCTTACCATTCTTTGTATCTTATCCTCTCACTACAAATGTTCACTTCTTGTAACAGTTAAGATTTCTGATCCTTTGTCTTAACACAGTGAAAAATGGCTCACTTGCCTAATGCGCAAACGACACCCATTCATTTCTTAGGGTTACAAGGGAAATGTGATCTCTTTGAACCTATACCCTAGAAGAGGGCCCCTTTTGCACCAGGGAGAAAGGGACAAGAACCCTCTCCGAAAACTCTGGCAACTCAATTTTCTTTCTTTGTCCCTCTGGAGGATCTCTTGGGTGGGGTTTTTAGGCAAGGGACTTGAGGGGAACCTATTCTTGTCGATGAACCCTGACAAGGCAATTGGATAGGGACTTTCCATCCCGCCTTTCCTTGTTTACTGTTTTTAGTCCCCAGTTTCCTTCCTCCCCCCCCCCAAGTCTTGATGCGTTTTCTTTATCTGTTTCTTCCCTTTCTCAAGATGAAGTACGCCCTGCTCCAGCTGAGGTTGGACTTGGAACATCCGCAGGATTTTTCAGTAGAATAAGCAAAGGTTTTCCTGATTAGTAGGTAGGGATAGAGAAATGATCTTCCCTGCTGATAAATTAAGAGGGATTTTTCTGTATTTGATTCTACCACGTTTCGGCCTGGTGATTACAATGTTTGCACTTCTTTTATTTCACAATTTCAGGTACATTTTGAATTTGTGTGTTTCATTCTTTTCTTTATGTTTTACTTTAAAATTTCTACTTTTTGTGTAGTTAATTTTCTCTTGTAAATAATTTTATGATTAACAATCAATTTAAGCACCATTTATTAATATATATTTATTTATTTTATGGTAAAAATTTTAAGAATTCCAATATAGCTTATTTAGGTCATTGCTATTTCTATGGTTTTAAAAATATTGCGAGTGCAAGCCATTTTCCTTTTTGCTAAAATTTGATTGATAAAATTTTTACTGTCACTCTTTATATAGAATATAAAGTATATTAATAAAAAAAATTCTCAAAAATTCTGTATAACTAATTTTTTCAAAAGTTCTGTACAAGTGAAAAACTTTGTAAATGCTTTTTTTTTTAAATTTTATGCCATGGAATATTTAAATTCGTATACCATGAAAGAGATGCATGCATAATGTTTTGTTTTGAAAGAATAGCAATGTCTTTATATGGAAATGTTCAAACTTATAACTAAAAAATTGGTGTACTTATTACAAAATGAGATTGTCATATAAAAAACTCCATGGTTGGTAATTTTAAAAGCATTGATCATATAACTGACAAGTTTAGTTGATAGTATCTTTTGCAATAATTGACTGATCCTAAATACTATACTAGGAGCTAATCTGAAAATTTACTTGAAGTGGCAGATGTAAATTCAACTCATAATGTTATCAACAAATAAATTTTTCGGGTTCGCACTTAGAAGGGATTACTGTAACAAATTAAAAGAAGAGGATGCTGTGGCCTGGTCGGTTAGAGCGTCTTTCACTTTATCGAAAGGCAGAGTTCGAATCCCGTTTTAACCAAAGATCCATCGTGTTCGCTAAAGGCGGCTGGGCCACGTTAAAACTGGGTTTAGTCTCTAAGTGCAATGATACCTATGCGGGTGGCAAGTCAAGTATTGCAGGCCCTTCGTTAATTCTGTTTAGTACTTGCTTCAAAATCACGAAGACTCCACCTAGCTGCTTCTATTTAACTGGTGGAGACCAACTCAGGTCTAGTTACCGGGTAGCATGCCGGTGCAACAACAAATTAAAATAATAGCTATATTGCTTTCTGTAAGAACCTTCCAACATAATACTATATTGTTAGTATGTTATGAATGAAACTGAAGGAGTCTCTTTGCCATAACATAATGCTCTACCAGAATATCATTAAAGGAATAGAATACTTAATATTTTTCTTAAGTACTCGTTAAGTACTAAAGCTGTGCGTGATTCCCTGATCTTTTTCTTGGGTACAAGGTGTGACTCACACTGACAAAATTATTTTCTTCCAATGGGTTTTCCCCTGTGGTAATAAGAAATAGGGCTTTTAATGTAACACTTTGAGATCAACAGAATGCCTTGTAGTTGGCTGTCTTTTCCACATTTTAATATCATGCATGAGTCGATAGCTTGTATAGAAACCAAATGAACTTGTTAAGTTAGTTATTTGACATAAATTTCACTCGTATTTCTGTCATGGTATGCCTCTTTTATTCGGTTGAAAATTGTTGGCTCATGCGCCGCCTTGAGTCATAAAAAGGAAACTGGCAGTAGCGATGTGAGAGTCGGAGAAATAAAGTGTGTGTTTTATACAGTCCTTAAGTGAGTATTAATTGAGTTAAAAACTGAGCTATTTTACCAATATCTTTCTTAGGTAATATTTACTATTATATTCATTCGTTGCCGTTCTGTTAAAATCACAATGTTGAACAATCCTGACCTCTCAGTACCACCTGCTCATTTATTCTCCTTTAGTATAACACCTGCTCAAGTAATAAACCTTTATACCAGTTTGAAATTTCTTTCCTTCTCAATTTGAGAAAGATGATGATAACTGGTGTATTGTTGAATATAAGATTTAACAAAAACATAACATAAAATAAATATGATTTGGATTTGTGATAAGATTTTATCGCATTCACTTATTATAAATACATATTGTAATCATCCAGTTTGTTATGCAATTTAAGCCCTTCCTTTAAATCGATTACTGGAGTTTAACACTTGCAAATTCGATCATTTGCATATTTTATATTCACCTTATATTCTATTAATTTCCATAAGCTTATGACCTTTCCTTCGTTGTGTGGGAATTTTAATAATGAACTTTATTTTCCAGAATTCATTAATTCATTATCTAAAAATATAAATGAAAAACAATTTATTTTTTTTTTTGCTTATAAAAGAGGATAACATGTTTTTAATAAATATACAATGGTTAATAAAGTCATAATTTATAATTTCTCATATCTATCATGTTTTTCTAACATTTTATGATTAAATAATATAAATTATTTATTAAATAAAATTTAAAAATCTTAATAAAATGAAGATTTAGCAAATAATAAATTAATATTTACCTAATAAGATTAATTAACTTGAAATCCATGAATAAAAATTATAATTGAATTAGATTTTTTAACACAATAAATTTAATTATGAAACAGAAATGACCATAATAGTTCAAAACTCATTTAAAAAAAAAAAAACTACTGTGTTATAAAAAAAGATGAAAGCATTAGAATTCCTGTTTTACAAAAGATTATGCCACTATTAATTACTTTCAGACGCCATATTTTGACAACACGTGACAAAGCGTGGAATATTAAAACTAGCTTCTGCTTTAATCATGTAAATAATTCTCTTCCTCTATGCATTTTGTTGTTCGCGGTCTTGCTTTATTTTTATTCTGTTCTCCGGCCTTCGATTTTCGTGTAACAATCACCGATTAAGCGGGAATAGCGCCCAAATGTAATTATCGAGAAGAAAATTGGCGTCTCCAGCCTATGGTCCAAAGAAGGCCCATGAAAGGATAATCTTAGGTCCATTTACTTTGATAGGATTTATTCCTGCCGAAACAGAAAAGGAAAAGATACGAAAAAAAATATTTTATTTGTATTACCAGACCTCTGTCTTTGCGAAGATGCACAAATTGGGACAATTCAGAAGTAATAGGGAGTTCCGAAAATTTCTATTCATTAAGAATAGAATGTTCTATCGGGAAAATATTTCATTTTCCATGCAACCGCAGAATTGCCATTGGATTACACGATATTTAATAACATTGTACAATATGTTTTTATACGCAATTAATTATCGTTTTTTTCTGTAGCTCTATTTGTTTTGCAAGTGAAATAATATTAAGTTTTAAAATGCCCGTAAGTTTGCACTGCATTTCTTTTTCAATTGTTTTGATCTTTAGCGCGAATGCTCTTTGTACAGATACAAATAAAATGTTTAATATTTTTAGTAGTAGTATAAAATTAATATTAAAATTAATCTTTTATTCAATGAGTGAAATGTTTTCTTTGAAATTTCATTAAATAAGCACCACTTAAACGATACATTGTTCACTCCTTTTGTTTGAAATTTAACATCAAAACAGTTCTATAAATATACCGAGACGGAAAAAAATCATAATGCTTGTAAAATTAAATCCGAATTTGAAATAAATATTTATGTATATATTTTTTTACAAATACTGAAAATAAAAACCAATGTTTATGTATACATTATTACGTGTGTTGAAAATAATGATGACCTAATTTTTAAATCCGTAGAAACAAAATTTAAAAAGTTGCTCTATTTTGTTATGTTTATTTACATAGATTTGCTTAAATTTTATTGTTCTTTGTAAAAAAATCATTATTAAATAGTTTTTTGGTTTTATATCTAAAGGAAACAATACTTTTTTTTATTCCTTTTTCACCTAATTCCTTTTCAATTTGTTATAAATGCTTAGAGTTATCATCTTTTATTTGAATTTATAAATGAAGAATTGAAATTATTTTCCAATGTGTGTAATATTTATTCTATTATATATATCCTTGCTTATTTGTATTTTATATTCATTAATTTCTTTTAATTTGCATATAAATATCTTCTATTTTCCTTTGTTAATTATCACCAGTATCCGTTTAAATTACTGAGAAATATTATTGTTTTTTTTTTTTTTTTTTTTTTTTTAAATATTGATAACTCTTATTCATTTAATCCTACTTTAAGTCCTATCTGTTTGATATAGTTTCAGTTAATAAATGCATAGCATGGATAAACATTGTAAAGAAATATTGTTTCTCAAAATATTATGTATCTATTATTTCATTAAGGAAATTATTTTTACCATTATAGGAATTATATTATGTATTATCACAACTCCACCTATATTCCTCTTTGCGTAGTTTAAACTTTACTTCACTTAATTTTATCTGCACTAAAATGGCATTAAAATTAATTTTAAATATTATCTTGTTCAGGAATTAAATTTTATTTATATCAGAAATAAATTGAATTAGTACTTTATAATTTAAACTTATATCAAATATATAAATATATTGGGAAAAAATTCTTTCATTGTCTGATTTATAAAATAATTATCAAATTAATACATCGGCTATTCTTAATTATTTTGTAGTCATTTCACTTATTTATTAGAATTCGATCAATCAAATCAATCAATCAAAATCAAAATTTGTTTGCGGCCATATTTTCCGATTACATTCTAAAATATTATCCCTTGATAAAAGATTGATGGTTAAGAGATTTAATGTCAGTAAAACATTTATGTGCCAAACTCCTTTCGCCGAATGATATCGATTTTCAATGGCTGTTGAAGATTCCTCTTGGAGGGATTAGTTTCTTAAAAATCGGCGCCCACCCTTGAGTAATTATTTCAAATACTCAAGGTATTCGAATCTGTGCGTGTATTTCTATAACATATCATTTCAGCATGGTTTCGCATTTGCCATAATATTGACAAATAGAAAATACGTCTTGTTCGCAGCGGGAGACATACACACCTGTCACAACCACACCTTACACCCTCCGCAGTCACGTGATTTATTGGCAGACCCCCTTAATGACATGAGATTCACGCACAACTTTTATTACAGTATGTCTTGGAACAATCTTGATTTTTTGAAGTTATAAGAATGTTATCATTATAAGAAACTCGTTATCATTTAAAGATGGATGGAGTAAAATAATTTACTAAACTTGTGTTTTTATGAAGTATATTATTGAAAATTATTTATAAAATATCAATTCTTTTGATTCATTTCCTGATAATTAACATAATTGATATGATTCAAGTACATATCTCAATATTTTAGTCAGTTAATGGATTTAATTTTATGACGTTTATAAGTTTTTTAATCTAATAATAAAATTAAGCAATTATCATATTTAATATTTCATTTTTATTACCTAAAAGTAAAAAATGCCAAAAAATATCATTTAAAATTGAAATTTACGTACCATTTGAAAACATTTGAGAAAATAAATGCTTTCACAGATAAATAATTTTTTTTCCACATTTTAACGCGGTAATGTGCGCAGATAATATGTGTTTGAATTTACATTTATGTCTGTAAATATTTACTTTCACTGATATTAGAGTTTAATTTTCTTATGCAGTCCTTATAATTCAAATAAATTATTTATTATTTAGTTTGTTTAAACTTGTAATGTTATGCAAGCGATAACGTAAATTTCAAATATGCGCTTATGATTTATAATCAAGCGCTTTTTAAAGTAGTCCTTATTTACTTACATAAATGACATAAGGGTATTTAACATTATATTGAATAAATAATGGGTATTTTATAACAGATTTGTTCGTTTATAAGATAAATATATATATTTTCATGTATTGGAAAAGCTTTTATATACCACAAAACTAATAAAAGTAATATAATTGTATTAAGAATTTTCTGAGAGATTTTCTTTTACTACTTTTATTTGAGAAATTTACATTATAATTTCAACAGATATTTTTTATAGGAATGAGTTTCTATCAAAATAAATAGATTATTTTGCAAAGTTATATTACGGCAAAAAATGTTATTTTACAATTTAGAGTTACGCAGTCAATGTTAGCCTACATCTTTTTAATATTTACTTGAATGCTGATTCATATTGTTCAATTTAATTACATATTACAAGATGTATTTATATATTTCATCTAACTTACATTCTTCATTATTATTATGTAAGAGATATATTCGATAAATGAATTATATTTCATATGTTTCATTTTAGAAGTAATTCGATAAATTAATATTAATTTAGATAAAGGAATTATTACTTTATTGTACTTTTATTTATAGTTAATTATTGATAAGATCTTACATTTTTTTCTTGCTGCTAGAAGCTCTAATAAACAAATTAAATGCAAAAAAATCAATGAACTCTTAACAAAGCCTTTAGTTGATTAAAATATTAATCTAATCTGAATCCATACATGAACACTTCCTGAATAAGTAGCCTTTCTAAATCGATCCCTTTGATTTTTATGGAATTTTATGTTTTTATATTCTTATAACTGTCTAGACAGACTAAATTTTATTAACGTTACAGTTTTCTTTTTCTTTTTTCCTTTTAATTGTAACATGCACTGAGAACGCTTCATTTCTATCTGATTTTATTTCTAACAGTTGCTTCTTTTTTGTATTCTCTCATATCAATATAAATTTCTTTTTCATTAAATAATCAAAATTCACGATAAATATATATGAGTTTCGATTAATAACCTGGAATTTAGCTTTGTCAGTTTATCAGAACACCGTGGAGTATGAAAAATAATGAAATTTAGCCTGAAATCAAACTATTTAGAAAAAAAAATGGGGCAACTAAAATCGATAAAGAAATTAAATTTAATTTCTGTTATTTCTGTTAAATTTAATTTCTCTCTCTACATTTTTTTTAAATTTTTATTAAAATAATATTCTAATGAAAGGGAAAATTTTAATTAAAAATATAATTTTCATTAGTCCAAAAATTATTAAATAAAAAGTTTAGTTTTTTAATGTAGGCAAAAATAATATAGACAAAGTACTAAATCGAATTTAATGAATTAAATATTTTATTTATTAAGTGTTTAGCTATTAATTTTTTGTTTGCAATAAATTATTAATATCATTTGAATAGTTATAGTTTTAAGACCAAATTAATTTTAATTAAATATTCGTTTTAATAACCTTAAAAAAGTTCTTAAAGCATCAAGGTTAAATAAATTGCTGCAAATATTTGATATACATAATTTATCATCAGATATTACAATGCACTTCATAAGAAATTAACTAGTCGCATTTTTATCTGTTTATTTCAAATAAATTTAGTGAAATAACAAAAATAAAAAGAGTCTATTTGATGATTAAAAATTGCTTTACAAGTCGAGTTTTCTTTTGCTATTTTGATATGGATTATAAAAGTAATATGAGACAAAAATTTAATAGAAAATAAAAATTAACTGACTTCAAATTTATGCAAAATTTAATACATACTTCTAACTACTTTAACTGAATTTTTTTTTAATTATAATTTGCATGTCTTTAATTTTGAAGGCGAATGTAAATCTATTGAAAAAGTGAAAGTTAAATAAATCTTACTGTTTTATACAGCAAGTATATTTCTAAGCAAAATTTTAATTTAGAATTAAAATACTTATTAATACCTTTATTATATGCGCCTTTATTATATTGTTAAAATATAACCCACGTAAAAATTATTAAATTTATGCTGTTTCTATGAGTTTCTTACAAAATTAATTAATTTTTATTCATTTTAAATAAGTTACGAAATAATATACGAGATTTTTTTCTTCTGATTTTGTATATAAAATATCAATGAATAAAAAGCGAGTACAATACTTTTTAAATTATTAAAAGCTATTTTAATAATAATTTAAAAGTTATAAATTAATAACCAATCCTAATTTATAAAATATATACAACCTCTTAAAACTAAAAATTCATAAAATAAAAATTTAAAGCATGCATATTTCCCTTTTGAAATTGATTTGCAATATTGCTAAATACAGAATAAGTTTGTTATCGATTTCTTTAAAAAAATTATCTTTTCTTATACTAATTTCTTAAATAATTACCTTTGAATATCTTATTCCAAAACTTTTATTATAGTAATCATTAATTTGAAAAAAAAGGGTTGAATTGTCTGAAAAAAGACTTAAATATGTGAATATAACTCAATAAATATTTATTTATGAATATAACAATAACTTATGTTTATTTACGTAACCAACAAGTTTGCGTATGATTTAACAGTATTGTTTTTAAATTTAAGAATCAAAATTTTGAAGAGCATATTCGGTGATTATATTGATTATTTTGTACAGCTCAATGTATTATATTAAATATCAAGTGATTTCTACTTATAAAACCTTGAGATAGACTGTCTGAGTGCTTGCCAAAGGGTTATTCAAAATTTACTTACTTAATATATATATATGTATGTGTATATATATGTGTGTGTGTGTGTGTGTGTGTGTGTGTGTGTGTGTGTGTGTGTGTGTGTGTGTGTGTGTGTATGTGTGTGTGTGTGTGTGTGTGTGTGTGTGTGTGTGTGTAATCTTTTCATACATTATTATATCAGGCTTGTAATTATTTTATATAAATTCGTTATATCTTTATTAAGAAGTATTTGTCAATTGAGTCTCTCAACAAATTATAATCATTTTCTCCCAAAAATGTAGAGATTTTTTTATCCCTAACGCTTTCAAAATAAGATATAGATTAATATTATTCGAAGCACTAGAAAATCTTATATTGTGCTGATTGAAGAAATAACAATCAAATGAGACCTTGAATTTTCAACTTTTTTCTTAATCCTTGAGACATGATTTCGGATATAAAGACATCTTTTTTAATGATTTCTTCACAATTTAACGATGCTTTTGCGTGATAAGATGGAAGAATTTATATAATTTTCTTTGATAATTTAGTAAAAAATGTGATTAAAATATGAATAAATTTCAGCTAGATTATATTATAAAAAGAAATCCGCCCTAATTTGAAATGTCACTTTACAGAGCTATATTATTTTTTAAATTTAAATTAAAAATAAAATATATTTCATAATTTCTCTGTAACATTTATTGAACTAAAAATGAGCAGATAATTTAATTATAGATGAAATGAAGCATGCCTTTTTGATTTTCAAATCTGTTTACAAAATATTTAGTTCAAGAAAAAAAAGGGAAAATCTCTGTGTTAAACTGAAATGTTTTAAGTATGCGTATTGAAAAAATTTAGGTAGTTTGATTGTTTAATTTTTATTGATTAATTTAAGTAGTGTATTGATAAGTAGTAATTACATAATTTAATAATATTATTTAAGAGAAAAAATTTAGTTCAAGGAAATTTGTTTACAAATTTATTCTTTTCACTGCTTGATTATATAAACAACTTAGGTTAACTACACAAAATATAAAATATTTTGTTTTATAAACCAAATTTCATTAACTCAATATTTTTTACTTAAATCGAAAATCATATTAAAAATCATGGATATTAATTAAATACAGTCTTATTTGTTTTCTCTATAATTTTTTAGAATTCAGTTAAAATATCCACTTGGATTTTAGCTTCGTCGTATCAATATAAAACCTTAAGCTCTGATCGTATGTTAATGTGTGCTATCAATTTTGATTCAAAAGCGACATTTTCATAAGTAAATCAAAATTGATTGAGATTGATCACTAAAATTGATTGAAATTACAACTGTAATTATAATGCCTGAATATTAAATTTTTTATCATAAAAACTGAATTGCAGATTGTAAATTGCGTTATGATTATTTAAATGTCCTTATAATTCAATACTTCAATAATAATCATTTCTAAATTTTTGTTACAAATAATAATAATCACCCATAAATAATATAATCTTTGTTATTCAAAAATTATTAAATATTTTCAAAGCTAAGTAACTAAATTAAAATAGTGTCATTATTATAATTAATGTTATATTTTTTATATATATGATTTTTATTTTATATAAATTTTTAATAACATGTGTTTATTAGGTTTAGCATATTTTTATAATAAATTAATCTGATTTCGAATGAAGGGTTTTTATATTATTTGTATATTTTTATAATTTTCAATAGCTTGTGGACTGATTCATTTGGGCAAGCTAAGTAGCTTATGAAATTTCTTAATTCAAAAGCATTTGTTTTTTAAATGAAAATGGCGTTATAAATATTAATAAAATGAAACATGTAAATTATTGCTTAATATACAAGGATCTAATTTTTATTATTATTACATTTCGTTAATTTACTTATTAATTAATACAATAACAGAGGAATTATCATTTAATTGGTTATAAAAGTTTAAAAGAAAGAAGAGTAAACGTTTAAAAAAAGATATAAGCTCACAAGGTTTATTTTTAAATAAAAAAAAACTTGGATTGTTATTCCGAATCAATATTTTAAAATAGATTAAGTTAGTTAAGCCTTTTAACACACATTAATTTTTGGAATTTTAAAAATATTCAAAAATCTAATTGGCTTAGATATATATATATATATCTAGAAATGCTCCTAGATAAATATATATGGTTAAACTTTTTCAATTGTAAAACTTTATGATTTTTTTCATCAATTTGCAAATTTCATGACATTTTATTTTTTAAAACAATTTTCACGTTTGGAAAGAGAATTCACTGTTTCTCTCTACTTGTTGATTTTTTCTGCGTTTGGCTTAGGGAAGCTTGTCGGTATACCTTAATATTAAAGTTATCGATCAGAATCACACAGAGAAATGATTTTGCTTTAAGAGACTGAATTCACAGTAGTTGGAATCTATTAAAAAGAAACAAAAATATTACAAACATAAGTGTAGAAAAAATTTAAAAAATGGATATACTTTGTAAAAAAAATCAAATTCCATCCATATACGGTGCATGCAATTTTATTAAAAGCATTGCGTTTTGATTAAAAACACTGATGGTGAAAAAAATGAAATATTTTTAAAATTTATTTTTTATGTGCCATCAGAAGATAATATTTATCTATATATTTCTCATTTTATCTCAATAACGTGTTTACAATTCTTTCCATTCAATTGATTTCAATTGAGAAGAAATATTTTCGTTGCATTTGATGTACGTGTTTACCTTATCCATAACAGAAAATTTCTGACTTTGAATAGATTAATATGCGTTTTCTTGTGTCACTCTATTGAATATTACAATTTTCTTTCAAAAAAATACAAAAAAATATTCGGCATATCTATTGAAATCATCAAAAGAGAGTACTCCTATTTACTTTTGAAAAAAAAAACTTTTTGATAGTATAGCATTATTGATACTTTTTAAGGAAAACGTAGATTAAACTATTCGGAAAATATCTTTTCAAAGATACTATTTATGATAAAATATACATTTATAAACTCCTGTATCATTAAAAATTGCTTGAACTTATATTTCAATATTTTAGCTCAATTTCAAATAATACATTGGATATATATATATATATATATATATATATATATATATATATATATATATATATATATATATATATATATATATATATATATATACATATGTATATATATATGTATATGTATAAATATATGTGTATATATATATATATATATATATATATATATATATATATATATATATATATATATATATATATATATATATATATATATTTCTCAGAAAATATTTTCTTATGATGATAAATTTAAATTCTACTATATTCTATATTCTTATAGTTGTATTTAAATTTTATCATGATTGGAAAATATTTTCCAATAGAATGTTTTGATATTCACAATAAGAAACTCTGCTGAGGTTTTGTGATGATTTATGTAAGTAGGAACTTTAATTAATCATAAAATCCTAGCTTTTTGCTTTAAAATTGCTTTCTCCTCATGTCTGCTGTTTTTATATTCAAAAGATAAAAGTAATTTTGTTAAAGATTACTGGTGAGAGATGCGTAATTTTTGTTTGTGCATTGTTTTTTAAAGAGAAATATGGTATATAGGTAGGTAGTATGAATTCAAATGCCCTTATACTTTGTTTGACTTCAATACTGATTTCAGTTTTCATAAAATGAATTTTAATAAAATCAAGTTTCTCATGGATGATAAATTAAAATTATTCGTAAAATAATATTTAAAAAACCGATACTGATGCCTGAAGAAGATGCTTCAAAGGCTTTCTAAAACTTATAACTACTGTAATATATTTATTTAAAAGCATCTAGAATTTATACAATATTTTAAGTATAATTAAAATCTGAATATTAAAAAATGGAGACATATTAATTTGAATTATTTTTATTAGGTTTAAATAAGATATAGGTAGTAACGCTTTATGTTTTCTTCACTACCAACTTCTTCCGTAGTGAAAAATTATGTATTTACATTTTCTAACATATTATGTTTTATCTAACATACTATTACAAATTTTGTTAATATCTTTTTACAAGCTTTGTAACTGTGGTAGTTATATCTTACTTGGCAAGATTCTTGGCGACCAATTGGCGAGATAATTGATGACTTGGCGAGATTCTTGGCGACCATTTGGCAAGATATAGGTGGTTCTGAAAACTTCCACCACCTAGGCTCTTGGGCACTTATTGAGCGAAATGGCCTGGAAGCTTCTAGAACCTTGGAGAAAGATCTAGACTTTCAAGCCAAGTAAGTTATTAATACCACCGTTCCACGGACCGAGTCGTTTTTTGAGTTTTTTTTAGTGGCAGTGAGAAGTTAGTGAAGATGATCGGCCTTGAATGTTAGTTTAAAGCATAGAAGCTGTTGTTTGTCTGAGATATTAGAGCCTTCTTTATTTGAAAGTTGTTTCCTGTTGTATTAGCTGTATTAGATCTGTGGAATTGTAATTTCTAGTGCTGGAATTTTCTGTACATAGTTCAATTTGCTACGAATAAAAGTCTTGTGAATTGTAAAGAGTTTATTTCATCGACTCTCAATCAACAAAAACTCCGAAGATCTGTACAATACATTTTTTACAATCGATTGCTAATTACTGAAACTTGCATCTTAAAGTAAATTAAGAACTAAAATATAAAGAGCTTTGAGAAGTATTGCAGCAATGATGGTACATTTAGTGTAACTTTTAATAAAATGAAAATATGAAGATTTCTAGATTTAAAATTATAATTATTTATTATTATTACAACAACTCTTATATTCCTTATTAATAAAGTTATTTTCGTTTCTTTACTAAAAATTGTCTAATTTAAATATAAATTAATTAAATTGTAATCAAAGTTTCATTTTTAATTCAAATCTGGTGGATAATATCATAAACCAATATCATACACTGAATAAAGTGATTAATTTATAGGGTAATTGTGGTTATATCTAATAAAACTTTTATTTTATATATATTTGGTGATATTTTATTCATATATTTTCAACTGGCGATATATAACGAAAGGATATACACATGACGATAAAATTAGAGCAAAAGCTAAGAAATTGTTCTGAAAATCAGGATGAGTTCATAGTATATCTCATAACTGTTAGATAAAGTTAAATTCTATTTTTATAATCAGGAATTAATAATTTATATTAATGTTATTCTGGTTTAAAACTTCGAAAGTGAAAATGTCTGTAAATCGAAAGTACACTCGTTACATGAATTAGAAGAAAAAAACTCGCGTGAAATAATGGTAAAGATTTCAAGCGATACCACAATCCATCAAAAATGTTCATGCATATATATCGCAATAAGTATATTCAGTACCAGTTTCATCGCTTCTTAGTGGGTTATATGATTTTTTCCCTCTGTTCCCCATCAGGCGCGAAACATTTCCTTGCCTATAAATACTTGTAAAGGAAGCACTTGGTGAACATACTTTGGAAGCTGGAACTTCCATCAGAGCCGAGGAAATAGGTGTTCTTCGCCTCCCACGTCGTTTACTTTTTCGCTGCTCGGACCCTTCCTCCCAAAGGACCCAACCTCCTGATCTGGAGGAACTACCATGTAATTTTTCTTCCAGCCGTTGTCTTCTTGGGAAGATCGTAGAATGGAAAAAGAATTGATTCTTGGAGGGGCTTCTTGTTAAGTCTTCTCCCAGCACCTCCGGGCAAAGGCATTATTTCTTGCTTCTTCTTCTTTTTTTCTAATCTCCTTTCTTTTTCCTATTCATTTTCGATCGTGGTTGCGTACTCTCACGGGAAGAATGAAAACGTGTTCTTTGAAAATAGAAGGTAAAATTCCAATCTTTTGTGGCTTTATTTGCATAAAAATTAAGCGCGAGGAACTGATTAGAGATCTTATTTTTTTATTCCTTCTCGTGGACTCAGGTGTGGTGTAAAGTGGAAGTTGTTATATGTAAATAAAACAGGCTTGTGCTTTCGCTTAACAAATAAATGGGAAAGGAAATCTGATCACTTGGCAAATTGCCCTTCGTTAATTCCTTACAATGCAGTGATAATTTCTTTGTTTTCTTTACTCTGGCTCAAAGTAATCAAAGCTTTACATCCAATAGTTTAAACACAAGATAATGTGATAGTCAACTTAATGAGAGACCAAGTAATAAATGCACTTCATTTAAAATTGCAGTTTAAATATCTAATTGGTACCAAATAATCTGATTTAAGTATTTCCCTTACAAAGTTTCCTTCCTTAAGTTTAGATTCGGTCCTTCTTTTGATATAAGTCCAACTTTTTTAATTTACATATATATATATATATATATATATATTGATGAACCTTATATTTCCCACAATTTGAATTTTTAAATGATTAAATTTCATTTAACAGAAATTTTATTTCAAATTTCTTCTATCAAACGCAGTTAAAAGAGGTGTTAGTTCAAAACCTTTATTTCAATTTATATAAATAGTGTATTTAAATAGTATTAAATTTATAATATAATCAAACAGTCATCACACACATTAATAATGATTAAATTTAACTAACGTACTTTTTAAATTCTATAATATATAATTCATATATATATATATATATATATATATATATATATATATATATATATATATATATATATATATATATATATATATATATATATATTTCTTAATTTTACTCAATAATCTATTTATATGATTTAGCATAGATTTATATACTTTTGCATATAAATATTTGCTAAAGCACTAAACCATACAATTTATATGCGTTTGAAATTGTAAATTCCTATGTTTCTTTCAGAATGTGCTATCAGTTTTTTCAGGAGCATTTTGAGATAATCGATGCCTTAAACTGCAGAAAGTTATTAAATATTCCAGAATCTTCATGTACCTCAAAATTTTAACTATGTATGCGAAGAATTAGACTCAAACGTTATTGTAAATGCTAATACTTTAATGCTTGAATTTACCACCTAAAATTAGTTAAATTTTATAATACACGACATATTTTCGACTGTACTTAAATTGCTTACAAAGAAAGGAGCAATTCACTTACTGCCACAGAACTAAAATACCATTCAAGATTGAAAATCATCATGTACCTTTTTATAAGAATTCCTTCATGTAAAATAAATCCGAATGCAAGGTTATTTTTTTCTATTTTTATAACTCTTTGATTTTCTTAGTCCTTCAAACGACATGTTTGTGTTCAACAAGACAAATATCTGCACTCAGAAATTTGACATCTTACACCCAGTCAAAACGTCTCTAGGACCTCCTGGCTAAAGACAGAAAAGGTCTGCAAGGCCTGTGATATTGTACACACATGTTCAAGAAGTCTCTTAGCTTAAAAATAGAATGGTTTCCCCCTTTTACACCCATATAGCCAGAAGATGACGCTTCCAAATAGAAATTCCGTCGGGACGCGAACATCCCTAATGCTTTATACATATATATTTATATCCGGAAGTGAGAAATTTTTTTTCGTGATATTTTTCTTTCCCTCTGCACTGAAAGTAAGATTTTTTTTTTTTTTATCTCCTGGAAGATGAAAGATGCGCGTTTTTTCCTTCTCCTTTATAGAAACCGCAAGGTTGTGGTCTTAGGTTTAGATAGGGTTATAAAATTTTTATATACTTCGGACAATTCCTTACTAAAAGAAGATTGGCAATATTATATAAGCTTCATTCTGTTCATTTTGGGATAAAAGGAATACTTTTTTCCGTTCATAAGACATTACTATTAAAAATTGAGTGAACTAAATATGTGTGTTTGAATATTTAGTATTGCCATACATATGCTTATAAAATGTTCCAATTAATAAACTAATAGATTCCTTTTAATACAAAAAAGTAAAACTATTCTTTGGTTGTTTTGTAATTTTTCAAATTTTAATTTTAAATTACATAAAATAAACTCTCATTTTTATGGATAGTTAATTATATTTTCTAATTTTCATTTAATAAGCTATATATGTTGCTTATTTACGCTCAGTTTTATTTTCTATTTCTTAGAAAAGTTTGCTTTTATGCATTAGTTTTTAATTCTATTTTCTTTATAATATCAAACTTGTCTTAGACTCCTAATTTACATTATGTGTGAAATGTGCTGAGATATTTCCAAGTAATCGAATCAGAAAGAAAAAAATTCATATTTTTAATAATTGTTTATTTTCTTAAAATAAATTTATTTGCAAAAATTTTTATTCTCCGCAATTCAAAATGGCACATAAGCAAATATTGCTTAATTCAGAATAATTTTTATAATTATATTTTTTACTAATATTACAATGGTATAATAAAAATATTTGTGTTTGATAAATTTCTTGAATTTTTAAATTGTTTGTTTAAATTGTAAACTCAAACTCAACTGAAAATGTTCTTCAAATTTCAGAGCAATTCCTTATTTGCATTGTTAAAAATAATAAAACAATTCTATATGAAACAAATTTAATTCATTAAATACGTAAAAAAAAAAAAAAAAAAAGCTGTTGATTCGAAACACCTATAATATCATTAAAAATATATTTTTAGAATCTCCACAAATTTGAAAATAATTGTTTAAGAGAAATTTGCAATTTATTACCGATTCACATTGTGTTACAAAATATTAATCTTTTGGTTTATATGCTACAATCAAAAAGATTTAGAGAGATTTTTAAAATGCTTATATACACACATATATGGTGTAACTTATGTTAGTATAAGTTTTTTATTTGATATTAACTATCACTATAATTTTAAAATCATGTTTTTCTTATCATAAAAATTTTTTTTGCAGTTACTGTAAAAGATATAGCATTATATATTAAATAAATCAAACATATTTCCCAATACTCATGACGTCAAAGTAGTTATTCTAGTTAATAAATACATTTAAATCGTGATAAAATCCGCAAATTTATTCTCCGTTAAAATGATCCTATTTCTGAATTTTAAACAATTTATTCATTTGCGAAATCATTGTAACTTTTATATATATATAATTCACATATGCAAGCAATAGCACATAGACACTATATACAAATCTATGAATAGATACAAAATTTAAATATCTAAAAGGTATAAGAAATAAATGTTTTTTTTTATTTTATTTATAACATCTTGAAATTGTCGTCGAAAATATATAGTCTTGTTTTGATGGTTTTGTCGAAAGACTTTTATTTTCGATGAATATTATTTATTCATGGAAATGCAACAATTTATTTCTTCACTACTGTTTCAGACAAACGGTTGTCCCCCCCTTCCCAACCCACAATTCAAAACAGGCCATTGATTAGTTGAAATAGCTCTCAGCTATGCATATAGGTACTTACCTTTCCATAAATAATTATGCTGTTGAGGATTATATGTAAATGTTTTTGAGAAATTTTTTTTTTTATTTTTGAAAATTTAAAACCATAATATAAGTTTTCTGTACATATGTATGTTTCAAAAACAGTTTTTCTTCATTTTTTTTTTATTTTTTTTATAAAATTGTATGTCGTGTATTATATTCCATTATATTTTAAAATTATCGCAAAGGAAAATAGACATTATTTACATCTTATTACGCATGTATTTGAGATTAATAATGTAAATATTTCTAGGTACTGCTTGACAGAAAATGTTATCAGTATGCAAATAAATACAAGTAATTTAAATTAACTGCCTACTAGATTTAAAGAGCTATTTTTTCACTCTTTCTATCTTAAATATCTTTAGTTTACATTAATTTATAATGTTTTGCTAAAACATCCATAATTACTTGATTCTTCTATTAGACTATTTTACGTTTCGGAATAATAATATAATAAGATATATAGTCATAATTATTATAACTATATATATGTACATGAATATGCAAAATGTATTTGATTTATTTACGCATTTGAATTCCATCTATAAAATTAAAAATAAGAGACATATTGTTGTCTATCTTCTGAAAAATTCTCATTATAATTCCTCTAAGGAAAACTGGATTCCCAAATTACTTGAATTGCATTTTCTGCGAATAATTGTCTTTTATTAGCTCTGAAACAATTTTTTTAAACAAAATTATTATTTTTATCATAATTTTAATTTTAGACATACTTAAAGGATTAACTCAATAAAACTAGCTATTAATAACAATAAAATAGTAAAAAAAATAGTTAGAAAAACCTAAATCATCACAACAATTAATTGCTTTAACGTTAATTGTTAACAATAAAACCGAAAATGCTACTATTTACATAAAAAGACTTCTTTACTTAGATTATTATTTATCGCATTTATTTCGACTTTTTCATTGCTTAAAAGCAAAAGAAAAAGCAAAAATAATGGCAACAGAAATAACAAGTGCTACAGTTTACGCTATTGTTGATAGTACGAAGCTAATAAAACGAGAAGTACCAGTAGCTTCGCCAGAGGGCAGTAAAAAAAATATAACGCCAACATAGATTTTAGTTAATTACCAAAAATGATTTACATCATTTTTTTTCTACTTTATTTCGGGTCGTATAGTTTCGAGGGTGAAAGCATTTCGTTCATTAATTTTCGAAAGCTATTTTTTACATCTTTTTACCATGGTTCATGGCGATTAAAACTGAGAGACGTAGACAAATTCTTTAACATTAGCAGAAGAATCATTAAATCGAGTTTCCTGCTGTATTCAGGACATTACTAACATCATTTGCGGTAAATTATTTCGATAACCCATTGTTCATTACTTTATTGAATATGCTCGGGTATTGTGCACGAAAATAATGAAAAGTAAAAATACCATCAGCATTGCTTAATGTCAAAATCATATTCATTTACCAACTAATGATTCATTTAAGAAGAGGCTGAAAAAATTATCGTGGTCTTAACCCTTTCAATTTTTTTTTATTGACTGATTTCTTTTGGAATGAAATTTTAGATATAGCAATGATTTTAATATTTATGTAATGCATTTTAATTGATTTCTTCTATTTATTTCGATCAATCGAAATAAAGATTAAAGTATAAAAATGTGGTCCGTTATTTGAGTTTTTAAATGTATTATTTTATTTTAAGTTTTTCGAATTTAAGTTTTTCTTATGCTTTCCAAAATAAGTTTTTTTTAAAAAAAATTTAAAAAAGTCACTTTATAATATAAAAATAGAAATGGTTTATCTAACACCTATTTATTTCAAGTCCAAATGCACTTACGAAAAACTTTTTTTTATGTTTGAATAGTTTAGATCGTTCTGATTTTTAGAATTTTAGCATATAAAACACAAAAAATTCCTTAATTTGTGCTGTGTTTTACATTAAATGTTATTTGAAAACGCGGTTAATCAGCTTATTTAAGAATTAAATTTCTGTGTGATTTTATATTATATATATATATATATATATATATATATATATATATATATATATATATATATATATATATATATATATATATATATATATATATATATATATATATATATATATATATATATATATATATATATATATATATATATATATAATATGTATGTATGTATGTATGTATGTATATATATATATATTGTAAATTTCTATAAAATTAGTCACAAATGGAGAATAATATATTAATATATTTTTAAGACAAAGTCTTGGGTCAATGCAGAAAAGCCATACTATGTGCCAATGAGGTTAACACCCCTGAAGAAGCTGGCCATGTTGGTACTTCGTTCCATTTCCCCTTATTTTATTTTATTTGAAATTTTAAACTATCTTTTGAACATTCTTCCATCGGCTTACTATATTTTGTATTTTCAATGCATTTTTAATGTATTATTTTCCATTTAGTATTTGATTATTATTCTCCATTTGGTTTTTGACTAATTTTATAAATTTATTATTATTTCACGTGTAAATAATTACAAAATTTGACATCTCTCTTGACAGACATTAATTATTTTATCTTTTTTATTTAGTTATTTAAATAAATTTGCCAAATTTATTAGTAATAACTTTTGAGGATTAATTCCTTTATTTTGGAATAACCTTGGCCAAATACCACAATAAATTTCTCGAAATGTATAAAAGAATTACTTCTTTTATTTTACGTTGTTCTCCTTCATCCCTGGGAACCAAATAAGCATTTCGGCACTGTCCAATTGGTACCCATTCATTTGGCTTTCACTCGCTCCATTATTTCGGATTTCCTTCAAATCTTATTTATCAAAAAGAGATGTTGAAAATACTTCTTCCGCAGGAAAAAAAACAAAACAGGATCAGAACAAAACGAAATAAATTACTTCTCCCGAAGTATCACCTTCCCAGAATCCGGGTTAACGAATTGAAGGTCCAGAGAAAACGCCTTATCAATGATGACCGGGTGCCGCTGTAATAAAGCTGCAATCCGGGCCGTGGTCCGGACACTTAGAGCCCGGGATCAAGCGGTCTTTCCTTACTGTTGAGCCGGAAAATCCGGGAGATGCGGCCCATTTCCCTTTGGGATTCTCTCTGATGGCCGGGCCTGATGAGACCTCGGGAAAATCAGGAGGCGCCTGTTATGGAAAAGGAACTAAATGCCGTACCTTGCTCTACCGAATGCAATTATTGGCTAAGGCCCCTTGCCTAATGTCATGTGTAAGGGAAGGTCTTCTTCGAAATGACCCTGGAAGGAACATGGTTGTCATGTGATCAGGAATAAAATCTTCCGTCGGCTTCCTTTCATTAATCTTTGCTTTGACGACCAAGTTGCTCGAAAAAGGCACATTTGGTTAGCTTTTTATCTTCAACTGCTTAACGAGTTGTTTTAAATAATTACGGATTCAAAATATCATTGTTTTATTATAAATATTCAAAGTTTTAGTAACTTTTAAAATGTAAATGGAATACCTATTTAATATTTTGCCATTTAATGCCATTTTTCCGTCCCATTAATTTGATTATTCATATACTGCATCCAAAAATTTTTTTATTTTAAAATAATTCTCATAAACACTTGATAGATTTACGTGAAATATTTTTAATTTAGAAAAGGAAATGTATTAAACATGTTTTTAAAAGAAAACTTGAACAATATTGTATATCTGATGGTATTTATAATATAAAGGAAAAAAATTCGATTTTTTTTTTCAGAGATAAGGTAATTGAGCATTTTCTTTTAGTAGAAACTTTCTAAAATTTTAAAGCTTACATTTTATTTTCCGTTTTTCCTCATAGTTTGGTTTATAGACCATAAAAATTTTTTAACCCACCAAAATAAATATTTTATAATTTGACAATGCTACGAAGACTTACTGCTGATTGCTTATTATTTTTTTCTTCATTGAATGATTGGTTTCTTTGCACACAGAAGCTAACTTAACTGGAGCTTATGTTTAAAATGAAGTCCAAACTACTCAAACATCATGCTTGAATTGAGGTTGGTTTTGTTTCATTGTATATCTACCGTCATTTTTATTTCTGAGAAGGCTGATTAAATCATGACTTATGTTTTAAAATGGATTACGAACCATTACCATTAAATATTCACATATTTGGTAAGAATTGAACCCGCTGTTGAAATGAATTAAAGTGAGACAACAATTCAGCTGCGCTTTTCATACGTAGATTGAAAACCTGATCAGTTGAACTAAAAGCTCGTTTACTAATTAATTTGCTGCTATCGTGGCTAAGTGTGTACACTATTCCTTCATCAGGCTTTGCTTATAACACAATGCTTGCTAAGCCAATATGTTTCTGAATCGCAACGATTAGAATAAAAAGTGCAGTGCGCAATTTCAAGTCAATTAACATTATAAATATCTAAATATCTCTTTTGAATAAAAAGCTTCCATTTCCAAATAAAGTACTCGTGTTCCAAGATATTTATTCGTTTTTCATTTCAAGCTATGAGAAATCTGATCAGTTAAAATGATTCATTTATATTTATTCAAACAACGAAAATTAGAAATATAAAAACTTTAGAGAGAGATAATTATTTTTTCACCCTTTAATAGCTTCATTACCTAATTAATTTCCTCTTTCTCATCTGAAGCAAATCACAAAAGCAGCTTTAGGAGACCTTAATTCAACTTAAGTACAATAAAAAATAACAAATAAATATAAAACGAAATCCGCGTATCGCAAAGAACCTCGACTTGCTATAGAAAGATTTATTAGCCATTAACTCGATCCATAAACTTCTCTCAAACTCTCGTTTTTGTCGGGACCATTCACCGGAGACGCGGACTTAAATTCGTTTTACCAGAGAGGTAGTAAGGGAATATTAAATTTAGCGTTACAGTCACCTTTAAATGCCGAATAGACACTTTTACGTTTCTGCGAATGTTGGCGGCTTTGTTAACTTTTCGCAAGACTTAAAGTGAAATTCGTTTTCCTACAACAGAGTATAAATCAAGGCGTTTTTCGTTTATAATATTTTGGGTTTAGTGGCCATAGTTTAAATGTAATAATAAATAATAAGAAAAAAGTTTAATGTTGGCAAAATCAAGCCATTGCACTTAAAATTTAAAATAGATTGTTTATAAATATTGCACAATTATTAATTTATAACTCTATTAGTTAATGAAATTTTTAAAAATTGAAATCATTCTTACCTATTTAAACTGTATAATTCATGATTCCAAATTCTGGACATTTTAGCGATGAAGAAATGTTGCCAAAAGGAAGTATCGTGACATACGTGAGGACGTAAATACTAGGGTTACCAAAATCGAATTTTCTTCACAATTCTTATGAGTTTCCATTTGTATGAAGTAATAAAAACGAGGTTGCCAGGTATATAAGAAAATCCGTCAAAAAATCGCCTTTCTCAGAATTTGGCATAATGGATTATACGGCATTTGTGCCTTTAAACTAACCATAAAGTGGATGTTTTGTCATGTCTTTTTCCTTTTGCTTCTGTTCTGTTGTCAAAGTATTAATGGTCTGAATTAATGGAAAGTGAATTTTCAAGCCGATGCTATGGTCTTTATAAGATATCGTTTTATTAACAAAATGAACTCCGACAATAGTCTCAGGTGGATATTTAGATGGTGAACTTCGCCTTAATGTTGCCGATCGAAGAATACGATTTGAAGGCAGGCATCAAATTCATCGACAAATCGGATTTATGACGCCGATCCAATACAATGTGTGACGTAGGGAAATGTTATCTGACGTCATTGGTATTTTAGACCAATGAGAATTGTAGTAAGTGATGTAGCCATGATCTCAGCTGGAACGAACCACTTTATGGTTAAAAATGTTGGGTTTGTGTATTACAGTTTAAAAATGAAAATTATGAAAACAGTTTATGGGCTATGAGATATTTTTATACCTTTTTATCAATAAGTAAACTTTGTTATATAATAAGTATTCATACAATAAGTATTTCCATTAAATCTTATAAGTGTATTAAAGTTAATTAGACAATGATTATATGATTGAACTTACATAATGTTTCCCTCTACATTCTTACAACCTCTAATTTAACAAACACCAACAAGTTTAATTGGATTTCGAATCTTTATAAATATCTAATACCAAAGGATATCAAATCCGGCAATTATTAATTTAAAACATAGAATTAATTAACTCCATTTAGACTGCTAAAAATATTGTTAACGACAGTAAGCTATAACTTATGAAGTGCAGTTGTATGTAGTAAATTAATTAAATTATTTTTTAAAGTTTTTTTAATAAAACAGAAAAATGTTGGAATGTATATATATATTACTTTGATAATTTGCAGTAAAATTATCTGTAATATTATATAAATTTATGAAGTTAAATTTCAATTATATTTAGGCAGTGCTTTATAAATGCAATGCAAATGTAAAAGTTTTCATATAATAAATTAAATAAAAGTTTCAATTTATTGTAAATAAAATTAATACGTTAGTAAAAATGCATTGATTACTATATTCATAAAGCGTTGCATAAAGCATACATTATTCTAAGAAAAAAAAAATAAAGTATTTTTTTACAATTGCATATTTTTGTATCAGTTCTATTTTCTTAAAATATTTTAGTCCTGAAATAAAGTGAAACATGTTCATAAAAAGAATATGCAATTAAATTTAACTCCACAACAAAACATTTTACCATAGCATACGTTTTAATAAGCTTCCTCCCCACTCGATAAACAACACGTGACAGGAATACTTCCTGTGTTTCCTCGTAAGATGGAATCGATAAACTATACCTGTAAAAGTGGTTTTTCTGTCTTGTTCTTTTCCCATGTAAGAACAGAATACTTGGACCGCAAAAAATTGCACCAACATCAAAAAATAACTCTCTTCTCAGCAAACAAATGCAACCCTGCGTTTGTATATTACCCCCCGATTTCTTTGTACGAATCTTTGATTTCTTTCTCTTTTGTTCTATATAAAAAGCGTTGAGTTGGTTAAGAAGACTCTTGAATACTTCTTTTTATTATTTTGAAGTCAGATTTCCAAGATTGCTTATCGTTGCCATCCTTTTTTTTTTTTTACCATAGTTATAATGTTTCTTCCTTTCGACGAGATAGAATTTCGTTTCGTTGGATTTACATAGAATTTAGAGATGCTGAAGCATATCAGATTTCAATGCTTTATTATGTCATATTTTAATGAAGTATTATTTTTTTTTACATAGTACCCTATTGCTTTTGTTATCATAAATGAAAAACATTTACAATGAAATACGAAATATTTATATTATAAATATCCAAGTATGGCAACATGTATTTATTTATAAATGACAAAATCGTAACTTTAAATTTTTAATGATGACATTGATATAATCAATAACTCTTTGAATAATTTTTCTAAAAATATGAAATGATGCAAACTTACATAAAAATTTCAGCTACATTTGTTTGGTGAAATGATGATAATATTAAACTTTCATAGATTATACCTTAATACACAAAATACTTTGATTTTATTTTGTTATTTTGTTACAGTATTCATATTTTGTTACAGTATTCATATTTTAAAAAGTTATTTCATGTTAAAAAAATTTTTTTATACGTTTTCTTTCATATTTATTCGTTTGAATAAAATATTAGGAATAAAATACGTCAAGAATGATCCTTTTAAATCAATAATGATACATTTATTTTTCTGTTTGATATTCGCATTATAAATTTCTACTATTCGCTGTATTTTAAAACGAATATCTAATAAAAAATAAATTATTTTACTTAGAACAATCATGGGAATTTATTTTAAAATATTTTATTGAAAAAGAAATATTCGAAATGAAAATATAGTAAATGTAAATATATTTGAGTTTATATACAATAAATTCAAAATGATATAAAAATAATACTCACTATAGAGGGAAATTTGAAGTTACCATGGTTATAAGATATAATATTTGAGTATCTTTATTGTAATTTTTTTCCTTTATATTTGTATTATGCTGTCTCTTTCAAACATGGCTTAGATTGCATAGATACCTTTTTTTAATAAATTTCTATTTTTAATTTTGTAAATTTACATAGCGCATCTAATTTTCCGCGAAATATATATGTAAGGAACAATTTGAAAAAGATTCTTTCATATTTAAAATTAAAGAGAATAAAACAATTTTTAACTTTATATTTCTTAAAAATAAGCAACTTTCAAATCATCATAGTTTTAATGTTAAATTTTAGTATATAAAATGAATTTTTTAAATAATTTATGTCATGCATATTCAAATTATTTAGAATAATAAAAAAGAATTATACGTTTTACGTACAAGTATTTTTTTTATTTTATTTTTATTGTGTTTTTTGTATTTCTTGTGTAAAATCTGCTTATTAATTCTTTCTTCTAAAGATTTCTGATATAATGTATGAGTCACCAAATTTTTTTCCTTTAATTCAAGAGTTCAGGAGCGTAAATCTCATCTTAAGCATAAATATTTGTAGGGATTCTGAATTCACATTTGAGGTCTTTATTCGACCTTAGATCTCTGTCCAGTCAAAGGTTATGTGCAATAAACCACACATTGTAAAAAATCCACGCATTTTATTAATAAACTCAACTATTTTTTTGAAACAATTTCCTACTAAACTTGACTAACTAAAAAAACCTTCTAAACTACATGAAGCCTGGTTTTACTAAATTTAAAATTCCTCATATATTGAGTACTAGGTGTATAAATATCAAACACTAATTGCATAGCATGTATTAAAGACGTTTACTTATTGTTATAAGTTGATTACATATAATGTAAAAAGAATTAACACTACAATTAATATCAATTAAATTTAAAAAACGTTTTATATAAAGCTTTCCTCTTTTTTGAAAAAAAAAATTGTAAAACAAAACCGAATAAAAAAAAGAATTATTTTTCAAATTTTTTGAGAAACTTCTAATATTAAAATTTCATTCCAAAAAACTATCTAAATTTACTTAAAATTATTTTGAAAGTTTATAAGATATTTTCTATATTTAAAGTAATGCTTTCTAAAAAATTTGTCAAATTTAGAGAGAAAACCTAGAATTATGAAGAGTGCTAATTATATAATTGTATCAATTTTAATGAAAAATGTCAGATAAAAGCTTTCCATTGTTGTAACCATTTCTAAATGTATTATTTGCATGATAAAATTTCAAATAAAAAAAATAATTGTCCTATTCACATCAGAAAACCAAAGTAACCATGTAAAATATCTGTGGAAAAAGTATATAAATAAAATTTTTAGATATGTGAATGAAATATTTTATCAGTACTTAAATTCACATGAATGGGAACAAAATCCAACACTTTTAATCTAGAAATGTGCTTTATTGTGCCAATGTTTTTCTTAACAATAAATAATTCTTTAAAAAATAACATAAAATCCGATTAAATTTGTTTCTAATATCAGTGCATTAGAAATGTTTACATGCTAATATCAGAGACAGCAGAAGCAGGAAAAAATTCGTGGTCACTTAATAAGGAAAAAAAGATTTGGATCCTCACACAAAATCTGCCAGGAAGGTGGTGAAGGTCCATTACTCTTTCTGTCAGAAACATCTGCACCAGGGACAGCAGATCTTCAGCATTTATGCGTCCGCTCCGACACCTTTTAACTCTGGATCCGATTTTTATTGCCCAAGATCTCTCGACCGGGATAAATAGGTTGTCTTCCACTTAGAATTTGATGAATTTCTTTTCTGATGGACTTTTCCCGAAGTTTAGTGCTCTAATAAGATCTGAAATCAAATCTTTTTCATTTAAATCTATGCTTAGTACACATGATGTTTTTTAGTTGAAAGTAAAAAAATGACATTTGAAAGACTTTGTATAGTTTTGAATAGAAAGGATATGAAATAGGGCAAAGATGCTTTATAATCCGGATGGCGAATTCTGAATTTTTTTGGCGATGAAGAAATGAAGATTAAGTATTGTGTCATTCGCGATGACGTAAATATTAGGTTTGCCAAAATAGAACTTTCTGCGTAATTCTTATTGGTCTCCATATCGTTGACGTAATAAAACCCATGTTGCCAGATACATAAGAAAATACGACAAAAAAATCACCCAACTCAGAATTTGGCATCCTATATATTATACGACATCTGTACCCTGATACAATAAATAAATAAATCTTAAGTTGATGTTTATTCAATGACATTTAAATGATAACATAAATAAATATTGAGAATGTGAATGATGTTTTGTTTCAGTTGAAATTGAATATCAGGTAAGGTAAATTATATTGTAAAAAACTAAAACAATGTCATGCTTTCTTATAATTTAAGGACTATTGCATTATGATCTGTATATTTGATAACAAAATAATCCTTATTTTAAACCATGCTGAAATTAATAAGTAAAAAGTAAAATTTTATTAAAATTATTTTTAAACTTATTAATATTTCCATATATTTATTTACATCTAGATAAAATATTTTTAAACTCATTTTTATAAGAATTTTATAATTAAACAAAGTATGAAAAGAATAACCCTGTAAAATATTAATTAATGTAAAAAATTAATTATTAAAATGAAAATTGATTATAATTAAATAAAGCGAAACTCTTAAAATTCAAAATGTTATTTATAGAAGTTGTAATGTTTAAAAAATAAAATGAACAAATAGCAATGATTGACCAACAGCCAATAAAGTAATTTCTCTTTTATAAAATTAAATTGTATATAAAATGTAATGGTATTCATAATAGTAAAGCTAGAGAATTATGAGAAAAAAATAATTATATTTTATGTCTTTCATCACAAACTTTTTATTAACTGCTTTATAAGTTTGCTATTTTTTTAATATTTAGCAGTGCAAGTGTAT
This sequence comes from Latrodectus elegans, assembly GCA_030067965.1. Taxonomy (NCBI): domain Eukaryota; kingdom Metazoa; phylum Arthropoda; class Arachnida; order Araneae; family Theridiidae; genus Latrodectus; species Latrodectus elegans. The sequence continues at coordinate 77,606,687 of CM057811.1, forward strand.
GTAAATAGAAAACATTTAAAAAATTTTGCGAGTTATTAAAAAAGAAAAAGAAAATTAAACGTTTGATTTCGAAAAATAGAATTTTTTTTAATATTTTCATTATAATCTGACAATATAAAGAAGTTACGGAGTACTGACAATGGTAAATATAACATTGAATTATCTTTTATGCAATGATTTGATTTGTAAATTGACAAATTATTTTCATGTTATAATGAACCTGTTTAACATTGATTTCAAAAATAAATTTAATACATTATTTCAAAGCCTATTTTATAAATTATTATTTTTATCAAGAAACTTTTTTAAACATCTGACATATTTTTAATTTATTGTTAATATCTGAATTAAAATTAGCTTCCATTACAGTGAATTCACATGAATACATACTAAACATCAAAGCCACCATTTCGTATTTTTTTATGAAATGTGATTATTTATTGGTTAATACATTATAATAAAATATAATATAACATTTTTTTAAACTCTTAATAAAATTTAATACGAAATAAATCTAGTTTAAATGCTCAAATATTTGAATTTAAACCAGATTATATATTTATTCCTTATTCTATAACATGTTATACTGACTGCTGAAATCTGGAGAATTAAATAGTATAATCAGAATACTTATACAGTTTCTAATTTATCTGTGGTTTATTTTCATCTATGGTTTATTGTCTTATTATTTTGCATTTTTGTTATTTTATGTATATTTTTATTTGCTTATTAAATGAATCAAATTTTATTTAATAGCCTTGTATAAATATCATTAAATATAATATATCATTGTCTAACATTCTGATCTATTTAAAATTTGGTAAGGCTTAAATTTTGGATAACATTATAAATGGTTTTTATAAATGTCCCATTTTAAACTTCGAAAAATTATTATTAATTTTATCGTTTTCGATTAAATTTAGATAAAATTTCGGATACTTCTATAAATGATTTTTATGAATGTTCCCTTTTAAGCATCGAATAATATTATCAATTTCAATAAGATTTAGATTTAATTTTGGATAATCCTATCAATGAATTTTTTGAGTGTTCCATTTTAAACTTCGAAGAATTATTAATTTTATCGTTTTCGATTAAAAGTTTTGTTAAACAAGAAATTTAATAGTATCATTATAAATAAGTTTAGACTTTAAAATCTAAAAAAACAAAATAAAATTGGTGATTTAAATACATCCATTATTTTTCTGCATGATAAAAAATTATTTACTGTACTATATATTAAACTATTCCATAATTTTATTCCAACGTCAATGGCTTTAAATATAAAGAATTTTATTTGATTTTTACGACGGTTGAATCTCGTTTGTTTATTTTTATTAAAATACTCTTTTATAGATCTCAGTATGAAAAGAAGGAGTTTCTAAATAATTCAGCGTCCTCACAATGGCTGAAAAAGCAACAGTCTGTCAAAATTTCTGTATCATTTGATAGAATCGTAGAAACTAAAACGTTGGGTAAATCGTAAGTCAGGAAGCATACCAAACCCCATTTATCTCCACCTTATATCTATACCTGAGTAAACCTTTTTCCTCGGAAAACAAAATTCACGTCTCAAAAAATAATAAAAGAAAAAGGATAAAAGCATATCAAGATGACATCAAGTAGCAATACGCGATTCCAGGGAAAAAAATAAATATAAAAAAACACGAAGAAGAGGGAAAAAAATAAATTTGGTCTTCACCATCTCTTCTCCCAAAAAAATCAGTTCTAAAAATGCAGACAGACAAAGAAAAATCCGCGTGCGGTCTTGCTGTCGAGGATGGGGGAGAAAGGGAAAAAACAGGGAAAAACGCACAAGAAGTCGGAGGAAGAAGGAATGGGGAGGATAGCTAAAGTGAGGGAGGATGTCTAGGAGGCCCATTACTCTCGCCTGTCATGGGCAGCTGTCTTGGGGATATGTCCGTATCTTCCGAGTCGGATGCTCAGGGAAAATGCCCTGGAACCTCAAAAATAGCCCTCTTTTCAAAACTTCCCTCCTGCTTGACTTCTTCGAGACTTCCCTTTATGCCCGAATTGTGCGGACCGCTTCATAAAATAGATATATATTTGGGCATCTTCCCCTTGTTCTGGGGAAAAGTATGTATACATTTTTTTTATTCCACCGACTTCAATGCGCGCATTGGCGAAGGAGCAACGTTTGGGATGGGAGAGAATAATTCTGCATCTTTTTTCATCGTTGACTGAATTTTATCCTCTCCCTTCGCTTTACTTTTTTTTTTCAGAGGAATTGAGATCTTTTTTGACATTGCCAGTTGTTTCTGTTGTTATTTTGATCTTCCCGAATTACTTTTGAATAAAAGACGAACGCAGAAACCCTTCTTTCCTGCCTACTGGAGTTTTTTTTTTTTTTTTTCCTTCTTAATTCTTATGCATGGTTAATTTGCAAATTTCGATCTACTTAGAATGAAATTGAATTTTTTTGTAACTTTTGACCATAATATTATATAGTTTATAAGAATATGCATTTCTAATGCATTCAGAAATATTACTGATTTTTGAAATAGGGTAAAATATTAGGACTAGACTGACTAGGGCAAATATCAGTAAATTTTCATTCATGGCCTAGAATATTAAGAAAGCTAAGAAAATTGTTTAGAAAAAAGTAAAATATTCCGATATTTTCTTAAGACTCACGATTGCTTAGTTGCATTTGGAATTAAATCAATGCACGGTTTCTTAATTTGTTTCCTCTTCTTCAAATAAAATTATTACTTCAAGCATATTTATGCAAGTTCTGAAGAGCTATTTATAGTATTCTGATATTTCTAGTGCATAGAGCTGTATTTACTTTATAAAAAATCCACAAACTGAATTTGAATAAATAAAAAATAAAAAGTTCGTATCGTTCACTTAAATTTTTTTACGAGATTATCCATGGAAACAAAATGTATCAAACAAATTTTTCAAAAAAATGCTTTGTTTCATGGAATAACTTAAATACATCCTTAATTAATAAATAGCATTCAAAATTACCTTAAAAATGAATCTTGTTTCTAAACTATACATTCTTTTCTAATTTACAGAGATGGCATTTTTTCTATATACAAATAAACAATCGAGATTACTTACATTTCTTTAATTCACAAACTATCATTATTTCCTGAAGCATTTCATCGACTATATGAGTTTATGCAACTACAAAAGAAATTTTTTTCATATTATATATATTTGACAAACATGCTAATCTTTGTAGGAAATACAAGATCAATAAGTAAAAAAAAATATTCATATATTTTCATTAATCGACACGTGAAAGGGCTTTGTGCATGAATAAATAATCCATTCACATCTCGCTTACTGCCAGATATTAGTACTATAATTAGTTTTTCCACTTTTAATTCCTAGTTCGTGAAAGCCGCAATTTAACGATTAGAAAGTTACAGCGGAAAGCGAGCGTTACTCATTCCGTGCGGATTCTGAAGGCTTTATTGTGGCGAAGCATGACAATGGAGCTTTTCAACAAAGCAACTGTGCCGGAAGCATGATCTAGTCACTTTTTTTCCACGAAAAAGTTTAAAACATTTACGAGTAAAAAAAAAAGCTATTTAAATCACGCACTGGTGATCCGTCACTATCACATGTTCCAGATCTCCACCCCTATCTCATCATTTGACACCCTTCCCCCGTTTTGGATCTCTTTCTGTGATTCATATATTCTCTTATATATATTTTTTAAACAAAATGTGCCACGCATTTCCACAAAAAAAAAGAGCGCTACTGTCACAAAAGTCCATTTTCACAAAGTGCTGTCTTCTTGTTTGGAATTAAGTCTGTCTTCGCTACTGTGACGAGCGTGGTTAATCTTCGCAGTCCCGTTTACTGCGAGATCTTGCCACAAGATAATTCGTCTGAAGCGGATGTGTGATACATGTAAGAGGCTCTGAAAATGGGTGCAAAAACGTGGCATGTTAAAAAGGGTGATACAACCACAACTGGAGTTCAGAAGCTGAGTATTTTTATGTCGAGGGGTGGTTGACTGCTAACTTGAGATATTTAACAAGATAGCATATTTTGCCACCAAAGTACCCTAAAAAAATTGTTGAAATACTATGATGGATGTGTGCTTTCTATAAATTTGTAGATGTTATCAAATTCACATTGAGAACATGATACCTTTTAATTATATAAGATGATGTGCGTATAGCTAGCAAATCAAGGCAATTGCAACCCATTTGCCGCGTCATGGTGTTGAAGGTTCACCATGATTTCCTTCATGGTGAACCTTCAATAAAAAGAAGCAACATTTACATATTCCTGAAGAAAAAATTCAGAAAATTTTCGAAGCACACTCATTCTTACTTAAGTTGGAATAAATAGTGAACTGGGAATTTTTTCCTGCATGAATAAAAATAATATGAAGCAAAACCATAGTGAAGCTCCAAATTTATTCCACGAATAATTTTTTTATACCAAATCCTTAAACTTTGGTGATGTTATTTAATCAGTATATTGAAACATGGTTTTCGTATTTAAATAGTAAGATTACTGTTATATAACATTTCTATTATTCATCAAGTTTTCATTATTCCAACTCTTATCTTAGTAACTCAAAAATAGAATAAAACAATTATACTTTTAGGGAGAGATATAAAAACTAAAATCTAACTGAATTTAAAACTAAATTGGTGTAATATTTCTTATAATATAATTCTAAAAATGAGATGACCTCATTTCTCCTTGCCAACAAATTACATCAATTGCTTGTTCATATATAAGTTTCATGAGGTTTTCAGACTCGTTAAACAGAATAATATAACCATCAATATTATATCATAAGACTGTGACTACAATACCAGAAACTTGGCACAGGGATCTCTTTTGTTTTTCTTCTTTATTTGTCTTGGATAAAAAGAAACAACAATTTATGTAACAATGTCCAATGTTTCACGGAAACAATGCCTGTAAGACAAGAAGGTAATAATAAAAATAGCTATTTATATGAATAATGGCAAACATTAAATATATTAATATATATATATATAGTTAATTTCTTCATCGTTATATATTACTAATGATGTCCTTTTGTATCCTTTGAGTTGCTGCCATGAAAAATTATAGATATTGATTTTCTGCTTTAAACATTCTTTATTAAAGATAACTTTGTATCTTAATATTTGTATGTATATAAAAACATATATACATACAAATATTTCAAAATACAAAGAAGCAAAATATTTTTCATTCATTTTCTTCTGAAGTAAATGCATCTTTAAATGGCTATTTTTAAACATCATATCAAAATTTAATATTTTAAATTCTATTGAATATTTTTATAATTTCAGCTTGTTTGAAACTACAGAGTTTATGAATTTATTTTAATAAATAAAAGCTCTTATGCATGAAAGCATTTAGTGTTCGCAGTTAAACAGATAAAAAAAATTATTATACGAAGCTAAAAATTGCTTATTTTTAAATTATAGTTTTGTCTTTGTTTATTTATATTAGAAAAGATTCGATGTGCTCTGGTTGATATCATATTAAATTATGTTAGAATTTTTATTCTTAACAATCTATAAATGACAATATTTATACTAGAGAATATCTTGTTTAAAGAGTTTCACACCAACTGCGTTACATTATTGTTGAATGAAAGGGATGAATCCTGTCAACGTGATGGTCTTTGCATAAAGATTATTCGCTAGTTCTTGTAGCTATTTTTTATCAGCATTCTTCCCTGTAAATAGCCTTAAGTTAGGCTTTACGAGTTAAATAGCAGCAGCTGGGAAGTTTTCGGGACTTGGAAGCAGGGTTCAAGCAGAAGATCCTCAATACTTGGCCTGCCTTCCTGAGAGGTATCATTTCACTTGGAGGATGTTACGACCACAACATATTTAACAAGCCCCAGCCGTCTTTCAATACTCATTAGTCATGAGAATGATATTTTCTAAAAATTTTTATAGTTTTAAATGCCTTCTTTTCACTCTCTATTTAAACCTATGTTATTTATAAGTAGTTTTTGATATACCTTTTATGCACTGTAAATATTAACCTGTGTTTCAAATCTGAATAAATATTGTAATAAACAGTTTTTTCATCATATTTCTTTTCTTAAAATTTGGCTTACAATACTTAGATTTAAATATCTGAAATCTTAGGAGAAAAGTTTCGTTTGAAATGTTACTTTTCCATTATCTGCAGGCAGATATATTTCATGTTAGGTTCTTTAAAGTTTTCGAAATTACATTTTCTTAAAATACTTGAATATATTTGGTGTATGTGGATAGTATAATTTAATATTTCTAAGACAGAAATCTTTGAGAAAATGCAATTACAGATTTCAGCCTTTTAACTGTTTAAATGGGTTTTAAATTGTTAGTGCACTTAATACTCTAATAATATTCTAAAATATAAAAAATTATTTTATTTAAAGCGGATTTTATTAAATGAAATATTATGTACAAATCTTTCAATGTTACATAAGAAATGAATATATCTAGTAAAAAAATTTAGTAATGCATTTAAATTACATTTAGTTATATAAAAACATTTTTTTTAATAAACGATGTCAAAAAAATTAATTTTTTTGTTTCTTAAATAAATGAGTACAAATTAAGTATATCTGAATTGTTTTTTTTTTTTATTTTATATAAAATTAATTAAACTAAACAATTTTATATGCTATGTTTCTAAATAATCACATAAAAATTCGTTTCCCAAAAACAATAAAATCTCTTAGAAATTGTAATAAGTTACACAAATGAAAGCAGTATAATGATAATAAGCATTTTATTTCCCTTTTCCTTTAATGGAAGTCATTAAGAAAATCAGACAGAACTGGAATGGTTTATTGCACCAATTAGATAAATAATTGAACATGATTTCCAAAAACCACTATTATATTCCGAAACATTCTTACCATCTGGTAGTTTCCTTTTGAAATATAGTACATTTAACTAGCGTAAACATTCGCACAAGCCACGCTCCCTCATCCCAGCCAATCCCCATCAGTCAGGCAAGAAAAAAAATAACAAAATATCTAAACTCGTCCGACATCGGACAAATTAACCCTTTAAACGAAGGAGTAATATTAAGTCGTCTTTTTCTCCCTTTTTTTTTTTTTTTTTTTTTTTGTCTTCTCTCTACCGGATGGATCCCAATCCACCTTCATCAGTACTTCTTCGCCTTACCATACTCAAACGAAATCGAATTCCGCAGGTCTTAGAAGGGGAAAAAAACATTATTAACTGCTATTTAAAGGAATAGGGAAAAGAATCGATTTTTGTTGTTGGTTGGTTGTAGGAAAAAAAGGGAAAAATGTAGGGAAAAGGGAGGGGAAACGAAGAATTATGTGGCAGAAAAATCGAAGGAAACGTAAACACTGCGTTGAAGATTGAGAAATGTTTAAACGCTCCATGCGGTAGAATAAAAGAAAATATGACCGAGAATTGAAAAAGTAACGAAAAAAATAATAATAATGATAGCGTGGAATTGTTTCTTGACTTTTTTCTCTCTTTTAATGGACTCGACAATCTGATCTTCACAAGAGCCATTTCTTCTGCTCTCTTTCTTAAAAAAAAACCCTTTGTTTATAGATATGAAGAACTTGTACGTTGTTTCTTCTTTTTATTATTCCTTGAAATGACTTCATCCTTAGTATTGATTTCTCATTGGCTTAAGTGACCATATGAAGCAACCGGAGTAAGAATTGAAAAACAATTGAAATGAAATGGCGAGATTTTTCTCTTCTGTTGCAACTTAGAGTTGCTTACTGCAAATAGCTTGAAAAGTGAAAGCTTAAAAACACAAATAGCAATTTCAAACTATTTAATTTTCTAATTTTGCAGTACGTTATTTTTAACGTGTGCATTCTTTTTATTTCAATCAATTATATGAATAATCATTTTCAGATTGATTGATGATTATAAAACAACTGATTTTGAATAATGTTTTTTAAAAAAATTCAAACATTATAATTTTTATGTTCATATCTTAAGAGCTTTTCAAGTTCTGAAGAGAATTTTATATATTTGTAATGTATTTGAATAGAGAAATTTATATGCGTATTTTGTTACTTATATAACTAAATTTTCATGCTAACATAGTGGGAGAAGCTTTGTCTCGAACTGAATATTTGAATAATTATTACAAAAGAAACACTTTTTCAGATTAAATCAAAAGCAAACTGAATTTTCTTAATTGTAGAACTATATTTTTACTTATTCGTTTCCCCAAAAACTGACACATTAATTTTAACAAATCAGTAATTTTTAATTAAAAGAAACAAACTTTAATTATTAAAGAATATTTACAGTGAATTAATGTTAAGCAAAAAAGAAAATTACTTCTATGATATATTGTTAATTTTCATCTTTATATAAGATTCATTTCCTTGAAGTAAATAGTATAAATGATACTTTCAAAATAGCGTAGTTTTATAAATTAATAAAATGTTTTATTAATAATTATTTTTAAAGTCTGAAGGAAGTATTTCTTATTTTACAAGTTCACGATCGACCACATACCTGAATGTAGCTTTCTGTTTAAAAGAAATCGTATTTTCAACTGTCATCAATAATTGTTACACCGATAAAAAAAAATCTGAAAATTAATAACTGAGCAAAGTTACAGTCAACAACTGTTTGTTCTTTAGTAAGTAAATTAATGTTTACTGTATATATGCACTTCGAGAATTTCATCTAGCGAAAGATACCATATTAGCCACTCTCTATCACAGCAAGGGAATTTCGCATTTTAAATTTGAATAAATTTATCGATAGCTTACTTTATTATAGAAAAGAAACATTTCGGTCTCTTTCTCGAAATTCAAATACACTTTTCATGGGGCAGAGATTTTCCATTACCATCTCGAAGAAGTTTCGTTGCACTTTTCCAACATTTTCATCATTTATTAACCCCCTGTGTACCTCCTCCTCATCTGGAGAGGCTGCTGAAAACCCATCTCTCCCATCCCAAACAAATGAAATTTACTTTTAGGTCTTACTAAGTAAACAAACTTTTCTTTAAATCTCACACAGGGAGATGCAGCGGTGAAAAAGTGAGGGAGGGGGGAAGTCCTGGATCGTGAATAAATAAGGAATAAAGAAAGTACGTATAAAGACTTGACTTTGGCATGAATATTTGATCAAGCCGGGTGAACTGCATTTCATTAAAAACTCACCTTTTATAGAAGTTTCGCCTTTTTGTGACTGTAACCGTCTAGTGACATGCCTTAACTGTGAACTGTGATGGGTGTTCGCAGGAACGAATAATCATTAGAAGAAAAGTATGATAAAGTAGAAAGTAAGTGAGGAAAAAATAATAAAAGATGGGGAAATAAATAAATTTAAGAGGAAAGCAAATGATCGAGATCTCATACCGTTTTCCTGTTTTCCGTACTTTAATTAATTAGGATTCTAATTAATATTTCTCCTTATTTAACAAAGTGCATAGGATTCGGGAGACGGAGAAAGCCGCTGCTCCCGAAATTTCTTCCAGATTTGTTTGATCTCGTGAAGTTTGATTTTGTAGATAAAAATAAAAAGGGAATAAGAGTTTTTTTCCTTCCCTAGGATTTTATGAGTAATTTTTTGTGTTTTCATTTTCCAATTTGGAAACCGGAATTTCCTGTTCAGTAGTAACTTTAGCAATGGCATGGTTGCTATGTGTTTACACCGCATAAGATGATTATTTTGAAATTTGCTAAATATTTTTTATAATTTTCATTATTTTCTTTGGAAATTCATAGTTGGGAATCGGTTAACAGTCATTGTTCGTATAAATTTTAGAAAAATGCTACATAAATTATGAAAGGAATATGACTTTTGTATGAAAGTAATTAATTGCTGTTCAGTAGAATAAATATATTATTTTAAAGAACCATAATTAATATCTTAAATGATAAATATTAAGTTTGGAAATAAATGCATTTCAATTTGCAATTTTTCGTTAAATCTGTTAATCACAAATATTATCTGTGGATTTAATATAACATATAGAGAAATGTATAAAAAAAATTTTGATATTTTATGATTAATCGTGAGAGTTTATTATATAATTTTGCATAAAACTCTAAAAATTTGGAATCATCTGTATTTTAGATTTTTTTTACTTGTATTAAACTTCTGTAATTTTAATAATTAGAGCTCTATTTTTTATTCGTTAGTTTAAAGTATTTACATATTAGTTATGAAGAACGTGCTTTTTTTTTTTTTTTTTCAAATTGTCATTTAACCAATTTAAAAGAAAAACGAATTTTTACCTTTATTCAAGCACATTTACTTTTTGCCTTATACGCGCTCTATTGCACTCACAAACATTATTTATAACCATGTCCTAAAATAAACAATGAGGCCAAATCATTGTTAGAAAGTGTATTCAATAACAATCATTCTAAACAATTTTCAATTTTATTTTAAAAAAAACGAAGTTTTTAGAATTCGAAATTTTTTTCATTAACTTATAATTTTTAATTTTTCTAAGGAATATTTCATAATGTGTTTTTATGTCTATGAAGAACTTTTAATAGTTATGTAGATGTATTCTGTTAGATCTTATATATATATATATATATATATATATATATATATATACATATATATATATATAAAGGGTTTTTTGCGCAAATCTAAACACAGTGAATCATAAATCAAATCCTTTACCATTAATTTTTAGATAAAAAAAAACTGAATCAATAATATGAAAAGATTAAAAGAATTCATAAATAATTCTACTCAATATGATTTTCAATAAACGAAGAGCCAAAAAATATGTCAACAGAAAGAAAAGTTATTTTTCCTCACTTCCTCCTGTATCATCATTAAAAAGAAAAAGAAATATCGCACCTCATTCTTCTTCACGTAAAAAGCATCAACAATCAACAATATCGTAATCGATCAACTTAAAAGGGGTTTCGACTTTTCTTTGCAGTTCAGACAAGCATTATCATTGTCATAGAATTCATATTCAAATATTCAGAGACTCAATAAGCTGTGGAGAGAAAACATTTTTTTTTCGCAAAGTTATGTCATCTTTATTTCATGGGCTATTTTTTAGTCTCATTTCTTTCTATGCATGTCGATATTAAAACATTATTCGTGATCGATATCATCTTAGAATTGATTAAATAATTGTAAATTCTTTTCCATCAAATATAGTTGTAAATTTAGATTCTCTTGAGCTTTATTTTTAACTTAAAATCATTTGAATAATATCCACTCACCCCGTTTATATATATATATGGAGGGGGGGGGGTAATTTTGGTAACATCATTTTAATTTCTATTTTCTAAGAATATTTTTTCTTTGTTAGAATTATTTCATTTTAATTATTTTTATTTTTAAATTATAAATTTATCTCTAATATTTTATATTTTGTTAAACCTGTACAGTTATGTTTATTTTTTTATCATGATTAAAAATTTTACATTCGTTTAGGCAGCGTAGTCAACAGAACAGTCCTCAGTTCTGTTGAGAGACTTCTAAATATTATAGTTATTAATTTGTCAAAGATTGTTTCACAGGTATCAAACTGCATCCACATAAACTTTAGGAAAAATTATGTGGCTTCAGAAATAACATTCAAAAAAACAATCGATGAAGGCAAATTGTTTTGAATGCTCCGTTATTACATTATCATGTTTAGTCACAAAGGTAATCAATTTCGTATAATGTGAAGTCTATAAAGAAATAAATATGTGGAAGTTGGCTTTGCATTGTAAATGTTTATAATAGTATTTTTCCAAATGTAATATGAGCACAATTTCAAGAGATGTTTGATGAATTTATGTTGATTCAAAACAATTTTTTCAAAGTAAGCATTTTTTGAATTTTTACGTTTTCAATGAGAATATAATATCTATGTAAATTTCCCCCTAAAATCAATTGATGACAGCTGTTACGAAAAATACATGTCAAGAGACTTAACCATTTTGTACTCAACCATTGTAATAAAGTATTTTATTTGATAGTTAAAATTTTTAAATTTTGCTGTTTATTAATTATGTGTCGTTTACATTTCTGAAGAATTTTGCATTTGCTTGCATATTTGTTTTTAGAAAATATTTAAGTTTTATTCTGTCTTAAAATATTATATTACTCTTTTAAACGAACGCACAATTATGGTTGAGTTAACAATAAACTATTTCCCCAGACCATCCGAATTACTTCAACTAAACACAACAACTTCAGTTCAAAATCCCTTAACGAAGAATGTCATATAACGTATTTTACATTTTTAAACAAGGTGAGGAAATGACACCTACAAACACAACTCGGAGCAACGTCAGAATCATTGAAAATACAAACAGAATCGGTTTCGAACTGAGAACAGCAAGTGACAAATATTACTTAAAGTTGCTGCGGTTTTAAGAGTTGATGCAGCACTTGAAGACAACAGTATAAAGAAATAAGGCATTGTCAAGGTTATCATTCCAGCCGCTGATTCGCATCTCCTTCGCCCCTCTTTCCCCGGTGATGTTGACGGAGCAAATGCAAACAATTGACTTGTCTCTATCCTCAGTGAAGCTGCCCACCCCCACTTTACCCTTGCATTTGTTTGCACGCGTCAACACTTCGTCAGCACCCCCCTCTGTCTCACCACCTTCTCCATTCTGGTTCCCCGCGGGTGTCGCGATCTTCCGCAACAAACCATCATTGAATTTTCCATTGACTCTAAAGAGTTTATCCCGAAAAGAGCTTCACTCTCTTGAAATTCTTGCTCATGGCTCTTGGGTATCAGAGGATTAGGTATTAAACATTTTGTGGGCAACGCTGATTAGATCAAATATTAAATATTAAACTTTCAACCCTGCTGAAATCATAGTTTCACGATAATTTCTTTCGTTTAAATTTTTTTGTTTTATTAAATGAACATTTGTTCTTATTTCTTCTGTTTATTGTTTTCTTTGATTCAGTTTCAGCTTGTTGATCTCACCATTCTTACATTTATCGTATAGGTATATTTAAAGCTATATTTTCTAATATATAATTATTACTTTTTTTCAAAGTTTCACATACAAGAGGGATTTTTTTTATTAATTTTAACAATACTTCTTGGAGCCATCGTGGACAGATTGATTAGGGTGTCATTATTACTATCGGTGAGTTTGAATCCCAATTAAACCAAAAACCCGTCTTGCTCCATAAAAAGGGCTGGTATATTTTAAATAGGTCATAGTCGCAATGTCCTCTAAGTGAAATGATATCTCTGGGGTTTGGTAGATCAGATGTTGGGTGCTTGGTTCCTACTTCAAAATTATGACGATTACACACGAGTCCTTCTATCAAACTGAAAAGTCCAAATCAGGGGCAGGGACAAGGGAAGCATGCTGGTGGAACTGCTCCTGCTGCTCGTTTATTAACTTAAATTACAAAAATATTTTCCCTTCATTTTTATTGTTTTCTTATAGATTTCAACTGAATATGGTTGCTTTTGTTAATATTGTAGTCTCTTTAATTATTATCAGATATTTCTAGCAAATTTTTACAGAATAATTTTTATTCAAAAAATTTTCATTTTTTAAATTGTATTTGTATTTTAAACTTGAATTTCGAATTGCTTTAATTTAGATTATATATTAATTTTCATTAAATTGTATATTTATAATTATAAAGCATTGAGTTTTAATATTTGGATTATTTTAGAGATAGTTTAATGATTTTTATTATTATTTATAAATTAGCATTTTCTAATACTTTTTTTTCCGAGTTCTTTTACTGTTTCAAGTGATTGTACTCCAAATTCGGTTTTAAAAATTGTGAATTTCTTTTTATGAAATTGTATAAATAAAACAAATCTTTTGCAAATCTGTTCCCAGAAAATTATGTTTTCTAATAAATTTTATACAAAGTATTAAGTTCTTTCAAATCATTTAATCAATAATTAGGTTGATTTTTTTACTATCAAGTTTTCTTTAATTTTCGCTTATTTATTCATTATCACGACTCATATGGTATTAATATATTCCTCTTTATGATATAAATCTTTTGGTTTTAGGAAAACATTTAAATGTTAATTTTGCGTTTTCTTTTTCATCATTGTTTGGAAATCAAAACTGAAATTCTAAATTTAGAATCAGATGATGATGATTATCTAACTTGTGTTCCTATTTTTACCATAGAAAAAGATAATTATTATTAATTTCTTGTGCATTTCAACACTGTTAGTTTTTATTTCAGTCTTCTTCATAAAACAAATTTAAAATAGTTTTTTTCAGCTAAGTCTATATTTCTAGTTTCAGCAACATCAGAATAAATTACTATTCAGATCATTTATTATACTTCTTTTTTAATCTTAGGCCTAAATCTCTCTGTTACCAACAGTCAACTACTGCTCCAAACATAGCTTTCCATTAAGCTTTAGATAATCTAATCTCTTACCGTCAATTAAGCTTGCGGGTTGTCGATGTTCTTATTCATTTGGACTTTTATGTATTCTTTTATTTGAATACCGAGCTTATTCTTTGATTCTTATTTATAAGGAAGCATGTCACGTTTTATTCATATCGTTTGTAAAAAATGTTAAATTCTGACTTGTGCAGAAAAATGTTTTCTTTTTTTATGCAAAAGTATTTTTATTGATTGAAATTTCTTTTTCTTCATTAATTTATTATTTTTCATGTTGAATTTTCAATTACTGTGTGTGTGTATTACTTCTATTTATTTGCATAATTAATTTCCGCATTGTATAAAATTTTTAGAATATATTTTAGTATAATGTGGATATATATATATATATATATAGTTTTTTCATGAAACTGTATTGTGTTGCCTTATAGCTTTTAAAAATTGAGCAAAAAATATTGAATTATATGTTACATAATTAGCATATAATAATTATTTTATCATTAGTGATTTGAATAAAATGAAGCTAACAATTTATAATTGAAAGACAGAAAATTTTGAAAAAAAAATTAGCAAACAATGTTGAATTATTGTATCTTGCATATATAGCAGTTGATATTAATAATTATTTCACCATTAGTGTTTTGAATAAAAGAAAACTTCCTGTTTTTTTTTTTTTTAAAGTTTTTTTAAAAATAAATCAAATAATTTAAATCCTTCAATATTTATTGATTGTTATTCAAGCTTCGGTTAAAGTTCTGTGCTATTATATTTGAGATTTTAACACTCAAAATCCTTACTTCATTTCAACTTTCAATTCCAATCCTATTCCAAGCGTTGTGGAATTGCTTATTGGAGCAAAACCAATCCGCTACCGCAAAGTTCATTTCTCACCGAGTTTCGATTGCCAAGTATTCTGCCAGCCGAAACTTGTTGAGGTGCCTCCACTGTAAGATGTAACATATAAATTTTGATGATCCAAAATGAAATAGTAATCCTCCTCGTGGAAAATCACGTACACCTCCCTTTCATTTATTCCCGAAAGTGCACAGAATATTTTAAGAGCTTGCATTATTCCAACCAATGTGCAATCGAACTATTTTCCTCGATGCTGTGTTCTAAAAGCATTAATTGGCCGTTTCCAAAGCCTTTTCAGTGTTCCCTATCGTCTTAGAGCCAAGAAAGTGGAATGTAAATTATTCACCAATAATAAAGATCCTTTGCCGATGGTAGCTTTTTCGTTTGCTTGAGATCTGTTTGAGCAGATCGAAAATGGTCTTGATATGACTTTAGGCATAGGAATGATAAAGTGCTTTGCGAGTCATGTTTACTTTAAAATATATTTATTGACAGTTCTCTTCAATGTTGAAATCGAATATTTTGATAGCTAAATGAATAATTGGCATTTTTGAAGCCCTATTTAAGGAATGTATGTCTTCATACATACTGTTGTGAATCAATTAATAATTTAATATTTTATATATATTATTTCACGTTGTTGACAATTATTAAAATATAAAAATTGCTTGTTTTATTTAAAGCTTAAGTTTAACATTTACGAAATTTTCAAGAATTAAGGAAATTTTTGTATTTTTGGCCAAGACTATATTTCTTATGAAAACAAAAAACTTAAAAGAAAATTCTTATTACAAACACTATAAAACTTAATATCCATAAATTCGATAGCAATAGCAATACTTGATAAAATAATACTTATACATTTGTATATTTTTATAAAATTGTATTTTATTAACACCATGTTAAAGATATGAATTTTAAGTTTGAAATTATTTTGTAACTCTTTGTATTGTTATATGCCACAAACTTTGCAAATTGGGTTGTTTTTTTTTGTTTTTTTTTAATTTTTTTTTATTGAATTTATTTCACACGTTTTTAATTTAGAATCTTTATACCTTTAGTCATATTTTTTATTCAAATTGCCTTAACATTTCGTATAACTGCCCGAACTTATAAAAATGGACATACATTTATTCTCAACATTTCTCTCTTAACTTTCTCAATTCCAGAAAATTATCACCCTACTCTTTCGACTCATTAAGAGTATAAGCTTCATTTATACGTTGCATTCTCATTATAATGATTACAAAATGGTGCCGGGGAAAGGAATGAAAAAAAAGGGGCAATATAAAACTAGCTGAAAGGACAGCCCCAAACGTACCACTTCCTCCCAAACTGCAACTTCTGGAGTCTCATCAAAACTGCAGTATTCCAACCTCCTTCCCCAACTATTTGCAAATCAATAAAAACGAATGCATGCTTTCATTAGCTCGTAAAAACGCATATTGTCGCCGGGTCCTGAAAATCGGGCCTTTTCTCCGAATCCAGAATCTTCTCTTCATTTCACTTCGTCAACGGGTGATGAAACATTTATACTTCTTTTAATAGCCCTGAGGACGGCATGTGTCTCTTCCGGCGATAGGCGGTCCCCACTGTAAATGGCTACAAAGGGGAAGGAATTCTAAGATGTATATGGGGTTCAGTGGTGGGGAGGGAAGCTAGTAGAATTACTTATTCCATTAGAATGACATGTCACACGGCAAAGGGGTATCCAGACCTTTTAATACCCTTAGTTGTGCACTAGCGATGCTTATTCAAAGGTATTTTACTCATCCATATCCTCTAGTGCTCTTATTAGGTAAATTTTGTTAATTGAAGTGATGTAATCATTGGTCTTCTTGGAACAATGGATCATGTTTGTAGATTTCTGAGAGAGATCTCGCAGTGGATTCCATTGTCTCCAAAATATGCCCAAAAAATTATTCACTTGAAAATATAAATTTGCTTTATCTCTTTTATTTTATTTATCTCATTATCACCGTGAATAAACAGTTGCGTTACATACCTATCAGCATGTACCGTTTCTGAATTATACCTCTAAAAACTCTGATGAAACAACTATATATTCTTATTTCATACTCTTTTTTTTTTTTTTTCATTTTGTAAGACATTTTGAAAAGTAAAGGACAATTTCCATACACTTAGAAAATACTCTACAAACAACAAATTGATATCAATCAATTTACGAACAACAAATTGATAAACAACAAATTGATAATCAATCAATTAAAACGGCTTTCTTTTGTCTTCAAAAACATTTCATTTATTTGAAGTTTTGGATTAATTATCCGAATTTGCTGACACTTAATATATTAATTTTAAGATTCGAATATTTTACTAAATTTAATAAATATTGCGTAATATACAAATTGCAGAATAAGGCATTTCCTTTCAATTTTTTTGATAATTAGAATCGTTGTAACTAACATCCCTAATATTTGCAATGTAATTTATGTGTATTTACATATACATCATAAAATCATATTATATATATATATATATACATATATATATATATATATATATATATATATATATTATATATATATATATACATATATATATATATAAGTTTTAGTTTTAATAATTTTAAGCAGTATTTTACTTGATATTCTTGAAAATTAATATTCATTTTTATTAAAAAAATAATACTTTTTTGATAAAGAAAAAAAGATTTCCAATTTTAATATTTTATGCCTTCATCTATAACTTTTTTTTATTTTATCTATATCTTGTAACTTTAATAAAATATAAATAATTAAACTTTTTAACTTGTGTGATTACGTTATTCTTTTTACAATTACTATTTACCAGTACTTAGCTAAGTATCTGAAAAATTCCAGTGATTAAAATGCATCCAATCAGTTTTAAAAAGTATAGCTTTTATTGCTTTTAAATATGATAAAGAAATTAAAACGCCTTTTGTAAATATCAAAGAATATGTAAAACCGTGCATTTTGAATTTCAATTTGCTAAAGAGTCTATAGCAATGGCAAAGCTGTTAATACATATAATTTCTATCCCAAATTGTAAACTTAATGTACATAACTTTTATTCTGGATGATTAGTTATGAAAATTACCTTCCTAGTTGAAATTATTTATCTACTTTTCGTATCTGAAGAAGATAATATTTTCCCTACAAAGCTATTCAGTAATCTATTTTTGCATACTGACGTTGAACAGTATCTGACTTGTGAGTTTTGTCACTAGCAAACGCATTGCCTTCGTCAAAATAAATACAGTTAACTTGCAGCAAGTTTTGCGAAATTAAAATCATATTGGAAGGTGACTGAGAATTGTGCTTCCAGCAAAATGGTAGGGACAGAAGACATTATTTGCATGACATGCCTTGTACACGCCACTCATTTTTCAATGGGTCGTTAATGAGTGTGGCGCGGCCTGTCATTTTGCTCTTTCCATTCTTACTTGAGCAACATCAAAAAGTTCTTTGAACCATCCTTTCTCATTGAGACAAAAAGAAGGCCTCCGGTCTCCCCTTTCATGAAAACTTGCTGGAAAACTGGATCTTAATGGAAACCTTTTAAAAGTAGCTCCGGCTTTCTCGGCAAGAGAAAACAGAATTAAAATCCACTCTTAAGGCAAGACTTCAATCAGGGGGTGGCATTGAATTATTTTAATGCGATCTTTTGATTCACAAAATTTATTTAATCATCTGCGATAATGAGTAATAAGCTGACGAGTTTTCTTCTGCGTTGTAAGCATTACCCGGCGAATTGTATGGGTTATTTCCTTCTTGGTATAATGGAAATTACTTATTTCGAGTGAACTGGAAAGGTAAGATTGAAATCCTCTTTGGGAAGAGATTCGAAGATAATATGATTAAACATTAGCAATTGTATTTTCTTAAGACTAACATTGTGGTTATTTTATAATCCATAGTGGCTGTAGTTCCTGATCATATTTTAGAGGTATTCTTAAGTTTTCATTAAATTTAAAATGTATTGCATAAATATTTTGTTTGTACTGTTTACATATTTGACTAAATGCATTTTATTAGACTATGTTTGTAATTTGAGATATGAAACAATATTAACTTTTTTTTAATAGTATTTTATTCTAGATTACTACAACTTTTCCAGAAATCAATAATTTAAAATAACCATTTTATCGGTAAATGTTTTCATAGAAATTGAAATCATCAGGATATATATGATGTTATGCATGTAAAACCAAACTGCTTAAAATCTTTCATTTAAAACGAAGCTTAAAATTGGGAGATTATTACTTTTCACTGACTGTCATTCATTAAAACGGTTTTCTAAATTTGAATATGTTGAAAATATTCCATTAACTGTTATATAAGCTGATATTATAATATATTAATAACTTTAGTTATTAGCTATTTCTAAGAAATATATATATAAAACAGCGAAGGAATCACACCTGAAAATGACATCTACAGTTGCTTAGGATTCACTTTGATCATTGAAATTTTAGGAATTAAGTGTAATTTAAAATTCTGGAAAACAATTCTTATAAAATGGACTATAATTGCATGCAAATATATTATTCTTTGAAAACAAGTATAATTAGAGTTTTAGATTCTTCAAATTAAAGTATCTACATTTTTATCCGTGGAAGTTTAGTTGAAAAAGTGAATGCTTTGGATAAATTCAGAAAACGAAGAAATGCTCTAGAAGGAAAGCCGACTATTGTGTCGCCAATTGAAGAAGTGTCGCTATTTATTTCCGCCACTTTGGCAACGGTGTTACCACTTGATGGAAGTAATAACAGAGAGAAGACGTCACAGGAACCGCACTTCATTGTGCTTTACACTCTTAGCCTATCATCTTTTTTTTTCCTGACTTTTCCTTTCCAATACGTTTGTAGCACTCAGAAAAGATTAAGGGTAGTGCGAAAAGTTTGGGGTTTTTTTTCTATTTTCGGTTCCTGTTTATTCTGTTATCATTTCCTTTTATTTTCCCACTTACTTCAAGCATTATTGTTTTTACCATTGAAAAAATTGGCCGAAAATACTGAGATTCTTTCATTTTTAATGAAATCTTATTCAACAGTCTGATTTTAAGTTTGTGAAATTTTGAAAAAAAAATATTACTTTTTGTGTTACTGCATTTTACATTTATTTTCACGAAGTACTAATTTATTACGTTTCAAGAAAGATATTAAATATAATCGTTTCTTTTATAAATGCTCTTCTGGTAGCTTTTAGAATGACTAAATTTTCATTCTTTAGCCAATATTTCTCGTTTGCAAATATTTTTTTCAATTATTATCAACGATTTAATTACATAGTTGCTTAGCAATCAATTGAATTATATCAATTATATTTATCTATTGGTAACAATAAGTAGTTGATATGTATTAGAAAAAATTAACTAATGTTTTTTAAGTTTTAGTCTTTGCTTAAATTTTTTTCTGAACAATTTGAGGTTGAAACAATACCTGCTTGTTACATAAATTTATTCATATTAATTGATTCATTCGCTTTTTTATAAATGTTTGAAAATAAGGTCTTTTTTGCTGATCTATATTATGCATGAAAAAAAAAAACGTAAAAAAATAAACCCATTAAGTAAATATATAAATATAGTATAACTTCTTCTCGATCTTTCATATTATTTCTTTTAATTATCTATGATTAATGTTGTTTAACTTCTCTCAAATGTTTTCGTATATGAGAATTTCAGAAACCCACATTTTAAGGTTTTCCATCCTTATACTTTACAAATTCACATTTTTTATAGAATCATTAAACTTTACCAATTTACTATCTAGATATAAATTAAAACATTCTAACCCACCGAAATTTAGTGAAACAAAGAATAACACATTATACAATGGTTAATAAAATCAGAAAATAACTTGGTAACGAAAATATTAAATTAATTTATCCCATTTATGACATTTCCAATAATTAGATTATTTATATTAAAATATAAATTTCTATATAAAAATACAGGAGCATTTTTATAAAATTGCTGAATATGTGAAGCACATGATTATTTAAAATAAAATACTTTTTCATTTATTTCTACTCATTAAACTAATTTCAAAAACTAAATGTAGATTATTTGACATAAGTTAATAATAAAGATTTATAAACTTAAAAAAAATATATATATATTTTTAGAAAATAAGCCTGTAAATTTAACGATATTTAATTTATATACGAAGTAAGTTATTGAGTCTATGACTTAAAATATAAGCATTAAAAATTAAAATATATTATTTATATCTCATATATAAATCGTTATGTATACTTTTATGTATTCCTTTATATTATATCGTTAACTTCTTTTCCGAAATCTTATTTCCATTCAGTTGGGATTGAAGTTTGCAACACACTACAATTGCTTATAAGTTTGAAGCATAAAGAAAAACAACTCAATGCGTTTCACAATACTCAGGGAACATTAGGAGTGTTCCCACCAACCTCTTAACATCCCTCTGCGCTCCTCCGCATCTTTAAGAGTATCCTCTACTTATATTTGAAGCAATGTCAGTTATTGAGGGAGAGGAAATCGTCTATTTTTTTCCCTTCTTTTCCTTACCGATTCCTACACAACTAAGTTCTGTACTTTTTTTTTTGCCATTTTCTCTTTGCCATTTTGCCCCATGAAACCACATATGCTACGTATATATCATTGTATCAAATCTATTTTCTAAGTCGACGCCATTTCTATTTTCAGCAAAAGGCATTCGTTATCTGTCAAGTAAAACACGTGTAGAAAATCTGATTAAAAGAATTCTGTGTTATGGCACTTTTTTTTCTCTCAAGTGCTTTTTCTTCAAGTAAGTGCGCAGAGATATACGCAAACAGTAGAAAAGAATTCGCTAATTTATTTTGAGAATGGCTACTAGCACTTGTATTCTAGAATTGCCTAAAAGAATTTTGGTATATTTCTTACTTTGTAAAATGGAATAACTTTTTTAAAGTAGTTGTAATTTCTTGTGTTCTAATTCTTTCGCCCTTTTACATGCAAAAAATCAATCTTCTAATGTATTAAAATACGAAAACTGTCTTGTATTTTTCGTCTATAGATCTTTGAACTTATATCATTTTCAATTTAGGATTTATATCGTAAGAATATCCGTTAAATTTTTTTTCACCTCTTTTCTATATTTTAGTGTAGATACATATTTGTATGAGTTACAAAAAATATATAATTTATTCTTTAAATTAAGAGAATTGTTATAGAATTGCCAACCATCAGTATGGAATACATAAACACTTTAAGGCTTATTTGTACCTGAATTGCAATATGAGAATATGTATTTATCCTACAAGACTGTTTATAAATACTATAGTCAATAGAATATTATATTCATTTTTATTGTTAGTAATGAATATTTTTGCTCGATATATAGGAACATTTACTTCATACATTTTTATTGTATAGCTTAAAATTTCGGCATAAGTTTTCAATAATTTTAATAAAATTGAAATCTATTAATTGAATCAGGTAAATAAAGCAACTCTATTACATTATTGAATATTTATTAATATTTTTACGGGAAACTGGAAAATATGTAAACCGTATTCTAAAATATACATAGTTGTATTTTAACTTGAAAAATATTAACTACGTAAACTCTTAATCGATTTTTGAAAATTTCTCTTTGAATGTAAAATTAACTTTCAATGTAAAATAGGTTAAAATTTTTATCTATAGCAGGTTACTCTTATGAATAAATTTGTGGTACACCTGAATATTTTATAATTACAAATTTATTTTCCATTTATTTAAATGATATCTTGGTTTGAATAATAATTTGCCAAAAGCTGTTTAATAAATTATGGTAAATAAGAAAATCCTTTATTGTTGTTTTCAAATGAATAAAATAATCAACATTATTCTTGAGTAAAGCAATTAATAAAAGTGGCATTTCATGAAATTTTGAATTATTGACCTATGGTACTTTGCCTCCAAATATACATTAAAATATTTGTGGAAATATCATTTCCACATATATAGTTCAAGTCAGTTTAGTTATATAAAGCTATGCTTGAAGATATATTTAAACCTTCTACCACTAAGCTGTATATTGTTGACTTAATTATTCATTAGAGTGTATATAGCTAAACAATAGTTACTTGAAATGTACTATCGAAATCAATCTTAACTTTTTCCAACATGCTTAGTAATTAATTATAACATTTAAGGGATCTAAGAATTTCTCATTGGGAGAAAATGTAGCAGAATGCTATTTTAACACCCCCATCTCTTAAGAATACTTCTTTCTTTTTGTCACAGAAACATTTAAAACAATCGCAGAGGGATAATGTCTTTCCAACTGAACGCCATTGCTTCTCCACTTCAATTATTACGCCCAGTTTTGATTGTTTTCTTTCTTTTCTGTTCATCTGATTGTTTTTGAAATTTTTCGCCCCCCCCCTTCTGTATGCAGAACCAAATGAGAACCGTTTGCTAATGGACGTCCATTGGAACGAATAAATGGTGGAACATCGAAATGGACTGTCATCGGCAGACGATTCGGAGTTTGATTGATTCTTTCCCAAGCAGCGAATATAATACTGGTTTTATTATTTGTTCTAAGTATTTATAATAATTAAAAGACGCTGTAGTTCGAATTTTTTTTTTTACTGGAAACAATAATAATAATGAGGTACTGCTCATAAATAAGAAAAACGGGAATAGAATTTTATGTTGTCAATTAATTTTATTTTTTTTAGAATTTAATTGGTACAAAGAACTCATTATTTATCTGGTAACAATTCTAATAGTAATATCTAGTACCTACAGTTAAACAATTTTGCATGTAAAATTTCACTGACTTAATTAAACTTTCTAAAGTTTATGAAGTATTATATTAATAAAATACTGTATTTTTTTTATCGTGGATTTCATTATTACAATATAATGGATTTGCTTTTGATAAAATGTTATGCATTGATTTGAGGACGCAGTGTTAAA
Organism: Latrodectus elegans; assembly: GCA_030067965.1. Lineage (NCBI taxonomy): Eukaryota > Metazoa > Arthropoda > Arachnida > Araneae > Theridiidae > Latrodectus > Latrodectus elegans. Next base: position 77,630,764 of record CM057811.1, read on the forward strand.
TTTTACAAAAATATAATTTTAATTTAACATTCTTAGAAATGTATGCGTCAAGTTCTAAGATTGAATATCTAATTATTTAACTATTTAAATCATTATTAAGATTTTTTTAAACTCATTTAATTAAGCGTGATTTTATTTCAATTCTTTTTTGTTATTAAATTTTCATGTATGCTGGAAAATGTACATTTATGTTGATTGTTTAATATTTTGTGTACTGATATTATTTTCCAATTATTTAAAAAAACAATTTTTTATTAATAACAAATAAAATAATGAAGTCAATTTCTCTTTTAGATGTCTCCTCTTGGTTAAATATTAATGGTGTAAGTCTGGAGAATTGAAACAGTAAGTTAAAATTAAATATATAATTTATTTTTATACTTATTTTCATCAAAATACTATAAGTAAGCAAGTCGAAACACAAATTTTCGATATTTCAGTTCAAAATAAGTTTAAAAAAAAAAGCTTTCAAAGAACAATTAAAAATGCCCAAAAATATAATATTTCATATTCTGAATGCTATGTTAAGAGCTCAAGTGTTTTCTTGCATTTATATATTTAAAATACTGTAGTTCATTCTTAATTTCTTACAAGTATTTTATTTGTAAACATTTTTTTTTACAACTAAAATCATTATATTCTCTAGGAAGCCAGTAACTTTTATAGAACTGCAATTACATTTAATATTTAATTTATTCTTTAATAAGAGACGATTTGACTTGTATATAATTTAAAGCATGAAATATTTTGTAAAATGGTGACTGTAATCTTTTTTGGGATTCCATCTGATCTTAACAACTGGTAAATAAAATACTCATATTGGATTTGCGAAAGGAATATATATGTTACCCACATTCAGTCTTCTGTCATTCCATGACAGCTTTATTCTATATTTAAAATGACATTCCTGCTATTTTTTTTTCCCTTCTGACGAAGAAAATATTAGAGAATCGTTTTTTATGGAAAGGAATTCTCTTATCTGTCTTTCATTTGTATTTTCATTCCTCATGACAATATTTTCACTTTTTGAAGTACATTGTTGTATTTAACTAACGTTATCAGTGCGATACTTGTTTACAAGGTGATGTATAAATATGAACGATTTTTAAAAATGAACTCTTATATGACGATGTAGTTTTGTCCTTGAATTTATTCCAATTCAACGTTTCATGATAGGTGAAAACTCTAGTTAAAACTTTCATCGGCAGGTGGTGTATGAGTTGCTTACGAATCCGTGAAAAAATCTATATTATATATTTCATTTGCACTTGAAACTGTTAAATAATTACAATTAATAGGAGCTACATTATTATGTGCGATGCATCTATAGCATTAATAATTCATGTCTCTTGTTTTATTTCAGTTTTTGAAGAATAAAGTATAAAAAAATTATCAACTTGTGAATTCATTGTTTAAGAAAATACCATTAAATTTGTTTTGAAATAGAAAATACTTAAAATCGATTTATTTTAATTTCTATCTACTAAAAAATTTATGAATATACTGTAAGATAGTACATATGTGTTCTGTAGATTATATATAGATTAATTTTTTCATTATATATTTTTGTATGCTTTACAAAATAAGCACACACGCTGTGTATTTTTTAGTAAGTGGATAATTTCGTTTAGCTGTTTATGATATATTTGTGGACTTTGTATTTATTCAAAAATACAAAAACTCATGCTTTTTTTTATTGAGTCAACCATAGCTGATGAAAATCTAGACTCCCAAAATTAGGACATAGAACAAAAATCCTTTCTGTTTACCGACCACCAACGGTATGTTCTTGATGAGTCAAAGAGTTTATCCTTACGAAGTTGAGGTGCTGGTGTTTTCTTTTTCTTTCTTTTTCCCTGCTCTTCGAATGAGAGGGCCACAATTTCTTCCACGGGTTTTCCCTTAACTTTTTCCACAAACAGGGGTGGAGATTGAGTGCGGCTGGTCACGTGGGTTGTGGCAGTCACGTGACCAGGGCAACCGATGAACGAGGGGCGCTGAAAATCGCTAATCTGATAAGACCATTGTCGGTTACTTTTGGTCACTGCCGAAAGAACATTTAACTCTTAGTCGCGTGTAAGTAGGGGAAGGGGTGGTGCACTGTGCAAACATGGTCATTTCTCTTTCTATTTTGTGCGCGAGCACTGGCTCTTATTTTCTGCTCTTTTCTTTCGCCGTCCCTTTCTTTCTTCCGCAGTTCGTTAGCGAAAGCAGTTCATTTCTGAGTTAATGTTTTTTTTCTCTTTCTACTGTGTGTGTTCATAATGATCATGTCGACCTTTTTTAGGCAGTTATAAGTGACTTTCTTCCGTGCCGGGAAAGGTTAGTTAAACTCTTGTGCTTTTTGTTGTCGTTAAACGGGACCTATGTGTTTAAAGAATGGGCTTGTCCAAGATAATAGATGCTGTCGTTTGTCGTGCAAGCCCTTCTCTTGCATCTTGATGTCAAATTTATACATTCTTTCCGATCTAAAGTTGCTTTTCGTTGGGAATGGGAAACTTTGGGAAGAGTAACAAACGAATATAACTGTTCGAAAACTCCATTAGTTCATGACTTCTAAAGCTAATTAATATAAATAGCAATTAATTCTGCGTAGTTATTTTCCTATAATTTCATTATTCTATTTTTTGACGATTTTCGCTGTATCCCTAAAATTTTTTAAACCATTTTGCTTAAATTGCTTTGAAGTGATAAAATTTAAGTTTGATAAAAAAAAATTAATTTAAACTTTTTGCCAGTTATTTTAGCTTATAGTCGTATTCTTTTGTTTTGACGTAAATATTATATTTTCTTTATACTGATTTTTCATTTCAAAACATAAATTAAAAAACAATTATCATAACGAAAAAAATTAAAATATTTTAGCGAAACAAATAATTTTCAGTTAAATAAAATAAAAAAAACATATTTTTATCATTATTTGGAATTGTAAGGTATATTTCTTCTTAACTTAAATAACGACATTTTATTTATCTACGTCTAAATAGCTTCTAATTATTTTATATCCTTTAAATTTAATTTAATTTATCTGATAAATTGTTTGAGATAGTCTTGTTAAATATATGACGCATATTCATATTTTTTTAAAAAAATTCCTTACGTCTGCATTGAATTTTGACATTAATATTATCAATGAATATTATATTATTAATATAAGTTTCTCTAAATTCTATGCCATATCTTCTAGTTAATTTTAAAAATCTAATTTTTATACAATATTTCTATTATGATATCATTAATATCTCTGTCATTTATTTTGACAAAATTGTTTCTCTAGAAAAATTATTAATTCTATTAAGAGGAAATTCAAATATTTCACTTTCCAATGAAATAAATTAATATTTATTTTGTAATTTTGAAAAATATACTTTCGTTACATCATAACTTATTCTTTTCATTTCGCAAATTGATATGAATAAAATAAATTAGTACGAACTGAACTTCCTTCTGTTTCCAAATTTTATCTCAGAATTTTCAAAGAAAAAAATCTTTTTCTTAAAATAAACTACAGCATCATTTACATTTGAAGTAATCATAATTAATATAATCGAGACTTCTGAAAATTCTAATTTAAATTCTAATTAAAAACAAATTAACATTTAAAGGAAATTCTTAAATGTAGTTGAATTTCCTCAGTGCTTTTTTTCATCGTTTGGAATGGAACCTCTTCTTAATATATTTTGTGAATTCTAGAACGTTCAATTATATTTTGTCGCTTTTCGCAAACGATTTCCTCAGAAAGAATATTTATTTTACCCGCACCGAACAACGCCAAACGAAAAGCGAATACCTAATTGACACCAAACAGTTATTTATTTGCGCTCTCTAATTAAGTCTTCATATGTAATGATGCGTTGGCACATTGGGAAATGTTCTTTGTGAATAGAAAGTCTTAGAAACTTGTTAAAAATATACTGGTTTATTCTACGAGAGCAATGCATTGTATTTTTTGTTTAGTTTTATTTTTTTTTTATCTTCCTGATCTATGTGTTAATAAATATCATCTGGATCCAACATACAACCAATCTTTTTAAATTCAGTCATTTGTTCTTATTTTTTTTACATTAGTGACTGTCTGAAATTCACAAGAGAACAGAGATTATTAGAATGAAATTGAAGGTACTTATTTGAATGAAAATTTTACGGTGATAAATTCCAATTATCTTTACTTATTTGTGATTTCTAAAAGTATTGTTTGCGTTCAAAGCATAATAACCAAGTACGTACTCGCAAAAACATTCTAAAGTATATTAATAATACTATAATTATTATGAATCATAAAGTAACTTGGAATAATTCAAAAACATTCTAAAGTATATTAATAATACTATAATTATTATGAACCATAAAGTAACTTGGAATAATTCAAAAACATTCTAAAGTATATTAATAATACTATAATTATTATGAACCATAAAGTAACTTGGAATAATTCAAAAACATTCTAAAGTATATTAATAATACTATAATTATTATGAACCATAAAGTAACTTGGAATAATTCAAAAACATTCTAAAGTATATTAATAATACTATAATTATTATGAACCATAAAGTAACTTGGAATAATTCAAAAACATTCTAAAGTATATTAATAATACTATAATTATTATGAACCATAAAGTAACTTGGAATAATTCAAAAACATTCTAAAGTATATTAATAATACTATAATTATTATGAACCATAAATTAACTTGGAATAATTCATTTTGTAAGTACCGGTTAGTGGTTTAATTCTTTCGTTTCTTTAAGAAACAAAGTAGTAAATTTTGGCTTTAATGTTAAAAAAATATGAAAGTTGATAATGTGTTTGAAATCAGTTGGACTAAAATGTTTTAATCATATATGTATAATTATGTATAAAATCATGTGTAATTACTCATATTTGCTTTCAGAGAAAGTAGATAGTTAATTTAAATATACTGGTTAGTTTTTTAGGTAACGTCATTTTTCTTCGGTATAAGTTGAAATATTTGTTCTGAAAAAAATCATTAAAAACATTCACCAATCAAAGTCATATATTTTTAAAAATATGTGAATAATAAATTGAATAGTTGAATAAAGTTTATAAAAATGTGTGAAATATAATTGACATATGAATGTACATTTTTTACATTATATATACACATTTTTTGTAATTTACTATAAAATAATCCGTCCCACTTAATCATAAGTAAATTTATTTATTTCCAAAGTTAAAAAAATATATATTTTTCAACGTTTATTAAAGGAAAATGATGATTGAATGGTTGGCTAGTTTTTATGGTGTAAGATCCTAAGACAAATTGAACTGAAATGAAAACGAAAACCATATATTTGCATATAAAAATCATCTTTTTCTTCTATTTTATTAAAAAATATATAAAAGTAAATACAGAACTTTATCTTTTTAAAATAAAATTAATTATAAAAATATCTTCTATCTTTGTTCTAAAACACACTGAGTTTTATTTTAGAACAAACGATATTTGTTACTGTTTTACTTCTCATAAAAATTAATTTAAGATATTTTTTGAAGAAATTCGAAGATCTTAATCCAGTTTTATGAATTTTTTTCGTATGATTATTTTTTTCTGTAAAATAAAATATTTAGAAAAATCTAAAGAAAACTCTGTCTGTTAAAATGATTTAGTATTTATACGCAAGATATGTATCAAATTTTATTGCATATATATCTACATAAATTCTGAGATATATGCATTTACAAGTCAAAAGCTGAATTTCAAATTTAATATATTAGCATAAAGGAATTGAGGAAATCACTTTTCTTTCAACTTGTTTCAAAACAGACGATTTATAACGAGTAAACTATTGTTATGGAGAGTTCTTATTCCGCTCTCTGAGCCAATCATATCTAGTAAGGAGACTTGACTCAATTGTTGCCAAAACTTTCTTTCGAATTCAGAATAAAATATATAAACAAAAAAGAAGGAATAGCATACAAAGAATAAAAGGAGAAAAAATATAAAAAAGAATTTGGTTTTTGGAGAGAAAAAGAAATGAAATAAAAATCCCATCTCCTCTATACGATCGAAGAGCGGAAATAACTTTTATTGAAAAGTCGATGGCCCTCGGTTTTTTGACCATCGGCGAGTGGACGATCGAATTACGACCCTCAGGGTTACGAGAACACAATGTTGGTCCTAACTTATGGACTTTTGGTCACAATCGCATTTCCTGGGGGCTAGTTTATCTTAAACGATGGCAACAGCAATGGTAAAGAGCTTCTTTGGTATTTACTGTTAGCACTCTCTTCATTGACTTAAAATAGGATCAAAATTGTTCTATTTTAAAAAAACAAGTTATTTCTTCTATGAATAAATAAAAGCGTGAAAGAAGTAAGGAGATATTAATTTTGATAAGATTTTAAATTAAATATATATTCAAGAAATAACTACATTGCTAAATTACAAAATAAATAAAAATGAATTAAGATATAAAAATGTAAATGAAATAAACAATTTTGAACAGTTAAAAATTAAATACCAAACATATAAAGTGAATTTTTAACCAAGTTTTTTTATGTAGAATTAATAGTGATTTTTGCCCAGTTTTATCCTTTAAAAATATTAATGATTCAGCTGTAAAATTTTATTTTTCTTTCTAAAATTTTTCAATTGTTTTACTAAGAGGCTTTAATCAAATCATAAATATTGAATATCGTTTAGACTGAATTTTTATCAGGTAATGGAAAGTGATTTAATGTCTGTATAGATTCATTAAGAATTGAAAGTGGTTTAATATTTTATATATATTATTTTATATTGCATTGAATATATGTGTGTTATGCTTAGAATAGATTATTATCATCTTTGATCAAAATTTCCTTAAAGTTTTTCAAAATTCTTACCAACCAATATAATCAAAAAAGTTGATTATAATAAAGTGAAAATTCGTCAAGTGCCAATTTAACGATTGAGTTTTAAGGCGTATCCAATAAGGTTTTTTTTTTAACCTATAATGAAAAAGAAATGATAATAAGCTCTAAGAAAGAAGTTAATTTGTAGCTGTGTATTAACCCTTTGATCACAGTTAGTCACTTGAATGTTATCACCTGGCATTGACTGAAAACACTGATATCATGAAATAGTAATAGAGTTACGAATTTCAATTCCACTTGATCAAATCTAAACATCTTTCAACGCACATCTATTAAATTCATTGCTGACGGATAGCGAATATATAATTTCATTAACTAAAAACAAATTTCTCGCCAATGTGGAAGGAAAAAAAAAACTAGGAGCGGATGTTTAACGGATAAGCTGACAGAGTAGTTGATCATCATTCAGCACAAGTAGGTTAGCTTATCTATTTCAATTATATCTCGTAAACAGGCATTTACGAAATGAGCTGCGATCTTACACTTTCCATATCAAGTCCGTGGAAGAAGCCCTAACCTCCGGCCTTACGCGAAGAGATGTATCTTAAAAGGGATATATTATGACCTTTGCAGAACAAGAGTTTTACTGTTGATGAACCACCATCACTTTAAACGTTTCGACCCGGCTCGACCCTGTCCGTCTTCACCTATCGATCGATAAATCACGTGATCCGCTGAAGGCGGGTACAGTTAGACGCCAACTTAACCTCTGCTGTTATTAAACACATTACATTATATGTAATGTGGTGATTGATACTTGTGGGAAGCAGCAGGATTGGCTCTTGTTTTTGCTAGTCTCTATCTCGACTTGACGTGTTCTGCCTGTTTCAAAATAAATGAATGCGCTTGGGAATCGGTTAGGATTTCATGATTTCCAAACGGAGCATCCGTTGATGAAAGACAATTGGCGCTTTAATCCGAAAGAAAAATCCATATTATTTTAAACTGACGACAGATGAAATATCTGAATGAAAGATATTCAAGGTTGGATTGCTCAAATGTGAAAAAAATGTCTTCTTCGATTTCAGTATTTACCTGTCTTCTAAACATGCGTTTGAAAACTTTCTGTATATATATGTGACAACTATTGTTCACCTTTATAATGCATCTTTATATTATGAATTCTTGGAGTATCAACTTTACCTAAAAGGATTATTCATTTAAAATAAAAACAGACTTTAATGGTAACCTTTGTAGCGGAAAAGGTAAACATGTGTTTGGAGAAATGAAACTGAATTTTGTGAGGAAAAAAAAATCTATTATCTATTTAAACTACCCAAATATGGTAGTCACGTAAGTTTGTACTAAATGTTTGTGTCTTTCATCTGAGTTCTTTTTATTTGACATTTATTTACTTGATTCATAAGGAGAAAGTTAAATGAACAAAGTACTTGTTTCTACTGATTTACTGATTCAACACTTGAGTATATGTTTTTTGAATTGCGATTTCTTTTTGATACGTCAATTGCTAAAAATTCTTCCGACTTTCGAAAAAAAGAAAAAATCTGTTTACGGAAAACGGTGGCGAAACAGCTCGTGATTAAGGCAATTTCATTGAAAGTAACTTGGTAATCAAAAATATTTTAAATTCCCTGAAACATTTTAGAGCCTCATACCTAGTTTGGTAGTATTTAATGAAAAAATCTTTTCAACATCAGAAAATTTAATTTTTTCTTATTCAACTTTTTGACAGTTTAAAAAAAAACATTTTTCATTGTAAATATAATTGGCGGCGCGAAAACAGTAACCTAAAAATTGTAAATATTCTGCCAATTTTGATTCATTTTTTAACTAATTGCTTAGTGAATGATAGAATAAATTTAGAAAAAAAACTGGCCAATCAGAATCATTTACTTCCCCATTTAGAATAAATAAACGCTTTTCAAGTCTTCAAACTGCAATTTCACGTGAATGGTGATAAACTCTATTACGTAAATATGATACAGAACAAAATAGTGTAAGCAAAATACTAAATTGCAACTTTCCTTATTATTATATTTATGCATTCAAAGAAACAAACTAAAATAAAGTAACAGTAACTATAACAGACATATTTTTAAACACTTTACTCTCTCTCTCTTTATATATATATATGTATTATATATATATATTATATATATATATATATATATATATATATATATATATATATATATATGTCTGTATATATATCTTTTTTATATATATATATAATATATATATATATATATATATATACATTATATATATATGTATATATATGTATTTTATATATATATATAAAATATATATATATATATATATATATATTTGTGAAATTGTGTCTCGTAACTCATGTTTACGTTAATGAATTTTCGATACATTTTTCAATAGGAAACAAAAAATTGAGATCAAGTAAAATTCATTGGGTGAAACATATGGGGAAAAATAAAGACAGAAGAGCTAGGCGTAATTTAGAGAAAATCTACCATGAAAAAGTATTCCTACTCAGATGAAATCCTCGAAGATAAATAGAAAGTAGACCGAGAAAACCATAGTACAGAAAGATTGATATCTTTTACTGAGATCTTCCCTTACACACCCGAGAAAGTAAAGCTCAACAAAGAGTAAAAAAAGTAGGGAATGTTATAACATTTTCTTAGAATATAATGACGGCCTTTTTTATGGTTTGCATCATCAGTTTATTTTTTTATCATCGCAGCAAGAACTGAAGTGAAGAAGTGGGAGTTGTAGAAAGGAACGGTGTAAGCTCAGTAGCTTATGTTCAATTTTTTTTTTTCCTCTTATTTCTAAACGTTATTTTAGTCAAACAGAAAAGTTACTATAAATGAAAACTGTTTTAATGATCCTGGAACATGTACTGCAATTATTTAAATAAAAGTAAAATTGCGAAATGGTTCCAAAGAGCTTTTACTTCAACGAGTATTACGTTTTTAAAGTAGGTAAAATGTGTACTTTTTTCTTTACTTTGCAATGACTGTAGCAAAAACGAAATTACTTTTTTTTTATTTTAAATAATTTTAAAAAATCATTTTGTGGAATTTAAATAATTCTTAGTTTAAAGTACTAATATTTAGTTGCTTTATGCTTACTATATTAAATTATTGTTAATTTAATTTTTCAAAAATATTTATATTTTTAATAAACTATACTGACCTAATAACTTTATCTAAAAAAAGCTTCAAATCTAAATATAATATTTGGGGCTCCATTTTAAATTTTTTTACAGTCAGATATTTGTAAATTCTCCCCAAGTAATTTTTTATTTAATATATTATGCACAAATTATTGTAAAAAAATTTTAATTATCATTTTCAGATAGCTTAAATTTAGGTTTGAAGTTTTTAATCTAAATCATCATATTTTTCTCAATAATTTCAAACTGTTGTGAAAATAACCTTTTTAATTTTAAAATTATAACTTATAGAAAGTGATATTTAATATATTTTGAGATAATATATATTTTATCAATAAATATATTAAGAAAAAAAAGTAAAAGTATTTCAAAAAAGACAAGACAAGATTTTTTAAGAATAATTTCGCATATAATAATTTAATATCAAAATTATAGATGCTTCATTCATTTGTTGGTATACAAAACTATTTCTATGTATTGTGTGTGAACAAAATTCATAATAGATTAATTCTTTTATGAAAAAATTTCTCTGTTAAAAAAGTATGTTTAATCAAATCTACTATAAGAAAGCGTATAAGTTTTTGATATTAAATTAAAATAATAAATATAATATTTTAGCTGTGTAATTCACAAAAATATACACTATTTTAATTTATATATATTCCTAATAATAATATGTTCTTTTATAATAAAGAATGTTGAAATTGGCAATTCAGTTTTTGAACCAACTTTTATGTATCTAAAAAATAGCAAATAAAATATACTGGTTTAATTTTTTTAATCTTACTAATACTTTCACATAAAAAGTTTATCCAGAAATCTAAATCCAGTTAAATCATTACTTTCCGAAACGTATTATAGAGTTTATTTCCTAATTCAACTATAAATTATTTCTTTTATTACTAGGTTATAAAATATACTGGTTTAATTTTTAATCTTACTAATACTTCACGTAAAAAGTTTATCCAGAAATCTAAATCCAGTTAATTCATTTCTTTCCGAAACGCATTATAGAGTTTATTTCCTAATTCAACTAAAATTTATTTCTTTTATCACTAGATTCCAAAATATTATCCCATCACCACCCTTTACAATGTGCATGAAGGGATCGAACTTGTGAACCCAATTTTCTCATCTCTCTAACATTATACAGGGGAGGAGCAGGTTTATTGGAAAGTCAAGTTCTTTCCTCCAATCCCTCTAACGGTAGATTTTTTGAGCGATAAGAAGTGGGGGCGTGGGAAGTCCAGGAATTCGAAGTTGGTATTAACCCGTCAAAACTAAGAGGTGCGTGCTTGTCTGCGCTTCTTCGATTTCTTTTCCTTCGTCTTCCAAGGGGGGGGGGGGGAAGTGAAAGAAAAAAAATATAAAAAGTAATGTTGTGTTGATTTTTTTTAACTTCAGTCGATTTGTTTTTCTTTTTCTTGAGCGTCCCCTTTGGGCGCTTTTGCTGTCGAAAGTGGGATTTTTCTCACTGTTCCCTGCAGTTGTGAAAATTATTGATTTCTGAATCTCATCTGGAGTTTTGAAGAAACCAATTTCTATTTTTACTCTTTTCAAATGAAATTTATACCTCATTTAGAGGACGCCTTCATCCTCTTCAAGTGTTTTGTTCTTCCTTTGCTATCGGATTTATGGACGTAAATGTGAAATGAGAGATATTTTGTAGAAAACAGATATTTTGAGGTTTAATTTACAAAGCATTAATTTTGCAGTTTAGCATACAAGTAAAAACTTTAATATCCTTCTTTTGCAGAAGAAGTTTCTCCATTAAAAAAAATCGAAACTGTATGTAATATCAACTGTAAAATAATTTAAAAAAAATATGAAGGGTTTTTGTTGAAATACATTTAAAATATTAGAAACTACCTGATGTATTTAAACTGTGCATTTCTTATATTATAATATTTTTTTTTTATTTTATTTTAGTAACATTATTTTCGATGACTATTTTATTCATTTAGAAATTCTGACACTTTAAAAAAATTAATTGGTATGTATTTTGCTTTAGCAATGAGTTTCAACTAGATTAAATAGATATCTAATTTCTGTAAATTTCCCCTTTCTCTTATAAAATATTTATTGCAATTAGATATCAATAATAAAGTTTATATATATTGTAAAGCGTGATTTATGCAATGGTGTGGTGATTGCATTTTAGTGTTACGTTGCTGCATATATTGTAATACTTACTTTTGATTATTATTCACACTATTAAGTAAAAATAATTAATTTACATAGTTTTTAAATGATTCAATGTAATTAGCGTTTATCATAGGTGATTTATAATTAATTGTTTTTTCTCACTTTAGAGCATAGTAAACTCTTACCCCAATAATTCCAAATTTTATAAAAAATTGATAAAATATATCTTAAATATTCCTTGCATTATTTCGCTTTAAATTTATAAATTATATTAATAAAAATAAGAAATTTTTAGTAAAAATGAAATTCCATTTTGTAATTTAATAATACTTGGTATATTTAAACTACATTTTCTTTTCGGTAATAAATATTTAAAAAATTAATTACATTAAAAATGCTTTTTCTCTTATGTAGTATAGTTAAATAATATCACAATCTATTCTCAGTTTAAAATAATTTTGATGTATATTTAATTAGTAACTCTAAGAAAAGCAAATCCCTAATTAACAATTTATCTAAACTTGTTCCATTCTTTTTTATTTTTCCACGTATTAAATATCATATTTCACCTTTTTTTTTAATTACATTATTGTAAATTTATAATTTTGTTGTATAATTATTTCCTCAATATACTCTTACATTTCATTCTCTTAACATTTTATTTTAAGAAAATAAGAATTTTATTCTTTAAAAAAAAGTTATTTTTACCACGATTTTTCCAATCATACGTAATCGCGTAATTAATTCTTTACCCCAACATTAAAAATACAAACAAACACGAACATTTTCACAAACTTCCTCCTACTTAAAAAGTTAGGAGGAAAAAAAAAACACGCATTAGCATTTTCTTTAAGTTTTTTTTCTTCCAACGTAGAAGCTTCATAAAAAAAAATGTTTTTTTTTTCCCCTTTAATTTCAGGTGCTATTAGCTGGAAAAAAAATTTTCTTCAGCAAATGATAATTATGTTCAGACGAATCTTGCAAAGAATGGCGATTTGCCTTTTCATAGTTACATCTTGTGCTTTTATTTTTTTATTTTGTATACGTTAGTTTCTTTAACCAATTCCCTAAGCTGTAGTAAACTTTCTTTTGTTTTTTCCTCCTTAACCAAAACCGTTTCATACTGTCAAAGAAGCTCCCGAACAGCTTTATTATCTTTATCCGTGACCATTAATCTTCAACAAAAACCTCTAACCTTCAAGAAAGTGTGTGACGCCCGAAACATTAATATCGTTTCCCTCTTATGTCCGTCCTGATAGAAAATGTGTTACAAATGTTGACAACTCAACTCCTAAAGTTCATTTAAAATTTTTATATGATCCCATTAATGGGAAAGTCTTGTTCCAAAAAATATATTTCACCAGCTGAGATTTGTGTTATCTTCCGCGTATTTAGTGCTTGTTTTTCTTTTTTTTTTTTATTTTACAAAGAAAACGATCCTACTAGCTTCCTTTTATGAAAAGTAAAAATAAGCGCAGAATGACAATGATTGACAAAAGAAAATGACAAATAGATTAAATAATTTTTATGTTCATTAAAATTAATATTATGTTCATTATACTAGTTTTGTGATATCATATTCTTTAGGTGATACGTTTGATATGCTATTCCATAGTTTATATCATTAACCCCTTGACTGACGAATTAAATGGAATTTGATGCGACAAAAAAAAACTATTTAATTTCGCTTAATTGAACTACACCATCAATTTACACCATCATCCCCACTTTCATATAATGCATCCGGCTTATACATGTTACGGGGATTATTTATAATCTTTACTAAACTCAAATATTGGCTAGTATAACATTCACCGTGCGAGACTTCTGCTAAACTGAACTCTTACTTTCAGTGTGCTTTTTTAAATGAGAATCGTCGAACGAGTGAAGCAACTATGTAATCTAATTGTAACTTGCACGGCGTCCGCCGAAAGAAGCGCTTGACGAGTCTGACTCGTCAAAGTCTGTGATGGCCCAGGAAATCAATGACGAGTCAGACTCGTCAAAGTCAGTCAAGGGGTTAAAGCAAACAGTTAGACGCCTAAAGTGCAATACAAAAAATAGCTTAGTTGTTATATTACTATTTACTGTCAGTAATTGTACAATTTTATAGTAAAGACTAATTTGAAGCAAATATTTAATTCCTTAATAAATTTAAGTATTTTAAATGACTGTTAAAACTTTATATCACATAATTAGTCTTGTAAGCATAAAATATTGCATGCCTATAATTATATAAAATATCAGCTTAGTGTAACTGTATGCAATACAAATTTATTAATATAAGAGTAGTACAATTATGTCAAATTTGTTTTATATATTATCTATACCTTTATAATTTATAATATTTATATTCATATATATATTAGTAGAAACTTACAACTGTCTCTTTACTTCAAAGTAAGCAGAATAAATAGTAAAATTTTAATTATTTATAATTATAATACTTTATGAAATAAATTTCCAGTATTATTTTGAAAATAATTATAACTGATAAATTATAATACTTTAATGCGACTGACTATAATTGAGTAATTATAAATATTAATTATAGCATCTAAGATTTTCATTTTAAGTTTATTATTGCAGAAAGCATTTTAAAAGACTGTTTCAGTATTAGTGCTTGTTATTTTCTTTTTAGTGAAGGCTATATTCAGTCACTAAAGTCTCTAATTTCTAAACATGTAGATAGTTTAATTATAATAAATGTATTAAATTTACTAGTTTTCGCATTAATTTTAAGTATAATTTCTGTTATTTCTCTGGTATAACAAATAGATAACATTTAATCACATATATAAAGCTAAAATTTAATAATAATGAAGATTTTAAAGTTGAAATAATCAGGAATAATGAACTTAAAAAGGAATTATATATTTTTATTTATTGTGTGTTGATAAAAATATTTCATTTCTATAATTTTGGCTCATTTTATAAAATTATTACTAGAAGGATCACCAAATAAATTTTGATTGCATGTTCAATTCTCTGTTCATAAAAAACCTAATAAAAATGACATTTTATGATGTGGATCGCTATTGTTACTTTCAACCTTTATTTCTGGCCTGCGTAGAATGAAAGTACATCCGGGGGGAGAGAAAAAAATATCGCCAACAATGTACTTGTGTGTACTAGAACACGTAAATAAGTAAACAATCCATCCAACAATAAATATATGCTGATCACGAAATGCCCTAAATACGAAAATGACGATGTCAAAATCTGATTTCCAAAAATGACGTTGTTATTGCATTCTCTACTTTTCCGCGTATACGCGTCTTTTCTACTGGAGTAAATAACTCGTCATCAAGCCAGGCCGCTAACGTGTGACGTTACCGGTAAGGACATGTCATCCTTTTTCTCCGCTGATCTTCTTTTGGACATGATGAAGTCAGGTGAGTGACACTTGTCACGTGATATTAGGATTCTGATTAATGGAGGGTTTGAGGTTAATAGTTAGGGGCGCTAATTTGATGTCCCTAAATCTTTCTAAAGCTGAAATTATTGCATCGCTGTAATAGTTTTATTCGCTTCGTAATTTGGTTCATTTTTTAAAGTGATTATATTTAAAATTTTAGTGTTATTTAATAATAATTATTGATTGGAAAAATGTGTTTTTTTAATCTCGAAACGTTATTTTTTCTGCTTTTAATTTGTTAATTATAATAGTAAAATATTGTTGTAATTTCGGTCATTTATGCGCAAAAAATAAAAAATTAAAAAAAATTATTATTCCGTTTAAGAATTAGTTAATATATTTTGAATTTATTCTTAGTTTCTAACTTTTAACGTTTTTTTCTATTTTAGCTACTCCATCATTAATAATTAAAGTAAACAAAATACATAAATTTAATGTTTTAATGCATCATTTTCTATTATAGAATACATGTGTAATTTAAAATAATTTTAGTTATTGAGAAATATAGATATTTTAAGATAAATTTTAAATTTATATTAATGTAGACTATTTTAAGATTATGTATATAGATCTGCAGTGAGTCATTGTATTAATTATTACTTAAAACTATAATAGTATCTTATTTTGAAAAAATAAAACTGTTTTAATGTGCTTAAATGTTTCTAATTTAAAATTATTTTTTGTATTTTTTTAGTTCAAAGTATTATTACCTTTAAATATCAATTTCTAATTTTTCTAATTGTGACATGATAATTACTTTCATTAACAAGTTTGTTCGTTTATATTTTTAATGTGTTCATAAAATACCGATTCATTTTTATATTACATATTAAAGGAATTTTTAATGTTACACAAAGTATGCGAATTAACTAGCTAATTTAATACCCTTATGAGTCAAAAGCAGTATTTGTCCGGCAGCTAAGATTTTCTCTATCGAATACAACATTTATATCCAGTTTATAAGATCGTATATACACTTTAACCAACTTTAATAACATGAGAAAAGTTCTTCCTTCTAATAAAAAGGGAAAAAAATATGAAACATTTCTCCATCCTCCGGGCAATCTTGGGGAAACTACAGTTACGGGAGATTTCGGTGATTGGTGGGTGTACTCTTGGCCTGTCATAATCAAGGCAGAAAATGCTGCGGTACATGGAATAAGGCCTTATTCCTCCAAATATCCCCCACGGGAGCTATGAAACGGCCACTTTATTTCATCCACTCTATGGACGATCTCTTGGGGTCAGGCGAAAGGTCCGCTGTCCACTGCAGATGTTCCTCGCCTATGTGAACGTGTCACCTTGACCCTCGGGTCAAACGTGGCCATCGCTCAAGATGTGCATTTCTGATTCTATATATAAGCCCTGGTATGTTGTTGGAACATCAGCTGGAATTGAGTCTCACCCACGAGACACATTCAGTGTCTCTGACGTTAACGTCCTGTTTATGTTCAGCCAAGTGCTGCTCAAGTGTTGAAATCCTTAAAGTCACGAATTTCGAGTTGTTTTTGAGTGTTGATTATTTTTTCATTTACCACGCTTGCCATTTGCTTGAGGGCCGTTAAAGATGTCTTTCGGAGGTGATGATTTGTAAACGGGTGCTTCAGTAAAACCTCAAAGGCGGTAAGGAAAGAAACGATGGTAATGAAACATTTAGTGCAACCTTAGTTAAAGGAATCACTCGACGATAACGGTTTAAATAGTTAACGTGCATACTCATCAGATTTTTTTTTTTTTTTAATGAACCACATATTTCTGTGCTCTAAATATAAACTGGTTGTTTTCTTGAATCAGATACATACATGTGTAATTATTATAATAATGTTGCTATATATACATATTTAATTATTATAATAATGTTGCTATATATACATATGTAATTATTATGATAATGTTATTATATATACATATGTAATTATTATAATACAAATGGATACATGCATATGTAATTATTATAATAAATATATAAAATATATTTACTATTATAATAATCACATATTTATGTTAAATTATTATTAAAAATTTCATTAAATAAAATTGGATTGCGCTATTCAATATGCAAAATCAAGGAATTGAATTACAAAAACTTTATAGGTTTTTTTTTTATTATCTTCACTTAATACCAAAAAAGATTGTAAACTATTAATATATATATTTATATATATATATTAGTTTTCAAATGAAGAACAAACATACGTTTTTGATCATATGTAAAAAAATCATTGTTCCTAATGCATTTTGATTTCATACCAAATTTTGAACATATTTCTCTTTAGCGAACATATTTCTCTTTACCATACAAATACCGATATCATCTTTACTATGCCTAAAATATCATTCAGCATATATTCCGGAACTTTTCAAACTAAAACACACACAAAGTTTCACTTTTTAAGAGTTCTTACGTACAAATAAAAACAGATAAACCTTAACTGAAATGTGTGACAGTGACATGGACTTCTTCCAATATGTCATCGAAAGAAATGAGTATTTGTGAGGAAATTGATAATAAACACACGTAAAAACGAAAAAGCTTTCCTTAACTCTTCAAGCCTGGAAGACCAATTACCCATCGTGAGAATCCATTAATCTGCTTAGCGTGGCAGATGAATCGAACTATATTCCAGCTGGAAGCATGATTTTCTTTTTAGGTCCATGCCTCGATTAATACAAAGTCCAGGACAAAGCATTTAATGCCCTCACGAACTGTACTGGTGGTACTGAATGACAAGAGCTCGGGAGGTCCTAGACAGCATCTACAGGATTAACGTCTTCTTCGGCTTTATTATGTCCTTTTAATCCGGGTAACACAGGGAGAAATGATTAATGACGCATTGTCTCCCTGGATTAATAGAACCTCTGATGTCTTTATCTCGGTTGTGTTTGGGTAAATTTTGGGGGAAGTTTTCGCGGTCGTAATGAGGGACGTTGTCTTGGGAATAGATCACCCTAGTATTTTATTTGCTTAGTACCTGTTGTTCTAGATCAAAAGGGTTGATTGAGTGGGAGGTTGGCGAGATGAAGTTTCAATCGAACGGTCCCTTGATAAATTGTCTTCGCATCGTCTCCTGGCAATTCCTTTCTTAGATTGCAGTTGACGTGCTAAAAGGAATTTTGTATCAAACTGTTCTTAAAACGTTTGGTTAACCATTATATCAAATTTGTGATTATTCAGTGTAAAAAATTTGCTGCCAGCGTCTATTCTAATCAATATTCTTATCAGAAGTGGCATCGAAATCTAATTCAGGATTTGCATTCCAAGAGTTAGAATTTTGAAAGATCTTTTTTTTTTATGAATTTCAAATCACTAATCGTAATGACAGAAAAAGGGCGATTTTCAAAATTTTGTATTGTTTAAATTATCAGTGACTTTTTCGTCACTTCTGTGACCTTATTTTTTTACTATAAAATTATTTTTTAAGAATTATTTTTAAATTGTTTGAATATTTGTAAATAAATGCTCTAGTTTTCGCAAATTGTAAAAACTAATGTAAAAAATGATATAAAAATTATCTTATGCAAAATTTTAAAATTCGTGATTCTCTAAGAGTAAATATTTATATAATATATTATATTATTTGTTTTGTTTATAAAAACATATGCCTCGTAATCAAAACGATAGTTTCTTCAATTTGGAATCCTTTTTATTATTCCATGATTTTTCAATATTTATTCTCAATTTTATTTGTACAATTCAATTTAAGCACAAATAAACATTTTATTTTGAAATACATTTTATTCAAAAAATGAAACATATCACTATTTACTTAAATATGAATTTTATATGTTGTGCAAATTACGAGTTTCAGTTTTCTATTCCATATGAAAAGGTTAAATATATCTTAATATCTCTTATAGTGTGTATAAGTATTTTTACAAAGTACAAAAGAGCAAATATTATTGTTTTTCTCCAAATTTTTTTTTTTCTGCTTATTGAAACATTTTGCCTTTTTTTCCCCCCTTTAAGTTGTTCACAGTCGACAAAGAGACACGGTTAAGAAAATAATAACACTGTCGCACCTTATCTTCGAAACGGACCTTGTTGTCACATTTCCTGTCCATCCCTTTTCATCCCACCCTCCAAGACACATACCTAGAAGCTACAGGTAATCACACTCACATATAGAAAACAACAAAGAGGGGGCGAGAAAAGGTGTTATATGTCACAGGAAAAGAATAGTTGGGGCAAAATGAAATAACAACACAAGCAAAAAAAAAAAAAAAAAAAAAAAAACGGATGAGTTGGCGAAATAAGAAGAGAAGTGGCGACACAAAAATAAGAAGTTTCGAAATATGGAAGCTCTTTGGAGCTCTTGCCTTACATTCTCTCTTTGACCGAAAAAGTTCTATCTTTCTGCAAGATTCTTGGAGTGAAAGAGTACCCTCTAGGTGAGAAAAAAAAACTAAAGAAAAATTGGGTGCGAAGAAGGCAATAAAAGTGGTGGGAATCTCCCCACATTTTTTCCCTTTCTTCCCTCGGAGTCTGATGGGGTAGGCTGTACCGCGGTTAAAAAGCACTCCTACAGAGAGACCTCGGGCATGAGCACATCTGTTGAATTATTCCTGATTGTAGGCTTTGGAATCTGTCCCTGCAATCAGTTTCGACAAATCAGATTGTTGGCCCATTGCAGAATACCTCCCTCTTTCGATTCCTTTTCTATATTTCTTTTCCTTTTTTTCCCTTAGATAGGGATTTTTTTCTGTATCTCTCGAGGAAGGGAAAAAAGAGCACTCTCAAGGCCCAAAGAATCAGAGTTTAAGTCCCTTGGCTCCATTCTCGTAAATAATTCCTTCTACTCTTCGCTGGATAAAAAATGAAAGAGAATGTTTTTTTTTTTCTTTTATGAAAAATAATCTCTGAACAAAGCCCTAAAATGAAGAGAGTTTGTTTAACTTATATTTATAACGTGAAACATCATGAATGTACCAACTGTGATTTTGTGGTGTGTGATGTGAACTGTGATGTACCATTAATGTACCAACTGTGATATTTACTAAGTGTAGATTATGGACTGAATATCATATCTAAATCGATGATCGTGTATATGTATTTTAAACATTCGTAATTACTTTCGCTTTTTGACTATTGCATGCCCTACAATGCTGTTGTTGTCGTGTGCCAGCTGTTCAGGCATTATTGGGTGCACTGCTCCACTTTTCCAACTGAACCATATTTTTGGCGTGGAGCCCTGTTTCCTCAGTGCATAGTACATGCCATAGTACCTATTTATTAGGGTAGGCAACCATTCATACACGGAAAGGACAAAGACAGGATAGATAGAGAGAGAAAGTACATCCATGCCTGAGCTTGGATTCGAACCCAGGACCTCCCTATCCGCAGTCAGGCACGCTGACTACTAGACAAGTTGGGTGGCTTTATTCCCTACAATAATAACCAGATATTACAAATATGAATTAATGTGAATCTTTATTTTATATATTTGGTCATTTAATCTTTCTACTATTTATAATATTTCATTTCTTTCACTCCTTAACTCTCAGTTCGCACTGTAACAAAATTCAGATAAATCAGTTTAAAGAAACTAACTTAATATTTCATTTCTTTCACTCCTTAACTCTCAGTTCGCACTGTAACAAAATTCAGATAAATCAGTTTAAAGAAACTAACTCAATAATTTTCGCATAATTTCATAGAAAATTGTCTTTGTTCAGACTCAAAGAATTCTTTAAATTCTAAATTAAGATACACGCGAAAATTTCAAATCAAGTTACTAACTATGTTGATATTTGTTTTAACATTTTCTTCTAGGAGTATTCCTTCAGATAATAATTAATTAAAATATCGTTACAAAATATTATAATTGCTATCCGTTTCGTGGAAATTCATAATGATTATTAAAATTGAAACTGTTAATGTTGAACGCATTCTTCTTGATTTAATCCTCCTTTAAATTTAAAATCGTAGAAAATCATAGCGCGAAAATGTTCTCGCACCAACTCCATTTTCTCTTCTGTTTAAAATTTATTCTACGCTAAACAAGTTGAAGTAAGCCAGTAAAAAATCGTCTGTGTCAAAATGCTTTGTATTTTAAAATTAAACCGCTATTTTTATTTTGTAAATTCTAGTCTGCGCGTATCTCAAAAATTTCAGAGTAACCCTCGTATATTAGTGTTAAAAGTACGTTTTAATTAATCTATTTATCTACATAAGAGAAAACATATTCTAGATTATAAAAAAAGTTTTTCCTAATTTGCATTACTTTACTTATTTCAAAGTTAAGTATAAATTTATGTTATTTTTCAAAGTTATTTTTTTAATATTATATATCAATGTTAAAAAAACATATTTTAACCACTCTATTTATCTGAATAAGCGAAAAACATTTTCTAGATTATAAAAATGCTTTTTTCAAATTTGTATTATTTTTCACTTTTTGTCCAATTAGGTCCATATAAGTTACTAATTAAACGCTAAAAATAATTTCATAACTGCAATTAATACTTATAATGCATACGAATAAGCTAAAAAATATATTTATCTCAAAAATATAATATAATATTTTAATAATATTATTATATTAATTTTATATTATTTTTCAAAATTATAGAACATTTCTTCATTTTAAAAACTTAATCAAATAAAGTTTTTTTAATAAATTAGTTAATGAAATCAAAAATATTACCCCTAAAACAATAACTACATATATATGGAGGTATCAAAATTTATAATGATGTAAAAAATAATTGTAACAATGTAATAATTTAAAAAAATAACCGCTTATTCAAATTTTGTAAATAAAGTTACATTATTTGTGGTTATTTCTAAAAAAAAATATTTGAACAAAAATCATTAAATCTGTGACAAAAATATTAAAGCTATTTAAAAAATATTTAATTTTATTATTTTTATCATATTAATTCATAATCATTGTATTAACCAAGTGTGGTAATCATTACTTACTTTAACAATAGTTTAAAATTCTTTTGCTGAACATGTTCAACAATCGAGGTGAATACATTAGTGTAGTAGAACTCAAAAATATGTAAATTAATTTCGTTCTTACAATTTTTATTTCTATTTTAAGACTTATATAACTAAACAAGTTATATGTACATATATTTCTCAACTATTACATTCATTAAATTATCTATCATGTAACTTATGTATTTGGTTTAAAAATTTAATATGAAAAAAATCTATCGCGAAAATTAGATTTATAAAACTATTTATTTTTATTCATTGGTATATAAACGTCTTGTGCATCTTTTAAAAATAAACGATTACGAAGGCTTTTGTTTCGCGCTATTTTTTTGTATTCATTTCTTACCACCTATCGTAATTTAATCTAATGTAAGGGGAGGGTAAAAAGTAAAAGGAAAAGCTGTAAAGAGGAGTGGCTAAAAACTTTTCACTCTCAGTTTTTAAACTTTAAGTGGCTGTAGCGATAAGTGCTGCACGAGTAGCAGCGTTAGCTCCACAACTTTAATAAAAAAAAAATAATACTAAAATTTATTTCAGAAAGAAAAAAAATCATAAAGTACCGACAAATCTGGGAAGGGGATAAAAACTCGAAAAAAAAAATAGTATTTAAGAAAGAGGAGAAAAAAGAAGAAAGTAAAGAAGAAGAAGAAAAAAAAAAAAGGGTGGAGTATTAAAATATCCTGTCTCTATTATTTTAGAGCTGAGCTGGAGAGAAAAAGTAAAAGTTATTAAATGGAAAAGGAGTTATTTAAAGTAAGTTTAATCTTAAAAACACCTATTTTAGAAGAAGGATAATGTTAGGGATTAATGCAGAAAATTCCCTAATAATGTAAGAGTGCTTGACGAAGAGAGATTTCTTATGCATTCACTAATAAGTATAATATTTGACTTTTAATTAGAATTTAATACTTAGATGATAAGTGGAAAATGAAGTAGTTATATATATATATATATATCATTTTAAAGATAAGGAGCTTTATGTCGAAAAGCTATAATTATCAGAAATAGTTAAATAATAGTATTAATTGTATAAAATTATTACATAAAGAATTACAATTGCATTTTAATTACATGAAGAATTGTATAAATTAATTCGGATTATCATTTTAAATAGATAATTTATATTGACTACCTAGTAGTTTAATGATTTATTAATTTAAGAACTATTATTATTATCAATAGGATAATCTACATTAACCTTATGAATATCAGAACATCAAATAGCACACAGTTAGTCAATCACAATGTAATCTGTTTTAGTTTATAGCTTGTGTCTTGTCTGTGTGATATCGAGATTGTATTACTCCAATTTGACAATTTTAGTCACGTACATTTTTGCTATTAATGTCATATTGCTTAGCTGTGTTCAGAAAATTTTAGAAAATCTAAAAAAACGTTTCCACTATTAAATCAAACTTGATCTAAATTAGATGAAAATAGAGTTAAAAAAAAGTTTTATTTCACAACATATATGATATTTATTTTATTTTTTTTTTACTTAGTTTTAAAAATCTTTGATTCCTGAACAATCACCATTTATTTTTTGGATTGAATGTATATTTGCAATTGATATCGAAGAAAATCTCTTTCATATTTTTGTTCAAATTAATTAGTTAGAAAATATCTAAACTTTTCGTATCAGATGCAAATACAAAGAATTTTTCAAAGAGTGCATTGCAATTACCAATATTGCTGCATATAACTTTTCCAAATTCAAATCGAACATCAAAAGAGAATCGCCGAGCTGCTGTCCCAAAATGTTTCCCAATTGGATGTCGCTTCCTACAGGGTTGCATTTTTCTTTCTTGGAATTCCACTTTAAGGACTATTTTAATTTCCAAAAACCGCTTCGATCGACACGTCAATCAGCAAAGAGTGACAACTCTCGCTTGAGGAATACGATGTTGGGGGCGGGTGTCGGAACCAGTGGAAAACCCGATATTTATTTGTTTGCCGATGCAAATATTGATCAGAGCTAGGACACGAACGGAGGCGCAGGACGATCCTCTCTAATGAGGGACAAGAGTTCCCCACCTCCCCTTCCCCCATCTGCACCCTCAGCCTCGCACTTAATCTGTCAACTGCACGTCGATAAATTGAGCATGGCCACGACTGGAGAGACGGGAATTCCTCTGTGGTTATTGTGTTTCACACACTACACTTCATCATTAAAGAACTTTAGGGCCGGACCAAGAGATGCGAAAAATCAAAACTTTTCCGACCACCCTTCTCCCTGCACTTTTCCACCTGACTATTATTTCCACCCAGAAGAATTCATTAAGTGCACGTAGAAAGAGGGATGGAAAGATGAGGGAATTTTCCCTCTCTTGGCAATCGGCAAGCTTTTAGGTAATGCTGGCCCTCGCCATGATTTAATTACCTGGCTTATGATTGGACAGGGACGTTCCTGTCTCGAAACCTTATCTGTCAGGAAAGCTTCCTATGTCTTTAGGTATATTATTCTTTTTATGTGCTGTTATTAGTGGATTTAGGTGTTGTACTATTTTAAGCATGTTCTGGCGATTTGTAGGAGTTTGATGGCATCAACATAAGTTGTAATTTAATATTGTAAGAAACATTACCTTGAACAATGCTTTTGTGAATTGCAAAAATTTTAGTTTGAAATTTGTTGCATTAAATATGTTTATCATTTAAGAAATAATGATGTGTGCTGTGTATAAAATATAAAATTTGCTTTTTTATTTGAATTGAGAATCAAATTTTATTCCATAGTTGAGATTTTACATTGTTTTAATGGCTTATGAAACATTGATGAATAATGTTAATTTTTAAAAATGTTAACTAAATGGTATATTTTTTTATTTGAATCAAGTAAAAAATAATAGAATTTTTCGGGGGAAAATTATTAATTTAACTTAAACCTTTAAAAAAATCATATTTAATTGTAATACTCTGGATTTTTATTATAACTTTTCTAAATAGTTTTCAGTTTTAAAGAAATTACAGCTTGCATTTTTACTTTTAGAATATCTACACTTTTATTGAATGACTTTACCTAAAAATGTTACTTCTGCTTAGCATTACCTATATATATATATATATATATATATATATATATATATATATATATATATATATATATGTGTGTGTGTGTGTGTGTGTGTGTGTGTGTGTGTGTGTGTGTGTGTGTGTGTGTGTATATATATAAAGATTTTTAGTTAGATTGGCTTTTTATTTGAACTAATGTTTATGATGTTATATATAGTCATTTTTAATGTTAAATAATTAATACCATGAATTCCATAGAACATGCTGGTATAAAATGTCAAAAGTATTTATTAATTTAAACTTACATAGATAAATTAAAACATAAACGAAAATTTCTTGCGCCATGTCAATTCTTTTCTATTCGCTTTTTTTAGGGTCCATTAAAATCTCTGTCAAGAGTTCCATTTCCAGCACGATGAGTATTAATAATTATTCAGTAGCTATTTTAATCTCTTTCTATATATTTCATCAACAGTACGTGGTGAAAGCTTCAGACCAGGTGTGGAGAAATGAACAATGAGCAACTTCAGTGCTTGTTCCCACGGGGACTTGTCCTGGGGAATTTGCATTCACCCCTCGAAGATCCATACATGCTGAAGTAGGATTAGCAAACCATAACAGAAAATCCGATACAAAGACCGTAGAAAACTATGCAAATCCCAAACACTCTAATCCGGGCTAATTAGGCCAACTCGCGAAATGGAATTAGTGGATGTGGCCGACTAATTGCATGCATGGGATGAGAGGAAGGGGAGGTAAGTCCTGGACACAAAGCAACCCCCCACGGCCATCATTTAAAGGGTCCGTCCGCAGATAATGCCAACATAACTTTGGCTCACCAAGAATTAGCATATATTGCCAAATAGTGGAAACCTTTTGCTCGCTGTCAACAGCGCAAAACAATTGCTCGAATTTCTCTGGTAGTTCTGGCGCTATTGAGACGGCTGAACTCCGGTAACCTTCCCTTGTCTCTTTCCCTTTTACGCCAAAATCTAATTCCAGAGCCAAGCACTATTGAAAATGTATCTAGATACTTAGAGCGGCTCACAGTAATTTGGAATGACCAGGGGGCTGATCAGTGGCTGCCCTGGAGAAATGCAATTCCACTTATATTTGGAATATTCAAAACGGGAAGCTAAAAATTATAGTTTAACAGTAGTTTTCTGTTTATTACGTCATTTTCTTCATGCAAATTAACTATTTTATTAATTGAATTTTAAATTTTTAATTGTAACTTAAGTAATAGCAAATGATTTCATATATCACAATTAATAAATTTCTAATCATATGTTGAATAAATAGATTAAACCAAGTCTCAATGCCTTTAACACTATATGATAGTGTCCCTTTACACTGAAACTGATAATTCTAAAGTTTTTTGAATTGATATTACTCGAATAATAGTAAATAATTTCATATTACAATTAATAAATTTGTGTATTGAATAAATGACAATGTCTCAATCCCTATCGCACCCTACAGTAGTGTCCATTTACCATCAGACAAATCAATTCTATTGTTTTCTCAATTGATATGTGTCAATATTTTTAGTTGTATGAAGTTTTTATGTGAAACAATATAATAATTATATTACATTTTGTAGAACGTTTTTATGGAAAACAGAAATATATTAAAAAAGTCATTTATGAGTAGATATATAAATGGTAAACATACATTAGAATTATTAAGGTTTAAGAAATCATATAAAAGAAACTCAGTAGCAAAACAGATAAATATTTGATAAAATTGCATTAATGACGAAGCAGTTAAGATAGCACAAATATGGTTTATTTCATATATTTCACTATTTTTGTATTATAATAAAATAATATGTCATTTTAGTTTAGCCAAGTTAAACTTTTTTTTAAATTCATTATACTTCATGCGACTCTAATATTTTCCTTATATATATATACATGCAAATTAACTATTTTATTAATTGAATTTTAAGTTATTATATATATATATATATATATATATATATAATAATTTAAATTCAATAAATCGTATATAAATCATATATTTATCCTGTGCAGTATCTCTGTGAATCTTCAGTGTCTTCCAACTTGTGAAGTCTGTCAGAGAAAGTATCTTCAAACTCTAATAGTAACTTCCTACTTTGTAGAATAAAGTATTTACCCATGCCACACGCCTGATCACAGTTACCATGACAACCGCACATAATTGTGTGCACCGCTTAGATTTAAATGGTGGAATAAATAATGCACGAGTGCGTTTTGGCGCTGGATTCCTTATTTAATTAGCTGTCGGCATACTGACCCAATACATTTCGATTCGTTATTCTCTCTAACAATTACCCGGATGATACAGTTTCCTCGCCACGATTTCTCTCTTTTCCACTATTGCTAGAGTATTGCCAAAGAAAGAAATGTCGATGGAAATAAATACAAAAAATGCCTGTTTCTTATCCGCCAATAATTTCATTGCTTGAATCTTTTTTTTTTTTTTTTTTTTTAGTCTTTTGTGTATTATATTCAATGTATTTATTAAAAGCTGTCTATTATTAACTTTTATTCAAGTATGATGTTATTGTTGCTTTAGCATCCGGCGTATAATATTTTGCTTATATTCTATTAAAATGTATCAGAAGAATGAACCTGTTGTAGTGTATTTAATTTAAGCAATAATCTCAGGTGCATTTTTATTTAAATTATATGGAAAAAATATGCTTGGAGAAGAAAGGACCATAAACCATTATAAATTCAATAAATGCACCTTTTTCATTAATAAAGAATTTAAATTTCTCCTGGTTTTTACTAAGCATTTATTTTATGGTACATTGGCACATGTAATGAAATCGTTTTATTAACCTTCACTAATTATGTTAAGTGTTTTAGTCACTTAAATATGTGTTTTTAAATGTAATATTCTAGAAATTCTCGTAAAATATACAGTCTGTTATGAATTTATACTTCGAGTGTCAAAGCATTCATCATTATCACATTATTTTTGTAATATGACTTTTATTATTGCAAATGCTGTATTTAATATTTCTTTTAGCAGAAAACTTGATTAATAATTCCTTTCTACCTATACTGGTACCTCTATTTTAATAAAATAAAAAATTTTTAAACCAAAATATTAAAAATAATATATTAACACACTCATAAAAAATGTCATTTTTATTTAAAAATAACCTTAGAGTATATCGATTTAAGAAAATGTATTCTATTATTTTAAATAAATATATTAATAAAAAAAATATGAAATCCCCTCATCTAAAGCTTAATTCTTTTTATTCTATTATTAAATGTTTTCTCCAAGTGTAATATTTTAACGTGATCACTGAAATTTAAATCATATTATAGTTTAAATAATTTAAACTTCAATATGATTTATATTTCAATGTAAATAACTTTTAATGTTTCATTTATATTATTTATACTTACAATATATATATATATATATATATATATATATATAATATATATATATATATATATATATATAGTACTCTCATACCCTTTATTACTCAAATTTTTTCTTACTGCTTTGATATCTAAGGGAGTGCAAGTATGGCGGTGAATATGAATAAAAGCGAAGAATAAGAGAATGAAAGTAAATAACTTTGGTCGTTCTCTGTCGCTGCCGATTACCCGTTGAGAAAGCCGCCGACCGGCCAGATATCTAGACGAAATGATGCCACATGACTGGACATCAATTGTGGACTACTCAACCAAATACTTTTATTCCAACATTGCTCGGGTGGCGCGAAAAGGGCGCTGGGATGTATTAGGAAAACATTCTTTCATACCTAAATGTATCGAAACCCGCCTGGTTATCCGGAGTTGACGCTTCGTTTCACTCATGGCTCAAATATCTGATGCTGTTATAGCGGAAGTTAAAGCAATTTATTTTGGCGTGATTTTCCCTTCATTTGGCGAAATATACATACTGTGCTTACCGATAAAGATAAAATTTATTTATTTTATATTGAGTTCTTATATTATTGTTTACAAATAAGGATGTAATATATATTTTTTAGGTCTGAAGGAGATTTTTAATAAAGCGATAATAACAATAATGGAAATTAATTCTATTTTTATCATTAATTTTCTTATCATATTTAGTGTTATATGATAAAATTATATTCATAATTATATTAGATAAAAGAAAATTTACATTTGATCTATGAAATACCAGTGAAAATTGGAATATGTTGTCTAAATTTATAGAAATTATTGTTTATTTATTACAAAAAAATATGTTTAGCATATTTTCTAAAGTAATTAAAAATATCTAATGTTAATACATTTATTATGTATGATTTTTTTCAAATGAAGCTTCTTTAATGTTTTTATTGGGATAATACCATTTGGAAATTTTATTAAACCGCTTAAAATGTCTTAGCTTGTTGTAAACTAAACATTTTCCATTTAATGTATACATAATTCCAACTTTAAAAGCCCTATCTTAAAAAATGCGAAAAATATTTATTACATTGATTTAAACAAATTTTTAAGGCCATATATCAATTTTGCGTATTAATTATGAACAATATTGCTTAAAATTTTAAGTGTTTAGAATTCAATATTCTATTTACACTCTGTCTACAAACTACTTACTGTTCTTAAAAGTATATGTATTTTTTTTATTAAAAATTCTAATCATGAATTATTGAAGCTTTTAAATTAATTTTATTAAAAATCAAAGAAAATAAATAAAATATAAGAGCAGTGTTTTCAAGTCAAACCTATGTATTCTAAAAAAAGATAATTTAAAAACTTATTTTTTTTTTTATTTATTTACAAAAATTGTTAGTAGTTTACAAGATATGTATTAATTTTGACATAGAAATTGGTTAATTTAAATCTCAATTATATCTTTTAAGCCAAAAAATAAAAAGAAATTTAAGAAAAACTTTAATTAATATCGTTTTTTTTTCAGTACAATAAAGAGTACAGTTGAGGAATATTTGTGTAGAGACCACACTGTGGTTGTAATTTTGAACATAAAACCAAGCAGAAGAATTTTGAACTTAGCTTATAATTTCAGAGAAAACAATTACTTTATATTTCTGTAAAACTGTTTCACGGCTTTAGTAGTTCGTAAAAGGAAAAGAGAACTTTTCTGAGTAGATTCTTTATAAGCAATTTAATAGCTTCAAAAATTTATTTTATTAGTTTAATACCATCTTTCTTGCTAACAACTTATAGAAAGTTATATTCAACAACGGTATCTCCTAATAGCTATTATAATACGCGTTATAGCATTTGTCTATACATTTTCACTACCACTCTTGAGCATAAAATGCAACCAGCATATTTTTGTCTCATTTTTATATTTATTCAATATTGCACACATGAATCTATGGTAATTTTGTAGGTATTTGCTTGATGTTTGAAACTTATTCTAAGCTTAAAATTCTTAAACTAAAATTTAAATCAGTGCTAGTATGAACACCAACTTATTAAATTAAATTTGAAACTAACTCCAAAAATTATTTTTTTATTAGTTTCTCTGTTTAAGTATTTAATTAGTTACTCTAGTAACAGCTTAAATAACAAATAATAAATATATAGAATAAATTAAAATTTATAATCCTAACATTTTGAGTTTTAAAATTATATTTAATGTCATCAAATAAATATGTAATTTTAAAGAAAAGTTAATTAAGTAGAAAATGGTGACATTTTTCATTAGCATGCTTTTATATATATACTAAAACTAGGATTCCAAAATTAATCCAATGTAATGACAAGATAAAATACCGTTAAAATAAAAATTATTTCATTTTGAAACATAATTAATCAAGTGATATCTTGAAATAAAGCAGAAAATATAAATAGAATCATTTTTTTTTTCTTTAAAATTGCTTAGAAACATCATACTACCTCTTTTCTATGACAGATCTGAAAAATACCATCTTGTCACAACAAATATTTGGCTTGCCACGGTTTTCGATAACAAGTACCCATTATCATAACTTACAGTTATTTGTCTTTGATGCTTACCCCTAAAGTTATTTCTTTGGGCGTGGGATTAATATTTATTAACTTCATTCGTTTGATATCAGTGAATCAGTTCAAAACAAAAGGTAACTCAGACTCTATACTAACGTCTTTTATAATAAAAACAAATGACAAATTTAGTTAATTAAATGGCAAAAGTTTTACTTTGAAGTATGTAATTATTATAACATACTAATTATGTTTAGTAATTAGTTATTTAGTAAGCTATTCTAATTTGTTACATTATTGATTTAGATGGTAATTTTTTAAAATTATATTCCATTACAAAATATTCTCTATCTGTTAACCACTTTAATATCTAATAGAAACTGTTGTAATTATCTTAATGAATTTATTTCGAAGCAGCTTAACATTTATTAAATATGGTTCTCCAAATTTGTTTGAATATGTTTCTTTTTCTTTTACTAGAGGTGTGTTTGTTCTGGTACACATTATTGGGCTTATTTGAATCCTTAAAGAACATATTATTATGGAGAAATATAATTCAATATCACAAGATGCTAATTTACTATTTCCAGTAACTTTAAAGTTTTGTTTCCAAGCGAATTTTTCATCTTCACATCAAAACAGATTATTTCAAAATAGGAATAGTATAAATAAATTACTATTAGATTTAACTGAATAATTAATATGATTTAACCAGATTACTTTCGATTATCAACAATTTATTAAAAATGGAATAAATGTTTTAATGTGAATCGCTTGATACAAATTTGAATGTATTATTCAAATCATCGATTCTCCTTTGCTGAATGATTAAACTCATGATATCGAGCAAGATTTCATTGATTTTGTATCTCTGATGAATAGTTAGGGCATTTTATTAAATGATATTTCGATACAAGGACAAGTAGATTTAATCAATATGATTTTTCGTACAATCAACGTCCTCTAAATTTTATTTGAAAAGCATTAAGCATCCCTTCATTTTTGGTACTGTTAAAGGTAGAATAATAATTTTACCAATTACAAGAGAGAGACATATAATCGACTTTTCATCTTGTAAAAGCAAAGCAAATTAATTTTCCTCGCCCATACACTGTAAAAGAAAGCATATTTGTTGAACGAATTATTTAATCGTTATATATATATATATATATATATATATATATATATATATATATATATATATATATATATATATATATATATATTCACAGTCCTACGTGTAAAGAATTTATAAAAATGCAAGTACAAAGATGCCTGCTTGTGCTTCGTAAAATAGTTATTATTTGAAGAATTTCTAAGGATATTAACAATTTATGTTTATTCAAATGAATGTAAATGTGTGATATTACAATATTCTTTACTTATATATATATATATATATATATATATATATATATATATATATATATATATATATATATATATATATATATATATATATATATATATATATATATATATATTCTAATCTATCAAAGTATTAGTGAAGAATTTGTTGCAATTTTTATTAAGAATACATATATATATATAATGTTCTCGTGTGCCAGCTAGGCTGGCAAATTGGGGTTCGCTGCTCTACTTTTCCAACTGAACCGTTTTTGTTGTGCAGTTCGACTTCTTCAGTACACACACATGCCATAGGGACCCATTTATAGGGTAGGCAACCATTCAAACTTCATTCACACACAAAGAAAGGACAAAGACAGGATAGAGAGAGAGAGAGAGAAAGTACATCCATGCCTCAACCGGTATTCGAACCCAGGATCTCCCTATCGTAGTCTATATATATATATATATATATATATATATATATATATATATATGTAAATAAATAAATCTTTAATCCAAAAAATCATAATTTTATAATTTTTTTTCTCTCATTTGATATCATACTGCTAAGGTTTTCATCTTTTTTTTAAATTTATCTGTATTATTTATATTTTTTAATTCTTGTTTTCTTAATTCTTATTCTCAGTCAATTTTTCTTATTCTTTCATTTTTATCACTTTTCCTCTTCATTTTACTCTCTATACTATTTGTATCATTTCCTACTTTTTCTATCAATAATTAAAATTTTTATTTTTAACGAATTATAATCCAGTCAGTATATAAATGACTTTAAAAACAATATACTTTAATTTTTCTAAAGTTAATGTTTATTTTTATCACATTCTCTAACTGCTAGGCATTAATAGTGCTATTATTTTTTTTTTATCTTCAATGAATTTTTTATATTATATTACACTGTATTCATATGTTTCTTAATTTATTCTTTTTTAAATATCCTGATTTCCATTTATTACATCTAAACTAATACGTAAAATATAAAGGAAACATTTAACATTGTCCAATATAAATTTATAAATAGTATGACTATTTTAAGAAAAATTCAAAAATGTGTAGCAAATACTTCAATTGAAGAAATATTTGCGCTGAAAGTGTATAATCCAAATTTATGTTTTCATTGTACATTTTGTATAAACTATTTCACATAATTTCCTTTAATTATAAGTCTTTACTTAATTAAATTACTTTATTAAAAATAAAAGTGTAATTTCTTTATTAGTTTTACTTGCGGAGTATTTTGCTTATAAAATTCTCATTTTAAACTTAGTATAAAGTTCTGGATAATTCATACAATTTTTAATTATGAGTAATCAAAACAGAATTACAAAAAAAATTTGAATCCTTCTAGTGTTCAGATTTATTTTTGCTAAATCCAAAAATTAATAAAACAAATTAGCTTTTTTTTTCATATGAATTGATTAAAAAATTTATTATTTTAATATATATATATATATCTTCTTGATTTCTTCTATATACTTTAGGCGCCTTTTGTAAAATGTCTCAAGTAAAAGATAGTTACGTGTTTTTATTATTTATCTTTTGGTTTTAAAAGGCTGTATTTGCTGGGATTCTTCGAAATCAAATCAATAATGTTTTCAGCTTTCATTGTAGCCAACAGCACCTTCATCACGAATACATCTTTGGGAAAAGCAGAAATCAGGACTATTTATTCAAAACACCACTCGCATTTAGTATTATTTTCTTACTTCTACTTCAAGGCGACAAAAGTTTGGCGTGATCTAAAAACAAAACAAACTAATAAACAAAACAAAGAAAAAAAGTAAAAGAAGCATAACTGAATTCTTCCCCTTGCCCTCGACTATTCTTTTTGTTCTCTCAATCCGTGATTGGATTTCAAGGGGAAAATGAGTGAACGATAGCTTTCCCTTTTCCCCACCATTTGCAACACTTCCCCCTTTTTTTTTCTCTTTCTTCGACGGAGCTAGGGGAAAAGGAAATGAGGAAAAAGAGGAAAAAAATAGGAGAGTAGGGGGAAAAAACGCCGGCCTAGTGGAAGTTTGGTAGGGATTTAAGAGTAATTGAAATGCTCTGGATGACTAGGTCTTGGACGCACGAGCGAGAATAAGAGAAGACGTGAGCGGCCTCACTCCGGCCCGGTTAATGGGAGTTTGGGCGGCATCAGACTTAACTTTCCTTTTTTTCTGGTGGAGGGATTTTTCGGGGCCTACGCACCGAAAAGTAATTCCTTATTTGTAGACCTTGATTTATATGTTGCACCGTTGAGCTTTGATAGGGAATCGGAATTTAGGAATCCCTCTCCACGATAATCAGTTGGCCATGTTCGAAGTATCAGCAATGAAATGCCCCGTTAGGACTCCTAACTTATTGTTATTATAAAAATAGGGGAAAATGCTGGAAAAAAAGAAAAAAACTTGCATTATGTTGTAAGGAAAATTTTATTTCGATTCTTCTTAAATCTTCATATTGTCATGATTTTTTTAACAGTTTTCATTTTTAAAATAAAAATAAATTTGAAAAATAATATTATCTTTAATTTTATAGAGCAAACATGTAATTTACTTTTGTGATACTAATTTGTTTTATTCATAATTAGAAATATTTTTATGGATTGTTGGTTTATTTGTTGCTCAATGGTCATTTTTTTCACATAATTACGGATTAGACAATATTGTATTGTTAAAAGTGGATTCCGATCCATTACCGTCAACTGAATCCTTGGAGAGAATTAAACTCACGAACTGTGAACTAAGGCCAAAGGTCTATCCATTCGGATATTTGTGATGATGCAACAAATCAAATCAAAAGCATTACAATAATTGCTTTTTTTGAACACATAAATATATTTATATAGCTTGTTTGTGTGAAAAAAAAATATTTATTGCTTCCGATAAATAATAATGTTGAGTTAAACTATTTTCACGTTCAAAAATCAACTTAAGGATATGAATAACGTATTTGCAATATGCCTACAAATTTATTTGCATATAGAAGTATTAATTACATCTTTATTATTTTATACATGCTTAATATTAATGATTAATTGTCAATTAAGTTTATCGACTGGTGAGTCAAAGCTTATTAAATTAATTATTTACAAAAGTGTTCCAAGCAGACTTTCATAAATCTTTAGATTTACCGATATTATTTGACAAATAGTCCATCCACACTCACGACTGAAGCCTATGGTATTTATGAAAAATATTGAAGCATTATTGAGGCAAATGGTTTTTATAAAAAAAAAATCCTTTTGGTATTAAGGAATATATTTCTGTTTGCCTCTTTCTTTCATGTTTCAAATTTATGGATAATTTTTTCGAAAGCTGAGGTTATTATATTCAAATTTAATTATTCAATTGCTTACAAAATTTCATAAGTAAGTTTTTTTTAAATATTTAGTTATTTAACATCTATTTCCTAAATTTACATTTATTTTACTTTTTAAAAAATATTCTAAAGCACGTTTTAAAATGTACTGGTTTTTAAATTATTAATGCTATCTATGTGGAATCTTCAAATTGATTCCCATTCCAGCAATTTTTTCATTCTCTACTATTTTATAAGCTATTTCTTGATTAAATATATACATTTGTAAATATATATCGCAAAAATTTAATTGGATTCCAATTTATTAAGAAAAAGGTATGTTTTACTATTAATGATGAGCGAAGAAATCCATTTTAATATTTCAGGTAATGAATTTGTGTGTTGAATAAAAATTATCCTTAAGTGACTAAGATTTTTCTAAATAATTGATAAAATTATGGGCATTTATATATTTTATAAATAATAAATTTCAATTTCTATTTTAAGTGGAATAATGTAAAATATCTGCAATACAATTTCATGCAAAAAATACTATGCAGTATTCCGTATAAGTCACCATAAAAATATATATTTCATCCTTCATGCATTTAAAAAAGTTTTTCTATTTTTTTTAGGTAGTAATAGATACGAACTTCAATTTTTTTTAATATTTATTGAAATTTATGTTCATTTGAATTGTAAATTTATAATTTTTCAACCTCACAAATCAAAGAGAACACAAAAATAATTAAAGTTATAAAAAAAGTAAACGTACACATAAATTTCAAATTTATGTAAACAATCAATATGTATACATTTTCAGTAAAAAAAAATTCATTTAAAATAATAGTAACTATAAACACTCCCATTTATATCGTCTTTTTCCTTAAAAATTTTTTTTTAATTTGATTTATAAATTTGATGTATTAATTAAATAAAACTCTGTCATAAAAGCTCTTAAATATTGCAAAATAATGAGGCGTAAAATATCATTTTAGACATAATACTCTTTTTAAGTTTAAATATTAGAAAAAAAAAATATATATCTAAGACTTTTTTATAAGCCCTTCATTTTATATCAGGATCACATTTATAGTGAAATCCCTTTCCGCCTTTTCTTTAATTTTCACAATTTCGATTTTTTATTTTATCTAATGTAAAAAAATTTAACTTCTTGCCAAATCCTGTGACAATGGGAGCACAAATTAGCTAAATATTTGTGGAGGACGCCTACATTAAGCAAAAATGTAATTCTTCAAGGGATGCATTAAATAAGGATAATCAATTCTTCATCCAAGAGGAAAAAAATGAAGCATTTACATGGATATTGGCTGATACCCACATTAATACACTTGAAACGAACTCGACAATGAAAAAAGAAACTATTCAAGTACAAATTTCTCGGTTGCTCTCTAATTGTATTCAGCTTCCAACATTTGCTTTAATTAAGGCCTGGAAAGAAGAGCACAAATCCTTCTGGCCACACTTTTGTAGGGGCGCCATTGTTAAAGAGCGGCGCCCCTGCCGCCGATATTGCCTTAAATATATGCGAAGAACCCAGAACATTTATATGCTAATTCACAATATGTCGCCACTTTTCGCAGCCAAGAAAATTTTCCTTAAGTTTTCCGGCTTATAAGATTAACGCACATTTCTCGTTGCCTAGCCGAAAAATATATCAAAATATTTATCAGGATCTCATAGAGGTTGTTGGAAAACGCGTCATTTTTCTCTCGCCTCTTAAGCCGCTTCAGATTTAAAAGGATTCTTCATCGTTAATTTTCATCGTCGAAAATGTGTTTCTCATTCTGAGTTAATCTCTCTAAGCGGTGTATTGTAAGAGAATACGTTTCAATCAAAGTCTGCTTCATTGGAATAATTTTTCCTCTTCATTTCTTTTATAACTCTCAAGTTTTAAAATGCAATAAATTTGGGTGAAAAGTAAAATGTTTAATGTGCGTTATTTATCAAAACCATAAGCGTTAGTAGCAAGTTATTTGATATTTGCTGATATTGAGGCTTGGCTTAAAAAAGATGTATGTTTGTCATTAGTCTTACAAGAAATAAATACTTCATATTAATCTGTAAATCTGAATTTCAAACCTTTAATCTTGCTTAGTTTAAATATTTTTTTAAAAAAAGCTTGTGTTATTTTTAAGACTTTAATATAAATGAATGCTATGTCTAAAATTGTATTACTGATGCTAATTTTTGAAATAAGCAATCTCAAATATATTTTGCCAGCATGTTATTTCTATTAAAGAATTCCTTATCGCAATAACATGCATTATAATTGAATGATTCCCTGTTTAAGTTTTATTTAACCATTTGTTTTTAATGTTAAATTACATCGTTAAAATATAATTAATCATATATTTATGCAGTTAAAGTTAAAAACATCCTTTTTAATTGAATTTAGATTATTCGTATAAATGAAACAATCTAAAGAGCTGTTAAATATTTGGCATTTAGTTTATATGTAAGAAAGTTCATTTACTTTTTTGGTATCATGAAAATATATCTGAAAATTATTAAGATCTTATTTAAGTTATATTAATATTAAACAATCCTTCCATGTAAATTAAAAGTATATATTAGTATAATTATTCGAAATTAAAGATACTTAAAAATGTATTCTTAATGTAATAATAATATACTTTTAATATTGTATGACATACTGATATGATTCTGTTAATATTTTTCTCTTAATTTTTGTTGCGAATTATGTTAAAACATTACATAAATATATAGAAAAAAAAAGTTTAAATCCGTTGATGCATTTCTACTGATTTATACTAAATATAATAATTAAATATTTATAATCCGTGCAAAAATAATTCAAATACCTTTTTATTCAAAATACTCTACTTACAGATTGTGTAAACCTCTACTTTTTAAATATGAAAAATAATTTTTATCTCCAATAAAAATTAAAATAATGGAAGAATAAACTCTTAAATTCACAAACAATAAAGGGAATAAAATAATTTGTTTTTATATTCCATTACTTTTATTCATATTTATATTTAAAATGTTATAATCTTTGCGCAATAAAATCTTTACCAAACATCCAAAAATCCTGATTTCTTTCTGAGCAATCGGCAGAAAGAGAAAAACCGGAATTTATCATTGAATTGTGATTAAGTGATTCTGTTTAAATTGACGTGGAAGCTATTTGAAGGCAATTTACTGGGAAAAGCCTTCTCGAGCAGTTGAACTATTGTGCTTAATAAAAGTGAAATTAATTTCTTCTCTTTTCTTCCCTTTTTCTTCTCATTCAATTTATGTCATTAGATTTCATTTAATTTTGAGTGTATGTCCTCAAAACTTCATTTCTTTCATCAAACGAAAATCTTGCTTCTTTATTTAATCTCAGAAACGTATTAAAATCTTAATAGAATCCTGAATGGAAAGCGCTTTTTTTTAAGTCTCAATGATTTTTGATTTGTTATTGATTTTTTTCATTCTTTTTTTTTTATCCCTTTTAATTTAAAGAATTAATAAATATCACTAAATGGATAAAGTGCTTTAGTTGGTTGGTTTTAATCGAATTTGAACTGTAATTAATCTGCTGTAAATGTTCTACAAACATTGATCGTTTGCCACTCAATTTATAAAACAATAAAAATTAAACATTTCATGTAAAAATCTATATACAACAACACATTTTAAAACATCGAATAAACTTTAATTATTAAATCACTATTCGTTCATATATTTAATTCTGAAATGATACAGTGTTGTTATTAACAAAATT
Organism: Latrodectus elegans; assembly: GCA_030067965.1. Taxonomy (NCBI): domain Eukaryota; kingdom Metazoa; phylum Arthropoda; class Arachnida; order Araneae; family Theridiidae; genus Latrodectus; species Latrodectus elegans. Next base: position 77,670,606 of record CM057811.1, read on the forward strand.
ATGTCTATGAAAATAATTCTAAGAAATTTTCATTTATGATTCTACGTACCATTAATTTGATGACTTAAATAATATTTTCCATCTTAAAAATATGTTGACTTATAACTATATTATGATATATATAAATATTTTTTGCTAGTATATAACAGTAAAGAATTTTTTGATTTGTTTTAAACTTATAACTCCGTCCCCTGTATTGTATGTATTCTAATTAAATTTCACTGCTCAAAAATATCTCTAATAAATCATAACTCTTTTATAAAATATAATAAGAATTGATTCATATTTTAAAATAAGTACAAAATCAAGCTTTGATTGTCACCATAAAATATGCATATCATCATCTCACTCATTTAGTCAGCTGGTTGGCCATGTTACAACAGAACTAACACTTAATCATTATTCTCATTTCTAATCTTAATATAAATTGCAAATCAAACTTGTAAGTGGTATCAATAGTACTTTCAGATACAATATTCTTGAATATTTTTAAATTTTTCTAAATAAAATGTTTATTGTTGTTGTTTTCTTATATGATTAATTATGGAAACTTTTAAATCACTAATTTAGTTTTTTTTATTTTTTCTTTCAGGTTCAATATATTTATAATGTCTACAGTAGAAATACACAAATCTAGTATAGGTAAGATTCTATTTTTATATCAATTGTAACTATATATTTCTCTATTCATTCACAAAATGCAAAAACGTAACTTTTAGTTAAATGTCTTTAAGTTTAAGCTTTGAGTCAAGTTCTCTCTTGGAATGTTAGATTTAGACATAATTAGAATGTTAATTTATTCGTTCGCAGAGTTCTTTCTTTTATCATTCGCTTAAGCTCTTTAGAAGTCATACGTTTTACTTTAAGCATTTGAATGACACGTGAAAGAAGGCTTCTTTGTTACTGGTGGCAAGAGAACTGGAGCAAGTGTCATCGGTCAAACAATCTGGCAAACTGCCCAGTCAAAATGAATGTCTAGTGATTTCCTATATGTTAGGTTGCTTCATTCGGCGATTTTTCTCCAAAACGTTATGGTCAAAAATTTCATAGAAGCAAAAATAATCAAAAAAAGCTTCTTTTAAAATGGAAGCTACATCCAAAATTTGAAAAAAAAAAATTTAAATATTATAAAATTATAAAATTCGAAGTGAAAATCTTATTTATTTTCTCATTAATTAAGACAAAGCTGTTTTCCTTTGAAAATCCCAAGTATACAGAATTTAATTCATTAATAATTTTTATATATTCGAAATCGACATTAACTCTTTTGGGCCCTAAAAAATGTATGCCTTTTTTTTATGATCTCTTATTACAATTTCTTTCTTTTTATGTTTGTATTTTAACTAAAATTTATTGTATTTTAACTTAATTATGTATATAGTTTTTCTTTACTCTATCTACATTAACGATTTATATCGATCACATCTGATTATCATAAAAAATTATTCCAATAACATTTAAGTAATTTTGGAGAGAACTATAATATCTTCTTTGAAATACCGGTTCTAATGCTAAAAGATTATATAAATTTATATATATTCCATTATAAATTAAATTATCTACAAACATTTCATCGATTACAGATTACTAATTCCTTCTGCATGGCACAATTATATTGAAAAACCTAACAGAGCATACTGGATGTTTTTAATTGCAATTAAAAAAATTGCAAAATCGCAATCAATGTATAGAATTTAAAACAATGCTATCTATAATGAATGTATTTAAACACTAAAAAATTGTGATTAAAATATTTATATTTTTAAAGGAAGTAATTTTTGACTCGAATAATTTGTGTTAAAATCTTTAAATTTTAACTACATTTTGTTCACGAGGGTAAAATATTCAACTGGCACGCAAATTAAAATGGTATCTCTTTTGGCACTTTTCTAAATAATAAATATGTGTGTATTATTGCAAAAATAACGCTTAGACTACCATAAATCTTTCTGATTTATAACCTAACATTACATGCATCCAACATGTTTATCAATTTATAATTCTCACATTTTAAGTTTTCTCACTCATATAACAACTGCTTACTTCCGCATAAAATACATTCTCGTGTTTGAAATCCTTCAAAAAATTGCTGCTAGAAACCTTTTGACCGGTTTCAATATTTCAGGCCACAATTGGTCTTTTCCATTGGCATTCTTCCTAAATGTGGCAACCCTTCTTTCTTTCTTAACGATAGGAAACGATACTAAGCTTTTTCCAACTTCAGAAGGGTAGTTGAGAGAGTTGGCGGGGATTCGCGTGTGAAACGTGAACCTCCGAAACATTGACAGATCATTTAATTTCTTGCAGCGTTTTTCTTTTCCGAATTCTTTTTCCTTCTTTTTTTTCACATCTTCTCTTTATTTAAAAAATGATGGGGGAGGCTTTGATATATATATATATATTTGTTGTTGCTCCATTTTACCGTCAATGTGCTTGGTTGAGGAGGTAACATGTCAGTGACTCGGTTGGCGTAGGAAATAAAATTGGATAAAGTAAATGGTCTTCATTTATTTTGTTATCTAACAGTTACTTTATTTGGGCCTTAGTTTGCAAGGGATTCCCCATAGTTGTGGATGTTTATTTACTACCTAAATAAAAAAACTAATAATGTTTAATGTGTTCCTCTATATAAATATATAACTGTCTGTATATAGTAAATATACACATCAGATAAATATTTTTGTTAAGCATAATATTTTACTGTTTTTCTCTTTTCTTCTTAAAAGCATCATTCAAAAAACAATTTATCTTTAAGAATGATTATTTTCCGTACTTACATTCAGATGTGTGCAAAATAAAATTAAAAAATGTATACTATATTTCCTGCTTGAAATTGAAAAGAAATTAATATCTAAAAATGCTATATAAAAATTCATTATAATTTATAAATTGGTAAAATTCATTAAGGGAATTTTGAAGTATACAATACTAAGTCCTTGAATATAGTAAAAAATTTAATAATTCCCATTGAAAATGAAGTGCTGAAGATTAAAAGTGAAATTATTGCTAATTATTGAATATTTATATATGATTGCTGCTGATGAAGTATAAATATATATCTATGTATTTTTTCAAACCGAGAGAGAGAGAGATTTCGGTTTTGCTATTAATTTATTTCAGAAAACTCTTAGTTTTACATAAAGAAGATTAATTTACGTGTTAAGGAATATTTTTCAATATATAGTTTACATATATATATTCATTTATAAATACTCTATTTTAAAATAAACTTCTTAATTTAAAATATTTCTATTAGAAAGCAATACTCGCTTGCCTCTTTTTAAATTTTGTTATTCTTGTGTTGTCAATAGATTTTTAATAATGTTCACACATATTTTTTATTTTAAAATGTGATAAGTATCTTAAATCTATACAAGTTTTTGAAGCTGCAAATAACGACGGGAAAAGTATTTGCATAAAATGTTTTTACCTTAGATGTAGGCTTAACTATTAAATTCTTATTTACATTAAAATTTTCAGGTGTAGATTATTCAACATCTACTTTAAAATATTTTTGTGATATTTAATACTTAAAAACTATATTATTTAGTGTGCCTGACTGCGGTCCTGGGTTCGAATCCCAGTTCGGGCATGGGTGTACTTTTTCACTCTGTCTATCGTGTCTTTGTCTTTTCTGTGTATGAATGAGGTGTGAATGGTTGCCTACCTTATAAACGGGTCCCTGTGGCATGTGTGTATTGAAGCAGTCGGACTCCACACCAAATATGGTTCAGTATGAAAAAGTGGAGCAGCGCACCCCATATTGTCAGCCTAGCTAGCACAAGAAAAAAAAATATTTTCTAAACTATCTCTTCGGGATTATAAAAATTATTTTAAAACATGTATGTCACAAATTAAAATTTTGGTGCAATATGAGCATGAATGAAAATTACGATTTAAGTTAATTTTACCATTCAATTTACAGTGTATGCAAATATATTAATTAAGTTATTACTAACTTCCTGTAAACCATTAAAATAACATTAATTACAAGCGAGTTAAATATTTGTCGACAACTCTTCGACAAGAATAATTTTGCTATCTACTCAACTCCTCTCTGTGTAATAAGGATTAAAGATAAAAAAAAAAAAAAAAAAAAAAAAAAAGATTGGTATTTTTTTCGCTCTCTTTAATTCGAAATCCAATCCTCCCAGATCTTTTTATTTTATTTTTATTTTTATTTTTTTAAGAAAAATTCAAAACAAACATTTCGCAAAAATCCCTGTGTAACTAGGAAGAATAAAATAGAGAACAGTTCTAGGAAAAGAAAACTATCTCTTTCCTCTACAAAAGAAATCCGATACAGCCGGCTGTTTTGTTCAACCCTGTGTAAAATTAATGGATCTAAATAAAGCTGGGCTCTTCACTTTACGATCAGCTCAAGAAAAAAAATAAAATAAAAAAAATAGTATATAGCGTAGGGGCGCGTCCCAGGTAATCCCTTCACCCCACCCCCGTGGACCCCGTTCTTTACGAAGCTGAGATTACAGGAGAAGCAAACAGAGGTTGTTCTCTCTTTACCATTTTCTAGCACTTTTTTCCCCTCCACTTTTAGACAAAGCTTGTTCGACAAAAAAAAATTTTACTGGGGTTTCTTTACTCACTTTTAGATGAAACGGCATTTGAAGAGACGCTTTATACCCACCACGGATGAGACTCAGTAATTTACGGAAAATGAGATCCTCCGAGAAATATGAGAACTTGTCTTCTGGCTAAAATTAGATGTGGCATTGAAAAATTTCTCTAATTTTATTTTATTTTGTAATAACTGTCCATTAGCTGAAAGCATTGGGGGGGGGGAGATATTTAAAATTAAATCTTTAAAGAAGATGTAAGAATTTTGAAGTTACAAATCTCAGTTAACAGTTAATATCTTTAAAGAATATGTAAGAAATTATCTTAGCCTACCAAGTAGGTTTTAGAACGTAGGATTTTTAAAGTTAGGAGATTGAAAACTTAAAATTAATATTTGAATAATATGAGAAATATTCGAAATTTTACAAAAAAAAAATATCGTTTTGTTCCAAATCTTAATTCTATTTTTAAAAATTGCTTCATTATATCGATAACTCGGATTAAATATGTTATTGAATAGTGTAGTTATGTTATGTATTCTAAAAAAGGAAAAACTTAATAACGAAATAATATAATGTAATTATAATTTAGGTAGTGTAAACAAATGCTGCCAATTCTCAAATTTCAAGATTGAGTTTTTTTAGCTTCAATATTTTTAACATGGTGATTTAAAAGAAAATGTGAATAAATTTTTCATCATTAAAGTGAGCATTTTAAATAGGAATTTTAAGATTATTTAGTGCTGATATTGTTGAATATATATATATCTATATGTATATATATATATCTATATGTATATTTATTTATTTCATTGCTGAATAGGAATGTGCAAAAGAGTTAAATACTCGTATTAATATAGCTAATAAAAAAGAGGCTTAAAATTTCAGTACACTAATTATAAAACTGTCTTTTAGTTTTACTTATATCTAGCATTAAATATAATTTATGATTTGCTTCTATATTTTTATAATTTTGTTTCCATTTATTTGTTAAATAAATCTTAATTTATAATTTATGACATTTGTTTATTTATTTATGAAAACAGATGCTAAAAATATTTCTAAATGCATATTTGTTATCATCTCAATATTATATAATAAAGTGTTAATTAATATTAAACATTATCTTAAGTAATTGAATGCCTTTTGAAAATAATTTCTTTAATAAATTGAATTTTTTTTTAAAGAGTTTACATTAAATAATATATAAACTTATTTTAAATTTTATTGAAATACAGACCTACTAAAGATGAATAGAAAACTCATGAATGCAAATCTGCGAGTCCCTGCTCTGTGTAAACATCTTAGAGAAATCCCCATCCATAATTCTAATTGTTTCGAATTGATTAAAACTTTTGAATGGGAAATTCTTTATCTTATTTGGACTGTTGAAAAATCCGGGAGCATAAATAACGTTTCTTGGAACAAAAGAACAGCTTGGCTCATTGTGCAATTTACAACAACGGAGTCCTACTTTAATTGGTGTCCTGCTGTGCTTCTGTTGATGGAAACGAGGAATTCCTCTTACCTTTAATTCTTCCCAAATTTGTCGCCCAAATACAAAAGCTTTTAAAGAAACTATTGCGGCGATAATCTCTTAACAAACACTACTCCAAATTAAATTGCTTTCGAAAAGAAAGCGAGGGAGTGTCAAAAATTTGGTGAAAAGGTTGCTCTTCGTAGCGTATGAGACGCCTTGATGAATAATTTAATTTTCGAGTGTCTGTGATTTACCCACCTCATCCCCTTCTACCGTCAGTTTATATGATTCAGGAGAGAGCCATTTCCAAGAAATATACAATTCACAATGGCCTAATCCGTGAGATTAAAATCCGACTCGATCCGCAAATCAAATTAGACAACACATTGGAATTAGACCAGAACTTGAATGCCATGATCCCATCTGTAGAAGAGAAGGTTTATTTCCCTCTCCCCAAATGCCATTCTGATTACGTCCTTGGTGCCACTTTTTTTGTTTATTTTTGTTTTGTTTTCCCCTCGCACCCTCAAGATTGAACGGTGCATTAAAACTCCCCACAAAGAGTAATGTTCTTTTCTGCGTCATAAAATGGGGCGTCCCTTTTGTTTATGAAAGATCTTTTGTTAGAGGTTGGAGGCGCTTCGAGTTTCATTTGCATATGAAGTGCAATTCACACCAAAACACCTCAACCTTATTGATACGTTATTCATGGGGCTCCGTTCACAGCACATGTTGCGCTTCATCCGGGGTTTATTGTTCCACCCTTATTAATGCGGAAAGAGGTGTTAGTTTAAAAGTCGCTGGAGGTTTTCTATTTATCTATCAAAAGAATCGTTATTCGCTGCAAGCATAAAGACTGAAAGATTGTTTTTTATCAGCAACTTCCCTCCTCACTTGAAGAAGATGGAGTTCGTCTTTATTTTGGTGCTTATTGCCTGTTTGACTTAAATCCTTCTTTTATTCGTGTGAAATATTGAGCATGTCTTCTTAAAATTGATATCCGCTTTTGTGTGTGTGTGTTTTTTTATTGTTCTGATTCGAAATAGAACGTAATTAAATTGAATAAGAAATACACTTTTTTTCGTTATCTCTCCTAAGCATTTAGTGAAATGGGATTGATTTATTTAAAATGTTTATATAAATAAACATTTAGATGTAAAATGCTGTCGTATAAATAAACCATTGTTAATTAAATCGAAAAATCTACATATAAAATAAAAAGCTTTATAAATTGAAATTAGAGATTTGTTCAGTTTTCATCTATTCTTATATATTTCTGTATATAAGAAATTTTTTTAGTTTGATGTCTCTATCTTTTAAATTAAATATAATTATATAGATTATATAAAAGATATTTATATCAAGAAAATAAACACAAATAGTTACTTTAGTGATTTTAGTATTTCATTATAAAAAAAAATAAACAAGAACAGATATATTAGTGGTTTTGATATTAATTCTTATTTGAATATTGAACACTTATGTCTGCAGCTATATGTCACCCCTCATTGCTTTATTAAGTTAGTTCTTGTAATTTGCTGTAAAATAGTTCATTTCTAAAAATATTTAAGTTCTATTAATCTTTTCTAATTTAATTAGACTTCCTTGCGAATTGGGTATATGGATTTTGAATTTTATATATAAACATATAAGATATAAAAAATTGAAAGTGAATACTGATCGATCATTATTGGTTGACTATTATTAAAATTTATAGTTAACTAAACTATTTTTGATAGTTATATTTTCTAATTTAACTAGACTTCCTTGCGAATTGGGTATATAAATATGGATTTTGAATTTTATAGATAAACATATAAGATATAAAAAATTGAAAGTGAATACTGATCGATCTTTATTGGTTGACTATTATTAAAATTTATAGTTAATTAAACTATTTTTGATAGTTATAAATTTGGGTGAAAAAAGCGACTCAATAAGTAAACATAATTACAAAATGTATAAAAGTGATCAAGCACATTTTTTTTTAATTTAAACTTATTAAACATTCAATAAGTTATGAAATTCACTGGTTATTAAGTACTTATATATAAATAATTAAATAGAAAAACTGAAGTTTTATAATTATTAATATAGGGAATTATAAATGTAGAATTTAGAAATGAAAAACCTGTTTTATTATAAAAGAAGTAACTAAACTGAATCTTAGAATTTTCAGACTGTTTATTTTCATATTGACTGTTTATATTAAGGATAATTTAGTCAAATATCATTATTTTATCCTTGAAATTATGTTCGAAAATATTTTATACTTAAAAAATACCAATAATATAATACAGTATAGAGTATATTACATAATATCATATAGACGAAGGCATCAAACAATTTTGTTTCTTTGGGCAATAGTGAACAACTCAACTTATCTCATTTCTCACTTATGGAACATAAAACTAATTATTACAAAATATGGTAAAATTCAAGATGCATTTATAGGGTGTGAGAAACGATTATTTAAAGGTATTTTTATAAATATTAATTATTTGATATTCAAAAATTGTCAAATAAACACTACACGTTTCATATCGTGTTTTTATATTGTATAATTATTAAATAACTTTTATATAAGCAATCATAAATTCTGTACTACACGGAAATTTAGATAAAATGGTAATTGATATACATTCGTTTCTTTAAATTTGAAAGGTTATCCCTCGAGTATAAAATGTCACCGTTGTGGGAACAGACAAATTAAATTTCGTTGAACTAATGCATTTCTAAAAATTGAATGATAATTATTTTGAAGTTTTAAATTCTAGTAAAAATACGCAAATTAAAATAAGACATAGAAAATAAAATTTCCTTACATTAATAATGAATAAATTAACTCTAATATTTAGTTTCAAATTTAGCAACCATCTTTTCAGTGCCTTAAATTTCATTTTAAATCATCTTTCCCTCATTTGCTTACTAGTATGACTTTCTAATGATTCACACGCGCTGTTAACACATTTCTTGAAAGAAAAAAAAAAAGAGCAGGGCGTGTTAATATTCGCATTAGTTGGTAAAAACGCGTTAATTAGCTGATTGAAAGAAATGTCACCTGGAAGCACACGAAATAGGCAAATATTCATAAAACTATGTTTTAGAAGTGGTGTTAGATAAAAAAGAGAATATAATGCGGAACAAATTCGGTGGTTTGAAGTGAATTTTTATTTCGCAAACCGTAGTTAAATGAGCTTTTAATTAACGTAAAAAAGGAATGAGAATTATTTCTTCCCCTTTTTTACGTTGGGACAGATGTGTTCTTGGTTCCAATTTTCACAGTATAATTAAACATCAGCAGTTAAAAAAACGGATTTGCTCTTTTGTAAGAATAGAAAAAGAAGCGAAAAGAATACTTAAAAAATTAACAAGAGAAATTGTTTTATAAAAAAAAAGCAAACCGCATGCTTATGATAGTGTATTCTTCGTCTTGCTTCCCCATTAGAATAAAAATGAAGAATTTGAATTAGAAAAAAAAATGCGTGTGGTTTTCTTGTTACTTATCCAATTTTTTTTATACTCTTGTTGTGTTTCAAATAAAATATTTGTCTTTGAAAATATCTCGTTTTGTCTTATTAGTTAGTAAAAGATACAATCATTATAATTTTAACATTATACTTTTCCTAATGTAATTAAAAATAAAAATTCATAATCAGTTTTAATTTTTCTCCTTTAGGTATACTTAAGCGAATGTACTGTTTGCTATAATAACTTTTAATTTTAAATTCGTTTCGAAAATTTAATAAACGAATATTTATAAATCTAAAAAACTACTTTATGTTTTTTTTTTCACACAAAATTTTAATATTGAATCTAAAGCAATTAAATTTAAAAAATGTAATGTTACCCTTATTTAAATTGTATTTTCACAAGAAAAAATATTTTTATAAAGAAAATTGTTTTCAAATTATAAAAGTTTGAGTTTTTTTTTAATACTTCCATAAATATATTGAGCTACTAATTATGCAGATAAGTAAAGGAATTCTTTTTAAGCAAACAATTTTTTTAATTAATATTAAAGAAAATAAAGCATAGAAAATTTATTTAATCTAAATATTTAATAATTTTAACTAAAATTAAAATATTTAGAAAGCTTAAAAATGCTACATACATAAAATTTACTTTTTTTATTAAAATTATTAAATTATATCAATATTTATATGTTTTCAATCCAAATAAATGTGTATACAAAAGATTTCTATCGATATAGAAATAGTTTTAAAAGTATTTTATTTTTAAATGGAATTCTTTTGAGTAAATACTTATCTCTAAATATTACTTAAATGGTATTATATTTTCTGTATAAAAATATAATGCTTTTATGATATTTTAGTTAAAATACAACTTATATTCAGTATAAATGTGTGTGTAAATATTATATCAATTTACAATCGTTCAACCAATAACCTGTTTTTGTATCATTAAATAAATTTACTTTAAATCAGGACTTTGCAGTGAGTCTATAACTGTGTTTATATATTAATAATTCAAATTTACACTTACTTCTGTTTGACAAAGAAATACTGTTTGTTTCAATATTAGTCTTTCTCGCGTCGAGAAATATTATTCTACTATTTCCTGAAGGAAACAATTCTAAAACTGAGCTATTTCATTCTTTAATCCAATAATCTTTGTCGACATTTTCCAACAAAACAAGTATTTGATTAACAGAATGTCTGGAATCGAATTAAAATGGCAGCCCCATTCGGCGAAAACTGGAATTTAATCTTATTCAATTTAAATAACTTATGTGTGAGAATATTTGAAAATGTAACCAATCGACTGTTTCTCCCATTCAAACTCCTTCATATTCTGGAAATTTATTTCGTCAAGCTGGAAGGAGTTGAGTTGAGTTATTAAATATTAAAATCTAATTTAATCAGCTGCTTTTATAAACTGAGAAGTAATTTTAGACTTTAACGTGAATTTGTAAACCGCAGTTAAAAAAAATCGAACGATAATTTTAATCTTGAAAAGAAATAATTAATCAAATGGATGAAATTGAAATAATAATGAATCCATTAACGAAAATTTCTGAATGCTTTGTACGTATATCTTTACTGATGCATGGTGTTTGAATATGGAATATTATTAAACAGTTTCATAGTGATAAACTGAAAATTGAGTTTGGGCACAATTAGCAGAATGCTCTGGCTCCGAAGATCTCTGGCTTTTGGTTTTTGGAAGGTGAGGTTTTGCTGTGTTAAGTTTAGACGTATTAGCAAGTTTGTACACGAATTATTCAATGTGTTATGATATTCTCGATGAAAAAAATGCAAAAAAGAGTAATTGTACCAAACTAGCTATATTAATGCTATAGAAACTTGCAGTTTAGCCTTTTATTATTTTGATTCTAACTTTTACCCATATTATTTTAATCACATCAAAATATCTCCGAAATTTGGTTCACTTTCAATTTTAATTGAAAATTGCTTTTAATAAATTAAAAAAAAATTTTAGATGAAAAAGGGAAAATTATTTTCCTTCTTCAATCTTTGTTTTCTTAGTTTTTATTTATTTATTTATTTATATTATTTTTTGTGTCCCTTTGGTAAAACGAATTGCGTAGTTCACTATTTATTTTATTGTCTTCGATGTACACATTTTCTAAGAATTGATTTCCTTTTTTAGAATAAGCATTTCTTAAATACGATAAAATAAATTTAACAAAATATTGTACTAGTTTATTAATATAGCTGCTACTCTCTCTTTAAAATCATTCTAAAGAAAATAAAGTACAGTTACATTGCCTTCACTGAACATCAAATGATTTATATAAAAATAGATGATAAAAATTAAACTTCAATCATATCGATATAATGCTACTTAAGTTTGGAAATGAAAAAAATAATTTTTCAATAATTGTTTATTTCAGTATAGTTAACAATATATCTCTTCAGTGATGCATATCCGGTCTTAAAAATGGAATTATTGCTTTATTCAGAAAAAAAGTTACAATAATATGCAATGAAAGAAAAATAGAAATTCAAGGAATAAAAAAAGTTTAAAATGTGAACAAATATTGAAAAATAAAAACAAATTTTCGAGCAATATAAACTCTTCCTGTCACTTTCCCACCCCCAAACCAACATTGCGGTTTGGAATAATAATAGAAAAAAAAAAAAAAAAAAAAAAACTCGTTGAACGAGTGAAGCTTCTGCAACACCACACTAGCCAACCATCGATGAACCGAAAATAAAATTTAAATAATATTGGTTGTACTGAATAAATCAGAAGAAAATAAACATAAACTTTAACGGTCTGAATTCGAAATAAAATGAGACCGAATAGGAACTGGAAACTGCATTTCTGCGTGGAAAATTTACTTCCAGTTTGTAGCTTGGCGGGGAGTTGGCGAGGTTGGAACGTTTGTTGCCGGAGTTTGAAATACGCGAAAAGCTTTCTGTGGCGATGTGTAAATGAATAGAACCTCTTTTTCATGCGTTTGCCGCACATTGAATTTTGAAGTGAATTCATTTTTATTTTATTTATTTAATTTTTTTTTCTTCCGCTAGCTGCAATTTTAACGTTTTCTTTCGGTAACTTTGGCTTCCTCACTATATATACTGATGATTTAAACAAAAGGAATCCGATCAAACAGCTCAGCTTTCGAACTTCTCCATGTTTGCAGTAAAAACAAAAATTCAATTTCTGACATTTCGAGATTTTGCAATAAATCCATGAATGCGTATAACGCACGATAAAAGTATAAAGTTTCCAATTGCACTGGTGATTCAATTCAATCAAATTAATTAAAAATTTCAGTTTTATTTTTAATACGAAAACAAATAATGATTTCTAAATAAAGAAATAAAAATATATCATGAAATTAAAATTGTTATTTATATATATTGCATTCTTACCTATTTAAGAAGATGAAGATTCTTATTTGAGTACATGAAGAAACAAATCTTTATTGTATATATAAATATTCAATATCGTTTTACTACTTTTGCTTAAAAAACATTTGAATTTACTGCATTATTAATTTTATTTTAAAATTTAAATATTGAGCTATGATATTTTCTTCAAAAGTAACTTCATTCAGAATAAAATATTTGAAAAGAAAATTGGGTTATTTTAGTTTCTTTATATAATTAGAATTGAACATTATGAATATTTCGAATTACCTATCTAATTATTAAAACATCTAAGTGCTAAAAACATTGACTTTGATGCGATAGTTTTATTTATTCCCTAAGGAATTTAATATCGTCTTATTAAGAAATAGATCTACTTGATATCATGAAAATGTAGTATCATTCTTAAAAAAGAATATTATATTAAAATTATTTGATGAGATATTTTGTATTTTGTTTTAGAATTTAATTTTCAAAATATTGATTCTGCCTTTCACTCTATTACTTTTACTTCCTGTAAAATTTTCTTACATATTTATCACGCTGTGTTAAATTTTCTAAATTTTTCTTTGATTTTTGTTTAAAAATACTACATTTGATGTATTTTTTATTTCTTTAAAAATGATAGTGTTTAAAATTTAGAAAAAAATTATTAAAACATATACCTTAACTGTTTCAGAAGTACGTTTTTAACCATAAATTGGTTGTTTCTTTTGTACTTGTTGAGATCATGATTCCGTCAATTTATTACACCTCTCATTGATTGAAATATCTATGACGTAAGATAACATTTCATCTACGTCACATTGCATTGAGACGACGTCGTAAATTTGGCTTGTAGACAAATTTGCTGCATGCCTTCAAATGGCATTCTTCGAGCATCAGCAAAGAAGGCGAAGTTCATCATCGAATGCCTGCGTGTAGTTCTCGGTAAAAAAAAAAAAAATCCATTATGATTTTTACCGGAAATAAAGGAGTTTCTTAATTATAGTTTATTTCATTTGTTAAAGTTTTCAAAATTGTGAGAATTACCTGTTTTTTCTAAATAATTAATTTTTAAATGTTTTAATCTTTAGCTATATTGCTTCCAAAATTGAACGCGTTGAAAACAGAACAAAATAAAAGAAAAAAAGATAAAACATCAACTTTATGGTTAGTTTAAATTGGCACAAGTACAATTTAAATTTATTTATTATATATTGCTTAAAATTCTGTGGTAAAACCGCAATTGATTTCGAATATATTGTGTCATAAGAGTTACGCATATCTGGTGATAATTAACCGCAACCGCAGTCATTCCTGACACAACAAGCGGTTCAAATTATGTGCAACAAAAAAAAAGGGAATCGATGTTTTAATGCAACTCCCACCCAATTTGTCATATCAGATATGAGGCTCCGACAGCTAAGACTCAAACCCTCACGTTTTTAAAATAAGATGACTGGAGTTAAGTCTTTATTAAATTTCGGTCGAAGGATTTCTAAAGCGGAATAATAACAGGCCTTGAGCCAACCGTAATTCAGCGCTGTTAATGGTCGGAACGCTGGTGGATCTCACTTAATGCCATTACTGGATATTTAGTGTCAAGAATTCTGCAAATTACGGACTCGTATTCGGTAATTTTGGGGTTTAGTTCCTCTGTTCTCTCATGGGCATGTTACTCTTCTTAAGAAGTTAGAAGAGTGGTAACCTGGGTGTGATGGTCTTAACCAACTTAATTATTGTCTTCCCTTTTCCTTCTTTTTCGTCGTAGGGGATCTTTTTAAAATTAAGGTTACAGTTAAAGAGATCGAAAACTGCTTTTCCGATATTCTGGATACTTCCGCCTTGAGTTTTATCGAAAATTAACGTGATCTTGCAATTGTTTCCCCTTAAATATTGCTAAGCTAATAAACGCATATGAAGACGCTCCCGTCTGATTCCTTGCATAAATTACAAAACCTCTTTTGTGCTGCGTGAAGCCTTCATTTAAATTGCAATTTGGTGTTCTGTGAAAGATATTCAAAACATGTATCAATATGTGGGGTTTTATTATTTAATTACTTTCGCAAATTAAACTTTTTAAATTAAATATATGATAGCAACATTTGTTCTTAGTAAACATAATAAAAACTAAGTTAAAATATCCCATAATATTTGAAATATCTATTTTTTCTAAAAAAAAAAAATTATTCAAGATTGTTATACATAATAGTATAGTATTTGGTAGTCTGATTAAGTAGTTATTAAAAAACATTGATAAAACATTATAATACGGTGGATTTGATATAAGTTCTTCGTGTTTTAAGAAACTATTTAATTCGCCTAATCATCATATAAAGTGTTAAACGTAATCAAGAAAACTGTTTTAAAATATAAAAATTTGATTACAATAAAAATAGATAATGGTATCCAAGGTCCTGTAAAAATTTTATATATATATACATACATATAGATAGATAGATAGATATTTCTAACGCATATCACTACTTTATTAGGTTAATAGTGACTATGATAGTGGAGAATAGTGACTATATTACAAGCCTAGTTCAAAAATATTTTTGATATCTTAAATTGTGGTCGTACTTTAAAATGCAAAAACAGAAAATGTCCACGAAAAATTCTCCCATCAAAATTCGACGAAAAAATAACGAATAGACTCTGGAGTTACGATTCAATTGAGGAACATAAAAACTTCCCCTTATCGACGAATATTTCAAAGTAACTTGCTTTTGCCTTTTTTTTCCCCCCTTTCCTTCCTTTGCGAGGACGCAAGGCGGCATTTATTTCTGGAGTCAATAAATAAAAGAAAGAAACCCGCCTTGCTCTGCGCGTAATGGTGCCTAAAGCGCATCATAACGTTATCCGTACCCGGTTATCATCATTTGCCTGACTTTTTTATACGCATTTCCTTGAGCTTCCCAAACCCGGGGTGGAGTTGTCAACATTCCAACCCCATACACACCTCCTGATACCTCTGTGTCACCAAACGACCATGGAGATACGTGCAGTATAGGTAATTCATAGAAAGATGTATAGGATAAATCCCTATATGATGGTAATAATACGGAAAAGCCTATATTCTGCGTTTTGTCACTCCCAATGCCTGTTTCATATAGGTTTTGTCGATGTTTTTTGGGCCCAAGCGCATCGTTTCTTCGTAGCTAATGTTAAGCAATTGTTTTGGCATGTTTCAGTATAAATATGTAGAATATATATTGATAGATACAAAATAGCAGATTAGAAATTAATATTTTTGAAAATTAATTTGAGTGCTCAGCTTTATATTATTTCCAAAAACAGAAAACTTTTATTAGGAAAATATAACTTGAGTGCTTCAAACTTCTAAGAAAGAAATGTAACTGAAATGTTCTAAAAGAAGTTATAAGTTTCCTTTATTAAAATTATTACCATATTTTATTTTAATCTTTTTTCTTAATTTACTTTAAAAATTAATCTAGTTTTACATTTTAAAGTCTAAAAGATTAGAATTATTCAGGATATATGGGATACTTTATGCTAGAAGAATGTTTCTCTGTTTCCTTTTTATGTTTTATTTAAAATTGAAACACATTGTTAAAATGATTTTTGCATAAGGGTCTCTTTAAAACAGTGAAATATTTTATAATCATCGCCATCTCAGGAAATATTATTTAGTTTTGGATAATGTTAATGTTTATCAAAAATATATTTTAGCTAACTGTTAGACAACAAATAATCTCTTAATTAATTCTTTGTTCTAACCAAGGATTTTTTTAAGAAATACATAATGATAAAATTATATATGCCAAATGTAATTTCTGGTTGGTTGGTTGGTTTTAATGGCGCAAGGTCCAAGTAAGGACAAGCTGCGCCAAATGTAATTTCTGAGTGAATCTTTAAAGAATCTGTCACACAGCATGACTTCTGCAAATTTGTATCTTTTGGGATGTCTGCTCACTGGCTTATTAAACAATTGTTTATTTTGCTCATTGCCATGTAGACTGAAATTCCATATTTCAATACAGAAAACATTAAAAAAAAATTGAAACAATTATTCAATCAGATTCCTAAGACTGATATTAAATTATTTTTAACACGAACTATATTTATTATCTACCTTTTTTTATAAAACTAAAAAATGCATGAAAACGTTCCTTTAAATTACATCCAAATTTTTATCGATATTATTACAGTTATATCCATAAAACTTACGCTCGATAATGGAAGCAATGTTTATTCACTCCTCGCTTACAACCTCTAATAACCCTTTCCGGTTAAATATAATTCCGTGATTACGCTGACGGAATGATTAATAGTTTCTGCAGATAGAAGCCACACACCCACATTTTTCACTGGCATGTCCGGATCTTAATGAACTCATACCGATTTCAACTTCTTGGTGGGAGTACATTAGAATCAATAGAAGTAGAATTTTAAGATCCTGATATTCCAAAAATAGCTCGTCTCCTAATCTTTCTTGAAATTCTTGCTTAATATTTCCTTGTACGAAATGTCTTTTAAAAGAGTGGTAAAAAAATGTTATGGTAAATGTTACACATAAAGCATGCCATTGATAACATGCAAAGGAAAGAATATTATAGATGCCTTTTAAATGGATAAAAAAAGTTTAATTTCTTTCAATTATTTCACCTGTAAATTTTTTTTAAAATATATATTTTCAGGAAAAGATAGTGTTTTTTATGTAATACATCTACATTCAGTTATACTTTCTCTTTCTGTTCCATAAGCACAGTTTATAGTAAGCGAGTTATTCAGAGAAAGATTCAGCAGAATTCGAATACCTTTATCTTTAAATTCAACATTGACTGATTATTTTAATTTATTCCAATACTCTCATATAATTTTAATTATATTTACAGTTGCAATAGACTAAGTTTATAGCCCATATAGGAAGAATTTTCAAATATTCGTATGTATTAGTATTTTAATTTAATTAAATCTTTAATTTGGATTCAGAGATATTAATGCAAATTAGGGAAAATTATCATATATGACTGATTCTTTACGAATAATTTATCGCAATCAATTTATTCGTGTGAAGTTATTTGAATATCTAATATATTAGATTTCCCGGTGTTATAAGTTATTTCTAAATAAAATGTATCCCCAATTTAAATAATAGAAATGCATGCGCTTTCATAATTCTATTTGTGGAAGATATTTTTTACGGAAATAAATTTTTTTACTTTAATATTAATATTCAAATTTCATTATTTAAATATAGCAAAGCTTAAAATTATTTATATTTATCACTAAGTACTTTCAGTGCACGTAGTAGATATCTTTTACTAAAAAAACTACGATTATATTTCTCAATAAATTAGAGATTATTTCCACACCTCTGTGTATAAGCAGCTTGGAAAAAAATGCCTCTAGTTTTTGCATGATTTTCTTGATTAATATCTTTTATAATCAAGTATGTCATGTAAAAATTAGTTGATTAATTTTTCAATCTATGAATTTATTCGATTGAATCTCATTGTTTAAAGAAAACTCAGCAAATATTCATGATCAAACTACGAATTGGTTTTCTAAACTAATGATCTGATACATCATGACGATTGATCACATACGCCATGTATAAAATGTTATTTTCATCTGTTAAATGTATAAGTTTGGGTAGTCATCCAGTACTTTGTAAACAATTGTACTTTAATAAGCCAGATTTTAAAAATCCAGAGCCATTTTCTCTCTCTCTCTCTCATATCCTAATTTTAAGCTTAAAGAATTGTTCTTATTAGGGTTTTTTCCTCAAATAGTAAAGCTATATATTTGAGGCATTTTGCTTTACCAGAAAGTGCATAATTGTTATGGTAAGAAATTTTCAAAGTATCTGCAAACCAACTCGATTTTGGCGACGTCTTTTTTCCTGAAGTGACTTATTTCAATTTAACTCAGAATTCAAAGAAAGAGTGTGAAAAAAGTTCCATCCTGATCATTTGCGAATACGGTTTCTGACTTATAAAACACCATCGTAGAAACATGGGTCTCATTATACAGTTGATAGTTGGAATACGTCTCGGGAAAAGGGAGGGTGGTAGACTCCGCACTCCCTCTTCCCTCCCCCCTCAACCGAGTTGAAATAAAAATTGCGAAGCGATAGTAAAGCACTACATAAGCCATGAGCGGTTGTACTTTTATAGCTCCGTCGAAATGATTTCCAATTTCGTAAGCTCGTGGTGTTTCTCGTACTTAAATATTTCCTCCTTTTCTTTCTCCATCTCTGAAGACGCCCATAAAACCGTTTTTAGACGTTCGCTCGCTAATCAACCGTGGAACAAGTTGAACATTTTTTTTTTTCTTCAACCCTCCCTTCTGATTAAAAGAAGATGTTTTTCTCCTTCTCAACTGCAGAAGATGGAGAAGATTTTGATTTTATTGTTATTGACAAAAAATTTCTTTATATTTTTTGCTTCGTCTTTGGGTGTTTCGTTTTCTCTTCCGTGCTGTTTCGTGGAGCTTCTGTACCAGGAATAACTTGTCATTAACTTCGCTTATTTTTGAAGGCATCAAAGTTTTGAATTTCCGTTGATTTCTGCTTCTCATTCTGAAATCAAAGTTTCACCCACTTTTGATTTCTTTCAAAAAACTTTGTAATATTTGTTGTTGTTATTGCTCTGGAATTGGTATTTTTTGGGTAAAATTGTTGCTCCATTAAATGCACGAGATATAACGTCGGCGAAATAGTTACGTTGAAATAACACATTTTTAAAACATTCTGTGGTTGGGAAACTAAAACTAAGCTCCAATTTTAAAGTATCTCATAAATATACATATATATATATATATATATATATATATATATATATATATATATATATATATATATATATATATATATATATATATATATATATATATATATATATATATATATATATATATATATATGTATGTATGTATTCTATGAAGAATATATTCTTCGATTGCTATAGAATGTACTTCGGTCATTGAAAATATCGAATTTTTTTTTATTTTCAATTTTAATTTACAAAAACTTTGGTTTGCTTTAAATAATATAAGCTTAGGTACTTTTAATATCATTTTAGAATAACCTTATGATTTGAGATCTATTCATTTTCGGTTTATTTTAGTTTAGTCAGTTTGTTTTATGTATATAATTGTTATAATAGTCAAATGAAACTTTTCTTTAATTTTCTTTTTGAAATGATTTTTTTTCAATTTCTTAACGAGTAAATTGAAGCCATTGTTTCATTATATAATTTCCAATTAGTTTTTATAACTGTATATAGTTTATATAAAAGATATGCCTACATGTATTTCATATAGTTTGCCAATATATGTTATAAGATAAAAATAATTTAAATTGCGCTTGTGAAAATTGGTGATTTAAAAATCATTAAAAATTTAGTTCTTTTATTAAGGAATATTGATTTACATTTGATTTGTCAAATTTTCATTCATTAAGTTATTGAGATGCAGTGCAAACCAGCATTTTTAGAATCTAAACATTAAAAGCATATAAATGTGCTATATATAGTGATTCGTCACAAATTTAACAGAGAAATGTTTACGGGCGTCATATACTTATCACTTTATTTACCATATTTGTAATAGAGCCATCTTCTATTTTTTTCTGATACTTAACAGAATCTCTGTTGTTGCTATCTCATTCTTTATGCTACAGCTAATTTCCCTCTGCAAACATACGACAACAAAAAAAATTCTCCTGTTCCTGAAGCAACCAAAATATTATTCAGACAAAAGCAATAAAAACCCCATTTTTACTCAGATTTCCATGCAACTAGGCGACGAAAATTGCCTTTCTTAGGTTTAATATTTATGTATTCTGGTTTGTATAGTCACTTTTTTGCATGTATATACACAACTTTCGTTTGCTTTTTTTTATTTCTTTCTTAACGCCCAAAACAGAAAGTATTGCAATTTGACTTAAACATGCAACTCACCTAAATGACGATATCGCTACGAAATAAAAACAAATTTAACGCCGTAGAGAAACATTTTTATTTTCAGTTTTTAAAGTTGACGCGATTTCATTTTTTTCTTTACTTTATTTACTGAATATTTGAAAAGACAAGAGAAAAAGAGAAGCAAGTGACAGTTCATTCAGTTTCAGTAGGAATTTGTTGAGTAAGTACTCCACTTCCTTGCCTGGAGTTCTTTGAGATTTTCCGGAGGATCCTTCGCACAAATTTGCATCCTCGATCGAGCAAGCAATTTAAGTGGAAATGCGTAATAAAGCCTTAGAAAAGGGGGGGGGTTTGAATTCCGCTTGTGAAGCAAGATGAAATTAAGAAAATTCTCTGATATAAAGATAAAGCTCTTTAGTTTCAAAGACACTCGCTTGGGGGAAAAAAACATCTCAGAATCGAGTATAGGTGAGAATTCAATTAAATTATACTTCACCGATGCTTTTCTTGTGTTCATTTTTTGTTGCTATTCTTCTGATAAACTTGATCACAAATAGAACTTTATAAGCAAGTTAATTTGAGCACGAAGAAGTTTTAATATTTCCTATCAAATTCATTGCTATTTTATTTTATATTTGAGATATACTGTGAGTAGTTAATAAAAATAGGTTTTAAAATATATAAAAAAAGCATTTCAGTTAAGAAACCTTATATTTTTAAACGTACATCTTCTAGTTTAAATATATTTTTTTCCTTGGCATTTTTTTCCTTGGCAAACTTACAATTTTTAGTGTAGCTGTATGCGTGATTATTTTTTATGCGTAATTATTTTTTAAATTAATAATTACATTTTTTTCTTCAAATCAAATTATTAAGAAAAAAATTTTATCAGACTCAAATTTTAAACAGTAGAAAGAAATTTTGAATTTAACTGTCTAACCATTTTAATCATAAGCCAATTAACAATTGAATAATCACATAAATTATATGATTAAAAGTTGCTAATATAAAGTCTTCAACAATAGACAATATTTATGAGATCACTTCTTTATACAAGTCCAGCTTCTATGAGCGATTGGACCTGTTCATTTGATTTGAAAACTGGATGGTGTAGTGATTTTTCTATCTTAAAACTTTCTTTCCTTTTTAAAGATTTTCATTTCCTAAGACTTCTTTTATTCATGCAAAGCCATTCAGTATCACCAATTTTATTGTTGTTATTTTCTATTGCATGTTAATCGATTTCAGTTATTACCAAGTTATGGTTTAATGGTGCCTTAAACTACTGAAATCATTAAGGGGCTCTTCAGATTTCAAGAAATACTTTCCACTTGATTTCTTATATATATATATATATATATATATATATATATATATATATATATATATATATATATATATATATATATATATATATATATATATATATATATATATATATATATATATATATATATATATATATATATATATATATATATAGTTCAAAATTTATGTCAATAAATGATACTGATTCCAAACCTCTAGTCTGATGGTAATGTATTCAAATGGAATGGGAAATCTAATAGTATATTCTAATAAAAATAACTAAATGCTTTCATAGAGCACGTTTCTGGGAAAGTGACTACCTCTATTATTTTCCTTCTTTGAATTTATCCTGTTATGCTTCATCTTTCAATGAAATAGACGTCTGCCGGCTATTTCTAGAGATCCCTTTAAAGGCACTGCTAATGCACTCTTTCGATCCTTCCTTAATAGATGAAGCAATCTGACTAGTCTCCTCTCTATAATGCGGATCACAGACTTTTCAGGAAGTCCACTGGAATAAATAAATATACAATTCGCAATATTGTGTCGTGAAAGATCTTGAGGGATGTCTGAAGGATCGAATCCGTTCTCGGATTTAGGTCAAATGCTAAAGTAGAAATAGGATGAAGAAGGCATTAAAAAAAAATCCGGTAGGGTACGGACGGTGGCTGCATAGCTTATATGATGAATCGGCCATGTGTGTTGGAAAAGGATACATCGGAGGTTCTTTCTTAAGTTCTGAAAGATTGCCAACTGATTTTTCCTGCTATCGAAACAAAAGTTTTGAATGTTTAGATGCAGTTTCCTTTTTGCATCCAATAACTTTTTATGTGAGATGCAAAATACATGCCTTCTGTGAGTTTTGATGTTTAAAACAATTATCTTACTACAGATCTTAGGTGTTCTAGAAAACGGTTCAATGAGTTTCATTCTGAAGTGAATTTTCTATAGCTCTAAAAATAGCTATTTACTATCACTTTCTATTTATTAGAATAGCAGTAAATGTAGTTTCTATATGTTACTTAAGATTGTTTTGTTTTATTGATTCTTAAAATTATCATCAAAAATAATCAAGTATTATCGTTCTGTAAATATGATACAATAACTACTAATGAAATTTTTAATCTGCTTTATTATATATATTTTCTATACCGAAGCGGTAAGCTTTTACTGTGTTAAAGTAAAAATAAAACATTTCCATTCCATTATTCTGTTTAAGGTGTAATTAATTAATTTGAGGTGTAATTATTAGTAATAAATAACTACAAAATTATTCTAATGAGCACATCGGTTATCCAAAGTGTTATGTTATTTCGGTGTACTCACCATGTGAATAATAAAGCTCATTATCATTTATCCCAAATTTAATTAAGAATACTGGCAACTGTATTTATGTATTACATAAGTAAATTCATTTCTATAAATAGAATTTTCTATCCTTTACCTCTTTAAGTCTTTCAGAAACCAATAACAATCTCCTTTCTTTATTGTTCTATTTTACACGCAGTTTTCATTCAATTTTACATATTTGATAACATTAAGAATTTCTAATTTTCCAAGCTTTCTAAAACTAGAAAATTATGAATTTCTGGTTAATTTTTTTTCGAAACGTATTGCATTTTTAATCATCATGTAGGCAAATATAACACATTATAAACAGCAATTTTCGATTTACAAACATAATCATTTGTGTCCAAAATTTCCTTGAAAAGTACTTAAATTTGTACCAGAAAATCATATATTGCAGTTATAATAGTTTATAATGTATCTGTCATTTTTATATATAAAAACAAGAGAGATGTATTTTCAATCTTCTTCAAATAAATTTACTAATTTTGGTAAAAAGAAGCAATCCTGCTTAACATTCGAATCCATAGAACTGTCCAGTAATTATTTTCCTCAATTGAAGCCATTGAATCTGACGTATCTCTCCTCTCTTTTCGTTGCGAACTTTAATCCAACAACCAATTCTCTTCCTCACTTTAAAGGAGTCAAACTCGCTACAGCAGCACGGAATCCGTTGCCTCTGAACGGGCTTGCCATCTCCAATAGTAATTGTTAATTTACCTTGCAATGAGACTCCAGCTAATTGTAATGACTTGTTGGAAATGCGTTTGTCTCTTGATCCCGATGAAGTTGCTGATAACGTTTCTCCCTCGCGATTAGAGCAGTTCATAGCACAACTCAACCCCGAAAGCCTCAACGTTCGGGGATTGGGACGTCATTGGGTTGGCAGATTGTTGCAGCGCCTGAGAGGTCTCCTACCAAATGCAAATAGGGATGAATTCCTGTGCCTACAGATAGAACTACGTACGACTAAGCAGCTTTGCCCGGTGAGATCTTAAAGCGAAGCGGATTTGCATCACGAAAATTATTTCATATGATGCTTCATCCGTTGAGTACTGATTATTTGAAGGATCGTTATTATACTTTAAGACTTAGCTGCATACATTATATACTTAGTCCCAGTTTTTAATTGTGGAATATTTTTTACTAATTTCTAATTGTGGGATTTTTATATTTCGCTAGAGGAAAAACAAAATATTTTTTATTTTAAAATACAACAGTATAATTTTTTTTAAAAAAATAATAAAATTCAATTTTATGTGAATCTGTAACTATTAATTTTTTCCTTATCATTGATAAAGAAAAATGTAATAATCATAATTAACCATATTTTTGCTATTTTTTAAAAGTCTATAAGCTTCATACATATTTTGATAATGATTACATATTTAATTAAGATTAAAAAATTTATTTTGAACGAAATTATTCTTCAGAATTATCAGGCTTCACATATCTGTGTAACTTAGATTCGTTTCTGACCTATATTTAATCAGACTTTTTCAGTAGTATCATAAAATTTGTTTAATAAATTAGAATAAGGTTCTTTCATGTGAATTTTCCTTATTCTGCATGGGATTTTTTTTTATTCTACGTAACATTCACGTAATATTAAAAAATCAATTAATATTTAAAAAATATTATACAAACATTGTTTAAATATTAAATATTATAATTAAAAATACTTTTAAGTTATTTTTATTAATTTGTGGTTCAGTAAAATAATAGACTCATAATCTTTTTCGATATGAAGAAAAGAATTTTGTGGAATCATTTTTTTATATTGAATCAAATTACTTTAAATAATTTGTTATTACTACTTAAATAATTTATTGCAACACTGTGAATCTACGTTATATTTAATTTCAATTTAATTTCAGAAAAATAAAATAACAAAGAAATTATTTTATTATTATCAAATAACAAAGAAAAAGTATGTTATTTGATTTTCCTCAAATTAAAACCGTATATAAATTGAATGTCACTTTTCTTGGTAAAAGAATTCATTTATAAAAAACATTACTAAGGAAAAAAGGTGAAAAATTGTCTAAATATATTATATAAAGAACCAAATATTTAGTTTTTGGATCAGAGTAAAGTCATCGCATAATTTAATTTCAAAGTTAAGGGTGAATTACATGATAAGGATAGTTAATTATGTAAGGATTAACATATTATGATTATTATATACATATTTTTTAATAATTTCTTTGATTAAACCATACAAACTATAAAGCATATTTAAGAAAATCAAAATTGCAAATTAATATGTAAATTAATTTCCATTTTTTTTTTTTAAATTTTCACTGAAAAATTTAAAACGATAAATTCACAGCCAATCTATCAACAGTAGGAAAATTTCTCATGCATCCCAAATCACTTGCCTCCAGAGGGCTCCTGAAAATACCATAAAATTTCCCTTATTCCGCACAAAGAGTCACTTGGATAAATGCTTCTTAGTCTTCTGTTAAAAGCCCTGGACAGAAATTACGTGTATCTATCATCAGGGAAACAATCCCTGCGGCCTAGTATGCCTCCAGCTCGTCCATCTTAGAGTTGTCACTATCTGGCACACTCATGTTGCCATCTAAAGGAAGCTAAATAAATGCTCCAAAAAATATAATACATAAATAACAGCAGAAGATGAAGAAAAAAATCGGGAAGTCTTCTAAAAAACGAAGAAGAAAAAAATGTGTGTGGACATTCCCTGGTAAGAAAGACGATGGTGGAAGAAAGTTGTCATCTTCCGAACTGCCCTCCAGGCCGAGTGACAGGCACCAGGTCGGTCTGAAGTTCTTTTTCAGGGACGATGATGGCCATGGCCATATCTGGCCACGCACTAGATTCTGATGTATAGAAGGAAAACTAGTACGAGTTATGTCTCAGGTTGTCCGCCCTCCCCTAGGGAGTTGCGTTAAGGCCACTCCTCCTTCAATGAAGGCAATGTACCAGCTTGAGGCGTTGCACTCAATCCGCTCTTAACACATTTATTTGTGCAACTCCTGATTTTTCTTTTTTGACATATTGTTTGTTATTGTTGATGTTCTTGACATCTAAGTATGTTATTTTGAAGCATTACGGAGTTCCGCATCTTTTGCAACTTCTGTTGAGGAAAGGGATGATGTATTACAAAGGATCGAAGCAAATTTGTTAACTGTAATTTTTTTCAATGTATTATTTAATTTATTTATTTAATATATTATTACACAAGTGGTTTGTAAAGTTTAACTCAACATTCGTCTTTTTATTTTTAAATGTCACTCGCAAGTATCTTGAGCATAATAGAACATTTAAAATTGAAATTAATTTTTGTTTAGTTTAATGAGTGTAAAAACTCATTTTATTATTAATTATTAATTTTTCATTGAATAACGTGAAGCAATTAAATGTTTGCAAATAGTTCAGTGTACTTTTAAAAATTATTAATAATAATTATTGATGAATTAAGAAAAATTCATGAATTTAAAATACTTATAAGAATATATGTACGCTTTATATGTGATGCATTAAAATGAAATTATTACATAGAAAGTTTAAAAGACATTGTTTTCCAATCTTACTAATTTTGAAATCGTCATATCTAATTAAATATGTCATTATCCTATTAAATGTTGCAAAAGTATGTACCTTATATATAATTCTATATAGTTTCTATTAGATTTTTACATCCAGTTTCGAAGAATTTAATTCTAAAGTTATATATATCCTTGTTTAAACGATGCAAAATACATGAACATCCAATTACAATATCCATTTTATTATTATCAATTATTGCATTACATTATTAATTTGTATGCTTTTTAACACGCGTCATTTATAAAATTCTGTAAAACTGTCTACAAATTACTAAATTAAAAGCTTGATATTGACAATAACACACACCCAACCACACATTATATATATATATATATATATATATATATATATATATATATATATATATATATATATATATATATATATATATATATATATATATTGATTTAATTAATTTAATCCAGCTATGTATGTAAAGTTTTTCTTGAATTTCCTCTTTTGAACTTTTAATTTTTCTAAATATTTACGAGAATGTGAAGAACAATAAATTTTTTTTCTATTGTTTATTCAATAATGCTATATTTCATTAAATTTTAATTCTTATCTTATAATAAAAAGCTGAATATTTAAGAAATTTAAAATAAATTTATTCCTGTACAAAAATCTAACACACAATAGATTATGTTAATAAATGAATATCACTTTATTGACCTAATTTATATATTAAGAAATAATTTTATAATTTATAATGTTTTGCTGAATTCTGTATAAATAATATTAATCAGACACTATTTTCTTTTATAGTAGTACATAAATCTTGACGTTTGACACTGTGTCAGGATGTAACTTAATGAAAAATTTATTTTGCTTCTGGAATTTTATGTCTAATTAATTAATGAAAATAATTAACATTTCAATACAAATGATAAAATTACGCATTTAACTTAACTAGTTGTGTTACTTGTTAAGTTTCATGTGTAGTTTTTTGCGTGTACAACATCCCTCAGCACTGACTTACTAGTTTCTTAGCAGGAAACATCATAGAAGATGTAGTTAATGGAATCTTTTGTAAAAACAGCCAAATATTGAACTCTAAAACTTTGTTTCCCGTCAGTTATCTCTTTCCAAGGCGGACAACCGGTGAGAAATTGATCCGGAATCCGATTTCTAAGTGCTAACAGCCGGATTAATCCGGGAAATACACAAACCGAAAGGAAGTCATCCGACATTTTGCCGGATAGCTGCTCAACAAGAGAAGCGTGAAAGGAAAGTCAAGTCGACACGCTGATGAAACAAACCTTCAACCTTTTTGTGTGCGTGTGAGTGTGTGTGGAAGAGAGAGAGAGAACTAAAAAGAGAGAAAAGTAATCACCAGGAAAAAAAAAATTGGAAAAAAAAAGGAGCAAATGTAAGCTATCGCCGGAATGAAGACTCTATTGAACTTCTCCTTAATGGTGCCCAGATAGGCGTTCTGGTAAGGCCTTCAACAAACTACTATCTTGTACCTTTCTCGGAGGTGTTAAAACACGCTGCCAACTTTAATTTACTCAGACATGTTGTTAAAGAAAGGAGTTTTACTTCTGTGTAAGGTGCTTTTCTCCGCTTTATAGTGAGACAGATACATTAGAGGTAAGGTTCACATTCGCTGAAAGTAGAGTAATTCAATCAACGCTGCTTCAATTGAGATGAGTTCTCTAATTCTCAGATTTAAGGCGATTTATTTTACTCATAGTTGCGGCAATTGCTTACGTCATCAAGTGTTTTCGCCAAGTGACGCTTTTTATAAAATGTTTAAAAATAAAGTTCAACGCAATTTCCAATTAATGCGATGCCTACATTTATATTCAATTAGTATGTTAATTAATGTAAAAGATATAGGGACAATTAGTTATTATTAATTTTTGATTCCTACATTATTTGCATATCGATATCTTTTATTAAAAATAATTAACTTTTAATTAATTTTATTGTATTTAAAGCATTTAATAAAAAGTTATTCACTTTGTAGCATAAAATTGTAAATAATTGTATTACTATTACAATAAATAATTTTTTTGGATGATGCATTTATTATTTTATCATGCATTGTAGTTCACTTTTAGTGATTTATATAAATGTATGCTTTCTATGTCTAGAATAGTTATAAAAATTTGTGATAATGATAAAAGAATTTGTGATGTGATAATTAAAATTTAAATTAAGTGTTTAAACTAGATAAATACTTTATAAAAACTATATAATAATATATTCATTATATTGATCTTTTGATTCAATGAAAAATTTTTGATGTTTTACCAGTTTAATTCCTCTTAGTAGATACTCAATGTAGATAAATAATTTTATTGAGCAAAATATCTATATAAAGAGTTTAAAGAATTCAGGTAATTTAAACAATTAACTAAAAATTAAATTAATTGTTTAAACTACCGTAATTCTTTATAAAAACTTTATAATTATATATTTATTATATTGATTTTTTAATTTAATGAACATTTCTTGATGTTATACCAATTTATTTACTCTGAGTAGATACTCAATATAAATAAATTTACGCAGTAAAATATCTACGTAAAGAGTTTAAAATTTTATTTATATGAAAAATGTAATCTTGTTAAAACCATATTTTACAACATAGAATTTATATTCATTCCTTAAATTAATCCTATTTATTTATTTTCGTCAAGCACATCCTTCCATTTCATAATTTTGCATCATAAACTCTGCAGCTAAATTCCACTTAGTATATTGACGCAAAAAAAATGAGCGCCAGATCTCTGCGCAAAACTTATTGAATTAATGTAAATAAAAACGAGATACTATTTCATATGATGGATTTTATAGGTTTCGTAAAGTTTTTTTTTTCCAACGATAGTCTCTCTTGTGCATTCTAGCACAAAGAAACACAATTCAAGTCTCGTGTTTCTAAAAAATAGAGAAAGACACTCGAGTCGATTTTCCAATGTATGGAACGTCATAAAAATATTATCTACTATGCTAAAATGTATTCCATTTTCATGATTAAAAACAATAGTTCCCACAAACATCCGAATCACAAGTTCTAGCTTTAATTTTATCTTCATACTAAGCTGTAAATATTTTATCTGCCATTTCGAATTTCGTTAGTAAATGTATAAAATGAAATACCAATCAATTTTAATTCATCCTTGGGCTGATAGTCTGATATACTATCAGTCATGGACAAAAATCATAAATCTTTTGTTTTTTAGTTGTAAAATATAAGTGGTATTTTATGTCATTTTTATTGTATGTTAGTATTTTATTTTTGTGTCCGATTGCTTTATGACATTGTATAATTTTTCAGAAGTTTATGTGCTTTTCGCTCTTAATATTTTTTGTTATTTCCTTTTCAAAATATGCTTTTCACTAAATATAATTTTTTTATTAACTACTATGCTAGTTTTTTTTTATTTACTTTTGTTATTTATTTAGTTGAAAAATGTTTTCGTCAGGTTATATATTTGAATTTTAGCATTCTGTTATTTATTTAAGATAGCTTTCTTAATACTTTTTTTTTTTTTTTTTTTTTTTTTTTACAAGTTGTTGCAAATTCTTCTCGAAACAGAAAAATTCGTATTTTAAAAATTATTATAACATCTGAGGCATCAATACTCTGATATCATTGTTACCAACTTAATATTTTCTCTCTAAGAATTGCTCCTGTTTCAAACATGTCTTACAAATGATAAACAAAATAGCGTTTTATAAATTACAGATGAATTTTTTCATGAGATTGTTATAATTTCTATGACGCAAAATAATTTTAGACAATATAATTGTTAGAGTATAAATTTTTATTTTGTTAGAGTATAATATAATTGTTAGAGTATTTTAGCTAAATTAATAGAAATTCAATGAATATATATATATGTATGTATATATATATATATATGTATGTATATATATATAAATATAATGAATCATGAGGTGTCAAATATTAATACTATTATAAATTTTATGTTCCTGTTCCTTCCATTTAGAAAATAGAATTACATTTTTACCCTTAAAAAAGTAAATTCAAAAATTTTCCATTCCTCTTAACTTTTAAGAATAAATAGAAAAAGTATACACATAAAAGAAAAGGCATATATATATATATATATATATATATATATATATATATATATATATATATATATATATATAAGTTTTTCATTGTGAGAACAAAAATTTCCACCAAGCAATAGAAATGATAAAGGAAAAGGGGTAGGCTAAAAAATCCTTCACTTCAAAAACGTTCTCTCCCCTCTTTTATATATCTATTTTTCCAGCGAGGCCCACCCTCCTCACTCTCCGGATGTGGCATTAATCTGCCATAACTGAAGGAAAGCGGCAAAACAGGGGAACTTCGCAGTTACCAATGACGGATTGTTTGTTTCTCCGGAATTTATGGCCAATGCTAAAGCCTACCGTAATGCTTTTGTCTGGGCATCTGGGATGCTTCATGCTATGCGAAGGGATGATGAGGCAATTGCCTATATCTTTTTTTTTCTCTAGGCATTCTGATTTATATCTGAATGGAAAACCAGGGGGTGGGTAACAGCCCTACATATTAACCATATTTTTTTTTTCTCATTTTCCTGCAAGAAGTAAGGTGTCAAACTAGTTATGCATACTATTTCTGCATTGTCTGGGGGACAAATTGATTTAAAATAACCGTTTTCCATGAATGTTTTTAGGTTGATTTATAGCTCTAAGGATTAGTGGATTGATTTTACATTACATTCAAAAACTGCACGTTAGTTCCCATTGGTTCCCTCACCACTCGCCAAATGTGTTCACATTGCTTTGATTGATTACTGTTTGGCTTAATTTGATTTAAAACTTGGCGTGGATTTGTGGCATTCTTAATATCATAAGTACACTTCTCGCAGAATTTAGTGAAGGCTAATAGCTTTTGGCAGAAGCAATGCTGTGTTTTCTCTTGTTTAAATTTTTATTTTCGCTTCTCTACCTTAAAAAATTGAATTTATTTAATAAGTTAAATTAAAACAAATAGTTTTTGTGTGTGCGTGTGTTTTTAAATCAGTATTGCGAATAAAAGTGGATGAGAAAAGTTAGTGTCCATAAAAATATTTATGAGAAGGCTTTACTCCTTTATTTGAATATTTGTTGCATTAAATAAAGCAAAATTCTCAGTTAGAGAATTATTATTTTATTTAATGCAATATATGATTTAAAACTCTAACAGTTAATATAATTAACACAAAAAAGCTATAACTAACTTAGTAAGAATAAATTATTCTTTTTGCTGTAAGAAGCATATATTCTAACATTGAAGTCATTAAAATAAGCACTGAATAGTTTAATAAGATATGTGATTGTGTTACTTTCATTAAAACCGAAGTTGGTTTGTTTGTCGCTCAACGGTCATTTTTTTCATACGAGGGCTAAATAGACCGGGGCACATGCTTTAAAGTGGATTCCAAAGTACTACAAGCATCCACACCCAAAGTGGGATTCGAACCCACGAACTATTGAACCGAAGGCAAAAGCGCTAACCATTCGGCTACCAGCTCGGCCATTAAAACTGATGAAACGAATCCAATTTCTCATAGTTTAATAGTAAATTTCGCAATTTATCTTACTTTTTGTATGTTACCAAAGAATCTACTTAGGTGAAATATATGTAATTATTTTAAAATCTTCTGTGCATTTAAGTTTTAATATTTCTAATACATGATTTATAGTATTTTATATAAAATTTTAAAATATTTTTTATGAAGAATATTTTATTTATAATGAGAGGATTACTACAAATTACAATTGTATATTTCCATAAACACAAACAGACTCTATTAAAAATTTAAATTTTATGTTGATATTTAAATTATTAAGTATTTTTGATATACAGTATTATACAGTATATGCAACTTGATTATTTAAAAAGTTCCCTATTTTTAAGCAAACAATTTGCACACTTATTTATTCATACTGTTAATTTACAGTTTTTAAATTTTAATTTGGGTAAACCCTAAAACATTAAGATTTGGGAAAATATATTTTACTTTAGTATAATTTTTAGAAATTTACTTTAAATATAAAAATATTTTCTGAAACTTTAATATTGATATTCTTTAAACTTACAATACATTTCAACCAACGCTTTCATTTCAAATAATCATGAATTATTCTTAATAAGAGAAATATTAAAACAATTTTAAAGATTAAAATAAAAAGTAATTTTATATAAATGTTTTATTTTAAAATATTTTCCATTAACTATATTTTCCAAAAAAATATATTGTGTTCTTTTTATTTATAAAATTTTTGTGTTCACAATTTTAATTTCAACTTAATGTGTTTGTTAGTTCTATTACATCTAGTTTAGTCTGATAGTTCATCATTCTTCTCACAGATGGCAGTACAGATACAATCATATAAATCTTTAATGCAAATCATTAGTATAAGCATATTTTTGTAGTAGTGCGTTATAAAATGTTTTTATGAAATAAAACATTTAACTTAATTTAAAAATGTTTTTTTTTTTTTCTAACTGTAAAATGTGTTAAATCACGGTTAGTCTTTTTTCAGAAACAAGCAGTGTGGACAGCGAGAAGACTAACGAAAAGTTCTGTATATAAAAGCTTAGATTGTTGGTTTCCATAGCAACACATTAATTAAAATTATCTTGTTTTACAATGTCATTATAACAAAAGAGTAGGCGAAATGAGCCAGAAATCGCATTAAAAATAACACGCTTGTTAAATGGAAATGTTTAAGTCACTTAATCAGATTAGAAGGGGTTGGGGCAGCAACAAAATTTAACTCGAATACAATGGCTAAGGTGTAATCCAGCAGCTGCGATAATTCACAAGAGGCGAGTAGTACATTTTAGGAAATAAATTATGACGTGTCCTAAATATTTGATTACGAATTCTGATATAAAGAAGTGTAGCGTGTAATTTTGTCATAATTACATTTTTGGATATTATATTGCAGTTAACTCTTGAGAAAAAATAACTTCAATAGTTTCTTCATTTTCAATAAAGAAAAAAAAATATCTGCTAGTCACGATTGATATCAATCATTAGAAAAGTGTACCCTTGGGAAATCGGTATATTTTTCATTGATGTGATTGGTTATACATATTAAGAATTTAATTAATATTTTTTTATTCTTGTTGGTGTCAGAAAGATAAAGTAAAATGACGTAAAGAA
Source organism: Latrodectus elegans (assembly GCA_030067965.1). Taxonomy (NCBI): domain Eukaryota; kingdom Metazoa; phylum Arthropoda; class Arachnida; order Araneae; family Theridiidae; genus Latrodectus; species Latrodectus elegans. The sequence continues at coordinate 77,704,764 of CM057811.1, forward strand.
GAGTAATTGAATAAGATTTCTTGTGTTAACTTTTGTGATTATAGTAACCTAACTATTTTAATTTATTGAAAAATCAGGATAAAATTTTCTGTAAAAGTAATATATATTAACTGTGTTTAATTTAACTAGAAATGTAATAAACTACATTTGTGTATTATAATAAAAGGAACAAATTTATACAATTTCGAAAAGTTTCGCTCGGAGCTTTTATTCATAAATATTAGATGCATCCATTTAAAATACTTTTGTGTGTATATATATATATATATATATATATATATATATATATATATATATATATATATATATATATATATATATATATATATATATATATATTAAATTGTGTCATTCATTCTAATATTTTTTTAGCCAACAAACTAATCCTAATCATTTTTAAGTTAGTCTTTTATTGCCCTTAGAATTCTGTGGCAATAATTTTTTGAAACGTTGTATTGAATTCATTTGATAATATTTTTATAACAAGTCTTAACAATGAAGAAGTCTTCGAAGACAAATAATGAAGTCTTTATAAAATCTATTTTTGAGCTGTAGAAGATCGTTTAAAGTGTAATACCTAGCAATATATTTTAGAATAAAATAGTTTTCCTAATTTACCAAATTATAATGAGTTTGAAAACTCTTACTGAAATATTTTGCTACGTTGTTCTTAAAACAAAAGGAATAATAAGAGCACGTTGTTTTGAGTTACTTGTGATTGAAAAGTTTCAAACTTTGTTTCTCAAACTGAATGTTGATTGAAATCACTGATGCAAAACAGCTGTGCATAATTATCTATTACAAGGTGTCATTTTGGATAATAATTCACTTTTACTGGAGAACTCTGAATCCCAAACTACAAGATTTTCGTCAAAATTCTCCTATATCTATTCCTGAATTATTGCTACTCATAATCGCATATTCGGTATATAATATCAATTCTCACCAATCTAAATTCCCTTCTAAATCTTCTTCCATAATCCCACTGTGAATTTTCAGTGAAGTTGACGCAACCGAAGGAATTGAATAATTCTTAGGCATTTGTTCACTACATTTCTCGTTTTAGTGCATGGAAGTGTCATCTTCTGTGGATCTGTACCCTCGAGGAGGCGTTGTAGCGAGGCCTCCCTCCAGAAATTTGTATATGGCGGATTGGCAACAAGGGTTTGAGGAGATTTGCTGAGGCTCATTTGCACTTACTTACCACGAGGGCACAGCTCGCTCCATTGCCAGAAAAGGGGAAGCAACCTATCCAGGTGACAAATCCAGTCGACCTGCGTCAAATTCGTAATCTGCATTCGCCTGCATATTTTAAAGGGTATCTTCGAAATCCTCTGCAGTGGTTTCCAGACAACCCAGTTGAGTGTTTCAAATCGCGATTGTGTGGATCTAAATGTGTCGGAACTAATCTCACTTTAATTGCTCGATATGGTTGCTATAAAACTTCCTTGGTTCTTCTTCAAGATCAAACAGTGAAATTTGAGTATTTCAGCTACATAAAACGAGTTTCTAATTCTACGCTAGGAATATAAATTGGCGCCTTGAAAAATAATTCGTATTATAAATTTCAAATTATGTGACGCTAATTTTTTAAAAATATTTAGAATCTTAAAATAATCGATTTCATAAATATGTGTTTTTATAGGAGTTAAATATAAAAAGGGAATTATTCAAATTTAACTCAAAAAAGTGTGTTTAATAAGCAGAGGTGGAATCAAATACACGGGATTAATTTTGGTTTTATTATTTATTAGATAAAATATAAGTATCATATATAAAATGTAATTTTAGGGTTTCTGTGCTATCTCTTTGTTTAGGACCTCAGCATATTGTTGATTTTTCTGCATTAATTTTGTCTTTTAATTTTCTTGATTATTGAGAGAAGTTAGGAATTTATTATAGTAGTAATTCTCGTTAAAATAGTGTTAGAAATTCATTTAGAATTTCTACATCAGTGATTTGTAAAATGAACTCAAATTGCCTAGACATCTGAGGATATTTCCATGAGAAATATGAATTAGTTCAAATATTCTTCTCGTAACTCACTGTGCCTGTGTGTATTTGAAGATAAATGTCTTGTGTTGGAGACCAACTACTGTTGCACAGCAGCACATGAATTTTGTGCTCTTCTCCATACACGTCTGTCTAGAAGGGTTCTTTTGGAATTTTCCTGGTTTACTTCTTTGTGACACATGAATAAATGCCACTATCACTGGAAATCCTTTTGAAAAGCTGCCTTATTACAGCCTTATAATATAGTGTTTTATTGTTGTACCATCATGCTTCTCTATACCTAGCCCTAAGTTTGACTCTATCAGTTAGATAGAAGCAGCCATTTACTCTACGATGTCAAATTATCTTTCCTAATGACTTACTGACTCATGGCTTTCTCACTAAACTTAAGATTTTAGCAACATATGTGTTGTATTAAGTTTCACAGCAGTTCAAAGTTTAAATTTTGCTCTGTTAAAATTGAGAGAATAGCGAACATATTCGATTTCTCACTATACTAAATAGCTGAATTGATTGACAATAACTTCGATGTAAATCAAGTTATGATAATTCTTTTGCTAAAAATAATAAAATTTTCAATAGCAATTTTTATTTATTGCTAAAAATTAAAAAAATATTTAATACGAAATGACAATTTTGGCGTCATATCCACATTTCAATGAAAGTTTCGTGTTACTTTGCATAGACAGAATTGAACATTACAGTTGCTTGAACAAAATGCGCAACTATTGGAGAAAATCTTTCATATTTCTCTATAAATGTCAACAAACTAATATATATAATCGCATTTAGAAACTTCTATAAGTCAAAAGGGTTAAGAAAGCTACAGCAGCTTTTTTCTTTTCAATTTTTTTTCTCTTTCCCCACCCCTTTCTATTCTGTCGCAAAAGGAAACGTGTTTTCGGAATACAAAGGAGGTTCGACCAATGTGCTAAAAAGCTGAAAAAATATCGCAAAAATGATTTTTTTCCCCTTCTCTTTAACCTGGCGATCAATAATATTGCAAGAGCAGCAGCCAAAAGAGTTTTTCGAGAATGCATATTGCATCTTCCTCCGGTTACGTTGGCATCATTTTTCAATGCAAGAATTTTTCGGACTTCCCATTTGATTCCTCGAGAGTTTGCAAAAGAAAAAAAAAACTCTCCTAAGCTTTTTTATTTATTATAAATAATGTTATTTGTGTTCAAATCTGAGAAAGTCTCAAAGAACTAGGAACAGAATACAATCTCGTATTTCTTTTAGTATTTGGAAAGTAGTTTTCGAAGGTTGTTCCAAGAATATGATTGGTTTCTTTCTTACGAAGGGAAAAATCAGTATCTTCAATATTCTTAAAAAAACTGGGTTTTTATTTCCTTTAAAACACAAGAAGTATCGATTTGTGAATATATTTGTTCTATGTTTGTATTTATTTACATAAATACAGTTCAGAAATCACCACCTCTTGGCGATATATCCCCTGTTTTTCCAATGGAAGTTATTCTGAGCTTTTGATCCTTTCATTCCAGCTTAATCTGAAATAGTAGATATAACTACAAACATTTTGTATGAATTGGTGATCACAAAATTCGAAAATGGCATTTTACGAGTAAACTTTAGACAAGTAAAGTTTATATTCTTGGCTTTTAATGCTTATTAAAATAAGTTCGAAGAGGATATCAATATGATTAATGTGATGCCAATTAAGAATTTTTTACCAATTATAAAACAATTTTAAAAAAATTGAAATAATTAAATATTAAATAAAATTTTAGGTTTTTAAAAATTTATTTATTTTTAAATTTTTGTAACATACTGTAAATTAAATGAAGTAAAGTAATATTTTGGGCTTCAAATATAAAATAAAAAATTATTAATACTTTAATTAAATTTATATATATTATTTTGATTAATTTAAATTATTTAAATGATCAGTGTACTCTTATGTATATTTGAAAACGTTAAATATAGAACACCTCAAGTAAGAATTCCTTGTAAATAAAGCTAAGATTCTAGCAAAGAAGTTGTTAAAATTAAATTTATTTGTTGTTACATTTAAGACAATAATTTGTCATTTAGCAAAATCTTTAATACATTGATTATATTGTAGTAAGTGTAACTATGTGTACTATTTCTGAAGAAAATGCTTATAGATATTCAAAGTTTTCTATGTATTTCTCTATATATTCAAACTAAAATATTGATATAATATATTTTACTTTTTGTCATGAATTCAACCTTTCTAATGATTCCTATATGCATTTATACTTTTCTTATCATAGAAGTTCAATAAAATTCTTATTTAATTATAAAATTTTTACTAATTATACCTTGAGCTTTTAATTCTAAATGAAATAGAAATGTAGGAAATGTGTCAGTTCTAATACTTTGCATTATTTCTTTCATCAAATTGCTTCCTTTTATCAGGATATTCCAGAGTATAACAGTCAGTCTTTAATTCTCATCCTTTGAGCAGATACAGCACAAAATATTGCTGATATTTTTATTTATATCCCTTGTCATTTGGATTAGTTGGCGACATTAAATTTGGTCACCATGTGGCGAAGTTCTTGATGAAATGATGTGCAAGCTTTTGGTCTTGTCTTAAGGTTTTCTTCAGATTTTCAGCGGGATTAGATTGTGATACTAACCATTATATTGAGTAATTCTTGTTTCTAAGCGCCTAAGACATCAAGTGAATCATCAAATAGATCAGTTTTGGAAGAAAGTCATTGTGTAAATGTGATGACAATACGTGTTCATCAATAAGAAGTTTGTATCGCCGTATGCCTGTTTTCATTTATATCTTTACATGAAAAAAAGACTAAGTTTGTTTTGTTCAGTACCAAAAGATAGTTTTATACTATTCATTACAATGATACTTTAACCAGAATAATAATAAACTCGTCAGCAGCTAATGAATGGAATTTTTTTGTTTCATAGAGTTGCCATTAAAAGTTACGTTTCGACAAATTATATATGCCATTAACATTGGCGTGAATATAGCGACAAATATCGTCTGATCGTTATTAGTTTCCAAATGAAATGAAGAATAGCTTTCATTGCAAAATGTATCACTTTTCGCTATGTTATAATTTAAAAACAAATAGCGTTAAAACTACGTTTGAATTAAAAACTTATATTAAAGAGGGCCATACAGTGTAACGCTAACGTCAAAACATGGTAATATCTACTTTAGTGTAAGATTAAGTCATAAATTTTTATTTGTACATTAAAATTTATGGAATATTTTTAAAAACTGTGCACACTTAGCGTATATTTAAGCATATTTGGTACATAATTAATTAGCATTGTTCAGTTGTCTTATTATTTTATTTAGCATATATGCATTACAAAATAAGAAATAGCAATTCCATTCATTTAACATTTTGCGATAGACACTTATCTTTAATTTTGATTTATTTCAATGCCTCTATTTTATTCAAAAAAACTGCATTAAAGATTAAAAACCATTGTAACTTGGAAAAAAAAAATTTAATCGGAATTCACACCTTTGGGATCATCACCTATGAATTATTGTTATGTTAAATAAAATCTGTATAGCCATTTGCTTTACTATCATAAGCTCCCATCAGCAATGTGACGTCACATCTTCATCCTATTATACTTTATCTTACTTTCTTGCTTTTTTTCCACTCCATCCCCAGCAAAACTGTATCTATCTGAAATTAAATTCATGATAATGTCCTTATTAAAAACTCTTTTGAAGATGAGCCTTTTAGTCCACTTTATCCATAAAACTTCGCCATCTGTAATACATCGGTGACCCTTTACTAGGAATGAGATTCAAAACCTCTGTATTTCAAAGGCAAGAAAATAAAAAAAAAAACCTCGTAAAAAAATGGACGCCCTGCCAGGTTGAATGAGGTCCGACCGGGGAGACCCGTTGCTGAGACCCTCATGAAAAATGGATCACGGAGCTCTTGGTATAAAATAAATAAGAAATGGAGCAACTTCTCCAAGCCTTTCTCATGGATGGTTGCATCCAGGCCAGATTGAAGGCGACTAGCCGTGATAGAGGAAGGGTCACACACACACATTTCTTTCTAGCCCTCCAGAAAAAGTTACTCTTTCACAGCACTGTGTTGTTTCCGGGAGAATTTCTTTGATAATTAGGATCGAGGCTATATTTTTTAGTAATGCAGCCGTCTGTCACTGAACATTACTTTTTTTCAGAATTATTTCGAAGGATCTGTTTAGAATTCAATCTAAAATTTGCGATGGCAACTCCTTTTGAAGTTTCTATTATAGCGACGAAAACTTAAATGAATATTAACTAATTAATCGTATCTATATTTGTTGAAAGCACCTATGAACAATTACTTGATTCATATGTTAAATTGATTATCTTGCTGAGACGATGGTGTAACATTGTTTCATTTAATAAATTTATAGAAAATTCGATTATAAAGTTAGTAATTATATAGGAGTATTCATTTAGCTAACCATTACTTTGATGATGAAAACAATCAATAAAAGATTTCGGCTCATTTTGTCCAATGGAGTTGCATTCGAAAACCATTTCAAAACTTTCGGAAAATGATTGAACAATTTCTTAAATATTTTTCTATATCTATTCTGCAAAACTGTGTGAAAGGTTACAATATATTGAAATATTTCATTTACTTATTACTATAGATTTAGTAATCAAATATGTACATGAGTAATGAGTTTGATAAATATGATTATAAAGAACCCCAATTTTTCATTCTTTTTATATAAAATATTAAAAAGCTTCATTTATACTTACCGATTGTCAATATTGATTGAGTCAGCTATAAATTATCTAGAGCCCATATATTTTTGTTCTACATTAACTTGAATTGTTATATGTAAATTACATGCATACATTGCTCTATCAATTTTTAAAACACAATTTCAGTTTTTTCTTTTCAATATGTACGCTATGAATTAATTTGATTTTATCAATATTATTGCGCATTTTTCTTACTTTCAAATGAAGAAGAATTTTTATAGTAATCCTACTTATTTATGATAATAATTTTTGATTTTTTAATCGCTATTTTCATTAAAAGTTTATGTAGTTAAAATACGAAATCCTAAAGTATTACATTAAAACACATATTACTGTTGCTACATTTTACCAAACTTCTTACATTCTTCATAAATTACATAAATAACTCTGTGTTCTAATTCAACTTTTGAATTATTTTCATATATAAATTCTTAGCTGATATTTATAATCTCGTTTTTATCTATATTTTAAAACATTAAATTTTCTCTTTTATGTTGAAAATAATATGATTATAAAGAACCCCAATTTTTCATTCTTTTTATATGTTTTATCACAATAGATATTGTATCATATAAATTATTTCTCTTAGATAAATCGCACTTTGTTAAAAATTAGAATGCATGGACATATTAAATTTAATATTTTACTAGCCCTATATCTATATTAAACTTATTTCATACGTTTTAAATTTATTAATATGAATTAGTTCTTTTATAAATATTTAGAAAAAATGGTCACTTTCTTAAAACAAAATTAATATAATATTCCTATTGAGACATTAATTACTATGTCACTAATTTGTATTTAAATTATAGTTTCTTCCTCAACGAATAGAATCTTTAAGCGATATCTTTTACCCCTCATCATTAGTTTTCTCTATACAATGTTTATTATCTAAACGTATCCAATCATTCTACAAGGTATCGAACCAATCGATGTCTAGAGCAGCATGACCTTGTATGTCAGCTAACCGATGTTGCTACTGAAAATAACGAATGCAGGTGGAGTTGGCAGGTGATAATTGGATTCCAACCACCCCCTGATCTCGTTGATCCTTGTCAAGGAAACATCAATGATGCTGGTCAAAATCAACGAATAAACTTCGCACCTATGTGTATTGGCGCCAAGTTTATTCTGAGATTTAGACCAACTGCAGCCAAAATTTGGCTTATGATTGAAACAATAGCTTTATATTTTGTTGTTTTAAAGCTCTTTTTTTTTTCTTGATCAATAAATCAGCTAAATTAAAATTTCACTAAATTATAATTTTTTTTTTATTCAAGCATGGCTACAAAGAAGAGTATAAATAGGCGATTGAATTGCCGAAAATTTAAATTCCAATTTTGGAATTATTTACTGATTACCAGATACTAAATGAACAATATAAATATTTTCAAAGAGTTAATATTTTGATTTTTTATGCCTTATGCTGTATGAATACGACATATATAAAAAATAAATATCAATTAACTTCAACATAAAAATATATAGCTAAACCACCAGCATATTAGTTATATTTTTATACCTTATTATTTCTGCAATAAGAATAAAAAATAATAATTTTAAAAATTAGCAAACATTTTAGAAATTATGTTGAAATCAAATATTTTTAATGGTATAAAGATTTTAAAAATTATTACTTAAATTAATTAAAATATTTATTCTGTTAGTAAATATTTATTTATTCAACAGATTAATGCGTTAACATTTAATATGCCTTTTACATAAGTGATTTTATGTTTTAAGGAACAAGGCCGTTATATATTTAAAAATCGTAATTAACCTACTTTTAGTAATTTTATTTGAAGATTTGTATTAAGTATAAGATTTATATTTGTACTTCCATACAAATAATAAATCTTACAATTATATTATTATTCCATTAATATCATTTGAAAATATTCTTAAAATATATCGATAATTGAAGTAAGCAAATTTTAGAAATATATAAAATAATACTGAAAAAAGAATAAATTTAATAAAAACTTATGTCAATTAAAAAAAAAATGTAGGTTACTTTTTCTTAAGTTTACAAAATCTATTTTTAATAAATAAGATTTGTAAAATAAATAGAAAAATTTTTAAACTTCAATTAATGCTTTTATTAAAAAATACTTATATATTTATTTTAAATTATTAACGCTGTTTTAATAACAATTTAAGATTAAATAATTTTTGTTATAGCCGCAACTTTAATAGCAGAATAAAAATATCCTATAGCATAATTCAATTTAACGATAATTTTATAATATGATTATAAATTATGTATTTATCTTTAACATTTAAATAAAAGAGTAATATATTTTTTCTCTCTTATTGAAGTATTCAAGATGTTTTTCCTTAATGAAGATTATTTTCCCTGCCCTGTTATTCTGAAAGAAATAATTTTCGGTTAAATATAAGCTCAATCATGTGAAAGATAAATAAATAAATGAAGTTCTTCAATTCATTTTTTTTTTTAATGAAATTTTATATTTTCTTCTTTTAGGGGAAATTTTTAATTGTATACATTGTTATAACTTCTTATTATATGCATTGTTCAGCTTGAAGAAATTTAAAAGAAAAGTGTTATAATGTCTTCTTGACTATCAGTTTTGATTAAAAAAAAAAAAAAAAAAAAAAGATTTTTTGTATAAATTTTCAAATATACATGCGAGTTAAAAATGCAGGTGTAAAAAGTTGTAACAATGATTTTTTCCCGTAAAAAAATAAATAATATCTAAGATTATTTTAATTACAAAAATATTTTTATTGTTATATTTTTATAAATCTTTTATCATAACAATTAAGATTTTTATGTTAATGTTTTCCATGTTTTTTAAAGAACTTGAATTAAATATTTGGCCGAAAGAATTCGAATATATATTCCTATTATGTTACTGAGAATATTTACAATTTGGAGTGATTAAATTGACATCTACTAATGGAGCTAGACACGATTCAAGTGCCATCTTTTAGAAACCCATTGCATTATTATTTTTTTTTTTATCAAGATGCATAAAAGGTAATAATATACACGTGCAGCTATATTAAATTAACTGTTTAAAATGTATTCTTAATAAATAATTAAATCAATAGTTGAAATGGGTAGAAGTATATTTAGTTAGTAAAATTTTTCAATAATAAAATTGTTTAAGTTTCCTAAATAAGAAAAATGTCCAAAAACTATTTTTTTAAGCTTTGATAGATATATGAAATTATAACTAAAACTTTTGCTCAAAATTACTTTTTGAGAAATCATATGACAGCTAATTGCGATAATTAGTGCAAATATAATATCCGAGAACTTTATAAACAATGAATGTTCTAAAAATTTCTGTTTAATCTAATTTTTGTTAAAATATTTTAGCAAAATTATACATTATTAGTATATTCCATTATGACTGATATTTCATGTTAATAAATTATGAGCAATATAATATTTGATAGAGAAACAGTTATCGTAAGGTACCAATCTGGCACCTGTGCAATTACAAAACTAATAATCTTATTTTATGTCTATGATAATTTTTACCCATTTGTATTTTTGATATTTAGCTCAATACCAATCTGGCACCCGTGCAAGTGTAAAACTAATCAGTTTCTTTTGTGACTAGGTAATTTTTACCTATTTGTATTTCTGATATTTATCGCAATACCAATCTGGCACCCGTGCAAGTGTAAAACTAATAATCTTCTTTTGTGTCTATGATAATTTTTACCCATTTGTACTTTTGATATTTATCGCAATACCAATCTGGCACCCGTGCAAGTGTAAAACTAATAATCTGTTTTCGTGTCTACGAATAATTTTATCCATTTGTATGAAAATTATTGCATAGCTGTATACAGTATCATACTGTGGTCATCATTGAGGAGAAATGAGATACCTTTAATTCTAGCTAAAAAATTTGCAAAATTTAAAAAATGTCGCATAAAATATATCTTTATTTTATTAAATTGTTTTTGAATCAGAGTCTTATTGGAAGCGTTGCACAAAATTTTAGAATTATTTTTATTCATACTATATCAAATATATAAGACTTTTTAGGATATAAAGTCTTAAAAAAAAGGATTATTCCTTTCTTCACGTTCCTTGTTGAATTTTCTTTTCTTTTTTGATCGATCCTGTCTCCGCTCTACCCTTTTGACACCAATCTATCTACTTCAAAAATCCGACTCGCGCAATTGAGTTTTCCTAGTTCGTACTTAAGTCTCATTTCTTTCTATTTTTTTTTTCCACACCCCGTCGAATGTTACGTTTCTCTGCTTCCCAAAGCAAACGAAAACCAATCTGACACATCTGTTACAAATCATAAAAGACAGCGAAAAAGAAATAATAGACGACATAACTTTCAAACACGCTACCCACGGTGCATTAAATTTTATGTGTTGAAGATATTCTCTTTGTAAATGTTAAGCGACGAAATGAGAATATCAATTTCTGGGAAGTTATCGTTCTTGGGATTGTAGGTAACTTTAGTGGTGATAATAATATAATGAGATCTTTTGGAAAAAAACAATTTAAACGTAATAAAGAATTTTAAAAACTGTGAAATTTTTTGGATAATTTGTTTTACTTCAAAATATATAGCTTTTTTCTTGCAATATTTCATAAGAAACAATAATTAAGTACTCATCATCATCCTTAAAACCTGAAAAACTATAGTGAAAGTGAGTACAGATTTTAAGTATTATTGTTGCATTAAAGGCTAAAACTCATGCACTATCTTCTATATATTTATTGCCTTCATGCTTAAGGTTCCTATGTATTTGAGGAAAATCTAAACACTTATGCGATATTCGCTCAACAAGTCACTAGAATTTCCGTGTACAAATATTCGTCATACCGTTTCAGCAGTCATAATTATTTGGAAACGTATTATCAATACTAACTTTAGCTTGTAAGCAAATGATACTTTAATTCTATACATTTTCAAGAAGATTACATCTAGTGATTTAGATGACCAAATAATTCGATGGAATCATCCAGAATATTAATTAAATTGCTCTTTAAGGATTTTGCTCTAGAGAAACATTTTACATGATACTCTCCGGAAATTCGATTATTATTTGAGTACAGTTATTTTTGAGTGACTTATAGCTGTAGAATCTTACGCTGTAACATTTTCAATTATCTTAATTCCCAACTTTATATACACATTTTCGATCCCATTAAAAGCACTGAGTTGACAGGGTTAGACCTCAAGTTAGATTTTGAATGTTGTTTTCCATCGATGGTAAGTTTTCCTAGATCAGTCCTTGCAGGTGATCATGTCTTTTCCTCTGAATTGATGGAGTTTTTTTCCGTAGCGTTTCTTATTCATTAACAAACCATTCAACTCAGATGAATAGCATTGATTTCGATAATTAATCAAGGACTGTAAGTGAGTAGATAGTCCTTGGTTGAAAAAATAAATCACTAAACATTCTCGGCACATTTGAACACTTATTGTGGATCGAAAAATGTTGAATTTACTTGCATTTCTACTGAAGTTTGATGTTTCATGCTCTCAGTGTCTGTTAATCGTGTCATTTTGCTTTCAGAATCTGTTGATTTTCGTCATGAGGACTTTATTGTCACAGAAATATTTTTTCATGAGCATAAATGGAAACCTTGGCAAATGCCATTCACGCATTTATTATTTACATGAAACTATGTAAACAACGCCTATGACACTTCAGTATAATTATTCTACTAATAAACAAGGATTCTATAAAATATTTATTTTATGCCAAAATTATCTCCAAAAAAATGCAGTAAAATATGAGCTATTTACCTAATATAAACACGTGGTATACTAGTCAGGATTTTGATTGCATTAAAAAAGACGAAAGACGCTCTTTATTGACTTAAATTCGCATAGCCAAAGCATAACGAGCTTGGCTTGTCAAGTATCATAAGTAATTATTGTATTATTTCATTGTATTATTAAATATTTTCACTGTGTTTTTTTTTTAATTGCTGAAGTATTGGATACTTTTCTTATGACGTTTTTATGACACTTTAAATGTTTCTTGTAAAGGAAAATCTTTATCTATTACTAAAGTTATTCCTTATTTTTTTATAAAAATTTATTTTCTAAATACATTTTTCTCTTAATAAATATATTTTAGTTCTCAAGTATTTTGAAATCTTATTTACTCTTCATATTTGCATATTGACCTTGTTTAAAGAAGGTGCAGATATGACTTGAAAAGTCTCCTATTTACCACAATGATAATTATAATGCAGTAAAAATTATTTATTTCGTTTAACAAAAAATACTTTTTTAATCTTGTAATATTCTCATTATCTCCAACTGCTTTTATTTGATGATAAAAATGCATTTAAAACTGTCTATTTCTTGTTACATACACGATTGGAATAAATGTCTTTTATTTTGTAATAACACTTAAAAATATATTTGAATAATTTTTTTTCAATTTGTGTTTAATATAATTATCTTACAGCCCAAAATAATTTAGTTCACGATAGCAAAAAGAGACAAAAACAATGTATATTTATTTCAACAATAAATATAGGGATTTTTATTTAGTTTATTTTTATTTTAAATTCAAGGTTCCAACACTTAAAGAGGACATTTCTATCCAATAACAACGTATCCAAAAATTACCTAATATTGTATTCGAAACTTACAGATTTTAGCCTTTAATAAAGCTATTTCTTTCATAATTGTGTTCTATCCAGCTGCACAATTTAAAATAGTACGAAGAACGCTTAGATTTCCTCTATTTGCATCTCACCCAGCTGATGTAACTTCAATATGGATATAGCCCCTAGCGTTAATTTTGCTGAAATTCATGTTTCCATCTTTTCTGCCAGGGAACAGGAGTGGAGTTAAAAGAGGGTTTTACGCCTTCTGTGGGAAAGCCTCCACACCATCCTTGCGTGCTAGGGGTCACGGGAGCGATATCACCAGCTTTTTGCGTGTGTGGTTAGTAGCTTGGCTTCCAAACTGTTCGTTATCTGCGCGTCTCTTCTTTTCGATAAAGAGACTTACGCTAAGTTTGATTACAAACTACAACGTTTGTGCGCCCATTCAGACTCCTACTATAAAGATAGCGCGCACACACACACACACTCTTTGGATGGGAAGGAAACATTCTTATCTAAAGGATTTTATGTATCGGTGCACTTTTACTCGGAAGTTATTGGCATTTACGATTTAAGTGCGTGGTTTCCAGTTTCATCTTCCAGTGAATCAAAGCTAAGTCTAAGCAGACTTATTTCTGTGAAAGGACCCACTTCTTTTGCTCGCGTTTTATTAGACGAATTAAAAGTTTCATTCGTTCTGTAAAATGCTGACACGTGTTCTGGAGGAAACATAAACATGAGGAGTGCTTGTGTACGATTTATAACCGTCTGCTACCAAAAGAGCTTTTAGGATGTTCTCTGACATGGGGGACATAATAAACTACTGAATATTATAAAACTCAAATTGTGGATACTGTAACTGTTGCGGTAGTTTCAGATGCATTGCTATTACAATGGATTTATTTTTTTTTTAAATCAAAGTGAATTAATGTGATAGTTGATGTAAAGGCTGATTAATGATGTATAGTTTATTAAAATTTCGTGTATTGTAAAAGATTATGTTTTTGAAGTCTATATACGTAAAAAAACTAATACACAAATACATGTATAATAATTATGTACTAAAACTATAAATAAATACCTGTATACTAATATTAAAAGTATTTTAATACTTGCATAAGATTTCTAAGGGCCCATTAGTGAAAAACTTCTTAAAACGTTATGCCTTAAAATAGCTAATCAATTACTGAAAATTATGGAATTCAAATGGTAGATTTTAATTGTTGATGTAGTTTTGTTGTTGTTACTTATGATACTTGACAAGCCAAGCTCGTTATGCTTTAGCTATGCGAATTTAAGTCAATAGAGAGCGACTTTCGTTTTAATCAGAGTACCATGAAGATGAAAGTACGTCTTTGTTCTTTAAATCCTCCGATGGATGTCACCACCAGAAGATCCATTCAATTTTGACATAGATCTGAATGGGGAGGAAAGTTTCTTCAGACCATTTGTACCCATAGTAGCTGTTCAATGACCGACCACAGGATTTTCGATTCCACTGATTTGACGAGCACATATATCGCATGTACTCGGTGGGTCTTTGATGATATTGGGAATCGTGATGTAGTTCTAAATACAGCGTGCACTCCAGAACACGTTTTCATTAAAATGGCAAAGAATTCGCCTATAACGTATCAAAATCTTATATTAAAGCATTTTTTTAATTAAACATATCAACTATTTATTAAAGCAATTTATATTGTTGCTGGCATCAAAAATTAAAAATTTGTTTTTGCTCGCTTTGTTTTGATACAATATGATAATATTCCCATTAAACTGTATGATAAAGTTCCTCATAGTTAGATACATGAGTGTTGCTCGTGTCAACTGTCAAGAATAAGAAATATATTTTTTTGTGTCTGGTATAAAAAATGTGAAAAAGTAGAAAGAGTTCTAAATGTTATTAAAATATGCATCAAAGTCATTTTCTCATTACATTTGTAACTTTTTAACCAATATTTCAAATAAATGAAAAATTAATATTAATAAATTGTATTATAGTTATAATTTATGTATATTTAAATTAAATAAAATTACAATATTTTCATTCATCATTACTTGATGGGGTCTCATGCTTTTGGAAAATAAATTGCAAAATATTGATTTTGTCTCTTGAAATGTTAATTATTAAATCTGGATTTTAAGTAAGGATACATACAATAATGTCAAAAAATTAAGTGCAAATATCTTTACAATAATAGGAAAAAAAATCAAAATTTGATTCACATAAACACTTCAAACATCAACAATCTGATCTTTATTAAATACAATAGGTTTGCAGTTTAATCTTTATTAATCATCGTAATAATAAAAAAAAGCAAACTTCTTTTTATTCAAGATCTGTGTAATAACAACAAGTTATTCTAGATTTCTAAAAATAAATCTGTAAAAATTGTTCTCTTTGCTTTTGATTGTATTGTAAAATCACGAACAACTTGGTATTATTTTACACAACACAAAAGATTCACAATGAGAATGGGAAAAATGAAATATGAATTCCGCTAGAAAAAGCAAGTGTAAAACATTGTCTTTTCATTCGTATCAAAAGTATAAAGAGTACAGATACTAGAATGGCCAAACAGAATTAAGCTTTGTTCGAAACAATGCTTCTGACTTACGTTTTGCCTTAGTTCTGTTTCCTGAGTAAGCTCGTTATTTTTTTTTTCCCGAAATATTCCAAATTTCTTTCCTTTTAATTTTGTTTATCATAACGAAGGATAAAATGCTCATCTTTTACTCCGTTTTTTATTCTTTTATTCCGAACACAAATGAACACCACAACGGAGAAATGAACGATTTTTTTCTTCTCATTTTAATTTTACTTTTGTTATGAGAATGCTACGATTTTCAAGTTAAAATTAAATACGAATCGTGTTTTATTTCTATATAGTGAATATACATTTTGTGTGTATATTTTTAATGAATGTTATACTATAAAATTAAATACATTCAAATAAATTTTCTTTCTATGATATTTATAAAATTTAAATAGCTTCTCATAAATTCAGAAAATTTCAAATAATTTGAATTTAAAATTCTGCGAAACTTAAAACTTAAAATTTAAAGAATAAATCTCTACATTTTATATTTTTTCATTTAATTGATGCTTATTTTAAATCTATACATTCATTTTGTTAAAATAATAGTTACATTTTTTTCTTACACGTTAATTTACATTTAACTATTTAAAAATATAAAAAAAGACTGTCTCATTTAAATAAGATATTCATTCCCAGAATGAAATATAAGATTTTCTGACTATATTTGTTCAAAGAAAATAAAAAATGCTATATAAGAAATTTTGGTACTAAATATTCAAGCAATATATGTATACATTTTTAAATAAAGATACTTATTTGTTTAAATACATTAAAACACAGACTGTTTTTACGAAAAAATTCTCGCTTAAAATTTACGTTAAATTTAAAACTCAATAAAATGTTTCCGTATTTAAAATTTTTACATATTCATATAAGGGTGATTATTTTACATTTTTATCCATATAAACTATTAAGTTTTAATATGAATAAGAAGTTCTCCATATTAATTTTCTAGAGATTTTCCGAAATCGTTCAAGCAAAACTTTTAAGAACCAAAATTTTTCTTTCTGAATGTTTAATTACATAATGTTTCTAATTTTCTTCAAATGTAGAATAATTTTTGCTTTTTTCACGCCTCTGTGTTTCCCATTTCTTCACAAAAGAAACGAATTAGTCACTGTATCCCAGACACAGGATTAAAGATTATAACTGGCACATTAAAAATTTATAATGTATATTTAAATATTTATTCTTTGCAGAAATTATTATTTTTGAATATATATTTCCCCATTTAAGATTTTAGAATGCAAGTTAATAATAACAGCTTGCACAATCTTAAATAGAAAGGTTAATTTCAAATATCATAGGTAAATTTTGATAATTCACTCGGCAGTGATTTTTATTTTTATTCGGTATTCCTTGGGTAGATTTGCTAAGTTATTAACTACAATGCACAATTTTATATCACACGAAGATGATTCACTGTTTAAATTTTTTCATGTTTGTAAAAAAGAATATGATTAATACGGATTTAAAATTAACTTCTCGGTATAGATTTGATTTTTCCTCATAAAATTTTGAAATCTTTTATTTTTATTAATTAATTAATTTATTTTTTTTACTATTTGAAAAAAGTACTTAATAAAAACTCTAAAATAATCATGGAAATCTATAATAAATCGAATATATAAAAAGGAACTATAAAATATTATTTTAGAACCAAAGGTTTTAAGAGCACTATCTTATTTAACTATTATTTAAAACATTTTTTATTTTAATTA
Source organism: Latrodectus elegans (assembly GCA_030067965.1). Lineage (NCBI taxonomy): Eukaryota > Metazoa > Arthropoda > Arachnida > Araneae > Theridiidae > Latrodectus > Latrodectus elegans. Next base: position 77,722,428 of record CM057811.1, read on the forward strand.
AATTCAAAGGCGCTATTTTATTGCGAAGGAAACAAAAACCTCTAAAATCTTTACTAATACTGAAACACGAGTAGTTAATTGCTTCAAAATATTTTATCGCATTTATAGGAATTTATAAAAATGAATTCATTTTATCGTTCTCAAAAACACACCGACTTAATTAAAAGAACATATTCAGAATGATTTTTTTTTTATTATTTTATTCCACAGAAACCACTATATTAAAAACAGCATAACCCTTTCAATGGCAAATTGTTCTGATTCTCAAAACACAGTTAATGACGCTAACCGCAACCTTGCTAAGCTATGCCCAGAGCTTCACGCAGCTCTTTTATGAACCAGATACGAGTTCGCCATCACGCAGTACAAAGTTCCATAAAGGCATCTTTGTCTGAAAGCTTCCATGCAAATGAACTGGTAACAAATTAGAGGATTGGCAGCTAGCAGCATTAAACTGCCGAAGTACGAAAAAAAAAGTGAAATTGAGTATACGTAAATTTTTCTTTTTTTTTTTTTCCAGGGCTCTATTATCTATTCATTGAATTTTTTTTTCTTTTTGAGTTTAGAATTGGAGTGGGGGTGTTGGGGAACAACGGATGTCACATGACTCGTCCACATGTGCGGTATAAGGTGAAGAAGAGAAAACTGAGTAACTTAAGACATGAGATGACTTGTTTTTATTTCAGCTCAAAGCCCTCTAAGATCAAGCGATGTACTAAGCGGGGGCGTTATATCAACTGCATTTATGTATTACTAAGCGAAGCAATTAATGATCCAACATATTTGCTTGTTGTTCAAAAATCAGACAACATTAATAAAGGATAATATTTGCTGTTTCCCCATTTCTTTGCTTTATATTTCTTTCAATCAGCCAAATGCTTTTCTTGGTAATTTTAAAGCTAATATTTATTATCTTGAGGACTGCATTTCAATTATAAAAGACAAAATTTATAAAAATATTTTGTTTATCAGCAAGGATAATTGAGGTCAAGAAAATATCGTACAATGCTAAATATTTCATTTCTTTGAAAAAAAGTTTTAATCAATCAATTAATTAACCGTGATAACGAATGAGTAATACTAATACAAATTTTATCATTGTTTGTTTATAAATTGTGTAAATAATGAAGGAGCTGGCGTAGTAATAAAAAATAGTATTTCCCCTGAAATAAGTAACCTTGAGTAACTAAGTAGCAAATAATATATTCGTAATTATTTTTCATCAATTCTAGTTGATTATATAACTTTCCGTTCGATTGTTCAATTAATGTCAAATTAGTGATTAGTGATGCTTCATTAATCAGGCACTAAGTATTATCAAAAACATAAACAAAAAGATTAAGATACTTCATAAAAAAATTATTTTATTAAGCTAATATTTACATAGAAAAATTCATATGAATCTCACAAGTAAAATAATATAATGTAAAAAAATCTTCAAAAAACTTATTGTACATACCTATAAATAATTTCGTTTATTTCCTTATAAATAACATTTTTTATTATGGTTTCATAAATAATATTTCCATTTAAAAACAAATGCAAGTAATTTTTCATATGTGTGTTATGAAATTAATATTTTGAAAATTATTGTAATTTGACAGTTTCATCCGTAAGATATGGCATAACTTCTCCGAAATTCTACTAATAGAAAAAAACAGCTAAAATTGTTTCTCAAAATTTAAGCAAAAAATACTGAAACATGAAATTAATAAGACGTATTTGAGAAATAATTAAAAATAAAGTTTATTGGATAAAATTAACTAAATATTTAATTCCAAATAAGACTATTCTAACAAGAAAATGCGCATTTTCTTCTGTCAGTAGAAAAATAAAGAAACTAATAAAAAAAAGATTCTATTAAATATAATAACCATAAATTATTCATTAATGCTTTATAAAATTGTCTAGTTTAGAAAACATACTATACACATTATAGTTTCATGAAATTGTAATAATCACATGGCACAAAAGTTATCATCTTAAAGAATTGTTCTGAAGTTATGAAATAGCTTTTGATATTTTTTAGTGAATTCAACCAATATTTACTTTCTGTTATTTCTCAGTTTATGTATCGCAATATAAGTAAGTCATATTTAATATTAATGTGTGTTTATAAAAATATTAACTTTAAATTATAGAAAACATTATAGAAATAAAACTTACTTTTTCTATAATTTAAAATATTAACTTTAAATTATAGAAAAAGTAAGTTTTATATTTATTTTAGTGAGATTATTTTTTATATTTTTACATTTAAAATAAAATTAAATTTCATATCATTTCAATATGAAATACTTGTATAGAGAAGTTAAGAATAAAATTAGGAATTACTTCGATATCCTTGCGTCAAAAATTAATTATTATTTTGGTAATTATAATTAAGAAACAACGTAAATAATATTTAAATATAATCCAATACAATTTCAATCTTTCTTATATCATTCTTACTTTGTCAATAAAAATTAACAATTTGTTTCTTAGATGTTGGGTATTAAATTTATATTAATTCTTTTCATTTTAACTTTTGATGCGTTATTCAAATCGATTTAATTTTCAGTTATTGTTGTAAATTTATTTAATAATAATGCATTGGATGTATTTTTTTCATAACAATTTTATTCAATTTTAATCATTTTACTTCAGCATTATTTACTATATTATTTAATTATTTATAATGCAATAAATGGAAATGCATAGTGAAATATATTTTAAAAATAAAAATATTCTGGGCAAGTACACATCGTAAAATTGTTCAAAATAAATTTAACAATGCATAAATAATTTTCTCATTTTTATAAATTAACTAAACTGCAAATTTTAAAGATAAATCTCAATTTTATTCTTAAAAAAAATGCATTCCGATTTATAAAAATGCCTTTCATTATAAAAATTTGCAAAATGTTTCCAAATCCTTTTTTCCATTTTTTACAATGTTTTACATTTAATATCTTTATAATCACAACACTTTTGTATGTCTGTGAATTATTTCGGAAATATCGTGATAGCAAGTGTTGCATACCAATATAAAATTTCAGAGTATTAGAAATAAATAACTAATGAATTTGCACCTATCTTCAGAAAATTCCAGCAATATTATTAACAAACGATAAAAATTAAAGAGAAAATTTCTTAAAAGTAATTGAAAAATAATAGACAGAGCTGAAGATTTTAGATTTTGATACACATTATCTCTCACAATTTTAATATTTTCCCATCCATTGATATTATATTATAATTTATAAGAAGTATAAAATTTTTCTAAAGATTTTTAGAAGTTATTTTTTATGAGTGTGGGGTAACTAATTTTAGTTTAGTCAAAAACATTTCCTCGAAATTATATATTTCATTTATTTCTCAATGATACTTTTTTTTTTCTAAAGTTAAAGAACTCTATTATGTATTCCTAAACGAATTTTCCTTTGAAAAAAAATATTAAGAAATAAGAATATTAGTACCTGTAAATTAGGGAAGCTTTAAAAATCTTCATTGCTGCAATTTAGCATCGTATAGCGATATCATTCGTTTTCCCCGTCTTCCGAGAAAGAATTTTCTCAATTAAGAACTTTCCCCCGTTCTCTCTTGAGACGAACAGTGCCAAGCGCGAGACTACTCTAGCTGGGACACTCATACACCACCCCCACCGTCTCATAACGCTACTCTTCCTAAGCGAAAAAGGAAGCGCTAACTTCGTGCCCTAACAATCCGCGCGACTACTTCCCAAGTCCGCCCCGCAATTTTAAAAGCTTTTACACCCGTAAGCCTCTGGACTTTACACCATCCTACAAATTGCTGCAATTTATCACTCGGTTGGATTTGCGTAGTTAACTTTAGGTGAGTCCGTAAATGCACGGTTTTGGACGTCTTGTGCAACGACAACGCATGTGTGGCTGATGAGTGTGTGTGCCTCGGTGTCCCTTGTTCCAAGTAGTGTTTTTCGTTTGTGTGGATTACAGTTCCGTGTCTGTGCTGAATCTGATGCAATTTCTTGTAAATTGCGAAATAATGAAAGCGAATGTTATTATTTTTTGGATTTGGTAGTGCAATGATCTACTGCTGACTCCATCGGAATATATGATACATATTAGATCTGGTAAGTTTAATATGTCTCACTTACAATTAACTTTTTGAGATAACTAATTCTGTGAATATAATTTTATTTCTTTAATACTTATAACGCATACATACTTCATATTGCATAATTATTATAGTAGATACTCATACTCATTTTACGAAGCAAAACCGAATTTTAAGAACCATTTTCTCAATTTATTAAATAAACACATGTGTTGCTGGATTGCAAACAATGGTAAACAAATTTTAATTCGTAAAATAGTATAACCTGCATACCATCTTCTAAAAGATCCATAAATTTTTATGTGGCTGCAAATACTTCACTTATCATCGAAAACTATTTAGCAATAAAAAAAACCAATGAAAATTCAAGTGCTTGGCCGTGATAGCAATTTTTCAAGGAAAATATTGAAAGTGGCATACCATGATATTTATCCATACATTTTATTTTATAATTCTTCATCTATCATCCAAAACTAATATTTGTTGAGTAAGCTACAAAAAAATATACACATATAAATACTGATTATGATTCGCCTCTTACTATGCATAAAATATAGAAGATTTTACCTTCTAATAGTTTTCACTTAGAAATATAAAAATTGACATATCTTTAAATAATTTCAGTTTTTTAATGCATTTATTGGATTAAAAAAGTTCATGAATTTTGTTAAACCTAGAAATAAAATAATACCATGAATTTTATACCAGTTTCATTTAATTTAATTATGACGTAAATTAAATTACCAAAAGCAGATCTTGTCGTTATTTAAAAAAAAATTAAAACACCACCAATGATTACTTCTTGAAGACGTAATTCTATATACATGAATATTAAGACAACTATAAAAAATAATCAAGAGTTTTAGGTTGTTTCATGAATTTCGTTTAGCCTAAAAGTAAAATAATATCATAAATTTTATACCAGTTTCATTTAATTTAATTATGACGTAAATTAAATTACCAAAAGCAAATCTTGTCGTTATTTAAAAAAATTAAAACACCACCAATGATTACTTCTTGAAGACGTAATTTTATATACATGAATATTAAGACAACTATAAAAAATAAACAAGAGTTTTAGGTTGTGTCATTAATTTTGTTTAGCCTAAAAGTAAAATAATATCATAAATTTTATACCAGTTTTATTTAATTTAATTATGACGTAAATTAAATTACCAAAAGCAGATCTTGTCGTTATTTAAAAAAAATTAAAACACCACCAATGATTACTTCTTGAAGACGTAATTCTATATACATGAATATTAAGACAACTATAAAAAATAAGCAAGAGTTTTAGGTTGTTTCATGAATTTTGTTTAGCCTAAAAGTAAAATAATATCATAAATTTTATACCAGTTTTATTTAATTTAATTATGACGTAAATTAAATTACCAAAAGCAGATCTTGTCGTTATTTTAAAAAAATTAAAACACCACCAATGATTACTTCTTGAAGACGTAATTCTATATACATGAAAATATTAAGATAACTATAAAAAATAATCAAGAGTTTTAGGTTGTTTTATGTGAATTGTCTTAAAAATGATTGGTATGTTATTTCTTTTTAAATGATTTAAATATTTACTTCACCTTAATTAACTTATCATGTTGACATTTAAGTTGTTGATTATAACTTGTATGGGAACACCGATACATCCATGAAAATTCAGTATATATTTATAACCCAAAACTCACAAAATATTTTTATAGACCAAAAATAATGTATTTATAATTTCTTTCACTAAGCACATTTTCTAATTTTTGCCTCACTTCTTTCCATATGTATAATCAATACGTATAATTTCGTGTAATTTATTTATTAAATTTTCATCATATTCAAAAGCAAGTATTTATCTGCATCAAATATTAACTAATACAATTGCTTTTATTTTTATCGAATTTATTTATATAATTATAGCTTTAAAGTTTTAGTGCTTATTCTCTTGCAATCACTGAGATTAATCAGTGGGACAATTTTATTTTTTAACAAAAGAAATTTTAGAAAATGATTACTTTTTATTATAATGAAACTTGCAAGATTGCTATCTCAGAAACTGTTTTATATATGAGGTTTAAAGTATGTTAAATTTTTCATAAAATAATAATTATATATTAAATTTATTGTCGATTAACACATTAAGTAATTTATTGTTAATTGTATTCTCAATTAAATAATACACTTGTAATAATTTTAGTTTCTATTCTTTATATAAATTTTTGATTGTTTTGGTTTACATTCATATATGTATAGAAAAAATACTAACTGAATTTTGGTAATTTTGATAATAGTTTTGCTGGACTTTAGATTAGCAGACATTATTTTAAAAGATTTTTTTTTATTTGTACGACACTTATTTGTATAAATATAAGATTTTATTCATTTTTAATTGCAAGATATTTAAAGATTCATTTTTCTTAAAGATATGGTAATTAAGTTTCTTAAAAGAAAATATTTATGACTTTAATTAGCTGCTGAAAGTAATAAATCTAAAGTTTTACATCAATGTTAAATTCTTAAATGAATGCATATTTAATTGGTAATATATTTGTTTGTATATTTCAAATTAAGCGGTTTAATTGGTAGTAATAATTTTAAAAATATGAGATTCATTTTTGCAAATTATATTAAGCTCCATTATGGATAAATCTTGGAAGTAAATTTTTCTTCAAGAATTTAAAATAATGAATAATATTCCCCTTTATTACTATTCTCCAACCAATCATCACAATTTTTAATTATATGATGATTAAAACTTTTAAGGTACTAACCAATCACATCCTTAAAAAAATTCAAAGTTAGTATATATTTCAATAGGAAGATCTCTACATTTCTAGTCGAAAATTCTTTACAGTCAATTTTGAAATATTTCTAAGCTATTGTGCAACTGCGATTTAACTGGCTGAAATCAACCGATGCTTTGTTTGTCCTTCCGGAATTTAAAACACCATTTCTCAGTTTACTCTTGTAAATAAAAGCTCCCTCTCGTATTTTGCACATTTGTCCTAAATTATGTTTGGTCTCTTGTTGTCTTTGATTGAGGAACGTATTTGAAACCTTCTGGCCTTGTTATGAATAACTCCAGTGTACTGCCGAGAATTTCTGGCTGCCATAACATCTTTGGGCCAGATGTTTGAAACGACAATGCCTTCTTTTTTCTAATGTGTAGGGAAAGACCAATCCTAATAAACAGTGTGGTCTGCTCGACATTGGTATTTCCTTTTACCATTCAACTTTCTCCCGATCCCTTAAGAGGTACCAGGACTATTTATATATTAGTCACGTGACTCCAAAAATGTGCTCATGCCCCCTACTATAATCACGATTTATTTCTATATATAGTCATTCTTATCGCAGGCTCTTATTGCCGTTAATGGCAAAAATATGCCTGTTTTAGAAGAGAACACCATACGTTTCAGAAAAAACGATTTGCTGTGGCATGCAGTTGATTCAAAATTGATTTGTTAGTCAAATTTTAAGAGGTTTTCACATATTTTACCTGGAATTAAAGTCTTTTCAAATTTCCTTATTTAGTTATTGAAGCATTTAAATACAAAAGAATTAAAACTTTATTTTCTACTTTAAAATTTCTTATAAAGATTTATACCAAAAAATTAATATTTCCCCGAATATTCTGTGCAAGTAACGATGTCTACCTAATAGAATTATATCTAATTAACCCGAATAAATTCTTCTTGTCACATAATTTGTACATCCTAACTTAAAATATATAGTCTCATTTATTATAAAATGTCTTTTTTTATTTCATCATTTTCTTCTTATTAATGTTTTATGTTTATCTGATATTTGATAATTTGCTTGTTCATTTAGATATCTCTAAAAAAATTTCATTCTGTACGCAAACGCATCTTTAAATATTTATTAATGACTTTCAAGTTCGAATAAATTATGACAGGAAAAAAAATAATCTCCCCCATTTCTTTGAGTTCTACTATAGTTGATTACATATATACATTTACACTACAAGTTTTTTTTTTTTTTTTTTTTTTTTTTTTTATCTTCAGTGTGACTAAGTAATCTGTTTAGTGCTAAAATCTCTAAACTGTATTATTTTTAATTAAATACTTTCTAAGAATACAGATGTATCTGTAATAAGGATAATATATATCTAATAATGTTTATTTATATTAACACAGTTCAAACAAATAATTACGACTTCAGTTCTGTTCAATATGTAAAACATCATTTATGCATGTGTAATGATATGTGAAAAATAAAGTCTTTACACTACTTTATGAAGTAGTCTATTTGCTTTGAAATATTTACTTTTCTAAGTATCGGAGAAGAAAAAGAGATAATTATGAATTATCCCTTGCATTTCAGTCGGTGGGAGCAGATGATTATAATCATGTCGGGAAAGACAAGTGGCGAGCGAAAGCGTTGTAACACATGCATTTCGGGCGGAATTAAGAGGAAAATGTGCTGACATTAACTCCTTTGTAATGCTCGGCCACGCCGTCCTAAATCAAAATAACTGCGCAAGACTGCAGCAATAACTGGCATAACAAATCAAAGTGGCTCCCCTTCATTTGCGCCAAGCCGCACGATAAACTCCTTTTTATTGATAAGAAAGAGCCTATTACCAAAAACAAACGGCCTTTGTTGGAAAAAACATTTTACATTTTTATTAATTATTACGTCGTTTCTGCGGAGTTGGAATCAAGTGGCATTTTGTCCTTCCATTTGATGGCGAATCACATCATTTTGAAATGAATATTAAATTTTTTCTTCCCTTAACTGTAGTTTCTTCAATGGTTTATATAAAAAAATTGTTTATAAAGATAATATAACTTCAGCTATATAAATTTATTTATATTTAATATATTAATGCTAATTCAGATCCGTTCTGATGTATTTTTTCCAAAAATCATTTAAAATATTTGTGTTAAAAAGAACATTTGAAACTATTGTTTAAGAACAGTGATTCTAATAATACAACTGTGACATAAGAAGGTTATCTAATACACGCGCAAGTTATTTTCGAGTACTGATGTACTTTACATACTGATTATATTCTAAATGAAAAAGTGCATCAGTACGTGAAACGTACTAATGTACTTTTTCTAAAAATCATTTAGAATATTTGTGCTGAAACGAACATTTGAAACTTTGCATTACAATTTAATAACTGTGATAGGAACAATCCAACTGTGAGATAAGTAGGTTATCTAATACACGCAAGTTATTTTACAGTACTGATGTATTTCACGTACTGATTACATTTTAAGTGATTTTTAAAAATATTATAAGTGAAAAAGTAATTTTTCTTGAAATCACACACACACACACACATTTATAGTATTTGTGTTTAAAAGAAAACTTGAAATCTTGTATCATAGTTTAATAACTATGATTGTAATATATAATCCAACTGTGAGATAAATAAGTTATCTAATATACACAAGTTATTTGGTGATTTTTTAAAATAGTCATAAAAGGGATTCCATAGAGCTGAATTATTTATAATCAAAGTTAGTCTATAGAGCATCAATCCATAGAGCTGAATTATTTATAATCAAAGTAATTAAAATTCAGACAGTCAAAACGCTGACTAATTTTTATAATTTGATTATGGTAATCAAATTATTAATAGTTTTGTTATGAAAGCAATTGACTTGTAAATTGTGAGCATATTAACCGTTATCGAATTATTAAAGTTTTAATTTTACTTGTGATTTAATAGCTATTATTCAAGTAAAATGTATAGTCAAAAATGATTAAATTTGAATAATACAGTTTCACTGAAAATATTTCTTTAAAAATATTGATCGTAAAATATAGAAAATAAAATTCATTATTTTGTAAGAACCCTTCTTCAAATTAACTTAAATTGTTCTTCAGGTTCCTTGACTAATAGGACACTTTCTCCGTTATCTATATAAGTATTTCTTCGATAATTTTACTATAATCAGTAATATTGAAAAAGATATTTGTGTATTTGTTTTTTCATTTCAAATATTGATCTATTTATAGGCACGAATAGACAAACTAAGGTTAAATATAAAATAAATTCTATTTTCCTACGCAAATCATTATTTAAAAACTAATCCAATTGACATTGAAAACATTGCTATTTAATATTGTGGAAATTCTTATATTGTGCATATGGAAAATCTAATATTCAAATTGATTATAGAAGATAGCCATACCCACATACAAAATGTTCTTCAAAAATATTCTATTTTAATAATCTCTAAAATTTATTTTGAATTCTATAGAATGCTTACGATTTCTTCAATAACTTTTATAAAATAAGAAGAAATAAAATATGCTTTACATTTTCCTATTATTTGTTTGTTTCAAAACTGCAGTTATGGCAGCAAACTTTTTTACTAAAAAAAATATTTCTCATCCAAGTGTTTCAAAAAAACCAACAAAATTTCCTTTCGTATTATTAACAAATTATGAAACAAAGTACAATTGCACTCATCAAATAAATAAATAAATAAATAAAACTGATTTGAAATGTTTATGATTTTGCTGGAAAGAAAATATTTTTCTGTTCAATACAAAACAATTGCAAATAGAAACTGGTTTAATCTTCAAAAATACTCATCATAAAATAATTTAATGCTCTGTATGATTTGAATACAAAAGAACTCCTTGTTGGAAATATTATAATCTCTTTTTTTGTACATATTATCAAAACAAATGTTCTGAGGGTAAAACCCCTTCTTTAGATAGAAAATATTACTTCTCTCTATTTCCTAAGCTTGGATTGAAAGCAAATTTTCTTTCTTTCAATTTATTCCCGTTCCTTTCTACCCCTCTCTCTAATTCTATCGCCCTTTATTTTTATACTTCCATGAATAAATCATTTTGTAAAGTAACAGTTGCAATTTTACCTAGTCGCTTCGACGCTAAATTTTAATAGGTTATAATCAACCGTGAGAAAAAAAAAAGGAAAACATTACAAAGTCCTAAGTGTTGCTTCTTAAAAAAAAACATTAGGAAGAATAGTTTTCTGTGCTTTTATTTAAGTCTTAAGTGCATATAATTTATTCCATTTTTTTCCTTGGATTCTAGTTGTTATTCCTTTTTGTGTTTAAAATAAACTCTGCAATTGTCTACACATAAAAATGCAGTTTGAAATTGTGTGTAACGCGACATGTAATTTCGATATTTTATGTTTCATTTTGCAGTTGTCACATCTTATCAATGATTGATTCGTTGACATTAATTGAAATATTTTATCTGAATTATATTCTCAAATTAGCTTTTTAAGTTTTATCTAAATATTTCACATAAATTTTACGAAATAAAATCTAATTATTTGATATTTTATTGCTGTGATATTTTAATGGGAACTAATAAATTAAAGCTAATAAATTATAAAATAAAGAACTATATACTGTATAAAATTTATTATTAAACATAAAATTGTTGTTTCTTTCGTTCGAGTTGAGATCATGGCTACATGACTTTTTTACGATTCTCATGGGCTTAAAATACACATGACGTCAGATACGTTTCATTTACGTCACACATAATTAATTGCGACATCGTATAAAGACGGCGTATTAAATTTTACTTGTCGACGAATTTACTGCCTGCCTTCAAATCGCTTTCTTCGAGTGGCAGCAAACTAGGCGAAGTTCACCATCGAATGTCCGAGAATACTGTAGAAGTTCATTATGTTAATAAAGCGATTTCTTATATAAGGACTAAAACATCGGTTTGAGAAGCGGTAGTCCATTTATTAAAGCCATTAACATGTTGACAATAGAACAGAGAAAAATCAAAATGAAAAAGACAAGACAAAACATCCAATGGCACAGATGCCATATAATCTATGATGCCAAAATCTGCGATTGATGATTTTTTGACGGATTTTCTTATGTATCTGGCATCTTCGTTTTCCTTAGGTCATACATATGGAGACCTATAAGAATTAGGCAGAAAATTTTATTTTGTTAACCCTAGTATTTATGTCCTCGCGCACGTCACGATATGTCATCTTGGTAACAATTCTTTATCGCCAAAAAAAATCAGAATTTGGAATCATGGATTCTACGGCACCTGCGCCCATCCAATTTATGATTAGTTTAAATCGGCAAGGACGATTTCAATTTTTAAAAATTTCATTAATTAATAGAATTTTATGTTTGTAAACAATCTCTTTTATATCTTTGCTTTGCTTACACAAACATTCAAAATTTTCTTTATTAAAATTTTTATCCTTCTTATACCTCGATGATTAAATGTATATTAATTAATGCCCTACAAAGAATTAATTATTGATCATCAATTTAAAAACTGGTTAATTTAGAGATATTACTTGTTAATTTAGAGATATTGATGAAAACTTAAAATATCATATTTTTTTAAAGCTAGTCTTTAAATTGTCATATATAATAAAAAAAGCCTTTTTAGACAATATCTCTCTAATCCGAACAACTGACCAATTTCAACGGACAATTAAAAAATCTTTGTATACTTGCATTTTGGTTAGTATTTGAGATTCAGTCCACCATTTTTTTTTTCCTAAATCAATTTGTAAATTAGATCTATTAGGAGATATTGGGACGAAAAAATAACTTTACGTTAAAAGCGTTGAATTTTTAATTGTTTTATATCTAAAAATTGCAACGAAACTTTAAAACTGAATCTATTTAATCTTGTTGAGTTTTTACATATGGCAATCTTAAAGGATAAATTAATTCCGTACTATTGGATACATGGGAGTTTCTGAGCTAAATCATGGTATCCATGGATATAAATTGAGTTTTTAACAAGTAAAAACATTAGAGTAACGTTTGCTTACCTACCATTTTTTCCTTATTTTGTTTCTAACCTTATTCTAATTACATATATTTCAAGAGTTCCCTTTGAACTAAGCCGTAACACTCTGTAAATATTCATCTAATTTTATATATTGAATTTTTAAGAAATTTTCGATTGCTTCTTAAATGTTTTCAATAATACTGAATTTCTTATTTTTATTTCATTATTTAATTATTTTTTAAATATCAATACATTTTTCTGACACTTTTAATTACTGAATTATCCTTTAAATTTTGTATTATTAGAAATTCAGGTAAATTTGTGGTAATATGAAAAGATTGTACTTGAAAAATTACCATCGTAAATATCCTTCATTATTATGTTACATTAATTTATTTTTTTCTCTAAATTTGTCTCGCTTTCCATGAATTTTTATTCGGACAAAAGTAAATGAAATTCGTTTGGTTTCAGTTTATTTATTTTTAATGAACGCCATTGTAAAACATGTTAGATTCAAACAATGCCTTTTATCAGTAAAAGGTTTTGAATAAATACATATTTCGTAACTTTGTATGCATCTTCAATGTCTAAATAAATAGTAAGATACGTTTGCTGATAATTTAAGAGAGTATTCACAATCACAATTTGTAAACTGTGATTATATGGAAATTTATCACTAGATAAACGGTGATTAAATTAATGCATTAAAAAAATCTTTCTTCTCAAATCTTAAAATTCTTATTTAATTATAAAAACTATTAACTTATTTCTGAATAGTTATATTTTTCTTTTAAGTATGCTAAACTGTAGTTGAAAAAAATTAGGAAATAAATATGCATATATTGTACAAATCAGAAAAATTTCTCCAAGCAAATTTTCTACAACTCTAAAGCTAAGACAATGTATTGCCTTTTATATATCTTCACTGTTGAATTTCACATATGTTTGGAGATTTTCAGAAGTTTCGCATGTCGTAACAGTTTTAACTCATAAAGCGGAATTCATATACAGTTACGTCACAAAATAATGTCACACAAAATTATTTTGAACCGAGTGTAAAACGACTCTCAAACACAGAATTTGTGAATCTTAAAACATTTTTTTCAAATTCCATTCATATAGAAAAATGCATTTTGAAATGGAATTTTTAACCGGCTTTTTCTCTGATTTTTGATGCGATCTCGGTTATTTGGCCGTCATTAATGAAGCAAAAAAGTTTTTTTTTTTTTTTTTTTTTTTTTTTTTAATTCCAGCTAAAGAGGTGTGGGCAAGGTACTCGACCAAAGAAATCGACCAATTTTATGGTTCCCCGCACATTTATGCTCTTCAAAGAAATTTTAAATCTACTCTCCCACTCCCTGCAAACTTACCTTTTTCTTTTCCACTTTTTTACCCTTGGCGCTTATATATATTAAAAAAAAACCCATTTGCACACGTAGAATGCGGACATCCCAAGAATCACCTGAAAGGATTTTTTTTTCTCAAAGAAGGACTTTCTTTTCATTTTTATTATCATTTTTGTAGTCACCTAGCTTGAGCCACTTATCTGCATATCATAAATTCTAATAATCTTAGCGCCAAATGTCTTTTTCTCAAACTCGCAACACAATTACCATCGCCTAGTTGCTCGCCAAAGTTGTGTTCTTGTTGCACTTTTATCTTCGAAAAGCAAGGTAGGTTGAGTTAATAAAATAAAATATGACAAAAACATTTTTAAGTAACGTAAGGCTCGCTGTTGGAATTTTATTCCATAATTTTTTTTCGTTCTAAAATATTAAAATTGTGAATCCCCCACCTTATTTCACGAGTAATTTAATACGTAGTTTCACTTTCATTGTTATTATATTGTTTATATTTAATTTTTTCTTATATTCCCTTTTTTATTAACTTTCTGAAAGCTTTGTTAAGTAACAATTGAATCTACGCGTATGCTTGAGCATTTTTTTAAAAAAATAACTGAAGTTTTTATTCTTATAATTTTTGCTAAGTTTTATGTATTTAAATCTTCCGTAATAATCTTAATATTGATAAAATGGTTCATCAGTTAAATGGGAGTAAGGTTTCGCAAATTAAAAACTTCGCTTTTGTTTTATTTGCTTATATCTTCATATAAGTGAATTAATGCGTTTTATACTATCCTTTCATAGTATGAAGACAATGACAAGAAGTACTAGATGGCCAGTGAATTATTGGCTAACGGGTTAATGCTCAGCGTTTGTAAAATAAATACAATCTTTTTGCGATATTAAAAAAAATTGTTAAACATTGAAAAGTGATATAATACACATTTCATTAAAATATCATTATATTATGCTCCCCTCCAATCTATAGACAAATTTTGATAATTTATTGCAAATTACAACTAAAAATAACTTAAAATATGCTAGAAATCATTAATAACGTCTAATTGTTCTAAATATTAATTTTGAATTATTATGTACTTGCTATTACGAAGAAATCAAAGAGTCTAATGTATTTTGTGTTGTATTCATTTTATTTCATATAAATATTACACATCTAGGAATGCAAAGTAAAATATCATCGATTATAAGGCTTAAAGAAAATCGATAAAATCGATTTCTCATAAAGAAATACGTGCATTTTTCTTCTGTGAGTTATTATCTATCTACAGCACTTAGCAGAGAAAAGTTGATGAAAATTTAAATGCTATCATTATCCTATGAACTTTAATTTTTAGAAATGATTCGATCAACAATAGATTATTTGAAAGATATTCTAACTATTTTAATGTCACGTCCGTTATTTTTACAAATGAATTGATCTTAATTAATTATATATTTTAATTTTCGTATTAAATTTCCTCTTTTTTCAAAATTTTTTATAACATCTTAAAAGTATGCGAAGAATGTTAAGCGTACATTTTATAATATTTTTACTGCTAAAAAACACTTTGATATTCAATAACTTGCAAAGTATTTTATAAATTTTATTACTGTAAAACTGTTATTCTTCAGTATATTTCATAAAAACATTAATTTTTTCAAAATAGATTATTTTTTCTACAATTAAAAGCATCTTCGCTTTTTTGTTTAAGAGTAGAATATAAAAATGTGTAGACAATAATAATCGGAAAAAAAATTCTGTTGAGAATTCGCAATATCGAACAACAAAATTCCTCGTACTACTTCTCTAGCGTAATTGCATTTCATCTAGTTTAGCGACTAAAATATACGTCCACATTGAGTTTTGTTAATCGTCTGAGCTATTTCCGTCGAATCTCCTGAGAAGATTTGATGCAAAAAACTACATCCCATTACTCTGACAAAGAAAAACGCTAAGTAAAAGTTGTAAACAAACGAGAGGGAAGGTGAAAATTTAGTAGACCATTTTTCGGCAACAAATTTATAAGCGTAATTCCAATTTCTGCTTCGAATATCCAACGTGAATAAACAATTGCAATGACTCTAGAATATTTAATGCTACTATAAATATTGAAAGAGGGTTTCTTCGGGGGAATTTCTTATTTCTCTACCGCTCCAAGCAAGTGGCATCAAGATGATATGGGGGGAGGGAAGCATCTTTTTAGTAAACATGATAACAAAACAAAAAAAAATCTCATCTTATAAAATATGGGATTAATGTGCTCTTCTCCAATATATGAAAATATTTATGCGATGAAGTCTATAAATTTTCTTAAGTGTTTTGCTTGTGAGTACATTTTCTAAAGTATGGAATAATTTAAATAGATTGATAACGAAACAAAAATATACATCTGCTTTTCTTCAGAAATACACAAGGTCAGTTTTAATGCTTAATAAATTTTACACTGATAAAATGAGTGTTTTTGATCACATTTTAATTTGAATAAGAATTGAAAGACTAAATTTTCATTATAGTTGATTAGAATGAAATATTATTATAACATGAAATGAAAGCGTAATGCAGTAAATATTATATTCTTAAGAGCAATAATAATGATAGATTTAATAATTAGTTATTACATTTCTCAGCATGTTATGATATTATATTACATTCTATGATAATATAATATAAAAAATATTACAGCAAACTTTATAAGAATCAAAATTTCAGTTGCAAATAATATTATACTTTAATATATATATATATATATATATATATATATATATATATATATATATATATATATATATATATATATTATTATTATTATTATTATTATTATTATTATTACTTTATTTTATCTGTTTCATTGGTTTGGTTTAAAAAATTTATTGCTATGAATTAGCGCCATCTGTTACTTTTTGTTTAAACAATTTGTTACGAAAAAGTTTATTTTTATTTTAATTTCAGCTTAAACCAGAAAATATTTTTAAAAACCATAGTGAATTCAATCTCAAACTTTTTCAGACAATTTATACATTATACAAAAAAATATTCTGCTCACCATATTAGATTTTTAATTAAAATGAAGAATAATGTCAACATAAATAAAATATAAAATACTTGCTTATAATTACAAAATTAAAATTTTTTTTAATTTAAAAATTTTTTAAAAGTGCTTAAATTTTTTTTAGTGCAAATATTATATTCAGAAACACTTTATAATGAACTATAGATAAAATTCTGAAGTTCATATTCATATTTAAATACACATTTCACGTTATTTGAAACCGAATACAATCAAATTTCTTGTATAATATAATATTTCACATACTGGAAATAATAATTTTAATTTTGAATTGCATAAAAAATCCATTCGCAAATCTTTAGAATATAGAATCTATTTAATTTAAAATTCTTTTTTACATAAAATTATTCATTTAAAATTATAAATCTCCCCTAAGGCTTTAATATTGCATTCGTCTTCAATACTGGTATGATTATGGTAACTATTTGTAATGTTTGAAAATTATTGATTACTTATAATAAGAAATTATTTATTTTAAATCTAAAATTACATATTCAGAAATTCATTTAAATCTTATAAACTTTCCGAAAAATAAAATAAACAAATAAATTGTATTTATATTATAAGAACATAACTGTAGCAATTTAGTCCACTATTTAATAGATAATCACTCAAATAACATCATTTAAATTCATACCAGTGTATACAGGTTTAAAAAATGAAATATATTAAATTGTATTGCCTGATTGAATTTTTATTGAGTTGAAACAAAATCATAATAATATTCATTTTTGTTCGAATTTAAACCAATCTAATTCATTTCTCTCTTTCTAATATTCTTATTAAGAAACGAAAATCACACAATATTTTTTCCCTTTTCTTCACCAAACTACCCTTGAGCATCTAAAGGGAGAGAGGTGATGGGGTGATCCACAAAATAAAAAAATATATATTTCATTTTTCATTTCTGAAATCCAATTAGAAAATGCTTGCCGTAATGCATGTAGTAAAAAAATGAACTTGAGAAAAGAATAAGATGGAGGAGAAATAACCGCAACTTTGTCTGCAATAAAAAGGGACTCATGAACTTGCAGAACCCTAAGGTAGCAGGCGCTGCCATTTGGCGAGAAATTTTTCGACATCTCGATTAATTTTCTTGCACAAAAATAATTAATCATCGATGAATCAGGATCGGGCCAACCGTTAGATTGTGGGGGTGCTTAGAATCCTTTTTTTGTGAGGAGTCGCTTATTTGTTCGTTGATAAGAGTCTACGTCATTTAAATAAAAAAAAGAAAAGATGAAGAAATAAGAATTATTTAAAATAAAAAAAGAAAATATGGAAAATTCCATTAATTTTTTTTTCATCCTCACGCTCTGTTCCTAAACCTTAATATTTCTTTCTGATGCCATTCCGAAAAATGTTATTAATGGAATAAAACGTCGTGGATACGGAAATAAGTTTTTCGAATTTCGATTATGTTTTGAAAATTACTCTTTTCGTCTTAAGAAATACTCTCGTTCCCAAACTGTACTTACAGTTCTGTAGCAAATCGGATTACGTCAATTGGGGGTGTGAGTATACAGTAGAGATTAAGTACTTCGAATAATATTTTCTCGAAAAGTCAAAAAATTGCTTATTTCGAGCGGATTATTCAACATGAGATTGCGTAAATTCTCAATTCGCGATGCATAATTTTGGTTTTATTACTTTTAAAGCGATTTGAGAGATTTAAATGCGAAAATTTTTACAAATAGTGTAATATTTTTCCATGTTTATTACATATTGTTTTCATCTCTCTTTTACGTAAGGCTCCTCTTGGTAACAATTATGCTAGACTTTCGATCCCAGCTTTCAGCAGCAAGTAAAAAGCTCTTAAATTTCTTTCTAATAAATTGTTTTTGTTTGCGTATAAATTCAATGATTCTTAAGTGAGGAATTCTTATTTTACGACTGGTTTATTATAATGCGCTTTATTATGATGAGCATGAAAATACGTACTTCATTTATTTATGGTGAGTATGAAATTTAAGCAAATATAATTTTCATTTCAAATAAACCATGTGAATTGATTTTTGATTTCAGAACTCTTAAAATGTTGATTATTGCTATATATAGAAAAGGGTTTGGATGCATTAAATGTTTTATAATTATGTGCGCTTTATTATTATATTTAGTTTGGTTCATTCATCCATTGATGGTTAAACTAACAGTGACTAACCCCTGTGAGGATTCTATAGTAATTTAGTAGTAATAAGCATCTAAAAACAAGATTTCTTTAGTGACGTGTTATAAGTATTTATAGTTAAAAAAAATGGTTAACAGTTCCGCTTCGCAGTTGATATAAAGGCAAAGACCACAAGTTCCTCTATCTTTTCCTTGTGACAAACAGACCAACACATGTCTGTCCCGACTTACCATTGGATACTTAAAAAGTCTTACATATTCTAGGAATACCAAAAAGATTTCTCTGTGTCCCAAATGCCAGCAAGGCATTGGCATCATCTCATCACATCTTGAAACTGCTTAGGCTGATCTGGGAGGATACCCATAACTGTTCATTTTTTGTACCGTACTTCGTTAATGTCAACAGTTTCACTGATTTGGTCTGATTCCGTCCAATCAGATGGGAGGTTAGAAGCAACAACAATATCTATTGTGAGACATTATCATGTCTTTCATAAGAATTTTCAAGAACGGTGGGCTTATTTATCTCCAGTGCGAAGACAACCCCAAAACACTTCCAGTGTCATTCCAACGAGAATGCTTATACACCGAGCAAACTGTAGTGATCACTTCTTTTTTTTTCCGCCAATAGTAATGGACTGAAATCGAGTTGTCCACTCTTCAAATGGTAAAACCACGTCATTCGGGCATGTCACTAAGTAACATCGTGTTGATTATGCTTTTGTCGCCTAATAGCTTAATGCTGCTCTAACGTTTTCACTTTTTTTCTAGATTTTTTTTTTTTTTTTTTTTTTTTTTTTTTGTAAAGAATGCGAAGTACTCACTTGCTTTCACCCCAAACATGCTTAGAGTAAACATGGCGTCCATCGATATGAAAAAACAAAAGTTTTATTACTTATCCAAATTATTGATTCATTTTTGTGTTTCTTATGTAATCATCAATAATTGACCCTATTCATAATTTATTTTAAAAATATTCAACTGTCACCTTAACAGATTCTTGAACAAATTATCAATGTTATCCATATTGTTTTAATTGGTTAGAACAAGAATATCAATTTCGCATTCCACCATCTACAGACGTGGTACATAAAGATTTTTTTTATTCAAAATGAATGTTTAAATATAATTATTTTCAAACAATGTTATCAGTTTTTCGTAAAAATATTTAAATTTTAAGTATGCAAGGAAGCTAAAAAATCTTTTAGGATTATTTATTATGTTGTTGTCGTTACTTATAACACTTGGATAAGCCAAGCTCGCTATACCATTAGCTATGCGAGTTTAAGTCAGTTGGATGCATTTTTCGTTTAACCAGGGCCCCATAAAGATGAAAGTATGATTTTATTCTAAACTCCTTCGGTAGATGGCACCACCAGATGATCCCCTCCCTCAATTTTGACATTGAACTGGAGGGGGAGGAAATACTTTAGGTGCTTAGTTATCTATTAGAATTGAGGATGATGATCTTAGAAAATCTTTCACTGAAAGAGAGCAACATTAGACGTCTAAGAAAAATGTTGCGCCCTACGCATGATTCCTCCAGAAAAGGGAAAGGTGGACCTTTAATTAATCTTTCTTTGTACGCTACATCTTTAGAACTTATATTTATTTATTCAAAAATATTTCGCTATTTCATCACATGAAATCGCGAGGATTTCTACTTTTTCACTGTACTCTAAAGAAATACAAATCCTCAACATATTTCTCTGGTAGACTTTAATTAATCTGTCTTTGTTAACTACATCTTTAGAACTTTATTTATTCAAAAATATTTCGCTATTTCATCACATGAAATCGCGAGGATTTCTACTTTTTCACTGTACTCTAAAGAAATACAAATCTTCAACATATTTCTCTGATAGACTTTAATTAATCTGTCTTTGTTAGCTACATCTTTAGAACTTATATTTATTTATTCAAAAATATTTCGCTATTTCATCACATGAAATCGCGAGGATTTCTACTTTTTCACTGTACTCTAAAGAAATACAAATCTTCAACATATTTCTCTGATAGACTTTAATTAATCTGTCTTTGTTAGCTACATCTTTAGAACTTATATTTTTTTTTTCAAAAATATTTCGCTATTTCATCATATGAAATCGCGAGGATTTCTACTTTTTCACTGTACTCTATAGCAATACAAATCTTCAACATATTTCTCTGATAGACTTTAATTAATCTGTCTTTGTTAGCTACATCTTTAGAACTTATATTTTTTTTTCAAAAATATTTCGCTATTTCATCATATGAAATCGCGAGGATTTCTACTTTTTTACTGTACTCTATAGCAATACAAATCTTCAAAATATTTCTCTGATAGACTTTAATTAATCTGTCTTTGTTAGCTACATCTTTAGAACTTATATTTATTTATTCAAAAATATTTCGCTATTTCATCATATGAAATCTCGAGGATTTCTACTTTTTCACTGTACTCTATAGCAATACAAATCTTCAACATATTTCTCTGATAGACTTTAATTAATTTGTCTTTGTTAGCTACATCTTTAGAACTTATATTTATTTATTCAAAAATATTTCGCTATTTCATCACATGAAATCGCAAGGATTTCTACTTTTTCACTGTACTCTAAAGAAATACAAATCTTCAACATATTTCTCTGATAGACTTTAATTAATCTGTCTTCTTTAGAACTTATATTTATTTATTCAAAAATTTTTCGCTATTTCATCATATGAAATCGCGAGGATTTCTACTTTTTCACTGTACTCTAAAGAAATACAAATCTTCAACATATTTCTCTGATAGACTTTAATTAATCTGTCTGTGTTAGCTACATATTTAGAACTTATATTTATTTATTCAAAAATATTTCGCTATTTCATTACATGAAATCGTGAGGATTTCTACTTTTTTATTCTAAAATTCGTTTTTATATAATGTGACGATTCTATATTATTTACTATTACATTAAAACAAAATTCTCGACAGTGAAAAGTAATTTAGTTTTCTATTTATAACGAAGTTAAAAATAATATACTTGTAATTATGTATTAACATTTAAAAATGCTTGCCACATACATTAATATCTCTTTTATAAATGTTTAATACAATAAATTAGAAACACAGAATAAAAATTTTCTTAAAAACTTAATTTTAAACATTGAAAATGAGAAGCTGTTTGTTTACTTTCAGAAAAATATTAATAGCTATAAAAACATTAGAAATAGAAAATTATATCTAAGCTTCATATTTATTTTAAAAAATAGTTTATGCTATACAATCGCTTAAACACAAATAAAAACTCTAAAGTATATTTCAAACCCAAAGCGAAAATACATTGTATAAAATGTTTTCTCCATCTTCGCGTAAATTCTCGTTTCGTAATGGCAATCAAGATTTCTGTTTATAGTATCCGAGTACAATTTGGCTAAAAGAGTTTAAATCATATCAAGTTTCTGCTATCTTTTCTTCCTTATTTTTCAGCCGAGCGTATTTAACGACACGTAAGGTCATTGCTTGTCGAAATTCTTTAAGCTTTGACCATCGGTCCGCAAAACGTAATCACCGTAGGGCGGTCATTGATTTTATAGCAGCGTCTGTTATGCCGGACATTTATGACCAGTTCCGACGTTCAGTGGCATTATTTCTTCTCCTCCACTGAATCACTGAATAATACTTCTGATTGCACTGAAGAGAGGAAAGGAATGAATTTCCTCTTGTGGCAACACATATAAATTTACGTTTTTCTGTGTGTTTGTATGTATGCATTTATTAAAAAAGTGTCTGAAATTTTTAAAATATTATACAAATATTTCATATTTATTTTTTGCTTAATTATTATTTTATTCAAGCATGTTATGGTTATTTTATAGTTTCAATTTTTATAATTAAAAATTACTATAATGTAAAAGTATGGTTTTATAAAATTCAAACTTTTCAATGTAGACCAATTAATTCTTGTTAATAAGTAAGAATTATGTACACTGTATCTATAAAAAAGGATAAACACATATTCAATAATTTTTCGAGAAATCCATGAAAATTAAGGAAATTTGAATAAATTTCATATGTATGTAAGTGTATGTGTCTGGGTTAGTGTAAGCAAATAAATTAAAAGAAAAATAAATATGAATCAAAAAAATTTAAAAACTTCAAATAAGAATTTTCGAATGAAATACTTTTTTAATAATTACTAGGATACTTTAACACAAATATTTTGATTAATAGCATCCTGTAGCCACTATTTTAAAACTTTTCACTTTCATTCAACTTAACATGCTAGGAAGCATTAATTTAAATTCAGATATTAAATACTAAAAAGTAATATAAATCCTGTATTAAATGATTAAACTGTTTTTGTTGCTTTAGGAAAATATTCTCAACCTATTCGAGAAATGAAAATTCTATGGACCTATTGATTTGAATATAAATGCCATCAAATATCGGTAATGACTCTGCCGTTTATTGGGAAAAAAATTTTAATCATCATTAAATTTAGTTAAAGACCATTTAAATTTTTCCATTGAATTAAAAAGTAAGAGTTATTTTTTTTCAACTGCTATAAATAAAAATCCATTAAATGTAGTTAAATGGAATTATTTTTAATGATTTACAAAATCTAGGACAAAAACTAAATAGATAAACATTTTATTTTAAATACGACTTAATTAGTGAAATCCTTTTTATTTGGCTTTTAAATTTTAGCTGGAACTAATATACGCGTAAATTAAAGTGTATATATTAACAAATTAATAAAAAATCGAGACTTAAAGTTTGTGCTGAATATTTTTTAAGTCTTATGTACTATGATTAAATAATTTTATCAAACGAAAATATTTCATTCTGATATTTTATTAAATAAATATTTAATCGTTCATTAATTCAAAATAGTTTTTAAAAATTTTTGGAATTATGAATGCTTTTTCTTCGATTATACCTACAAATTCCTTACTGCCTAACCTAACCTACTACTTAAATCTATATATCTCCTATAACATTTTTAAATTTTTTTTACTGCCTACTTTAATGTCAGTCATACCATCAATTGAAACAGCGATATGAAGTTTGAATTTCTTCGTAAGAACTATTTTTCTGTCGCCAAGAACAAGGCGCCCTTATTGTGCGCCAAAACACGCCATTGGGGTATATTGAAATTTTTCAGTGAGAGATCCGGGGTTAAAAATCTTACATAAACTTCTTGAACCGTGATTCGTGAAGCCCCTCATCTATTCTTGTACAAAGGAGACTTTAAAGCAAAAAAGTCTAAGAATGAAAAAAAAGTAAAAAAAAATAAAAAAAATAGAAGATTGTTTATCCTTTAGGAAGAGCATTTTGTTCGTCGTTTGGCGATTGCATTCTAGGCTTGAACCCTTGTATTACACAAAATAGAAAAGGGATATCGATACTCTGGGAAAGTTCTCGTGTTATTTATTTACTTTTTTCTTTCCTGCATCCCGTGTGCTATTGCTACCAGGCCAGTTCTTTCTTCTTTTTTTTCATTTTAGGATAAAGTGTAGCTATGGTATAGCCCAACGTTCGAGAAAGAAATTTTTTACTTTAAAAATAAATGCGCATCTGAGAATTTGATATGGATGTCTGGAAAGATTGTGTGTTATTAAGGTCTTCTTACACATGTGTTGACAGTTCCCTCGAAGATTTTTGGAAATCTTCACTTAGGCTTAGCTTAAAATTTTATTGATATGTAAAAATGTAATGGTTAAGCTTCAACTATTTGTCTCAAATTAAATGCCTTTTCTTCCATTTTATTTAATAGAGCGTTAATCTTAAGCTGCTTTTTTCCATCTATTGTAAAATAACTTTTAAATTCTTAACTCAACAAGGTCCCATTTTCATTATAATTAACTGACCATTTTCAAGTTTTTCAGCTAACCTATTTTCAATGAGCATTAATACCAATATTATGTAATCATATACTGATTAACAAAACCAAACCAATATATAAATGAGTTCAAATCCGGAAGTAATTCAAACTGATTTATTACAATAAATAATAGATTACGTGAAAATATTTATAAGAATATTGTTCTCAAAATTGTATAGTTATGTGGAAATTAAGCAAATATATAATTGCTTCCCTTCAATTACTGCATGTACAGTATAGTGAATTATCTTTTACTTTTCCATCAATAAATTTAATCATGATTCATATTACAAGAAAAGACATATAAATTGATTGGTATAGCATTTCAATGTGTTGTTTCTAATTTATATATCAAACTAAAGATGTTTGAGGATTTGTCCTTAAAGTTTTGCTAAATGACCAGACGCAAGCTCTTATGTTATCTTTAAACTATTTCCCCTGTTCTATTTGAAAACATAATGTCATTGAATAGTATTTCAGAAATTACTTGACATATTGTTTCATCATTTAATCTAAATACATAATCTATATTGAAAATTAAAGTGATTATTATAACTTATATAAAAAAAATAGTCTATTCTATTTGTGTATGATTAATATTAAAAGATTTTAAATTGCAATGATACAATTTAAATTGCTTTTTTTATTTCTGATTCATCCCAAATTCCATAAATCATATCAAAAAACTTAATTTTAAAATGTATAGTTTCTTTTGAATATTATGAAAAATTATAATGTGTATTTTTCTTTTCTTTTTTTAGGTAAGTTTGCTTCTGGTGATATTTATATTGAACACAAAGCTTTCTCTTGCGGTAAGGTTTTAGCCTAATTATTTTTATTATTATAATGTCTATTAAAATGTATTGTTCTTAATTTTGTGAATGATTTTTTAAAAAAAATTTAATTTATATTACTCAAAATAAATTATAACATTCTGTTATTATAATTGTTAATTAATGTGTATGTGTGTGACTATTCTATATGTAACAACAAATATTTCCTGAAATGCATTTGTGTTGAATATATATTCATATTCACGTCAAATTTAATTTCAATATAGAAATAGAATAGTCATTAATTAACAGTTTCAATAATAGAATAACTTTTTTTGAGTAGTGAAGGGAAATTTTTTAAAAACATTGACAAAATTGAGAACAATACATCATAATATATATATATATATATATATATATATATATATATATATATATATATATATATATATATATATATATATATATATATATATATATTGCTGCAGTAGAAACTTACTAATATAAAACGCAGTAATTAATGGAAAAATGTTTATTGTTAGAAATCTAATTTAATTAAATCTATTACTCTGTAGCAATCTTCAACTAAACTTTAAAAAATTGTGTATATTCTCGAAAACAAACTTACATTAAAATGCCTGAATCAATAAACTAAGCCATTTTTAAAATTATGAGCATGATTAATTTTATACAAATATGTACCATTCAGAAATTTCATAACATAATTACAACCACATAAAGCGAAGGAATTAACAATTCTTTGGAATATGCTACTCGCAATTAAAATAAAAGTCGCGTTCAGCGCGAGAAAGCACTTTCGCCATCTTCACGTGGTGCACCAGTTTTCATTTTTTTCCCTCCCCCTTTGTTTCCGAGACAAACGCGACAAAGACCTGTATCAAATGTGTGTGAGATTTTCGAAACTACAAAAGCAGCCACCTTGGCGATTTTTTTCCCCTTTTACGTTGCTTCTTCCTTAATTCCTGGTTTAGATATTTGCTGTAACATCGTTGCTCCTCTCGATGTAGCAGCATCTGTTCCAGCTCTCATGGTCTTCGCGAATAGTACGTTCTGCTCGTTCGCTCACTGACGGATAATGTATTCATTCAAATCTAGAAGCATGACCCTCCCCCCCACACACTCTTCCACCCTGGTAAATTGAAATGTTGGGGAATTTCTACTTTTTTTTCCACTTTCTTCTTTCCCTTTTCTTCGTTGCGTGTTTGCATTTGATGCACGTAATAGAGTTGAAGCTGATGAGGTAAGAGGTTGAGAAAAGTATATTTTTACGAGGTCTTAAGCTCTTATCGCCTCGGAAAAGAGCTTTGGTATTTGCAACGTGGCCATTACTTTAACACGTTTCCCTGTAGATAACGATAATTATGTGTATTGATCCTTTAATGGCATTGTTGCCATTTTTGCGTTTGAATTATTTGGAATCACTATATCTGATAAAGTTTACAAATGAAATATCACGATGAAGGGATAACAAATTTTGTGCTGTCTTGACCAATCTACACTAATATATACTTCAATTCATTTAAAATCCTAAAAGGCATTTTAATGTTTTTATTGATGCCCTATTTTACTCAATTCATAGTAATTTATAACACTTAATTTAAAAATTTAAATGTTTTATTATTTAAATATTGCGGGAATTCTTAAAGGTTGACTTTCAAGGTTGTAATTTCTTGCTCAAATTATTTTTTCACAATGGATATGATTATATGGTCACAAAGTAAAGCAATGTTTTTTTGGAATTACCTTTGCAACACTTTATGTTTGCATAACTCATTATTTAGAAAGCATTCATTTCATGAAAATGTATTTCTATAAACATACATATATAACTTATTTACTCTAAAGTTAGAGATATTTACATCATATTTTTGTATCCCGTATGTAAAATATACAATATTAATCGCCTAAATTTAGGAATAAAATTTATGCAGATATAATTAAAATTTTATAAAAATTATGAGCCAATTTAATATAAATTAATAACATTGTTTAAAATTAACGGTAAAATAATAACAAATTGCTTGATAACATATGAGTTCTTAAAAAAATTAATAAGTGATTGCCATAAATATAACAAAAAAATAGCTGTATTAATATTGATTTATATGGTTATAATATATAACTTATCTTTTCCTATATATTTATTATTTCACAAGAAACGTCATCTTAATTCTTAACTAATGAACGTAAATATTAAATTCCAAACTATTTAAGTAATATTTTTATATATAAGTAGTAAATGCATCTATAACTAAAAATAAAAATTGAGAATTTATTTAATAGACAATTTTGAAAAAATTCTTTACATTTAAAAATGTTACATTTAAATGTACTTAACGTAGTTTCGATAAGTTTAGTAGCAAAAATAGCTAAAAAATCTACTTATAGTTAAAAGGTATTTTTATGTTTCATTTCTTTCACAGTTTACATTAAATTTTTTAAAAATAGTTTCAAATGATTTATTCTTTTTAATTTATTTATAAACATCTAGTATCGATGCATATATACTGGAAAAAAGTATACAAATTTATAGGATCATTTGTGTTACACACTTGCTTAAAAAAACTGCTATTTTATCATCATACATTTATTTATTTTAAAACGATTTATAATAAAAAACGACCTTTTTGAAACATTTAAAAAAATATGGCTTTAAAATGTTTACATTATAAAAAATAAACCGATTTTCGTAGACTGTACTTAAGTCAATATTATAGATTCAGTCCGTTTCTTTTTCTGAGTTATTTTGAAACTTTCCCTTTTAACATAGAAATAGGACAAATAATGGAGGAAAACGGTTAGAAAAATCAATGACACATAGCGTTTCGGTCTCAACCTTGGATTTTACTTGCTATTCAATAATGAAATAGACAAATGAATTGAAAAAGGAGAATAATATTTTTCTCATTGTAAAACTCAAAAGAAAATTTCTGTCGCCTTCGAAATGTTGTTGCTGTTTCGGAAATAAATCGTTTCAAAAATTCAATAATTTTGATCAAGCTTGCAGCGAAATTTTTATACATGGAGAAATAGAACGCTTGTACGCTCAGAAAACACGAAGCTGTTTTTCTAAAAAAAATAAACAATAAACTGAAAAAAAAACTAACTGTCGATTGTTTTGGATTGATTTTTTGTGACATGTTTAACTATTATTGTATTAGAATAGTACGCTGAGAAAGAGAAAATAGATTTAAAAAAATAATTTTTGATTCACCTACAAATTTTTGACTACATAATTTCAAAAATGCTTATGTCTATCGAAATAAAATTAATGAACTTAACTATTTTTTGAATTTCTTCGCACCTAGAATTAATATTATTAAAAGAATAAGATATATTTGCTTAAACATTCCACAATACCGGTGTCATTGGGAGAATAAAGTACAAATAACTTGCTATTTGGAGAGAAAAAAAAGCAATAATAATTTTAATGACAAATAAGAAGATCGTGATACAACCCCTTGTCCGAACAATTGTTCTGCATGCAGACGGATTTAAGTATGGCAAACGTTTCTCAAATGTTTACACAGAAACTAAAGCATTGTGACATTTATTTGGTTTAAAAGAAAAAGACCCACAGAAGGTAAAAAGAGAAACTCCTCCGATGCTGTTCGAAGTTCAAGTGCGATATCATCAAGTGAGGATATTTGAAGTGCCATTTACGAGCATAAAAGGTGAAGAAATAAAAGAAGGATATTTTATTTTCTCTTTGAGGCTTTATTCTCAGTATATTATTTTGAGCTGCCCTGAAGCCACGAAATATTGCTATTTTCCTGCTCTAGAATACCTTCGCATTCGCAGAACAGTTTTGACTTTATATATATATATATATATATATATATATATATATATATATATATATATATACGAATAAAGAAATGGAAGAGATGAAAAAAACAACATATTGTCAACTGGCAAAAATGCTTGTTGTGGGGGGGGTGACAAGAGTAAAGTCTGCGTTCTGAAAGTGCACTTTATTTTTTTTTCTATTTATTTCGAAATATTTTTTATTATTATTTTCGTTCCTTTCTCTGTATGTATCTGTGACCCTGCGCGCGCCGGTGGATGCTCCCTTCTCAA
This sequence comes from Latrodectus elegans, assembly GCA_030067965.1. Classification (NCBI taxonomy): domain Eukaryota; kingdom Metazoa; phylum Arthropoda; class Arachnida; order Araneae; family Theridiidae; genus Latrodectus; species Latrodectus elegans. The sequence goes on from CM057811.1 coordinate 77,752,511, forward strand.
AATGTCCCTACATTTTTATATAGCTCTTGCTTAGAAAAATAGTGCTCGCGTTTTTTTTTTTTTTTTTTCTTCCTCCTCCTCTGACAGGGATCGGGAACTCTAGTTGACTTCTCCTAGAGACGGTAGCCTTCGGGGGTTTTTCAACATCATCAATACGCCAGATCTAGCGCACAAATTGCGATTTCCTCTCTTTCAAGTTGTTGTTTTTCCACCCCTTCTGTTTTTCCTTTCCGCCACCCCCACCCTCAAGGCAGTGCTCCTCCATCCTTTTCTGTACTGTCTGTACTTTTGTACATCCAGCGGTTTTGTGCACCTATTTTGTGTTTTGCCCACCATTCTCTTTCCGGTTCGATTTTTGTCAATCCTCCTTTTTTTCCACCCTCATCTTAACTCGACTTCGTTTCTTTAGTATTTGGAGACGTACAAACAAAAACTCAGCATCCAATTTCAATTTTTGTTTTCGATGAAATTCCTTTTTTTTCCCCTGTCCTTACTCAGAGCTTTTCGCTCTTCCCTTTCGAGTATTTTTCCCTGTGGAACGATTGTTGATGGAGGTATAGCTTGAAAAGGATTGAAGGAACGAAATAAGGAAAAATCAAGTAAAATCTTGAATGCATATATAGCTTCTGTTTGTACGCTAGCACATGCTCGTTCTCTTGTAAGTCGGGCCTGGAACGACGTTCCGGTTGACCATATATAAGAGTAAATCGCTCCGGTGGCGGTGCTTTTTCACGCCTCCTGAAAGACATAATCTACTATGCACTTTGCATAAATCTTTCCACGAAATCCTCTATTGTGAATCCTTAATTTTGTTTGGAATTATTTTTTCCTTTTCTCAATTGAAATTTTCGTTTGAAAAGTTAGCCTTACAAAAGTAATGATATAATCATGTTCATAAATACAATTCTTCAGCATAATTAATTACTTATTACTTTATTAAAAGGCCAAATAAAATTTGTACAGAAATTAATATGGAGAAAACTTATAAGCTACAGTTTCTGAAGTTTTTTAAGACATCAATAAATTTTTATACTGTGACTAAATATAATTATAACATTCTTATTTTAATTTCCTTATTACAATCAATAATACAGACTTTTCAAATTCTGAAATAAAATTTTGAGCATTTTCATCGAAGACAATTAAATTAAGCTCATATTAGATTCAATATTTGTATATTAATATATGTTATAACATATAGTTATCTTTATATATATAGTAATATTTAAAATATTAAGGTGTGAATTGCAAGATTTTCAATGCGTTTATTAAAATTTCTTTTGCTCAAACTCAAATAATTATTTTCTACACTAATTATATGACACTTCACACAATAAAATCTATAAAACTCTAATAAAATTAAATCCTTACTATGTTGAGTTTGTACTTCAATGAAAATCATTGTTCCTTTTAAATCAGGTATTTTTTACACAGAGTATCCATAAATTTATTTTCCTTTATAAGTTAGTTACTTTTATTTAATTAATGTTCTAATAACTCATAAAAAAAGACATTCATTTTTGAAAATGTCAAGAATTGCTGCATTAATCTGGACCATGACAAAATACAATGGCTTTGTTTTTCTCCCCTGTGTAACAACTTACCTGCTTGAACAATGATATGGATAAGAAAACATATTTACAGAATTCAAATTGGGTAACTAGAAAAATCGTTCTTTTCATTCTTGGTAGCATTCTAACGTTCTTTATTTTACTATATAGAAATACATTTTTGTAAATGGATAAAAAAAATTAAAAAAAAAAGCAGAAATCTCTTGTCACTGATACACATTTAAATCACTCAAACATAAATACACATTCACTATGTTAACAAAATGGAACACATGGACATTTAAAACCCCTCATTTATATATATATATATATATATATATATATATATATATATATATATATTGAACTAATTCAACAAACTTCCTTTATGATGCCTAAATGGAATAAAATTCTTCCTTTGAATCTAAGCTATATTGTACTTCCTCGAAATAAATGTATTGCATAACACGTTCCAAACATTTAGTCTAGCTTTTGAAGCTAAAATTGAATACTCATATCGTAAAAATGTTAAATTCCATTGGAAAGTTATGTCAGAATTTTCTAACAACTCACTCAGAGACGTGCCCATCAATAACATTCGATGCCAATGTGTAATTAATTTTTCAATTTTGCATCAAGATTCTTTTGAATGCAGATTAAATGCTTGGTTCAGTGTTCCTAAAAGGAACATTTAATGAAGTTACTTAAAATGGCTTATGCAAAATAAATTGAAGGGATTCGTCTGTGAGAAAATCTATACAACATGACTTAAAATGAAATTTCCTTTGGTGTCAATTTTACAATATATGTCCATTTTTTTTTAATTGTGTCATTCAAGTAAATAATTTTGAATGCTGAATGTTCACATTTCTTTTTAACATTATATTTTAATTTACTTTAGGAAGAATTAAAGGTATAAACATTGTATTATTTTTTATTGATTTTTTTTTTATCCTAGTGACGTAATAATATCTGCTTTTCAGCTGATATAGCATTCAAAGCACTGCTAATTGAATTACCTCTTTTCTTTTCTTTCTTTTTTTTTAATTAGTCGTAAAATATATTTAAGAAATTTGATTTAATAAAATATAATTTTTTGATCATCTTCATTTTAATAAGAATTACTTTAAATAAGAAAAAACGTGTTTAAACATTCAACTGAATTTTCTTTTTCACGGAATAAATTTCTTAATTATATTTTTAATAAAAGGAAATGCTTCCCAATGTTTCCTTTTCCTAAATTGTTTATATAACATTTATGTGTTCAGAAATTTCTTAATATTTTAAGAATCAAAAGTTCAAGCGTTTGTTTGAATAAAAGGTCATATTGTATTCAAAGGGTAAGTAATATGAATTACTAAATAAATATGAAAATTCTCACATAAAATGCACCTTTAAAATAATTATTTTATTTTTAAACGTTTTTAATTCAAAGGAATTTGGAACATACTACTTTGTTTGTAGGAATTTACTACATGAATTTCTTATTACATAACGAAGCTTATTACCAGTTCAATACTAAAATCAAACTATCATTTTATTTATCAAATTTTAAAGCCATCCCAAGTAATTAATCAAATTTAGTTACTGTATGAAAATTTTATTTATAATTATCGTTTGCATTTGTTGAAGTCTTGAAAAATATTCACGATCACATTTGCTAATTTTCTCAATTTAATGTGTTTGATAGTATTGTATCACTTATTTTTAACAGTTTATGTTCTCAAGATGGCATCACTCTCATTTATATTCTAAACATTTCTTACTGACTTTTATGAACCAGTCATGAAGAACTTAAAAATAATGCGAAAATCGCAAAGAAATGATGCATTGATGGGTCTGAAACTACCTAAAGCCACACTTTCTAACAGGTTAACTTCCAAGCATAAAAAGGAGTTTTCCAATTTAATTAATGGAAATTTCAATGACAGCAGTCAGTTTGAATGGACTTCTTTAAGCTCTAGGAACTTCTCCAATCAAAATATTTGCATAAACTCTTCAAAAGAGGAACATTTAATAGAAGGACACTTTGAAGAACACTTATGCATATTGAATGTTGTCATTTCCGCCAAACATTCAGTTCCCGAAATCCTATTTCTTAAAATGAAAAAGGGGGAAAAACTGTATACATAATACATCTTTTTCCCTAAGACTTTCCTCAACTCTTTTAACTATTGCTATTTCTCCCACTGCTTATAAGTCTTGAAGGCTGAAACTTTCATTTTTCCCCGTTTTATTTTATACATATTTATCTATTTATTTTCGTAGGCCTAATCCGTTAAGTTAGGGTTGTTGGCGAATTTTTCGACATTTCTTGGAGCTGAAATGCATAGTTTGGCGCACTTTATTTAATGCAACATCTTTTACTTGTTCCGAATGATAAATGAGTTTATTATGTTAAATAATAGTGATATTATAATTTTTAACGATGATTATTTTTAACCTTTAAATAAAGATATCATTGAAAAGTGTAAGCACTGATATTTCAAATAAATTATAAAATAATTTATATAAAATTATTCAGTCAAAAGAATAGCAATAAACCAAAATATTATATTTTGCATTGAGACTATATATTATTTGAAGCTCTATCTTGCCTAAGATACATGATATGCGAAAGAAATAAATAAAATGGAAATGTTTTGATTTCAATACGAACCAAAATTACATTTAAATTTTCAAAACACGAATTTTTTTACATAGTTCAAGGAAAGTTAAATATTTCCGTATTCAAAAGCATCATACAAATTATAAAGTTAAAAGTATTAATAAATGGCAAATTTGATAATACAAAAGATTATCCTGTAATATAAAATACATTTTAAATTTAAATGCATAAAATTATATCCAAAGTTTATTGTTATGTAATACTAAGAAAATCCAAATTATATTTAAGTTTAAAAATCAAATTTTAATACAAAATTTAAAAAGTGATGTAGCATTTGTGAAAAAATTATAGTTTACTTGAAGCCACATTTTATATTTATTTATTTCAAACTATTTTAAAAGGCATAGTTATTCATCTAATGATACTATTAATTTTTTTCTATTATTTGCATTTTGTGTTTTGCTCTAAAATACATTTTTCAACTCATTCTTGAAAATTTAATTAAGAATAATTTCAATATTTCTTTTGTCAACTACAAAAAAAAAATCGATAAACATATACGTAAAGAATTCATAAAGAATTAAATCTTAATTTTTAAAACCAAATCCCCTCAATCATCTTAAAACAAGCATGTTATTAATTTGTTTTGCAATATACGAACATAAGTATATTTTATTCATTTTTATTTCCCTTTCATCGCATCTCAACTTAAATTATTTCACATACAAATATAATAATTCATGATATTTCCGGGGAAAATCCGATTTTCTCCATCATTCACTTCCGATGCTGAATAATTGATGATTCAAAAGTCGAAAAGCTATATTTCGAAGGTAAAATCAAATCAAATTATACTCTTTAACTTACAACTCGCCAGTGAGGGGAAGAAGTCGTGAGTAAAGTAAAAATAACGCCAAATAACAACATTGCGCGAAGTCAAATCCTTTCTCCTAAGCAACAGTCGGCCGCCAATGTGTGCTTTATGCTCTCCAGGCATTAAATTACTCTTGTAATTCCAGAATTAATCACAATTCTAAGCGATTATTTAACCAGTTCTGGGTTGTTTTGTGAAATGGATCATATTTCCTTGTTATAAAGAAATTCTTCCTCCATTCCCACGTTATTACTCATTGAATTATTGTTTTCCTTTTATCTTTTACACTGTGATAAATTTATCTTCTTCCCTTAATAAAATCTCACAACTTATGGGTGTTATGCATCAAAGCAAGCATTCTATCTCTTACGTCCTCGTAAGTTGATGTAAATGAGAAAATTGTAAGCGATTTTTCAACTTAAAGATGCTAAGATCATTATCAGCAGCCATTTCATTTTGGTTATGAAGATATAATTTTTTTTTTTTTTTTTTTTTTTTTTTTTTGCTTTAGCAAATTAATCTATTGATGTGAAGGCTTCATAATTATTAGCAGATTTTTCGTATAAAGATATTTAATTATCAAGAAAAAACAAAAAAAAACAATCACATGCAAATAAATTGCATGAAAAATTGTATTAAGTTAAATATTAAACTTGTATTCGGTTTTGAGTTTTTATGTGTGTGTGTGTGTGTGTGTGACATTTAACAAATGCTATTTTACATTTAATATTTTTGTCATATATTTGTTTCAATACGTAAAAAACCCTTTTCAAATTTAATTTAATTTAAATTTTAAAATGTTTGGAAATAATAGGAAACAATATATTAACTTAATTATATATATATATATATATATATATATATATATATATATATATATAATAAGTTAGTTCTATAAAAATACAAATAAAAAATCAAATTAAAACTATATAAACTTATTTAATTTTTATATAAAAATTTGTGATATATTATACAATCACCTAATTTTGAATAACTTTTTTGGTGTGTTTCTTTGTTTTTGGCTATTGCTCTTCGTAATTGCGAACAAATTTATATTCAATGAATACTTATAGAATGAAATAATATAAATCAATAAATTTTTAAATTAAAAATTTGAAATTTGAAATTGACTAATAAAGTATTAATTTGTTATACATTGTAATTTTTTAACTTGTTATACTATAACTTGTTATATTAATTTGTTATACATTGTTATTTACTTAGTTTATTTTAAACGTCAGATTATAAGCGCACATAAATTATATTTGGCCTATTGAAATACCTATGGGTGATATCACCTAAAAATAACTTTATTAATTGAAGGGAAATTATAGAATTGTTCCAGCGATTTTATTCTAGATTATTTTGCCCTTATTTAAGAATTTATCTGTTACATCAGTTAATACTTCCTTCAATGAGAAAAAGTGAAAAAAATGCATTTTATCGATATACAAACACTTAACCTAAAGAAAAGTAATGAATTGCCCTCAATTGCCAATACTTTTGACATCGAGAAATGAAATTATGTTTTTGCTTCTTATTTAGGTGCAATGCAATTTCAAGGTGGTTTTAAAATAAAGGATTATATTACTAAAACTTCTGTTAGACAAACTTGGTGTACTGTCATCAAACCTAAAACTAGTGTGCCTGTTGCTTTATTCTTCTAGGGCCTCCTCTTCTCGTTGTTGTTTTTGTTGTTGTTGCTTTATTCTTTGTGTGCAAAAATGTTCTGCCTCTGCTTTAGTACATAAAATATTACGACAAGTTTGTGTGATTTCTTGCTTCTTTTTTCTCCACCTTTTAACCAAGCAACTGTGAAGTAATTTCTCCAAAACCGGAGTCCTCCCCTTCCACTTATATCACGGGAGCTATTCGTCAAGACCCCTGTGCTATTTTGGTTTTTCTCACAACCTCCTTGCTTCGGAGCCTAAGTCACGTTTGCCCATTTTCCTTTTGGTCACCCCTTGATCCACCCCTCCCCTTAATGCCCAGTCATAACAGAGCTCCTCCCTTTCTGCAGAGATGTGGAAGATGCGGAATATTTCCCCCTTAACGCAGACCATCAAGGGGATAATAAAACCTTTTCCGCAGTGGCATTCCTTCTCTGGCTGTGTGCTAATTTGCAGTGTTGCCCCTCGCCGTTGTCGTAAAGTTCCAGAGCCTGTAATAATGGACAACTGCGACAGATGGAAGACAATATGCGAAGTATCTAGTGCCTTTTTACGAAGTTAGACTGCCTTTATTGTCAATTCAGCTGATATTCCATGGAAGTTTTGACTGCAACCGTACTTCATCACCAGATGTGAATCTCTTCCGCTTTCTTGTGCTCGCGCTGTTTTCTTGACTGTATAATTTGCATTTAACGTCTAGGTGATATAATACTTTTTTAAATGAAGAAACCTTCAAGCATGTTTTAGAAGGAAGGATTTTATTTATTTATTTATTTATTTTTTGAAAATTAACAAATGAGTTTAATATAGCAGTTATTTTTTTATATATCATAATTAACATTCCTTTCTTACGTATACAAATAAAGAAAAAATTTTTTTACATGTTATATAATATTTTTGTCACAATTATTCATTATTATATAAAATATGTAAATAGTTATTCTCTGTGATAGCTTGTAATCTCATAATTGTGAATAATATTAAACATTTATAAATGTTTATCATCCATATAAACAATAGAAAATTTTTATAAAAGCCTTTACAGAAACATGCTTGCATATAAAATGTTTTATACTATATTAACTCCTGAAAAATTTGTGTGACTGTTATTATAACTAATAAAATGTGAGTTAAAAAGCATAAAATAAAATTTCAAAATAGATCAAAGAATTACTAAACAATTATTTGAAAACAATAATCACAGCATTTTTTGTAAAATGAGTAAAATAGAAATCAAAATTAAAAAAAAAATAAACGGAAATTAATTTAAAACATTAATTAATTATTTTTAAATTGTAATATGTATAAGTTAGTTTTAACAATAAATGAATAAAATTAAATAAAAATATTAAAATTTAAATAATTTGTTTTCTTACTTACTTCTTTGCTTCTTACTTGTTTTTCTTTTCCGTGTATGTAATCAAAATAAGCTCCTATGAATGTTCTTCAAATAATATAGATTGAGTTGTACTAGATTTGTGAAATAGTTACACTTATGCATTTAAATATTTAACGCATTTCATACTAAAATGTTAAAGCCAGGCAACTTACTGATAGCACTAACTCTATTTATTCATTACAATATCTTATCTGATAAGGAATATCTTCGTTATCACCTCCACTATAGTCACGAATCTCTATTAAGTGTGTCCATTAATTGCTCTAAAAGCTTCACTTTTCCTGTGTTACATCTAGTATTGATTCTTGTGCAATAATTATCAACTTGAGCCTCAGAAATTAGCTAACCGATGTAATCATATCTGCTAACGATGTCTTGAGTTTAATCACAAAGATCCATAGTCAAGGCTATTAACCAGAGTTATGTGTCCCAAAAGTACCACAACCAATTCGAAAATGTGATTTGGAACTCCACTTAGAACTTCAAAATCTGTGAATCATCCGTAATTCCAAAATCTGCTCATTTACCCATATTTGATTCTAAGATTAACTTATTCCCCGTTTAACTTATCAAATGAATATGTATTACCATATCACTTTCAAAATTCAATAATAGATCATTTTAAAATAGCAAATAACTGTTATTAATCACAGTTATCCAAAATTACAGATATTAATAACAGGTATCAATTTTATTAAGGAGTTTTAATATATTTTCGTTTATAATATACATCATTTTAATAAATCATTTTAAAGTTACCGATAACTGTTATTAATCACAATAATCAAAAGTAAAAGTTATTAATAGTTATAACTATGTATTAAATTAAGAAGATTTAATATTTTTTTTCATTCAAGAAAAGTTTAAATCCAAAGATAAATTTTTAGATTCTTGCAAATCGGAAGAAATGAAACCCTTTCGAATCTTAGATTGAGCCTACAGAACATTCCTTCTTTTTTCCTTTGCCACCATGATTGATTCTTCTCACCGGGAACAGTTATGTTATTTACTTACAGCCTCTAGAGAGGAATATATCTGTTATTGATATAGAGTCGATGAAGTCCCATAATTGAATCACTTTGGTCAATTTCTTTTCCGAAAACTGGTTACTTTTTTTTTCATCTTTTCCTATTCTTACAAAGAGCGCCGAAAGTGGGAATAACTTCGATTTTGAGAAAAAAAAATTATTTGTTATTCCTTTTCCTTTGGCACTTAAAAGTTTTGTGAAAAGAGACCACTTTTTAAATATATATTTAAGATAGATTGGTAAGAAGTGGGGAAGAAGGATTTTTCCAATCTTGGATATTTTATCAAGATGTCGCAGATGTTTTGTGTGAATTCTTAAGGGAATAAGTATTTCTATTAAAGCTTTCAAATATTGAACAACAATTTTATTGCAATTAATAAAAAAATTTTTCATTTCCTTAAAATACTTTTCATAAGATACTTGGCCTATTATTTATTTGATATATAATAATCCTCTTTTGCTTGTATTTCAGTTTTGAATCATTGAATCATTTCATTATTTTTATAAATAAAATATATTTTATTTGTGATGTTAAATAAATAATAAACATGAATTTTTCAAACTATATATAGAATTCTTCAAAGTTTCAAAGACAGCGCGTTTGTTTAATAATATAATAAGAGTAAATGATCCAAATATTGTATGAATTATAAAATAAATGAACTTAAATTTTTAATGTGAAAAATTCATAAAAATTCTGATTATTTATTTATATATGCAAAGGTAGCTATAAATCCGTAGTTGAAACGCATTGTTATAAAAATAAAATACGTAATTTTCGATTCAATATTTAATAATTTGCCAATTTATTCTATTTCGTTATAATTTAATTGAAACCCATATTTCTAAAAATAAAACATGCAATTTTCAATTCTTTATTTAATAATTTTCTAAAAAAAAATTTATATCGATATAACTTTACAATTGAAATGCATAGTTCTAAAAATAAAACACGCAATTTGGGATTTATTTAATTACTCTTGTTAAACTTTTCTATTACTTCTTACCTTTAAAATTTTTATCATGACATTATGTGATAGAGAGTCAAATGATAGAATACTTTGTAAAGCTTTCTAAGCAACTTCTAGTTAGCATAAAAAATGTTATTTCGCTTACCGTGTGTTTTTAAATAGTGTGTGAAAAGCTAATTAAAATTATAATTTAAGAAATTTTACATCGTCATATCACTCAGTAAATTCTAGTTGGTGTTGTGTTATACAAGTATTCTACAAATCAACATTTGTCTCACATTCTTTTATTGTATTTATTTCAAAAGTAAAAACAATTACTCATCTTTTTAAGATTTTTTATTTCTTCAAATCCATTTAAATTCCTGTAAGTGTATAATATTTGAAAAATATAAAAATAATATTTTTAAATAAATGAAAATGTTGAAAGAACAAAGAAACTCGTGAAGACATTTTAAAATCTCATTTGACTTTCCGTATGATTTCAGTCATTTAGAAAACGATTCTATTTATAATTTTTTTTTCCCTAAACGTCGACATCGGCTTAAATTTTCAATCTTCCCTCCAGACACCATCATTTTTAAAACTTGTCTTTTCAATCCCAGTAAACAAAGGAGACCGCGGACTATTTATGCTTTTATTCAGCTTTTAATTTCCTTTTCTGGAAATCATATATATATATATGTGTGTGTGCAGTAGTGGGGTGGTCGGGAAACGCACACACGCACAGAAAGACAAAGGAGGAAAACAAAACTCCCAACTTTTCGCATACATCATCTCGGCACGCTCTCGATGAAGAAACGATGCAAAGGAGAAACTCTTCTTACTCGAGTCCAAGATCAATACATTGAATACGCATTTCAGTGATTTAAGTAGAAGAAAATGTTTTTATTTCGGAAGACGTTCACATCCCTCTACCACCCCTCCTCCCCCCATTCGCCTCCTACCCCCTTCCAGCGGCATGCATCTATTTTTCAGAGTGATGTTCCTTCTGAGGTAATAAATCTTCTTAACCCAGTGAACCACTTGAATAAAATGTCGTTTTCCTAACGTTTAAGAATCGCGGCTTTGATTTCTTCTTCAAATCTTGGTGTCGTGGCTCTGGGGACGTGTCCTTTCCAACCAAATTGTTATTTTTTTTTTTTTTTTGTACATTTTTTTCCTTACTTCTGAAGACGAGTGTCACGTATGACAGAAACAGTGATGCTTATTCTTTTATTGTTATTTTTCTTAGGATGGTTGGTTTATTATTATTTTATTTCTGCGTGCCAGAGAGGGGGCTGGTTATTTTATTTCTTTTTCTAGTCATTTTTCCATAGTTGCAATCTCTCTGAAATGTTTCCCGAATTCACGAAAGTTGAAAGTGGCTTTTTCTTTTCTTTTCTTTTACTACTTTTCCCTTGTAATCATTCAGCGTTTGAAAACTCATTGTGACGGATTGTTTTACATTGCTGCTGAAAATGGCAAAGCCATTTGATTGTGCTTAAAAGAAATTGACTTATATTTCATGGCATGTTTATTCATTTCTAATTTTTTGCAAAAGTTTTTCGAGGTATGCTTTCAATACTGTCTTAGTCTTTTTGTGAAAGGATTTTTACATAAAGGAATTCCTTTCTTTGATAAAGAACAATTGACTTCCGATAAATTGTTTCGCACTCTGTTTTAAGGAATTCAATTTAAGCTTTAACTTTTTCCAACATTTTCTTTAAAATTTTTGTACCTTTATTATTTAAAATTTTTGTTCCTTTGAAAATATAAAGAAACAATATAAATGATGAATTTTATTTCATTGTTGCATTTACTGCTCTCAAGCACAAATCTCAAAGCGCTTGCATATTTAATGTATAAAAATTATTTTTATTAATTATGCAATAATTTATACATTGAATTTACACATTGCTCTCTGAATGTGTGTTATTATTTAAAATCATAGTTCAACCAACAATAAGTAAAAAATATCGCTTAAACGCAGTTTATCAACTATTAGAAGTTATTTTAAAATCGACTTTTGTTTTTTAACAAACTTTTGTTACTTGAAGACGTTTTCATTGCAGTTTGAAATGAAATTCTAGGACATTCAAAACTGAAGACAGTACATATGCTCATAACTTATGAAAGTATGTAAGAAATATCAATTATTAAATGTGCTATGCAATTTTTATTAAACATCTTTTAAATGTATCCAATTCTAATCTCTTGGATAGCATTCGAACCGCTTAGGCAAACGAAAATATAAAAATAGTAGACACTTAATGTTTTTCTCATACCATTTAGCAAGGCTAACTTCCCACATAAGTTTCATCAATTTTAAGTATGCAGTGCAGCTTTCATCACCAAAAGGAATTTTGCCCATTCTTTGTGCAAAGTGATTCTTTAGCGTCTTGACCGCCCTCTCATTCCAAGTACTTGCCGTCTGTCGATAATATTTCCCTCCGAATGAATAGAATACAATTGAAACTGTCGCCAGAAAGGCTGAATAAATCCCCTTCTTCTCTGCCCCGTTTAACTGGCTAATTACCCGGGTCACACCACTTTGACAATTGTCTTCTTTGGAATGATGGATCGTCAGTTCCCCGAATGGATTCACGTGTCCTGTTGAATTTTCTTCTGAAGAAGTAAAAGAGAGGATGGTGTAAGTGGGTTTATAGCATAATTGAGAGGGAGAATTGTGGAATTCCTCCCAAAATCGGTAGTTCCTGTTTCTCGGGTTTTGTTTTTTTTTACGAGTCTATTAGATCGTTTGAGATTCGCTTCGGCCAGAGATAACAGTAATGGGTGGCCACGTTAGGCTTAATAAATGCTATTCTGGCAATTAAAGACTTGAGTCATAGCATAGAGAATTGTAAAATAACTTATATTAAGGAGAACTATGAAAGTTGTATAGAATGAAGTCTTCTGCTTTTAGTACATAAATGTTAATAATTATTATATATTTGGGGCTTCCGTAGATTCATCATCGATTTTGGTATGCTTTAATATGATATATCGAGTACTTCCTTTTCAACTAATTCACACAATTATTATTAATTATTCAAGTTTCGGTTGCAGTACGATGAAATTAACAATATCTTGAATTAAATAACAGTATTTAATGACATGTAGTGGGTATAGCTTAATAGCTAATAATTAATTATTTATATTTTTAATATATGTCTTTGGTATTGAAGATAAACTAAATTTTAATATATGGATTACTTTTAAATATAGAAGAGACTTTTAAGGAATTTTGATTGTATTAATTAGTATAATTTAATAATGTTCTTAACAACATATTATATTATTTTAAAAATTTATCATTTTAAAAAATTATTATAATTTTTTTAATTTGTTCTGACAAATGACGGCAAGACGAAAGATTTGTTGTTCTGCAAAACTAGAATCTGAACTACAAATAAATCAAATTTTCCTTTATTATTTACCTAATACCCTTCAGCAAATATTATTTTATTTTCAAAAACTAATAAACAATATATTCTTTAAGTGATGTTCAATATAAATAAAACAATAGAAACCTCAAAATGAAATTATTGAACCTCAAAATGAAATTATTGAACCTCAAAATGAGATTATTGATTACACATTTTGAAGGATATTCCATAATTTTATACTTAGTTTTCCATATAGAGCTAATGTGTTTTGGAATGAGATTGTTGAAATATGCCTTCTTGTGAAATGTTTGAAATTCGGAAAAGTAATTCCGAAAGTGAACTGTCACATTGATGTAAATGGAGCTTATTCTAAGTATACTCTACATCCTCAGTCTAGACATATAGAATAAACACCCACATCAGATTCTATCTCATTTCTCGTATGACCAGTTCTATTATAACAGGGAAACTGTATTGCGTGAAAATTAGAGTTTTCTACATAATTAATGACTTTATCGAGCACAATCTGTTAATATTTAATAGGTTTATACAATGTCAAATACTGTATTACTCTCTCTAAACATTATCTTAATATATTGCGATGTCTTAAAAATTGTTTTCAAATTGTAATATATTTGGATATATAAATTATGTTAACATAATTAATTTATTTTTATTTACATTTTAAAAATTGAGTCTCGATAATAACTTCCTATTATTAATTAACAATTACTTTGATATATTAGCATTTTTATATACACAACACTCTCGTCTGTAGGATAATAGGTTCGATACTGGATATAATTATAGACTTCATTCTGGAAAGTTTGTACGCATTAAAAATATATTGAAACGTAATATTTTGCCAATAGGGTAATATTACATAGATAATTGTGTGTTAGTTGAGTGTCGATCTTATTAAGAGTTGACGATAGCTCAAAATTACAAAATATTTGGCTCTGTTTAGAGGCTTCAAAATGTAGTGAAATAATCTAATCTTAAAAATGGAGTCCACAATGGCCTAGTAGTGAAAAATGCTGTTCTCGATTATGATATGGTGGGTTCTAAGCCTGACACAATCGAAAAGTTATTGAGTTGAGAGTTTCTGCCGTTAAAAGTTTCAATGTTTTTCACTGCTGTAGGGAGGATATTGCTAACTCAGGTGTCGATCTCGTCATCTAATCATGGATGAAAATTACGAGTGTTTGGTTGTGCATAGACTTTTCAGTTTGCAGAAATAGGTGGTCGGAAAAGTATTGCGAACAATCAAACATTCCATGGTTTCAAAGTTAAAAATCATCGTTTTTTAAGTAACAAGTTTTAATAAAAGGAAAAAAAGTTATATATTTTGGAAAAACGATATGGGTATAAATAAAAAATTTAATGCTGAATCATGAGAGTAACATTATTTATAACATATGAAAAACTACTTTAAAAACTATGAAAATACTTTTAAAAAAATGAAAAACATAATAATATAAAAAATTGCATAGTTTGTTTTAAGTAATCTTCATTTTAATTAATCATATAATTTTTTAAATATTCCCATTTGCGCGAAATAAGGAATAAGAATTCCAGTATAAAGTTTACACAAGTGATCATTTTAATAGTCTTCATAGGCTAATGCGAAACAATATTTGAATATCAAATATTTTACTTTGATTTTAAAGAAATCAACGAAAGTTACAATATTATTAAAAATAAATATACTAAGAATCTTAAAATAAATGCGCCATAAACTATTTCTCAAAAAAAAAAATCTTCCAAATTACGTTTTATTCTTCTTTTTTTGTTACTGTTTTTCTCAAATAAGATTTAAAGCTCAAACGCGCAAATTCAATTTATTGCTGGTCCCCTTCACCTGCTACTTGCCGCTTTACTTCCGCTTTTTTTTTACCGTATTTGACAGACAGGTAATAACGGAAGAGTATTCGGGCAAAGTAATAGTTTCGGTTCGGACACTTCCCCGCAATCGCAGAATCTCATTCGTTTCCGTCCCCATCTCTAATGAAAAGATGCTGGCTTATTTGGATATTATTCGAAAGATGTTCCTTTTCAGACCTTTTGTATTCGCAAATGCAATCGTTCTATAGCTTTAGATACAGATATTTCTTTCTTTTACGCACTCTCTCTCTCTCTCTCTCTCTCTCTGCAGTAGAGATCGTTTTAGTTCGATATAATATCTTTCCCAATAGCCTTTTTTTTTTCTTTTTTCCCAGAAAGGAACAGTTTCTCTAACTGCTGTATCATATCGTTTGCTTATAGATTCGAATAATTCCATCTCTAAAAGAACAAGTGCTTTTGTGTGGAATGAATTGTAATTTTTATTTTGCCTGTGTTATTCTTACCAGTTTGATAAGAACCCACGGTTCCAAATTCAGCCCAATAAATATAAACCTCTAAATCAATATAAATTTTTAATAACTATTTCTAAAGAATGTATTTATAATAAGAATATAATATTGATTTGGAACATTAAATTATCGTGGCCTAAACTCACCACTGTTGCGCAGTAGGATTGAAGGAAAAATACCAACTAACAAGTTTGCATTGTCACTTGATGATGAAATACATAATGGTTTACTGTCTGATCATGCATTTTAGAAAATCCTCTAAGTATCTTCAAAATCTCTTTGTTTTAGAACTAAATGTAAATACCATATAAATCCATATTTCTTTTTTATGAAACTGATTGCATTGTCTACTTGGTAGCTTGGTTAAAAAGCCAAAATAGAGAAGGAAGATTATTTGTCACACAGATTATGTATAATCCTTTCAGTGTATTTTAAGATTTTTGGCGATTAAAAAATATTCCCAAGCTCATGCAATTGTTACGTGTATATTAATGTAGCCAAAATAGAATATTATTGAATATCTTTAGTATTCTTTATCATTCAGGTGTAGTAAAAATTTTAAGTTACCTACCCCCCCCCCCCCAAAAAAAAACAATAAAATCCAAAAACTCCCCAAATTCAAAATGTATCAAAAACAGTATTCGTCATTTATGCCGATTTTCTTAATAAATACAAACTTAGCATCAAGCATTATAAATGCACAAAAAGAAATATAAATTATATGTAAGAAACCAAACTTTTTATCAGGAGCATAAACAGAAATATATTACGAATACTACAATACAGTTTGATGAAACTGTGAAATAAAAATAACATAACCTCTATTTGTCTTGAAATAATGATAAATGTTAATTATAGCATGGATTAATTTAAATGAAATTCGGTATTTTCATCACACTGAAATAACATATTTAATTTATAGCAATTATAAGTGGTACTTCTTTAAATTGCTTATGGAAATCTTGTCTTTTTTTCGTCTAGACATGCATTTTTTTTGATCCCAAATTCAAAATGGAAATTTAATGTAATGATTATTGAGGTTACAGTTAATTGTTTTATTATTTATTATTACATTTGCTTCAAAACACTAGAATGCAAGCTTTTACGTGCAAGTTATCGGATCTTTTGCTTCAACATGAGATGAAACTAAACATTACTTTACAATTTTATAATTTAAAAAATTAAAATTGCTTGATTAGTCAATTTATCATCATATTGAATAATTAAATATGTGACTTCTTAATTTCAAATTGTACATGTAATTCTGTTATCAAATATTTTAATTTAAATAATTTTTTTTAATATAATTTCCTATTCAAGTATGGAAAATAAATACATTATTTTTTATCTTACCAATCTGCATAATTATCATTTATTACTTAATTGACCAATGTAAAAAAAAAAAAAAGAATTATTTTCTGAAGAGAAATATTTGAATTCAAATAAAAAAATATTCCTTAAAAAGAAACAAAAATTGTAAAGGAAAAGTTCGTTGACAAAAATTACATTAATTCGCGTTAACTGAAAAACTATCTTAGCTAATGCGTCAAAAAATGGGGAAAAAAAGTTCTTAATCATTATTCCCTTTGCGTATACTTCTAAGATAAGAAAAAATTTTAAATGAAGTAAAAAAAAACAAAGAAAATCGTTCGAAGGAATTTTCAAAAAGTTCTTGTGATGAATGAATTCAGGAATGAATTACTACTTTAAATCGTTTTCTCTTTAATTAGATCCATCTGTTTCAACAAAGAGACAGTCATACAGAGTACAGAAGCAGACGACACAAAACGAACGAGAGGAAAACGGGGTGAAGTGAAGTGAAGAAAAAATATCAAACTAAAAGAATTTGAAAAATCGCCGAAAGAAAGTGGGATAAGTTAAGCCTTCATTGATCACCGTTTACATTAGAAAAAGAAAGGAACTACCGGAGAAAGAACATATTTTGTAAGATCGATGTGAAATTCCTAATTTAGAACAGGTGATCCAAGCGAATCATTAGGTCTTTGTCCCCGAATTCGAATGTGTTTTATCTTTAAGTACCAAAACAGATTACATCGTTTTGAAACATAACCTGTGATAAAACAATAATTATTGTCTGAAGATTAAGTAATGTTGTTTCTAATTTGTTTTTCTCTTGTATATGCTCTTATTTATTACAGAGAAAGATAATTTTCCTTTTTAATCTTGCTTAATAATGAAACTAGTTGTACACTTACGTTTTAAAAATATAAATTAATGTTCTATTTGGATTTTTAATCATTTTTATTAATTTTATATTTAAGTTCTAGCTTCTTAAGAAATTCGTATAAATTATTATTCCATAGTCATTATATTTGGAAACATGCCTCTCCAAATTTTAATTCTTGAAGCATTAACTATTTTTTTAAAATTTTAATTGCATTACTATAAATAAACTGCAAATTTATATTTAAGCGATTACAGCTTAATTGAAGAAACCCATTAATTCTAATTAAAATTATAATTGTAAAAAATATTCTCATTATTACCTTAAGATCAACAGTGTTATGCTTAATTAAACAAAAAAAATATTCTAAAATTACACAAAACTTGGAAAATATTTCTTTTCTTCAAAATTAAAACATTTATTCTAGGTATTTCATTATATGTATATATATATATATATATGTGTGTGTGTGTGTGTTGTGTGTGTGTGTAACTTGGTAATTATATGCAAATTTTGTGGAAACCATATAATTAGTTATATACATATTCCTTTATAAAACGAATTCGTTATGTTAAATTTTTCTGTACCTTTCTATTCTTGATACCAATTACTTTGATAATTAGGCTGACTATATATGTCATAAAAATGTTTAAGAACAAAGAGAAACGTCCTTTAAACTGATGTAATAATCTACCTCATTAGTTAGATTAATTATAAAAGAGTTTATTACAAGTACTTTACTTAAAACGAAATGCGTTATTGTTGTATTGCACTATAGATTGATTAAAAAGTAAAAGCTGTTGTAATCGTTCGATTTATTTGTAGATCTAAACTTAGTTTAGAGTCATATTTTAACCGATTTTACATTTCAAAATTTTGATTCAGAACCATAAAAAATCCACAAAATATTAATATTTTTTGCTATCTATTATAATAAATTAAATGTTATATATTTAATATAATCTTTGAAAAATTTTTACATTTTAATATCTTGCAGAAAAACCCATAGTATTACATTTGTACAAAGAAATTAAGTCCTAAATTAACCTGTGATACATGAAACTTGATCTAAATTAATATTTATAGGAGTTATATTTAGAGAATTTAGTATTTTTTATAATTGGTACGCACAGAAAAATGGCCATTAAATAAGTATACATTAAGTTAAAACAAAACTCCTTGCATGTGTCAATTATCAAAATTTTCTCTAATAAGACGTGCAGTGTTACCAGAGTACGTTAAAAACCGATATCAATGTCGCAACAATTTTATAACCTTCTTTAAAAATATCACATTTGATCTCAAATAATGAAATTATTTTCAAAGATTACTTTGATCTCAGAAATAAGAATTCTAATGAAGAAATTGTTCTTTTCTTATGGTTATATATATATAAGCTTATAATTAACCATATCTGCTTAAAAGAACATTTCCAAAGTCTTTTATTGGAAAAAATGTTTTAATTTTGATATATTTGGTTTACAAAATATTATCAGATAAGTATTCACAGGACATTGAAACAAACGATTTTTATTCGAATAGGAACGACTTAAAAATCGCTTTTAATCTAGAGTCGTTTTCAGCGGCTTTAGCGCCAATTTTTTAAACGAATTCTTTCTATATTTTTCTTATTATTTTCATTTTTTGTTTCGTTTTGCTTTATTTCACCTTTAACTAGAGATTAAATGGACAGTTTTTATTGGATGGTCGCGATGCCTGGTCAGGTATTGATTACCACGCGTTGCTTAGCAACAAGATTTCCGTTTTCTGGAAAATCCGGAGTGTTATTTTTTTTTTTTTTATTTCATTTTATTCACCTTTATTTTCTTCTTCATTTAGCTTAAGGAATGATCCGCCTTCCATTCCTTTTGGAATCTTTTACGCTTTTCTTTTTCTTTTTATTTATTATCTCTCCGTGCCATTGTGCGCGCGTTTTTCTTGCTCTTAACTTTCAAATACGTACAGAATAAATACAAAGGATTTTCATTGTCGCACGCCATGCTGGAAACGTTGCGTGTTTATTAATCTTTTTCACTCTTTCAGACGATTTTTTCCCCCTATTATTTTCGATCCGTGAAATATGCGAATATTATCGCCAAGTAACATCATCAGGTCGCTGTGAGTTTTGTTTGCTTTTCGCAAACGAAGAAGCCAGAAAAATCATAAAGGCAATGGCATGTTGCTTGAGATCAATTTATTGCAAATTTTGTTCGGTGTTTTTCTCCTCGAAATATGCTCGTCGGAAGACATGCTTTCAGATATCTTTTGTTTGCACTGTCTTTCTCATCCCCTGTTCCCTCCCTATTTCTGGTATAAATTTTAGAAATAATAGAGTTCTCTTGATTCACTTGAATCCTTGAAATGTTGTTTCGAATGTTTATTTGTATCAACTTCCATTTCGTTCCTTCGCTCTTGGGCGGCATCGCTTTTACGTTATTGCTTGTGTTTACTTTTTTCTTATGAAATCCTATTTATTATTTTCCTGGGCGAAATCGACCGAAATGTCTGCCGATCTCTTTTGTTTTTTTATATTCATAAGACTTGAATTTATATCTGTTCTTTTAGCCTTATCATTATTATTCTATATCAAATATAACTTTAAGCGTTGAGTATAGTTGTTGCTACGAATATTTATATTACATTATTTTATACCTATTCCTATTTTTGCATATTTTCATACTTAAAAATATATGATCAACAATATTATTTTAAATAAATTATATTAATTATATAACATATTTTTTAACAAAATTAAAATGCTTTAATATCAAACAAATTTTTTTGAGTTATTCAGAATAAATCGTGAATTAATTCAAATATAACGTTTCCAAGATTTGCATGTCTATTGTGGCATAGTAATCAGTGGGTACTATTCCATTTTGCCGGCACAAGTCTCGTCATGTTGAAATTTTTAATGACACTCATGATAAAAAAAAAATTAAGAAATAGTAGCTGTTCGTTGAGAAAAAATTATTTTGAAATCATAATAAATTTTTCATAATTCAAAATATCTATAAAAGGTAGTCATTTAAAAATAATATAGTGGTAAAAAATCAATTTGTGATACTTTATTTCACTTGATAATAACCTTAGGTGACATTATCATCTATGACAGTGGAATGAAAAAGTGCCCACAAGTCCTTTATTGTTAATGCTTTTAGTCTACTGCTGTTTAAAAAAATACCGTAATATTAATCAAACTACATAGGTGAGGGAAAATTATTCTACTAATTATTCTACTGGATAATAATCGTCTAATAATTGTCTAACTTTATAGTAAGTATGTTTTTTTCTTCTCTTGTTAATAACATCTTAAAAATGTTAATGTCTTTAGGTTGAAAGTTAAATACGTTAAGGTCTCTCAATCCCCAATTAATATTTTTATATGTTTAGCTTTTAGTTGAATAGATATCATCATATAACTGGGAATTCGTCTTTAAGCAAGTCAATTAAATCCTTTTCCTTATTTATACTGCATGTAATTTTATCATTGCCTAAAATATTTTTGCAAAAACCACTTCAAAACCCACTACTGTTCATACTGGAGCAATTTTTCTTTATGAAATACTAATCCAAGTGTAAATTAAACTGTTCTTGGAAAGATCCTTTTTTTCATTTAACTTTTTTTAACATCTATTTCCGTTGATATTCAACATAAGACATTCAGACAACCGTAATCAGTCTTCTAGCCACGCCAATATATTAACTTCAGACTTCATCAACTGAAAAAACAGTATTTAAAAAAGTTCCAATTGGTTGTTCCTTTTTCTACTTGAGACGCAGATCCAGCTGTCCACCAGACCCATTGAATGAAAATGAAATCTTCCTCGAAGCTCTCTTCCCACTACAGGCAGCCATTAATCCCTCCACCATAACACCAGCAGTTGTGTCAACTTGGCCTTGTACGAGCGTTGTTCTTTTCTTGTTCTTTCATGTCGCGTTAGTTCCTTCAGATTGGGTACTTCATCTCGTAGCTAACAATGACTCCTTTGTACGAGGATGGCTGAAGTGTCTTGAAATTGAATATCCTAAAAACACTGTCTTTTTCGGAAGCTCCGGGAAACAGGAAATAATACGATACACTTGTCCTGCTTTAGGCTGGATCTGCAGCGCAAATTCAATGACTCCTCTTCCTGAGCCCGATTTTTATTTTTATTTGATAGTTCTTTTTTACAACTTTTTATCTGGAAGAGAATATTGATCTTTTGTTTTCGGATGTGGTTTTCTGGGTCGGAAAGAGGAAAATGGGATAATTTATGCTTAATTTGATAACTCTATTGAGATGTATATGACACTCATTATTGTTGGCTTCTTTTTTCTGTCAAAGTGAAAAAGGAGCATTGAATAATAGTAAAAGAATAGTATATATAATAAATGTTTCAAAATTATTTCTTAGTAAAAATTATATTGTGTTCCTTGGTATGCTTATTGAAATTCAGTATTTAAATAATAACATATTTTTAAAGGATGCTGTATTTCTAAAAGAAGTAAAAACCAAATAATATTAACTTTATTCCCTTATATTTTTGTCTTATTATTATCAATATATCTCACTCTTTTAATTAACAATTCGAAAACATATATTTCGAATAATATTTGAATACATATTGGTACCATCATAAATTCTCCTTTGTATGAAAAAGCTGCATCAACATAATTTAAATTCCAATAATGATGCTTAATGGAATAATATAAATGAACATCCCTATTTGAATAATCTACTCGTAAAAATTGTAAGCGTTTTGTCTAAAAACAGTTAGGCAGTTTAAACTTTTTAGATATTTTTAATAGAAAAATTTCTTACAAGATATTCACACACATTTGACTACATTTGACATTCAAAAAATAAGAAAATGTAATGGAAAATTTCTACTTTCTAGAAATGAGTAACTTCGTAAGAATACAAAATAGTTTGCATGGAACGTAATTGCCTGACATTTCAAAATTATAAAATGCTTAAAAAACCGCATATGTTTCGCATTTAAAAGTTCATTGTAAATAGTTATAACAACTCAATGTCATTTTAAAGCCTTCCTTATATAATTCATGGCACATCATCTTCCAGAAGGATTAAACAGAAAACTGTATTTATACGTCTCAGGGAGAAAACCCTTTGAATTAAATGGCCAGGCACTCCGTACAATGATATTTAAAAAATATCAGTGATCTTTACCTATTCTATTGGACTAAATTTGTTGTTACTTTATGAAAATATATATTATTGTTATTATTTACTTGAAACAAAGCTATTGATAGTTATTGGGAGTCTTAAGAAATATAATCCGTGCAGTCTTTCCTCATAAATTTTACGACATTTAACTATCAATTAACGATACCAATAACAGTGCTAGTACTTTATTTATCAATCATCCACTACATATAAAAGGAATTTAGTTCTTCATTCGTCCAAATGCAAATTTTCTTCAAAGTCCATATATTAAGATTCGTTACTTTTCGTGCTTACATCATAAGTGCAAAATATTTGCTATTGTTCCCCATAAAAAAATAACAGAAGTTCTAAACTACTATACCATCGACTAAACAGATTGAAAAATGCTGCTTTTTTACAAAATGGATTGCAGAATTGCATGTCCCTTATTTACATCAGGCTATCAGTATACAAATCGTAAATAATATGAGTCATAAGAAGTTACAAAAACGAAGGTTCTTAAATCAAGTCTAGTCACTGTAAGGGCGTGACATTATTTTTTTTTTAACAGAACTACCAAACTAACATTGTAATTCAAACCAAATTGCGGGAATCCTTGTCATTCAACTCCTTCCAATCATCGCAGAGATTTTTCGTTACAAAAACTTCATCCAATAACGATAAACATCGTAAAGATAGTTGAGATTGGATTTTTAAAAAAATATATCACTTCACGCTTTTTGCCAAGCCGCGATTAATCGATATCCTGTTTATGTCTGACGAAGAATGTGAGAACTATCTGTGCGTGAACTCTGAATGGAAGCATAGAAAACGCAGCAAGAATATTCCTCGACAAATATTTTCTTTCAACCCTCATAGTCAGTTATATCCATTACACAAGTCATCTCATGAGAAACTCCTTTCTTAGAATTTATGGTTTCGCAAACGTTTCATGTCAAACCGAACACATTTTGTTGACCTTGCTAGTCGACGTCATTCATTTCTGTACTCTCGCACCAGGAAGAATGACTCTTGTAATACGAACTCTTCAACACCGACGTTGACAAGTCCATGCGCATTTAATAACCCTTCTCCGAGGGGCAACAAGCCCTCTGTCCTTCCCGAAAAGAGGTCTTTCTCGGTTGGAAAACCCTCCTGAAAGAACTGGTAAAAAAAAAAGTAAAAAAGAATATAGATTATTTTATTATTTATTTTACGAGTTGGTGCTGTTCAGAAAGCTTAGAGCGAAACATGGTGCTTAAGCCGTTATTAATTATTAACGGAAGTTCTTGTGCATTTCGACCCAGCTTATATTTGTTTTCTGGAGTGTTTATAGGCGACGTGAAATATGAATTTGGCGTAAAGTCGTGTATCTGTAATGAAAAAATATTAACCTTGTAAAAATGTCGTTTTTGAAAAAAATAAATAATTCTCTCTTTACGTAAAGCTTGGCTTGTCATGCCATGTGCTTTAGATAAATTTGCTCGTACTAATGGCATTAAATATACATTGCAGTGTCATATTTTAAGAGTGTTATTTCCCGTTTTTATTTTTGAGATTTATAGTTGCTCTTAAGGCGTGTTCGCTCTCTAAATTTATTATGGCACGATCTGTTTACAAGACATTTTTTTTTAAATTTCTAGTGAGCTTACACAGAAAGATATATACAAGCTTTAATACTTGTTCTGTTATAACATCATTCCCTGACTTCACATTTCTTATAAAGTTCAAAAAACTTTGAAATAAGTAACGGGTAAAAATCACTCACTGTGTAATCATAGTTAATTTATTGAATTCCAAACTGAAAGCAGGTGTGAAGACTATTATAATAATTTTAATATATGTGCAGCTCATTTATAATGCTTATCTTGAAGAAGTGGTAAAATATACGGGAATAATTTTGTTATGGTATTAAATCTTTTTAGAATCACAAAAAAGCTTACCGCAAAAAGAGTGTGTATTTTAATCTATTTTTAAATATTTCTTATCGTATATTAATTGAATCTATGTGTAGCGTATTTTCACCATTAAAAATTTTCATGACTTTTTATCTGTTATTTCAGTTTATCATAAAATATTTCATGTAAATATTTTTATTTTACAACTGTTTTCTAAATTGTATTAACCCGTTATTATATAATGGACAGATTAATATAATATTAAATATCTTAGAAAATGCATCATATTATTATTTTAAATTTATAACCTCGAAAAAAATTTATAAAATAAACACAACTAAATAAATTTAGAGTCTTTATGTGTGTGTACTTATTATTTTAAATTATACTATTTTATAAATATATGGCACAGATCCGTATAATTCAGGATGCCTAATTCTGAATTTTTTTGGTGATGAAGAAATATTCCCCAGCATTGTGATGTGCCCGATGTCGTAAATACTATGGTTGCCAGAATAGAATTTTCTGCAAAATTCTTATATGTCTCCATATCCATCACATGATAAAAACCAAGTTGTTAAATGCCTTAGAAAATCCGCCAAAAACTTCACCAAACTCAGAATTTGGCATTCTGGATTATACGGCATCTGTGCCATATATATCTATATATATCTATATATATATATATATATATATATATATATATATATATATATATATATATATTGCATTCAGCTTACTAAATGTACAAAGAAAATGCAAAGGTTATCAGGGAAATTTTACAACTGCCAGAAAAATAGTTTCATAATTTTGTCGCCAATATTTCAATATTTTCTCATACTCATAAATACTATTGACATCTGACAATATAATGGCACTCCTGATAATTTTTTATCAACCTAACGTTGTCATTTCTTTCTTTAATTATTTTGGACCATTTCTGTATACCTCACAGTATATCATATATCAGTAATCATTACAAAATCATAAATATGAGAGAGACTTTCACCTATTTGCAATAATTTTAAGAACTTCAAGAAATTTTAAAATTTTACCCACATCTCTTCAATTATTCCATTCAAAGTCTGAAACTAGTTTAGCTCTTAAAACATTTTACTCCCTGCGTAAATTTTAAGTCAAGTTTCGTAATCTAATCACAAGCATAAGTCACCATTTGAAGCATTTAGTTCCACCAAGGATGAAGAGGGTAATTTTCAATGCAACCAAAATCCAGTGAAGCGGGAACGATCTCTGATCGCCACAGGGAAAGGCTCTTTTGGCGATCTACTCTTACTATTGATTACGAGTCACTTATTTATATTACTGCCCATGAAACTTTCCCGGCAATCCCCCGGACGTGACCGGACTCGTAATCCGGCATTGCAGGATCGCAATCTCCGACCCTCACCCCCCATCGAATAGATGCGGTACCGATACTTCCCTTACTTTTCTTTCCTTTAATTGAAAACAATGCTAGTGAAGGGAACATAAAAGCGTTGCCATAAACGGTTGAACAAGGTTGGTGCGCAAAGATCTGATTTACTAATTCCAAGAATAGTTGGAAATAGCTTTTGTTTAGTAGAGGGTTACAAACTTTGCTAAATAGTGTCGTTTATTAGGGTTTTAAAAAATTCATGTACACTATGTGAGGAGAATTTTACTGTGGAGCGTTGACCAATGGTAATAGTTCAACCTACGACGTGCCTTGAAGAAAGCATTCGATTGTTTTGTGAATTTATACCTCAATAGACTTCTTGAGTTGAGTTGTGAAAATACCATGAGCGCAATCTTAGTTATACAATTCTATCGAAACAAAAGTGCTTAAGCAAATGACTCTTTGCTTCTCTCAGGTTCTTATCATTAAGGCCATGGCTAAGTTTATTAGATGATGTCAACATAAGAAATCAAGAATTCCGATTCATTGGAGTATATGTGGTAATTATGTGTCATTGGGATTTCAGTGGCAAACTGTGGTTAAAAGTACTAGATATGAACCTCTCATTCTTTCTCTGTTTATTTTGATTACTTTCTGTGCTTAGTTATCCTATTGGATTTTTTGCACAATATATGCTTTTAATTATTAAATAAATGTAAAGAAATACAATGAAAACTTAACATTAGCATAAAAACAAAAGTAAATTATCTTTAAAATATATATTCTTTTTAAAAAATATCAAATTGTAAATTTATTGGTGGAAATTATATGTAGTACAGTAAACGGTCATAAAAAAATGTCAAAAAAATATTAGCTTACCGAGTAGTAGAACTACTTTAAAAGTGTCATGTCTTTAAGCTTAGTTAGCAAATATAAATACAAAAATACATGTACCATTGAATGTTTCCCTTTTATTTATTAACCACATTCATTTACAAAACCCAGAAAAGAATTCATTTCGTCAAATAACTTTTCATTAACGTTAATCTTTGTTTAAACATTGTTTTACTAACCAGAAACAAGACTTTTTTTTAATAAAAAAGTTTAAATGAGATACTATATATGTTATTTCTCAGATTTCAAGTAGTCTGATCTCTACGTCCAACCACTGCGTTCGCAAATAGATGCATCGGTCCTTTTTTTTTTCCCTCCATTTTAATATTGCCGGTGAAATTCTTGGCAAAGGAAGAAAAGATTTTTGGAAGGAAAAAGATTCGTCTCATTAAAAAGAATCGATTTTCCCTTACTTATTTCAATCTGTGTACTTCAGTGAACTGATTAGTCCTTGGTGTGTGTATTAAACTCCTCTTCATTTCGCATGTAAAAATTCTCCCATTGCTACACTTTGCAAATAAATTACTCCAGCTAAAATCAGGAGAAAAGGAGTTCGACTTTTTATACCATTTTAAATAAATAACACCGACGAAAGGGGAGGGAAGAGGAGAAGAAGAAAAAAAATGTTTCCGATCTCCATAACAATCATCAGCGCTTTAAAGCAGCTCTTGAAAATACCCCCTTCAAAGGGTCCTCCCCTTATTTTGCTGAAGAAGAGAATCCTTCCTTAAGCTCTTGCCTAAACAAATCCAGTAATGTTTCGGTTAAAGTTAAGATCTCTTAATTAAAGTTGCCATCGCCATTTAATTCAAGCTAATTAAATATAACTGCACGTTTTCTGGCTTTGTCTTATCGGTTTCAAAGTTTGTCTTCTTTAAATTGTTAACAGGCGGACGCTTCACTTAGTTTAAGTTTTTTTTTTCTTTATATTTTCACTCTACTCTCTTTCATCAAACAAACTTTGGCTCTTTTGGAGGCAAAAATTCCTCACTTTTATTGGAATCCTGGCGAGTATCCAGCTTTTGAAGTAATTGCCTGAGGCTCATACAGGCACGCAAAAATCACATTTGTAATCATTCAAATGTATTGAAAATATTTTTTTTCATATAAAAGTTGTGTTTTAAGGATTTTACCTCGATAGATTTAATACAACGGCATAGCTAATAGCCTACGGTAGCACTATTATTTTTTTAAACACTTGGTAAACCAATTGGAAGAAAATCAAATTAAAAAGTTCCTCGAAAGCTTCCCGAAAAATTCAAATTAAATTTTTATCGTTAAATTGTTATCCAAGAATTTGAATTAATTAGATTCTCTTTCGATAGATCAGTGATTTAATATTTTAAGCGCTTGTTAGCACTTGTATTACTTAAGATTTCATTTTGAAACATTAAGTTGACTTTAAATAATAAAAGTTAATTTGAGATATGATTTTTTTTCCTGATTATTTAATCTAATTTTAAGTCTTAATAAATAGTTTATGAAGCAAAATTGTTTAAATTATAGAAATAAAAATACATTTTGTTACGTTTAATTACTATAGCGTTCCTAACACCTCAAATTTATTTTAAAAATTAATATTTTCTTAATTGTTTGAAGATTTTTTTTACTTCTTGCATTAATTATTTTTAAATAATGACTTAAAGAAAATGTAAATTAACGGTCTTACATAATACTGAGGAATACTATGTTATTCAAGATCATTTATATCAAGAATTGCGAGAAATAATTACAGGAGATACAAAGTATATTTTTTAGTTCATAAAACATTCTATACAGCGTCAAATGTTGTTGTTGCACCAGCGTGCTTCTTTGTACCTAGACCAACGAATACTGGGTACCAACGATACTAGATATATGTTTCGATAACAGTTACCAACGATACTGGGTACAGGTTTCGTTTGGTTTCGTTATACAAGGTAAACGAAACTTGTACCTATTATCGAAACACAAATAATTTATATAAGCTACTATAAATCTCTTCATTTTTTCTAATGGTCTCATAATTTAATTTGTATATGGGTGAATTGTGTTTTTTTTTTTCTTTTAGATAATTTAATATTTGTAATTTTTTTTTTCAACTATAAATTTTTAGTCTCTGTTTTTATTAGAATAATATATTTCTTTGCTAATTATATTCATTAATTTTATTCATTAACAACTGATAAAAGGTAATATTTAACCGTAATAAATAATTGGTAATGTTTGCAATTTATAAAATGTGATTTACTTTTTTTCAGCATCCAAGATGTGGTGGACAATTGGTCGTAGGCGGTGGTTCTCTAAAGAAATGCTAAGGCTACTAAGACAAAGGCATCACCTTACAACAACCTCATTTATCTTATTCATATGTCTCAATACTCTCGTCCCCAAAGTCATAGCTCAAAACACACCTTCGGGCAGATCTGGTAAGCAATTATTAAACATTGCTGTGAAAAATTCTCTTTATACTGAATATTGATCATGCTGTTAAAATATGCTTTGCTCTTTTATGGTTGAATAGAAATATTCATCGTGCAATACCCGTTAAAAAATATTGTATTTTCATCATTTAATAAATTAGTAAAAGTGTCTTTTTAATTAATTTTGAATATTAACTATTTTTATATTTTCAAAATCTTTTTTTATTAACATATGATTAATTGATCGTTTCAATCACATTTGATGGAAATTTTCCTATTCTAATGATATTTTCGCAAAATAAAAAAAATAAATAAAAATACTAAAAAAAATTTTTTTTTAAAACAGTCTTTAATTTTAATATAATTTGTTAACATTTAATTTTATCATCAGCTAGCAGCAGCACATATACTTAGTTTAATCCTGTTGATGCAAAATAAATTCATGATTCCAACTATCAACTTGGCTTTATTTTACTAGTTATATGAAATTTTCTAGAATATTGGCTCCACTTTTAACAATAAAACAGCTTTAAGAATGTTTTGTACGTAACATTTTCAATAAAAAAAATCATTTAAAAACTTCTATATGCATTTAAGCATATAATAACAATTCCTTTATCAAAATGTGGATAAACTCTAGAACTAAAATTATAATTTTATAGTTTTTTTTTAATGCCTGGCTGCATTTGGTATATACCTACAAGGGGCGAATGTGATTTCATCTTATATAGTGAAGCACCTAGTAGGTATACCATCTTCGCCTCGAAAATACAATTTTATAAAATTTAGTCTATTGTATATTAAATTTTGGCTTAAAATTTTTATGAGTTTGCACTAAATATTTTTAATTGAAACAAATTCTCAGTTACAGATTTATAAACTTATAAAAATTATGGACTTCATATAATTATGTCTAAAATTCTATAGATATTTGAAATCTGCTTAGCTTTTAACTCATTCTGGATAAATTTTAATCGAGAATATACAAAGCGTACTTATATTATTTTTTGTTGTATATCGTGTTGATTACTTTATTCACTAGGGTTCCCTATAATCCTAAAAAAATACTTAAATTACAGCCCTACTTTATTTTAATCTGTATATTATCACACTTGCTGTATATTTGTTCCTTTATATTTTCAGAAAGAAACTAGTCAAATCAGATGAACTAAATCTAACGACAGAATATTTCAATGAAAATATTACTCGCTTTTGGAACTATTTTCATCTTCCAAATTACTCTTCAAAGAAAATTAAAAAAAAAAATGAAGAGGAGGGAAGTAAACAAAAAAGAGGAGTTTTTAAAGTTTGTTCCAAACCCTTTACCGATTTCTTGGTAATTTTCTTCGGCGATTCGAAGAAGATTGGTTTCCAGCGAATGCCAATAGCGTTCACGAGAGCAAATTCTTTCCAATTTGAATTGCTGATGTAGAACCGTCAAAGAAATTACTCTAATTCCATTCTTTATATATAAAAAAATGCCAATGTTTACTACTTGGATGAACTTTTTTATAAATTGTGTGATTTAAAAGGTTATTTTTCGGAGCTGCATTTCCAAATCAGTATTTTTTTTTCACTCCTAATTTTTCGATTTTAAGTATTTTGCATGTAATATATTTTTGCCGTTTTATGATTTGTGTATTGGTCTTGTTATTATGTGCTCTGTTCAAAAATTGTCTTCATTATTCTAAATGGTGATTTCTCCTTAATTGCCTGTCAAGATAATTTTATTTTTTAAAATAAGTTTCATTATTTTAAAACTAAAATCATATTAAAAATTGTAAGGCTGTCATTCTGTTTTTACATCAAGAAAATAATTGCTTTTCAAACAGATTCTTACTTATATATTGCCAATAAATATTCTTCAGCACAATCTGATTGTAGTCTCAATATACATAGTTAACAATTATGTATACATATTACTTTGCATGATAATAATGATTTCTTTTATTTTAAGAAATCATTTTTAATAATTTCTCCAATATTTATAATCTATGTAAGAAAGATATTTGTGTACAATTTAAAATTCATAATTTTAAATTGTTATATATGGAACACTTATTTTGGAGTTGTCTTTAAACTATGAATCGTACTTATACGTATATCCGATTCTATATAATATGAACTATTATGCTATGAATAGTTTTTATACTTAAAATATTTTTAACAAAAACGCCCAAATTACTTTAATCGTTTAAAATATTTTAAATTACGTTGAAAACACTATCATTTTAATGGTTTTTGTAATCCTAATGAGAAATCCCAAAAAAGAGTTATGATTTATTTGAGTGTTGTCAATAAAAGTTAGTCAATATACATATCATTTTTATGCGTTAATAAGCAAAATATTATATACAAAATTATATATAAATCAACAAAACACCTACTATTCATATTAAATTAAAATGAGAACTAGATTACATAAGTGCATCGTTTTAATAAATATGTAGCACAGCCGATTTCATATGATTTATGTTCAATTCACAGAAACTAATACATATATAATACAAATTTTAACAAATGCTCTTTTCATCTATTATAGTTTGATTAAACATCGCGTAGAAATACGATGAAGCTTGATCAATTGGTGTCCCGAAGTTCTGCTGACTGTTCACGGATGTATCGAACACCATAAATTAATAATTAAATTGTTTACAACTATTACACACGTATACGTAACGTTTAATATAAAGCTGTGTTTCAGTTTAGTTTAACGGTGCTCATTATGTTAGCCGCTCAACAATATCCGGATAAATGCACAAAATTGAATAACGGTGATGTAATCTCTTGCTTTGTATATAGATTTACTATTTGCGCATAATTTTGCATCGGTTTGATGCTCATAAACAAGGAAATGTGTTTCTGGATTTAAATAAATAACAAAATTTTCTTCAAAATAAAATTAGATTTCTAAATTTGATTTTAATTTGCATACTTAATATTAAATGCAGGATTAAGTACCACCATTAAATAATGATTTTCTATAAAATTTCATTTCTAAGAAAATATTTTTATTAAGAATATCGGAAATTACTCCATCAAAAATAAACTTACTTTATCAATCAAATTGATGTCAATGATTTTCAAAATCTAAAATCATAAATACTGGCTAACTCTGTATTTTATTCCGCTGCAATGAAAGACTGGTAAATATGTAGAGAACGGCTCAGCTTAAATAAAAGTATCGCCTAACCATTATTATCGCCAAGTATTCAGAATCTACATGCTTTTCTGTTTCGTTACTTGGCGTTAAGCTTATCTTTAGTGAAGCCACATTTGGCGACAGATGACTAATTTGGCGATCTTGCATCGTTAAGCAAATTTAAAGAAAAATGTTGCAAATAGTAAGCAATATGAAAAGCAAGACTATCAAACCGAAGCAGCTGCTAGCATTTCCCCAATTATAACCACTTCTAAAATTCCTAAATTCCCACCTTATATCCAATTTGCGAATGTGTTGATTTTAAAATACATTCCTCGACTCTGAATATTTCGGGTTTCATAAAAGTAAATTATGGTGACTGTACTCTGGAATAAAAGGAACAATGTATAGACTCGGCGTGAAACAGTCAGTAAAGTGTCATCTAACTTGTATCGTATCAAAAACTAATTAAAAGTTTGGGGATCCCTCACATCTATCCCAAAGTGTAGATATGTTCCATTTCGAAGGAAATCTTTCTTTCCTTTTTCACGGAGGATTTCATTAATTAATGGAAATTCATTTCACTTCTTTTCACTTTTTTATTCGCACTTCCGCTTTGATAACGCATTATAACTGACTCTTGTTATTTTGGTGCAAAAGGGGAACTCGCTGTCCATTAAGCACGGATTTTTAAACTTTTTTTAACCTCTGTCTAATTTGCGGAAAATTTATAAAATTTAGATTTTAGTTTTTAAATATAATAAAAAAAATCAGAGTTTAGCTGTCTACCATGACATAAGGAGCATAGGAATCAAATCAATTTATATGCTTCCATTTTTCCATTAATTTGTTTTGGATATCCAACTGAAACTAGATTAATTTGGTATATTCTGGAAAATTGTTCGATTATGTAAATTTAATGATTGCTTAGTGAGCTACAAAGTAGAGAAAGTGCTATCTGAAAAGTGCCTCGTCTTAAAGCAAAATAATTTACATAGGAATGACGAAAAAATCATATTTTCTAAATTCAATCAAAAAATATTTTCTTAATAATTCTTGATTATACAACAGGTGTAAATTTCATATTGGAAGCGATATTTGTCAACAGTCTTAATCCTACAAAAAAAATTGAGTTTTTTTTTTTTTTTTGTGCCAGCTAGGCTGACAATATGAGGTGCGCTGCTCCACTTTTTCATACTGAACTATATTTGGTGTAGAGTTTGACTTCTTCAGTACACACATGGCATAATGACCCATTTATAGGGTAGGCAACCTTTCACACCTCATTCATACACAGAAAGGACAAATACAGGATAGATAGAGAGAGAAAGTACATCCATGCCCGAACTGGGATTCGAATCCAGGACATTCCTATCCGCAGTCAGGCACTCTGCGAAAACTAGACAGACAGGCCACTAAACAGGGGAGTCGGCAATTGAGTGTTTCTTTCTCCGATATAGTAGATCAGATTCTTTGGATAATTTAAATCTTCAGATTTGTTTTTAGCCTCTATTTATCAAAGGGAAGTAATGCTGTTCTTTTGTTTCCTGCATGTACATTTGTAGATAAAGTGTTAGAGAGTTTTTTATTTACCTCTTTTTTAGGACATGTGAGTTCATTCAGTTATTTATGAAAAGTTCTTCCAGAAAACAGATAATAAAAAATGTCTTGAATAGCTTCCAAATTTTAGGCTATCAACAACATGATAATAATATTCTTATTTCATGGAATAATGTTTTTATTTCAGCTTGGAAATATTTTAAATAAGGAAACATTGTTTTATTTATTATGCATAAACAAAAATAAACCACAACTTCGTGGAAAGGAAAATAATTAAATTTTCTTGGCATTTTGCAAAATTTCAAATCATTAAAAAAATATTTAAATTTAATATAATTCTCTTTCTTATTTGTTTCCAGGTGAAACATTTTGAAAATGGTCCACTCGAATTTTTGTGTGAATCTTTAAAATTTTACCAATTTATTTGAAATCTTAATTTAAATATTTCTATTTAATATTATAGAACACTTTTTCTGAAAATTAAAATTCTTTAATAACAAGTAAATTGATATTTTTGGTTTGATTCATTAATTAGCAATCTGTCTCTATTTTTGTCAAATTACTGTAATAGGATTGTTGAATTATTTTGATTTTTTTAACATAAGTAAAGGGCAAAAAAATTATATCACATAAAATTACATTGATCTCGGTCGAAAGCAAAAGCAAGAGATTAAACTTACTATATAACTTCGAGAAATATGTGAAGTTCTCTAAATTTGGTTTTATTTTTTAGTGGATTCAAACAGTAATTTTACTTTCCATTATTGTGTTTATTTTTTTTTTTTTATTTTTTTATTTTTTTTTTTTTTTTTTGTGATTGAATTATCGTACTTATTTCTAAATACAACATTTTCTTCCAATACCATTCCTCACTTTCTATTCTTATGATTTTTCACTCAAAAGAAAAAATTAACATTTATGATTCGAATTAGATAAAAATTTTAGAAATAGCTCCATTTTTGAATTTATACATATAGACAAAACTAGTTTACAAAACAATGCTTAGAATGCAGCCTCTAAGATATCAGCAGTATCACATAACCAAGTATAGTATAGAGTAAAACGATTTGTAACGTAATATTTGTCAAATCTACCGCTAGATAAGCCTCGATACCGTTAATGTGCAACTAAAGGCTCGCCAGATATGCTGATTCAGCTGTAGTTCAAGGGTTCTTAATGCAGCAGCATCTTCCACCCACCCCCACCACCCCATCGCCTCAAGATTAGCATGCATATTGAGCAGATTCTAAACTAATCGACTGCATCTTACTACTCCTGACGGGAGGAATAGATCTTGTCCTTACCACCCACCCTCGACCGTAACTGTGCTATGGACCTGAATCGTTATAAGAGCTCAGGCCTTAGCTTAATGCACTTCTAAGACCTTGTTCACATCACGTTTTAACTGTTCTTGGGCCTGCCGGACTTTCTTATTGAGGTCCGGATGTCTCGCTGGAAGTTTAATGTGGCCCCGTTATATATGAGAATTCAATTGTAAACAGTGCATTACCATTGAGTTTCTGACATTGATGTCAATTCGATTGGAGTTAACTAATATAACTATTTCATTTGGGAATATACTGATCTGGGAAAATGTTACGTTATGATCGAAAATAGATGTTTTAAGTTAATCGTTTTCTAGTTCATTGGTTAATTTCCTCGTATACTTATTGAATGTTTTTACAATTTTAGCAATTGCCTGTGCAATTAATTTTTTAATGAAGTTAATTATAGTTAATTTTACTAAATCATATAATTTTAATTGTTATAAATGCTTTACTTATTTTGTTCTTGTTAAGAATTTTTGTTAATGACTTAGACGTTTCTTCATTTATTAGTTCAATGAATAATAAGTTTTTTAGTGAAAATTTGCTATTGATTTTTGAATACTAGCGTTTTTTTCTTATGTATCTTGTGACAAAATATAAAAATTAAGAAAAACTATTTAAAAAATTAAAATAAATGTAAAATAATTCAGTTAACTATATAAAACATTTATTCCTGAAATCGAATTATGACTTTTTACTTTTCTTCAAAAAAATCATTTATATAACTTCTCCTTTTTTTTAACTGTAGAAATTGATATTAATAATTAATATGTATCTGTTAAATAAAGAAGTGTCCTTAGAAAAAAATAATACGTTGTTTTTTTTATTTAATCCTACTTAATTACTTCAGTATTTAATTTTACTTATTTTTTTCCTTTTTGGAGACTAAATACCAATTATAATTTAATCTTTAAAGAATAAAATTTCCTCCATAAAAAGTGCATTCGTATGCCATTTTATGTAAGCCATATAATCATAGAATTAATTTTAATATGAGTCAGAGATCACCCTTAATATGCTATGTAATCAAGGATCTTACGTTACTTTCATATTTCCGCTTTCTAATTCCGGAAAAAAATAAATAAATAACTCGCAGTTATTTTTTCAATTTTGGGAACTATAATTTGATTTTCTTCAGTAAACAAGTTCTTTAAATAATAATAACTGGCGTTGTTATTTGGCGTTTGAAGAGAAGCACCTCGATAAATAAAAGCTTCAAAGAAACTACATTTTCTTACTTTTCGTAATTATTCGCATAAAGCTGCTGGGATGAGTTCGGGAAGTGGGGTCCCCCTCAAGAAGGGTTTGCGTTCTAACAACAGAATAAAAAGTTTTGACGCTTCTTCGGAAGTTAAAAATGGCAATACTTTACACATTATCGAAGAACTTCCATTCCTTTTGAAAAGAAGTTTTCGAAATAAATTTTCTCTCAAGAACACAACAGTCGCCCGCTGCAGAAGTCTTCACAATTTATTTTTTGACGTTCTTGACATTTTGCACATTCAAAACTCATTAATCACGAGTCCGTCTGTTTCCCATTTCGGGAATAAAAATTAATTCTCTGCCCCCATCACTGAAGGCAGTGCGCACAATTCAGTCATTTAGTTTAATTGAACAGACTCGTGATTGTCTTCCGTGGTTGTCTTAGAATTCAATCGAGAGTGGTTTTCTCGCCATTTTGAATCGATTCGCTCGTTTTAATAACAATCGATTTGAATGTATTACTTCAAATTTTTTTTCCTTGACTATATGAATTTTAATAAAATATATAAACGTATATAATAGTAAAATATTTTTTCTAATTTTATATCGAGGTTTTACTCTCCTATACAACTATTAAAAATATAGAAATGTTAAAACTATAAGAGTTCCAACATCCATGTTCCAGGACAGGATTACGTTCTTTGAAGAGAAAATTCCTCGATTCTATATCGGTCACTGTTAAGCAATAAGAAATGAGTGTTGGGGGTTTGTATTTTCTGCACATCACGCCTGTCATAAGAGGTGCTTCTTTTGTATTAATATTTTGTAATCTTAACTATGGCTTGCTATCTATCAAAATCCCATTAGGTAAGAAAACTTGAAGTGAATGCTTAAATATGTCTTACAAAAGCTTTAAGCTGTGTTAGATGGTCTTAAGCATAGAGATGGAATATAGTCATTGGAGGGAAAGGTCCAAGGTTTGATTCCAGCCACTTCTGAATAAAAAATTGTATATTCTGCCTCGACTTTCAAAGATTGTGCGTTTGTCGAGGTGTATGCTTAAGAGTTTCGTGATTTTGCCCCTTGAGACACATGTCTACAGCTACAAAAAATCCTACTGGAAGTCAAAATTTGGAGGGTGTCCAAAAGCCTTGTAAGTTTTCGTTAATTAAGTACTTTGCTCCACGGTGTCAAAAGCCCCTATTCTAGCAGATATGCTTACAGATAACTGGAAACTCAACCAATCTCCTTATTTAGACAGTAATTAATATCGAAGCAGAGACCTGTCACACCATAAATTTGTTCAATTTGTCTCGATATTTCATGGCATGTTTATAAGATCCTGTTTCTAACAATGCTGTAACATAGGTACATAAATGAGAATTTAATACTGCAATATATAATTGAAAACTAAGAGCTTTGAATGTTATACATTCATTTTTTTTTCCATTATGTGTATTTTTGAAGAATTTACTCATTGAACGCAATCATTATGATTTGTATATTTAATGCAATGTAATCTCATAAATATTGTTATCGGACACATATTCATATAAATTTCCATAGTTCTTGAAAAATCGCCCATCTTTAAGTTATTAATACATGTCAATGAATGTCTACTTTCATTTGTAAATTTACTTTCGTACCTCATATTAATACGACAAATAGAAATCCTTAATGTAACCAAAATTGATCTCATCCTCTGGTTCGTTAACGACTTATAAAGATAACCCAGCCAATGCACAACAAAAGCTTCTTAAGTGTGATTAAAATCCACTTAATGTAACTGGTAATCAACAACTTGGTGAATCAGACCATCTGTACAAACAGAAATAGAGGGAAACATTTTTTTACCTTAATAAAAGCCAAATGTTACGGTGTTAAGTATAAGATCTGCTAACTGGATTCAGTAACGTCCCCAACAATAACAATCATGCTCCTTCCCTCAAGTCATTGAGCAAAAAATCAACACCTATCATCTTCTTCAGAGCCAATTGCCACTGAAGGAATAGAAGTTTCTTTCCAGATCCACTCCTCATTACGAAGACAAACATTCCTTTCAGAATGAGCCATTAGGGTAAAGTGCGGTAAGCCGCCATTAATGTCCGAAATACATCTTCATAACAAATGGTTACGAGAAGCCATCATAATGGAGAGATTTATGCAGTGGATGCATCGCACACCGGCTTCTACCCCTAATCTACATTGATTTCAGCTTTCCGCGGAAAACCTTAAATACTGATAGAGACTACCCCCGCACACCATTTCATCCGCTTCAGCGGTAGCATTTGTGGCCCGGCGAAGTAATGCACCTGAATATTTTTCAACAAGAGGAATCTTTCGTGATGTATTCCCGCTTGGGCAGGGTATTCGAATTTACGAGGGGGAAAAACGTATTGGGAATCAATTATTAAATGTCTAGGGAGTTTTTAGAATGATAAAGAGATAGAAATGTATATAAAAATGAATATAAGCACAAAAATAAAGTGAAATCTGGCTAAAAGTGAGATTCCTGTATAACGGTGTTATCAAGTCGGGTAATGTCATGAAATGTTCTGGGAGAAGGTAAAAGATGTCATAAAAATTTATATAAAATTCCTTTCATATTAGTTTATTCAATTTAAAATGGGCAAAACACATTAAAGTCCTGGTTACCCAACAAATAAATTAGCTTTGGAATGTGGTTATTGAAAATATTAATTTAAATGAATATTTAACTATTTAGAGTGAGAAATTATTCTGTTATAAGTACACATTAAGAAATACCTTTCATTAATAATGTGAGACGATGATGAATAAAATAATCATATAATCTTAACATTGAATTATGCATTATATTTTCTTTAACTCTTCTAAAAGTATCATTTGAATCATTAATTTTGTAATTGAATATTATCAAAAAATAACGCTGGGAGGTCTGTCCTTCTTTCATGATGATTAAGATATAAATATATCATTTTTATGTTTTTCAAAACCATTACATTAGTTAAATTTTGAACTAAATAGCTAGCGTCAAGTTAAATATGAAAATTATTTCAATTTTAACGTAATTTGAATCTACAATTTTATATAATTTTTAATTGAACTCTCTTAATTTCATTTTTCATATTATATAAAGACATTAATTTTCTGAGTAATATGCTTATTACTAAAGTTCAGTTCTATCTAATATAGTTAATTGAATAGTGTATTGATCGTAAAAGTTTTGATTATATGAATATACAATTCTAATTTAAATCACACACACACACATATATATATATATATATATATATATATATATATATATATATATTTATATATATATATAGAACTGAATTTATGTATATATATATATATATATATATATATATATATATTAGAACTGAATTTATGTATATATATATATATATATTATATTTACAGTCACTTATTCATTGGCAAGTTATGTTCCTGGTAGTCTATTGTACTTGCGCATAAGTACATAATAGAA
Organism: Latrodectus elegans; assembly: GCA_030067965.1. Taxonomy (NCBI): domain Eukaryota; kingdom Metazoa; phylum Arthropoda; class Arachnida; order Araneae; family Theridiidae; genus Latrodectus; species Latrodectus elegans. The sequence continues at coordinate 77,792,937 of CM057811.1, forward strand.
TTTTAAAGCATAATTATACTTACCAAAAAAGAACCAAGAATTAACTTTTAAACTATAAAAAATTCAAACCATTATTTCTACCAACAATTATTATTAACGAAATGAAGAAAGAATCAACTTTTAAATTCAACAAGTTAAATTCAACAACTTTTAAATTAAACATTATTATTCAAAAAACAAGAATCAGAGATTCTTGGTTGTTAACTATATTTAAATACTTTAAATATAGTGTAATTTCATATATAATTGCTTTATTGTAATAGTCTTAGCATTTATCCTTAAATAAAGACTCAAAATTTAATTTTGAAAGCAATAAAATAGTTTTCAAAGGATGGTAAATATTTTTTAATTTGGAGAAAATTTTTTTAACAAGAAATGCTCTTTAATTGAGTTAATTGTTCAGACAAGTTTGATAATTTCAATAAGTTTAATTAATTCTTAACTGAGAAAGGCTTAAAATAATAATATAAATTTAGATAAGATAAAGATAAAAAAAAATTGAGTCTAAATTGAGAAAGACAAGTGACAAAAGTAAAAACTTAAACGTTATAAAACCAGAAAGGAAAAATAATATCGTGAAGAAAAATAAGCTCTTTTCTGATAGTGAGAGCTTAGTATAAGTCTGAAATATCTCCCGATCGTTAAGGAAGAAATATACTTTTGGAATTTTATTTCTTAACTTAATATCTCCAGATTTTTTTTCATAAATTCTATTAGAACTAAATCATAATATGAGGAGATAATGTTTAAATTATTTTAAAAACAATAAATTCTTGAAAATAAAAAAAAATGATTGAAAAATGAGCGTTTTATTTTATTATCATTGAAGTTTGTATTCAAATTTAATAAGCATTTTAAAAATATTGGCGAATTGAAATTTGATTGTGAAGCTATATTAGTAAATATCGTAAATAAATCTGAAAATATGCAGTCTATTATGAATAAAAATTGCAAATACTTTGGCGAAGTGCTATAAAAACGAATTCAATATTATTAGCATAATAGGGTAGGGGTATGAGTAGATAACATAACCTACAGTGGTTTTTAGATTCCAACTGTTTAATATTTTCACATTATTCTATTTATATAAATTGGATTACCTTATTTCTGATTTAAAATAGATATTTATGTTATTTTAAGTGTTGAAAGCATACTAGGGGAGTTCAATATACTCTGCACGAGCGACTAGAAATTATCAATACGTCATAAACTTGAAAATTATTTTTTTAATAAAAGAATAAAGATTTTATAGTAATGAGTTTCATTCAATTTAAAATCAAAACATCCTTAGATAATCTTGTGCCATGTTATAATATACTCGTTTAAAACTACAAATATAATGCTGAGGAAGTGTTATATGTTTTTCCTTTAGTAGCAAGGAAAAGCATAACACTTCCTCAACATTATAGTTTATAAATTTTTGACTTTTTAATTTCTTTTAGAAGGGGTAGATGGTTTACATTTAAAATTCTTGATTTGATAATCTTTTACAAGTATAGTTAAATGCATACTTATTTACATGTACTTTTTAAAAAAAAGTTAAATGTATAAGAGTATCAAAAGAACATGACATTACCTAACCGCCTTTTAAAATAGGCGTGCCATACTCTTAAGTATGAGTTACTCTTCCGAATTTAGTTTCATAAGCGATAGTGCTTTTTCCTGTATTCTATAAGTATGTTAGGCTTAGTAAAATCGACCGGACGGCTTCAATTTGCTAAGTAAAGCAATTTGACGCACACTTTATGGTTATACCTGAGCGATAATTACTACGTGAGAGGGCACCAGATCACGGTTAGGGATACGTGCTGTGTGAATATTTTGAGACATCCAGACGGGTGAACGTGCTTTTTTAAAATCTGCTTTTTCGAAAAATCAACGTGACACCATTTAACCGTTGCTAGATTTGTTGTATGTGATGAATAATCGTTGGAATATTTTATTTCCTGCCAATAAAACATTGAAAGAACACCGAACAAATCGAACTAATTAGCCACTTTTGATTTTTTTTCGAATAAAATTCAAACGATATAAATCAGTTTTCTCTTTCCCTTTCTCCTACTAAAATAACTTTATTTCAGTAAATTAATTATTAACGAAATCAAATTAGGGAAACAACTATTCTAGTCTTCTAGCGTAAGCAAACCAAAGAAAGCAAGTCTAGACATGAATTAATCGCAATTGATGTTATTTTTTCAGTGGCATTAAAATTTAAACAATAGAACTTCGAAAATCGTTTGCTCGGCAATACAGATTTTTTTCCCCTCTACTCTTTTAAAATTCTAAATAAATGTTTTTTTCAGCCACATCCTATTTTTCCAACTGGTTCCATGATATTCTTTTTACTACAACAGGAAGATCAACTCTTTATTGTCAATCAACGCGAACACACCTCTAAGATAAATAATGCACAAAAAAAAAAAATCTTGAATCTTCTGCTAAACATGTGTAATGAGTCATGGCGAATCAGCCTTCAGAGAGAACATTTTCTTGGAAAATTCTTCTTCCGGCGCCGCCCCTGCAGTGTCTCATGTTTTTTTATAGAAATAAACCTGCAAATGATTTGCAGCTCCCCGGGCATTACAGCAAATCTGAGCCATCTTGGCTGGCTATTAATTTTAACGATGAATTTCTTCTTTTCAATTTCTTTTCTTCTATAAAATTCTTGCCGATTTCTTTTTATTCCTCCATGAATTTATAAATTGCAATTTTTTTCATTAATGGAAAGCTCTTATGTTATCTTAATAATACAGAAAATTTATTTACTTTTATGTCTTAAATAAAAAAATGATATTTAAGTTTCTGAAAAATTTAAGCTGTAAAATTTAAAACTATTTTTTTTTATTTTAAATACCCTTTGATTAATTTGTGTTAATTATTGTAATCAATTTGCTATTAATCTTTGAAATAATAACAAATTGATTAAAATTATAAGAAAATAAATTATGTAAAAAAATCTTTTTTTAAGTTTTGTTAGTTTAAATCTTTTTATCTTAAAACTATGATAATTGATATATATTTCTTATTTTCTTCGCTTATATTGAGAAAAATTAATGTTAAACAATGCCAAACGAAGATGCATTAATTTCACAAATTTTGTAGATTCATGCAGTTCAGAAACTAATAAAATTTTTTAAAAAAAGCATAAAAAAATTTATATTTAGCATAATTTTTATAAATTTTTTGTATATAAATTGAAAATCACATTTGATAAAGATATTAAAGTTACGGATAACTTTATATTTATTTAAAATATAAAGTTATCCGTAATTTCCGTAATCCGTAACGTAACAAAAATCGCACAATTGATAATTTTTGTTAAAGGAAAATAGCAAATGTGAATAAAAATCCCTCATACAACATTAAACTTTAAAATAATAAAATAGATTTGACGTTTTACTATCCATCTGCACATCAATTCGAAATTTTTAAAGTAGGGACTATGCAAATATTGTTGTAAATATTAAGGACCTCTTATATTTGAATGTGATTATTATAATATCGAGTGAAATTTATGGCATATATGTCAAACCTATAAATCACATTACGTTGATCAGTTACCAAGTGATGGATAATATATTATCATTAAAATTAGAAACATACTAATTGAGAACATCCATATTTATAGCTACTTTTCTAAATATTACGAAACAGTTGTAACATAAAATATTTTGTAAAATATATTTTTCAGTGTTTTGATATTTTTAAGTATTTTCTAAATAAACATAAATGTTATATAACTGGATAAATTGTTGCTAGCAACAGTAATGAACATATCTGTGTTAGTAAAATATTAATTTTACTTTATAGTTTGTAAATAATCTGGAAATTATGTTGTTTGAAATAAGAATTTGGAAAATATTGTGTACTTAAAAATGTATAGAGAAAATATGGCACAGATGCCGTATAATCCAGGTTGCCAAATTCTGGATTTTTTTGGCGATGAAGAAATGTTGCCAAGATGACGTGCTGTGACGTACGTGGTGGCGTAAATATTAGGATTACCAAAACAGAATTTTCTGCATAATTCTTATAGGTATCCACATCTCTGATGTAATAAAAGCCAGGTTGCCAGTTACATATGAAAATCCGCAAAAAAATTCACCAAACTCAGAATTTGGCATCCTGAATTATACGGCATCTGTACCAAACATTTTTAAAAATAGGCTCTTTTTAAAATGAAAAGAATCAATCACTCACTTTGCTAAAAAAAATAAAGACTATTTTATTATGCCCGTTTAGGTAATGACAGGCCACCCCAAACATTTGCCATCGAGCCTGCAGATCGGACAGCAATCGTTGGCAAACCAGCTGTCCTTCCTTGTCGAGTTCTCCACAAGGTTGGTGCTTTGCAATGGACTCGAGATGGTTTTGGACTGGGCTCAGATCGAGACTTGAAAGGCTTTCCACGATATACCATGGTGGGAAGTGACGATGAAGGTAGGTGCTGTAAATATTGGATAAAGATTGACTTCTTATCTATGTTAAAAGATTTCTGTAATCACAATTTCGAAAAATAAATTGTAACTGTAACCATGATATAAAATATCACATCCAAGAATAAATTTCTATTAAGAGTTAGTTAATCAAGCGTATGGAACCAACTTCTGGAGGTAGCAAATGACAAACAATTTTTTCATTGAACTTCTTCATAGATTAAGCCTAATTTGTAAACATCAAAATTGTATCACATGCCTATGATAATCTTTGTTATTTTAATAGAAAACTATTCTCATATGGTCTTTATTATCTCATATTATGTTCAAAAGATATCTGTGACTAACAGTAGCTTGTATTAATGTGTATATAGTTATATTCTAGAAGATTTTAATTGACTGACAGATATTTAGTCACTTTCTTCTAAATTACTAAAAAGAATAATATATTGTTCTAAACAAATACATAGTAATACTAAATGCGTGTTAGGTGCATTTAAGAATTATTTAAATTTGTAATAATTTAAGAATTTATAAGTGAAACAATATGATGCGAACTATGCAAAAATAAAGAAGCACGAAATTCAAATAATGTAAAGTGTACTATTATCAATGAAAATATTCAGATAAATATTCTTCAATTTTATGTGAAGTCTGCCTTTACTTATCAAACTTTGACGAATATCAAAATGAATTTGTGAGTTAAATTATTTTTATTAAATTTCGAAAAAGCAATTGGACGGTCGAATTAGTAGAAATTAATTATAAGTATGCAATTTAAACATATATAATTGTAAAATAATTAAATATAAATTCCGTAAAATGGAAGTGAATTATATTTTTAAAATTTTAGTCTATTTCTCACAACTTCCATAATTTTTTTTTATTAGTTACACTTGCTAAATGCTAACGAACCAAGAGTTTAAAAGCGGTGCATTAAATAATGAAAAGAAATATTGCTAATTTTTTCCTTCATTGATGAAAGAATAGGAAAGTGTTCACAAAAGCATCATTTGTGAGTTCAGCTGGTGATTTTTGTTTATATTTCCGTATGTCTAGTCAGAGAAAAGTTTATTTTTCCGTCTCGTTCCTTAATGCAACGAATTATGACTTTCGTCCAGATAGAATTGTTTATCTCATTTGGCTTTGATGCTTCTCTCTTTTCCTGGTCTATGTTTATGCTTATAAACAATAACAAAGTGATTCGCCATCTATGCGATTTTTGCTTTCTTAATTTATGCATTATTTTTTGCTACATAGGAAAATATTTCAAAATAAATTATTAATAAAATTACAATTTATTGAATTTAGATACGAAGAAAATTGGCTGTCTTTTCTCTCAATAAAACACTGTTTTTATATATAATTTTGGAATCAATGTAGTAATTATTTAAATCATTGTTTATTACGTACTTTTGTGTTCTAATTTCATTTAAAATTGTAAATCATTTGGATTTTTATTCCCATTTATAGATAAAAAAATATCATATTTACATTCACCTTTAAGTACACAAAACGAAGCCTTAAATTTTTATAGAAAATAAGTTCGTTGTAAATAATACATAGACTTCTTTTAACTGGAATTTTAAGCAAAAAGTAAATAAATTGATTCATATTAACAATAGGCTGAATCACATTTCGAGGATTTTTTTCCACTTTTATTAACATAAAAACTTTTATACGCTACCTGCATCATCGCAAATTATATATAATTTCTTCATTATTATTATTTATTCATTGTAAATGACATTAAAATTCAATTTAAATTAAGTAAATAATATAAAATATTTTGAATCATATTTAGCTTAAAATGACTAAGTTACATACAAAAAAAAAATAATATTAGAAAACGTTTCGGGACAAGATATTTTAAGAACGTTAAAAGTATAAAGCTGATTTCGAAATTAATTCAGTCCTAATTTTAAAATAGTTTATAATGAATTTTTTGAATAATTTACTGGCTAACAAATACTTTCAATTTTTCATATATCAGGCAAGATTCGCAAATTTTTCTTGTGATTGTAATAGGTAACGAAAACATTTTCCAGTTTTTAAATTACTTAGTCTATAACATACTGTATGAATTATATTTTTTCATCTTCATGATAGAAAAAATGTAAGAATTTATTTTTTGTTAAGCCACAATTTATTTTTCCTTGTAAATGACTTATATCTTTCTCATCTTAAAGAATCATTTTTTTTTTGTTTGAATCAAAGTTATATTCTACTTGTTTTTTTCAGGAACATGCTATCCTCATATTACCTTTCAAGATCATTCGGTAAATTATGATAATAGATTCTTGTTTAGAGTTTCTGGAATAAAGATTTGCCGCATTTTCTTCTTCTTGGCTCTAAATCTGCATGCCACTCAGATTTATTCTAAGATCTCAATTCGCTCTTCTTAAATCCCTTTTCAAATCTACAAAAGCTCCATATAAAAATAAATCTCGATTTTTTTTTCCTCTTTACACATTGCAATAAAATCTTCGCTCAGTTTCGATTTTCTCTGACGATTAATTGCTGCATTCACGTGGAACAGAAACACATTGAAAATCGCCTGCTTTTAAAATAAAGGAAAATGAAGTGAAGAAAAAGCATACGATATTTTTTTTTTATTTATTTTGTCCGTAAAAACAGTTACCATTCTCAGCTTTCAATGGACTCGATTTCCCGTTAACGCTTTTTAACTGCAGGATTGTGAAATAGCGCATAACGCTATTAATATATGTACTACGAATCGTCCCTCTGCAGTAGCTGATAAAAACTATTGCCAGTTTCAAATATAAGAAATAAATTTTCGTAAGAACAAAAAAGTAAAAAAAAAAAAATCAACAAAATATTACTTAAAAGCCAGATGGCTATAAATTGTATACCGCTATTTTACAGTTAGATTTTGAAACAAAAGTTTGAAATGAATTAAAAAGAAAAACTAAAAGCTCAAAATAAAACTTAAATCATTTAGTCAGAAGTACGCTCCACTTTTTTTTTAGATATCATTTTGCCATAAAAAGAACAGGGCTATAATACTAAGAGGATTAAATTTGAGAAAAAAACTTTGCTTTTTTTTGAAGTGAAGTGAAGTTCTTAAAGATCAATAATGCTGGTATTTTTATGCGAACTTTAGCCTCAACGACGATAAAAACTCTTTTTCAAAACACTTATAGAAATAAAAGTAGATAGCTGTTCTTTTCACAGAAGGGTCAGAATTTTGTCAGATTAAATCCTTCTTATAAGCCATAAAAACAATTAAATTTGACGCAATAGCCAATAAATGGAAAGAAAAATCGCGTGATTTTCTGCGACAGAGCAGCAAAAAAGTTCTCCCTCGACTGGATATTGCCCAGAGTTATAGTTCTATTACTCAAAATGTTAGTGTGTTATTCCAGTCTCCTTTGCCATTTTGTGTTTCTTTGCTTGGAGTTGCAATTGTTTACGATGGTGTTCTTTTTGGAACACTGTCGTATTCCAACAAATAATTTAAGGCTATATAATATAAATCAGAGCTTGTATGTTTCCCTTTAGTAAAAAAAGTTTCAAAATTGCCATAACGAAAAGATTTCATAATCTCTCCAATATTTCAAGTTTAAATTTAAAGTATAATAAATTTTTATTTATTTATTTATTTATTTCCCTCGAAGTACTGAAAAATAATTGAAAATTTCAAAGTATGTTATTATGATTTTATTTTGTATTTCATTTTGTCGTTATAATTTTACTTTTGTGTTATTTTCTTTAAAGCTTTATTTTTTGCTTATATAAAAACCTAAATTAATGCAATCTGCAAGCTTATTTATATAAATTCCATTTGCTCTTTTGCAGGTGATTTTTCGCTACATATCAGTAGCGTTACACTTGAAGATGATGCATTATTTCAGTGTCAAGTTGGAGCCTCAGATGGCATTTCAGGCATACGATCCAGAAACGCTGCCTTCACTGTATACGGTAAATGCTGGATTTTATAGACTAATTTATATTATTAATATTTATAATAATAACTTGCATATTTATTGATGCTTACCTAGAGTAAAATACAAGTAAATAATCGAAGACTCGCTCTTGGGCATGATCGGTAACAATGCAACAGCTTTTAATAACTTCCCTCCCCCCTTGCTGCAAAATTTTATTATTATCAATATAATATGCTCTATTAACATATTAAAATTCTTTTAACTTCATGCATACCAATATAAGTAAAATGACATGAATATGCATCTTATTTATGACCAGCAATTCCTCTTGGAAAACTCAATGACGAAAATACCTTTAAAGTCACTCTTGATGATGTGAATTTCTTTGCAAAACGCCATTAAAAAAGACTCACAGATTTGTGAAATAAACGCAAATAGAGACCTTACTAAAACTATCAACTACCTTAAAACCATTCATTATGGAAATTTGAAGATCCAGAGAGATGGCAACAGAACCCACCGTCTTTGATTTAATTGCGAAAATATTCCACTAACATCAAGACACGTTTTTGACAACCCTACCATTTTAAGGTCTCTTCCTCACCCCCCCCCCTCTCGATATCGAAAAGAATCTATACTATGAAAATAGCAAGCAAATAGCCAGCTGTGTTTTGCACACTCATAGCCACCTTTAGTTTTCACCATGCACACGACAACAACCAACTTACCATTCCTTCTTCCTAAAACACAAAATCTTTAATCTCTTTCTAAATGCATCTTTTCCAGCATTGGATTTCCTACAGTGGTACATTTTAGTTTTGTAAATAAAATGATTACTATCTTCATAATTTTACAAATTAATAATACTCAGTGATAATTCACAAATAAAGTTACACATATAATACCAGCAGCTTATTAGTAATTACACATTGAAATTTTAAATTGAATTTCTGAAAATGCGTCTCACTTTTTAACTTCTATGGTGACTGCATAATTTTATGCTTGTTGATTCTTTCTCTGGATCAAGGAAAACATGTTCTTTCTGAATCCCTCCGATATAACTTAAAATTTTTATTCTGAAAAAAAATGAAGTTCACTTGTAATAATATTTTATGAATTAAAGTTTTTTTTTATTCCATTTAAAGCAAAACCTGTTTCTAAACGTAAGAAAAGTAGCATAAAGTAGGCATATTTTTGTCAAAATTTATAAAAGTGAGCATGGATTTAAATCAAAAACCCATTTCTAATATTAAAACCAACATTTATTCTGAGTGATCTTCTACAACGCATCTGCGAGTTACTAATCCTGAATGCCTTAACACTCACCGCCAAATGCATGAGTCGGTTGGCCTCTATTTTGGAAAAGATTTCTACTGCCGGACGCAGCACTTAGCTATGAAAGATGATTCTTTTGGATTCGGTTTTGGTTATGATTAAAGTACCACACAAATATCGAGTAAAGGTGACCGTTTACCGTCGCAAGCCTTGTTACAAGCGCCATATAAATGTGGCAATTCGATTTATACCCGGTGTATTAAATGGGTGGGGAAGATGTGTGAAAAGTTTCACCTTATCTACTCTGTCCAGCCGGACTGAAACTCGTTGCCATTCTCTGGTTGTATTTTCCTAAGCTTTCGCATCTTTATTGGCTAGTTATCGCTTCTGAAATATCGCCAAGGTTTTGGAAAATCTTAAATTCTCCACAGTTAGATATAATTAGTTCTGCTTCAAAAATAATACTTAATTAGACAACAATTTATTCTGCTATAATTTTTTTGCTAAAAATCTTCAATTTTTTACAAATGCTTAGAGCAAAATGCAAACGTTAATATAAATAATACAGTATATTTTGTTGAACAGAGTTTAAAAACTATATACTTTAAATAAAAATATTTCGATAACAATATTTTTATTTGATTGAAATAAGATAATTTTTTTCTTAAAGTTATTATAATAAAATCATAGTTTTTGTATTCAAAATTATAAATTGAGTGAACTATTACTGTTATTCATTACAAAACATTATTTTTTAATGAATTATAAAAACCGTTTAAGGTGATTCAACACATGTTTGCTTGTATTATTCAAATTTAGGAAAAAAAACTTGCATTTAATTGGAAAATAAGTTAATAAATCGTATTCAGGTAGTAAAGAGTAATATATATATGTGCATTTACATATATATGTGTCTATGTATATAAGCCTACGATATACATAACTTCAATTTGAGAATCATCAGTTGGCGAAAATGTAAGGAATAAAAACATTCTCCCGATCCGGCAACCCCTAAAAGAGAATGCATCCCGAAATAATCCGGAAAACTCACAGGCAGCTTTTACGCCCGCCACCACTATTGTTCCTCGGTACAAAAGGATAGCGTAAAGGCGGCCCACTATTAATCCCCCTATTTCCATTGTTGCTTGCTTTCCTTCCAACAATAGTCACGGAACGAAATTTTTACTCCCACGTCGATCCCCCTCGAAATATGGTGCGCACCCTGTGTATCCCCTGCACACGTCATAATAGGGCAGACTTTCGTTTCCGAAAGCGGAAAATTTTAATTACTAGAAGTTATAACCCGGTTGCAAACAAACTCTTCCTAGGTAAAGAATTTCTTAAAAAAAATAAAATAGGATGGGGGAAGTTGGCAGGATAGCGGATCTAATTATCAGGTTCAATGAAAGAAGAAGGAAATTTTCAAGTTGCTGTGGAAATTGTTCGTTTATTTTAAAGTCCTTATGGTGGTCTTAACAGGATTCCGCAAAATATGATTAAATTCGAAATTCTATAATATATTGATAGGTCCAATAATGGCTCGTTAAGAAGATTTGCTTGAAGTTGTGATAGCGGAAATGCATCAAATTTTTAAATCCACATTTTTGGCTGCTTAAAATGCCTTGAGTCTTCAGCCAATTTTCTGACACATGTTCTTCCAAATCTCTTAAAGTCACGCCAAACTGCAATTGATGTGAGAACAGTTTGTTTTTATGAGACAAGTTTGGCAAGCGTACCACAAATTATCAAAATTAGTTTCGTAATTTTATAGTTGCTGTATAAATTCGCGAATATTGATTGGAATATACTTGTTGTTTTTTATAAGTACTTGTTTCTGGCAAACTATCTGGTTTCTTCTTTGTCCAGGAAATTAAATGAGATTTTAGTTCTCCAACGCAAACATATACGGGACATTTCTGCAAAAGGAAATTATAATACCCTGTGAAATTGAATAACTTTAGGTATAAGCTTATTTCTTATCAAAACTACAATTGTAATTTTGGATGAAAAGCTGAAGGAACCATTTAATTTCTCTTACTATTCATCATAGAATATATTTATTGATGGGGAAATTAGTAGATTGGAATAAACACCAAACAAATCTATACAAACTAAATTAAGACATTAAAATATTCTTTTCGGTATTTTCTTTCTAAACTTTTGACCAAAGAAATAAATTTCTCTCTGAAATGTTATCACAAAAGAACATTCAATTGGCATCGAGCCATATCCTTCACTTAAGGAATCGTCCTTTGTTGAAATACAATTAGATAAAAATAGACATAAAACCGAAAATCCTAAAAATGCGTTTTTAAAACAAAAAAATATATATCTTTCCCACATTACTCGCCGTTCTCACCCTTTCTGTGAAAACGGCACCAAAGTTCGACGTCTTTATCTCAGAAAAATCTGAACCGAAAAGAATTTTTAGCCCCCTGATCTGATGGGAAATCTTTTAAAAGGGATTTCAACCTCTTTTTATCCCTATCCACTGGTTTCCCCTACTCATGCAACGTCTTTTCCCGTACAAGTGCTACCTACTAATGTTTCTCCTACTGTTGACAGATAGATAGATGGATCCCTATTCGTGCAGCCGTTAGAAACAGATCTACTGTAAGTACTGATTCAAAAGGAAAGGGACAAAAAAGGGCATTTTTCGTGGTCGTCATGGCCCATTTGTTCGCCTCTATCATTTGTTAGGAGTACCCAAAAATGGGCGTGGTGGGGAATTCAATTGACCGAGAGCCTTCCTTTCCCTACGCGCATGAAATGCTAAGGCATTGAGCAAATATATATATATATATTGCAAATATCAAGAAGTTAGTTACTTCTTGCTTTGTGACTTAGAAAGCACTTTTTTATATTAAATATAATACTAGTAGTAGTTTTTTTGTATTAATAATCAATATCGTTTGTTGCAAAAATGCAATGAAAAGATATCGTTTTCATTTCTTATTTCAATCAAAACTTTTTTTGTTGATTTCATGCATTTTCCGTTTATGTGGTGTTCAAGTTACAAACAATGCTTTATTTCCATTTATTCTGATTTCTCCTTTATATTAGAAAGACTTCTTGATTCGTTCTATTGTGTTTCTCAAATTACCAAAAACAGTCCATTATCAAATTTTTGTCTTAATATAAAAAAATACGAATTTTGTCTATTTGCTGTGTAGTAAAATAAATGCATTTAACTAACTTTTTCTAATTATAAAACAAAAAATAATAAAAATTTCTTAGACTTTACCGAATGACTGTTCATTTTTCAGATCAAATTAAAAACTCTCAAACTTATCTTCTTAAAGTTCCACAGAAAACTACTGTCTCATTAAAATAATCGTTAGACATCACTTAAGTGACAACAATTTGTTACCTTTAATTGCTTAACGCTGTTATAAATACGATAGATTTAAAATGAAATATGATTTTAAACAATAAATTTAATTTTTCAATATTGTCTTCTCTAATTATATCAATTCAATTGAAAAGTTATACGACAAGATATCAAGATTTAATTTTTTTTCTTAACATTTGCACGTTTGGGAACAAAATTGTATTTTCCCTTCTTCATTTCCCAACTTTCACCATAGAGAACTATTTGGGGGAGAAATTTCTTTTCTTTTGTTAGGTTAAAGACTGCTGCATACTGTAAAAAAAAAAAATTGGAGGAAAAAATCTAGATTTTTCACGATTGAATTATTTACATCACCAGTAAAAGAATTTTTATAACAATGATTGGATTTTTTTTCACTCCTTCAATATTTTTTTCAATGATTTTTTTTTTTTTTTTTTTTTTTTTATTTTTTAATTTTATAAATTACAGACGATATTTTTTTACACTTTACTCATTTCTAATTTTTCCATTTATTTAAAAAAAGTCTTGAGAAGAAAGAAAAAAAAAAGACTCTTAAAATAAAGAAAATTTTTACCTTTTTCTTTTAAATTGAAACAAAAAATTTCATTTCTCCTTAATTGTTTTCAACTTCAAGTATTCTTATACTGCGTATTAATTACATGCATGAAAGAGTTTAAATAACTTAGTTGGCTGTGCTTTCTACGCTTTTATTATTTTATACCTAAGAAGAGTCCGGGAACGTCCGGGAGACTCCCGGAACGTGCCTTCGATGCCGGACCCAAACGAAAATCCTCCTCAGGGGGCTCAAAGACGGAGGAAAGGAAGAGGACGAAATTTTAATTTATTTTTCTGATAATAGCTCTCGAGTGCTTAACCGCTTCCTTAATTCGATTTTACGGAATTAACAGTGCAAATTGCATTGTTATTTTATTTCCAAATTTTACCTCTTCGCTCGAATTCTTTATTCCTCTTAGTATTTTAATAAGTAAGAATTTTTGATTTTATTTTCACTTAACTTGAGGGCGCACCGATAACATTTCTCTAAAAGGGAAGATTATTCGAACTTTTCCACCTCAATCGAAGCGGAAGAAGATAATGATGTACGTCTAAGCCGAATGAAAATGTTAAGTTCAAAATTTTTTTCCCCCCACTTCTGTTCTTGCTCTGTTTTAGCTCTTGAATTATAAACGCGTTCCTTTTAATTTGGGTTTTATATTTGTGATTTGTGAAGTTTTAAAAGATTTAGTGAAGCTTGATTTAACGTCCGATCAACCACACAGATACCCCACTTTTAACCATTATGTTAGAATACGTTGCCTTTTTTTCTTTATATATATATATATATATATATATATATATATATATATATATATATATATATATATATATATATATATATATATATATATATATATTTTCCTACGCATTTCTAATTTTGGATTCAATTTTCGGAGATATCATGTTTGTTAAAAACAATTAGTAATAAATCATTTCAATTTTGTTACCTACAATTATCTACGTATTAATAAAAAATAATTCTATAACCAACTTTTTTGTGAAATTGAATTTTTTTCGATATTATATATATATTTCTACGATTTTTAGATACATTTAAAGAAAACAAAAGTTAGTTTTAACTTAAACCCTCCATTTATATATGGTAATTTAAAATTTTTTGATGTCTTATAATATAGGTAAATAAATAAATTTACTGAGAAATTATATTTTAATTAAATTTTATATAATGGGTATATACAAATTATTTGAGAATTCAATAATTTAGAAATTTTATGTAATTATGAATAACAATACTTTTTTATTTTAATATATCATTCTATTATATATCTGATTTTTTAAATTATAAAACATCTCATATAAATAAAATATATAAATATTTAAATAAAATTAATTTTACCATAACTTTTTTCATGTGTACTTCTTTTAATTTTAATTTAATTCAAGAAGCTTACGGTATTAAATAAATTGTTGAAACTAATATATTGATTGAGAGAAAAAACAAAACAAGGCATATACATAATTTATCAAATTTAAAGTCAAAGGAAAATTTCTTGTTCATTGAAAATTCGAGAGAAAAATATAATTAGTTTTTACATCATATCATTTTTATTTAAA
The DNA here is from genome assembly GCA_030067965.1 of Latrodectus elegans. Lineage (NCBI taxonomy): Eukaryota > Metazoa > Arthropoda > Arachnida > Araneae > Theridiidae > Latrodectus > Latrodectus elegans. Next base: position 77,808,041 of record CM057811.1, read on the forward strand.
TTTAGCCTAAGAGAACATTAGAAAAGAAATTCTTAAAGCATTTGAAATATTTGTTTCCATTTCTGATATTTACAAGTATTAAGAAAAGGAAAGACTTTTCTGGCACGTTTTGAAATTGTTTTCTCCGAATTTACTAATGAATCAAAATGCAATGTATGTTTCAACATTTCTTTCAAATATTCTTTAGCAGGTTATGAAATAATTTTTAAAAAGTTATGAAAAAATTCAGATTCTAAAGAAAACGAAATAAAGAATTATATTTAATATGGATAAAATAATTAGGAAATAAAGATTTGTACAGACTTATATTTTATTTGATTGAAATTTATGATGACGTATCATCCAAAAATATATTAAATAATTTTGATGTATCGTTATGTATTTAGATTTTTTAACAGTGGATTACATAGAATTTTATTTGTCAAATATTACTCATTTCTCATTAATGCATATTTTTCCAGTACCCCCTGAACCACCAAAAATTGTACAAGGAGATTTTCTTCGAACGACCGCTGGTATGTCTGTCGAATTAACGTGCGAATCTCATGCCGGGAAACCACCTGCTGAGGTATGTACTTTACTTGCTGGCACTGTTTGCTTCGTATTGTTCTTAGAACCTTAATTATTACCAGAAATGTTTGTTTCTTTGCATGAAAAATTATAAAAAAAATTTCGTTTAGTTAAGGTATAAAAAAATATAAAAAATATAATACATAAAATAATTAAAGAAGTTCTCTAGTACAAATAAATTCTGTAAAATTTCACCAAAGAAATCTCATTCTGTTTGTTAGAGACATATATCACTAACCCTTTTTTTACAAATGTTATCATTGCATTTAAACAAAAAAAAATATTTATCATTTATTAAAGAGCATTGTTGATGAGAAATATTTCTCGCGTTTACCTTTTTTTGCAACCTTGTAATTAAATATTTTTTCTTTGGTTAGCAGTTATCTGAAATGAGACGCCGAAGGTTGAAATTAGCCTCTTTCTCGCCAACATAACTGCTCGACGAGGGCTCAGGGCAGGTCTTAATTTGTTTACTTGCTGATGACTTATGAAACACCAAAAATTACCAGGTACCTGAGCATTCCAGAAGGCTTAAGCTACTTTTAATTTGTCACTTAAAGGTATCCTGAAGAGAGAGAGAAAAAAAATTATGTGGGAGGAAAAGTTAAGCGACATATTACATCTTTTCGAACACTGTTCGAAAAAAAAAAAAATCTCGCTAATAAGTAGGTTTTAAGAAGCTTAAAAAATTATGCCTCTTAATGGTCTGAGCATCATTTTCTAAGTGAGTTAAAACTTGCTTGATTGCTTAAGATCAAAACAAAACCTCAACGCTGCTTCTAAGGGGAGGTTCCAAAGGGAGATCTGCTGGAGATGCTACCTATCATTTTGGGAATTCTTTTCTTCCTAAAAACATTTTTTTTTAGGGGGGTATCTCCCCGTTGTTTTTTCTCGGTACAACGTGGAACGGTTACCGAGGGCTTTTCTAAATTAGACGGGAGTTAAAATATCCCGTGTAAACGTGACGTTCAAGCTGTTGTTTTGTGGCAAATTAGTAAGAAGATGGTTGGTGGGAGGTGTTGCCAAGGAAGAGTGAGAGAGAGAGAGCGGGAGGGGGTGGAAAAGGATTCCAGAAGATTCCAGATGGTGTGGTAAGGGCCTGCTCATTAGTGCAAGCTTTAACCACACCACCGAAAGAACTTCTGTCACCTTTCTTAATTATTGCTTCGGTAAAATATGGGGAGGATGGAAGGGGTGGAGGTGGTTATGTGATGGTATGGGGGGTGAGAGAAAGCTGAATTGGTCTTCTTTTTCTCGGTATTAAAATGGCTCTGCAAATGAGCTTTGTATTGATCCGAGTTCGAGAATTTCGGGCATCTTTCGGCTCCCTTGTCTATCCCGCCCCATTTTCTGCAAGATAGACAAGTTCGAGAAATATATCGAAGGTTGAGTATTTGTATTGTTATTTTTTTTTATGAATCTTCCTTATTTGTTCTAGCGATAGGAATTTTTGCAAGATTCGTAAAAATTGATTATTCACTTGGATATTCTTCAGCAAAAGGGAAGGATTTAAATATTGCGTTTGTTGTATTTCTGTTAAAATGTCTGTAATATTGTTAAAATTATCTTTACGTTTTTGTGATGTAGTACATTTAGTATATTAGAAACGGCTTGTTTTCCCGGCTTATTTCTTATTTTATCCTATGAGTGACGTTATTAATAAAATCGCCATGTCAGATATAAATAAAAATGCATTCAATTCTGAAATTGGCGGAGTTCTGAAAAATGAATAAACTTTAAATTAATGCTGGACCACAAAAATTGGATGAAATAACTTGTTGGTCATCCAATAATTGGTATAAAAACTATATCTAAAATATACATTTGGCTAAATATAGCCTTTGGTAAAATTTCACTGAATTTTTATTAAAAATAATTATATCTATTTCAAATTGTGTAATGCTGTATTAAATAAAGTTATCCTATTAAATTACAAAAACATATACATATTTTGAAAACACTAAATTAGCTTTCCATTTTAAATTCTTTTATTAATTATTCTTTTTATATGTTCTACTGTCAGTAATCAAAGTATTTGTAAACCCTAAATTATTTATAACAACAACTTTTTTATAGTTTGTTTGAAAGGTTACACAAATTTTAACTACAAAATAATTTAATAATCCCTGAATTAATCTATGTTAATATGGTTGTTTTAAGTTTGTCCAGTTAAAATTTCATGTGAAGTGAATTCTTTTATATACTTGTTAAAATCTTCTGAAATATTTTCAATTTATCTTTCTTTCCTTGTTAAGATTCATTATTTATTTATTATAAAACTCGTAATAAGAATTGTTATTTTCTGTGATAAACTCATCAATAATTATAAATCTTCCATTTAACTACATCTGCATTGTCTTCACTAGGAATAGATACTAATTTCTTTTCGTATTTTGTTCAAAAAGGTTAGAATCCTGTATTAATGAAATATTTGAGACACTAATGGTTTTCGATTCTATATGGCTAATTAATCCTTTTCATTTCTCTGGTAAATTCGAATTTGATTGCCTTACAATAGCAATTTATTTGACTGTACTATTGCCATATTGTTGTTAACGTGTGCCAGCTTGGCAGGCATTAGAAGGGTGCGCTACACCACTTTTCCAACTGACCCATATTTTGGTGTGGAGTTCGATTTCCTCAGTACACACATATCATAGGTACCCGTTTATAGGGTAGACAACCATTCACACAAGGAAAGGACAAAGACAGAAAAAGAACATCCATGTCCGAACCGGGATCCGAAGCCAGGACCTCCCTATCAGCACTCAGGCACGCTGACCACTAGACAAGTTGGGTCGCACTGTTGACATATAAAAATGTGTTTATCGTTTTCTAACCACCATATGATTGACCAATCACTTTTACAATTCTTATGCATTAAAAGATTGCTTCTTAAACGCAATTTTTTATTAAGTGTTTTTTTTAAACTCAAAATTGATATATATTTACTTAACAAACACACACTCACAGATATATTCATATCTGCGCATAAAATATGAATATATCTGTACTGTATGAATATATCTATATTCATATATATGAAAGAGAAAAACGCAATCCCACTATTTTAATTAATAGTTGACTATATTTTATGCACATTGCGGATCGTTACCTATAATTAACAAATCTAAACATAAAACTTTTGCCCTATCTGAAACTTTTCAAATAATACACATACTCAGAAAAAGCACCCCCATGCTTAAAAGGGAAAAGGAAGTTCAAGGGGTAGTTGCAAGGGTTGAAGAGGCTTATGGGAAGAGAAAGAGGGCCTAGTAATCATTCGGTCGGTACGGTACGACAAAAAAAAGAACGAAAAAAAAACAAACAAACAAACAAATCAATCATAGATCACCAAAAACGCTGAGAAAGATTTGGAAGCTGCCTCTCGTTCCGCAATTTCGTTCCACTAACTAAATGTCCTTTCTTTTTCCTATTTCTTTTGCTTTTTTTTATCCCAAAAAAAGGAAACAAAGGAAGAAAAAAATCAAAGTGCAATGTTTTCCTTCGTTTTGTTTCTTTCCTATATATGCCCTTCTTTACCCCTTTTTTTGTTTTTTCCCCCTTACCCCCAACTGATTTTCTTTCGTTCGTTTTTCTAATGGGCCAATCTGAACTATATCCGAAGAAGGAAATTGGTCCACCACAGTTTCTGTTTGTTGTTTTAACAATGAAAATTATATTTTTTTAACTTTTCTTTTACTATTTTCATTCATTTGTGTGGATTTTATGGCAACCTCTTTCTTCGTTTTTATCCTGACTTACACATTTTAGAATTTTTTTAGTTCTTAATGAATTGTTTATAATAAACCTGTCTACTTTTATTTCTTTTCTCTATTTGATAGTTACATATGTACGCATGCGTGGGCATTAATATTTTCATGAAAAGCAGTTTAATTTGCAACATTTTTTCCACATCATTTTTTCATTTTTATTTTAATTTATCTCATGTCATCCATTATCTGTCATATACTTATTAAAATTCATCATGAAAAACCATTTACCACCTTCATTACTGTAAAAAAAGCATACGTTTTCATTATTATAAATTCACTTCGTTAGTAAATAAACAACGTTTTTATATTTAATTTAGTTTTAATTAAATTATATACAGACATTTCATAGTTTGTAAACACGTTAGTTACACACATATCCGATTTTATAATCATAAACTAATTTTATTCAAAATGCTCAATTTAGTAACTATTTGAGCTAAATTGGTTAGTGCTCCAAATGGGGGAAACTCGTCATTTTCTAACTTATTAGAAAATATTCAATCATTTAATTCACATTGCTATAAACTAACACAATTATATTTAGCTAACTTTCTCGCAAAATGAAATACAGTCATTTCCTTGATATCACTATTAAAATAATTTTGACCGCCATAAATGGACTCATAATTAATTAAAACTTCTGTCAAAATAAATGTATATATACAATTATGCATGTTACTGAAACTCTCCATATTGCCTACCAATAATTTAATCACTTTTGTTATTTAAGCATGTTTAGATTTGTATAAATTTTAATTATTTTGCATGATGAATATTCGATTTTGCAGCTGACGTGGTTGGACGGCGATGGAAACGTAGTTTCAGACGATATCGAATACACGACTCAGCTGCTTGGCGACGGTAAAAGGGCGAATGCCGCGCTGAAATGGACTCTCACGCCAAGAAGGGAGCATGACGGAAAAACATTTACTTGTAGATCTGAAAATCCAGCGTTAACGCAACCGCTGCATGCAAGAATCAGCTTAGAAGTAAAATGTAAGCATTTATAATTCTTTTCTGTGTGAAATGAAAAGTCATTTGTTTTTCATTTTTACAGCTCGAGTCTGACTGAAATTGTGTTATATTAAGAGACGGTGTTAATTCTTTGACATTATTTTACAATACTTTCTCTAAGAATCTTACTCTAAAATGGATGTTAACATATATCATATTTTTATTTTCAAATCTATCTGGTGTGAAAATTCCACCAGATATTTTTGAATAATAAATTGCAATATGCATTTAAATAATATGGGTTTTTAACAATAAAATGGTTGTTTCTTTCGGCACATACTCACGACACTTTATTTCAATTCTCATTGGTTTAAAATACCCATGACGTCAGATAACTTTTTAACTTCGCGACATCATAATGAGACAGCATCGTAAATCCGACTTGTGGACTTATTTGCTCCTTATCTTTAAATTGCCTTCTTCGAGCGGCAGCAAACAAGGCAAAAGTCACCATCAAATATCTGAGAATAGTGTCGAAGCTCATTTTGTTAATAAAACGATTTCTTATAGAAAGACCAAATCATCGGTTTAAGTAACCGTTTTCCGTTGATAGAAGCCATTAAATACGTTGACAATAGAACAGAAGAAAAAAAATGAAAAAGAGAACACAAAACATCCATTTTATGATTAGTTTAAATTGTCAAGAATGATTAAAGTTTTTAAAAATTTTATTAATATATATATAGTTCTAAATTAATAATTTCAATATTCGTAAACACAATTGCTTTTTTTTTAAAATAATCATTCATTATAAAATGTTTCAGTTATTGACCATGCAATATAAAAGTATAATTAATTCTTAATTGATAATTATGAAAAGCAAATTAATAGCTCTCTGTATTAATGGAAGAATAATTTTAACTACATAAAATAATGAGAAAGAAAACAAATAATATGAAATATTATCTACTGATAAGTGGTGTGTGATACACTTATAAAGTTAGTAATTAAAATATGTATGTGATAAAATCAAATTATGTTTTCTAAACAAATGAGAATATTTTTCTGTAATAACTCTCTAGACAGACATTAGTTATTCATAGGATAAGAACTGTAAAAAAAAGTCATCTATACTGAGTATTACCAGATATTTTCAACTCATCAGTAACAATAAAAATCAAACAAAAAAAATTACTTTTTGAATCCTAAAATCCGGAATCTGAACACCCTATAACAGCCTGGCGTAGAAATTGATGTCTTTCTGCAGGAATGGCTTGTATCAGCAAGCTTATGGGCCTCTGTTTCTTTAGCAATCCTTCCAAAGTAGGATAGAAAAATCAAGTTCTTGCTGCTATCTTTCTTTTGTTTTTGTGTAAAAGGGATTTCGGTTGTATTGCCGCCTGTGTGGTGCAATACGCCATTAGATGTGACAAGTCGGTAATAGAGATGGATGTTTTCTTGCAGATCCTCCTGAAATAACCCTGAAAGTGAGCTCGGACAAGATTATGGAATTCGATAACGTGAAATTCACCTGCGAAACAGTCGCCAATCCTACGAACGTCAACATCAAATGGCTGAGGTAAGAATCTGATTTGGCTTCTTTATTTTATACTCTTGGCGATGAACTTTTTTTTTTGTTTTTGTTTAGTGTGTAAAATGGTATTAGTTCAACGAGTTTTTCTTTTTGCATTTATTCGCATTTTGCACATTTTGTAAATGCGAAGTATTTTCTCAATAAATGTTTGTGTATTTTTCTAGGATAACTCCATTTTCATATTTAGCAAAATAAAAATCGTACGTTCGCTAAAGTATAAGTGGCTTATTTTGATCTTTTCAAATATGAATTGCATTATAAGAAAATATTTAATCTGAATATTTTACACTTAAATAATAAAGTAAATATTTACTAAAAGTAAATACTTAATAAAATTTATTGTTTCTTTAAGTTGAGCATGTGATTTCACAACCTGTTATCAAAACAGTTTCAACTACACATAAGATTTAATTAATAAGTTTTCAAATTATTTATATATAATATAATAGGAAATGCATGTTTGAATATTTTGATATTTCGCATGATTTTTTTATCGCGAAACTATATTTTATAAACTATATGTATATATACATAAATACAAACATACATTCATACATACATACATACATACATGCATACATACGTGTATATATATATATATATATATATATATATATATATATATATATATATGCCAAAAACTAGTTAGATTATTTATGATTTATTTATTTACATTATTAATTTTTTTCTCGAAATTATATTCATTTGAATAATAAACTGTTGTATGAATGAATTTGATTTTTATACTATATTTACACATGCTTTAAATTTAATTAATTAGAATATACAAAATTTTGTATAATTTCCATTTGAGTCGTGAATTTCATCAAAAAACAAATTATATGAATTTCGAACTTACTATATTTACAATTTTGTATCATCTATAATATAGTGATAATATATTATTACATTTTACATTTATCAAATAAATAAATCTCTTAAAGAAAAACAAATTTAAGTGAACTTTTTTAATACAAATTCCGTAATTTTAATTCAATTAAGAGTTTTATATTTGAAGCATACATTTGTAGATACATCAGATTTTCAGATTTCTCTAATTTAATTACATATTGTAAGAGTTTTTATTTTTATTTGTATATTAATTTAATTTTATGTGATTATACACACTACATTTAGAAAAATTGTATAGCGAAATTAATTTTATTTAGCGATCAATACAGCATTCAAATAATTCTGTTACTTTAAATATCAATTTTATAAATTTGAAGAAACTGTTAACAAAGCGCATAGTTAAAATAGATAAATTCAAAAATTGATAAAATTTTGATATTTTTGATTTATTCTAAATTTTGAAAGGAATATTTACTTCAACATCTGAATGCTATAGGCGATTTATTGTGAAGGGTACTATTGGTGATTTCAAGTACACCTAGAGCAATAAATAAATTGTATTTGAAATTACTCTCAATCTTTTTTTCTGTAAACTCTCACTTAAATAATCCAAGATTTTCCAGTTTCAACAGTTTTTTTTATTTCTATTTTGCCCTAGGCGTATTATAGTCCCAACATGGTCGAAATTAAAAACACATCGTCTCGTGCTGTTTACAGAGCCTCGGTGACATTTCAGACGATCTTTGTTACACATCTTGAAATGTATTCTAAAATACGAAGAGAATGGCAACGACGTTTATTTTATCTTTTTCTTTCAATGCCCTCTGGCTGGATGAGAGGAAAATATATTCTTCGCTACTTTTCCGTGAGATTAAAAATACGGAACGGAAACGCAAAAATTTTTAAAATGGAAAAGAATGCCGAGGCTTTCGATCGCATCCGGATCGGTTTGTGTGCGCGGAGTTTTAAAAGAGAGAGAAACAGAATATAAAAGAGAATTGAAACGAAAATGGCAGAATAAAAGTTCTAAGCGCAAATATTTTCGCGGGTGAAAAGAAAACTCAATTTACCCTCTCAGTAGTAGACACTTCCAATAGAAAGGGCGTGTAGAATCGGACACTAATTGAAATAGAGATCATTTGTCAAGTCTTTTTGAAAAATGAATTTTTAAAAGTTAACAAAGAGTCTGAGTTATATTTTTACGATTCTTTTTGAAAATTCTTTATATCTAGTAAAAGTGGGTTGGGGAAAATATATTAACGTGAATGATGAAAGTTCACTTGTCAGTTCCTTTTTGCGTGGGAGGAACTTAGCTGATATTTGAAATTTTTCTTATTTAAACAAAAGAATAATATTATTTTCTGTGCACATGTTGTGGAAATGCTTTTCTCACAATTTTTGTATTCGTAGACTGTATATCTATTTTCATAAAAAGGAATACTATTAATTAGCACTAGAAAAGTATAATTAATAGCACTTTATTGTTATACGTGTTATTTTCACAAATTTAATTTTATTTTATTTATATATAATTAAGGAAATTGTTTTCATTTTATTAATAACTGAGAAAATTGATTTTATTATAAATAATATATTGATTAGGATTTTATCTTTGTCATATTTATGAAATTGCTTTTGACTGCTACTAGCTATGTTTTTAAGTATTATCATCGAAACAAGATGAATTAATTACACTTAAATAATTACATATAAGAATTTCATAGTATGCTGGCATAATCAAATCAATTTTGATTAACTACCTTCATATCTTTGTCCATATAGTCAATAATTAGCATTTTAAAACCTATCTTCACCAAGGGATCTTTAAAATAAATCTGGAATTTAACCATATGACCCTTATTGCAGCAATTAAAGCTGTCATGAACATATGCTAAGAGCAATTATGTCTGAAGAGCTTCCTAATAACCGTAATCAAAGAATCACCACAATAATTAGAATCGATTAAAAAGAATCGGCTTCAAAGAACAAAGACTTCATTATGATGTCATCATGATTCGGAACAAAGCCGCCACAGAAAAATCTCGTTGAATGCGTTGTTGTTGTTTTCTCGTCTCACTTAAAGTGTTTCCTTTTCTTTTCTTTTTTGCAGAAACGACGAAGTTATCGCTGGGGACCATGGGACGACCTACATGATCTCCAGGGTCACCCGCGAGTACAACAAGGACACCATCAGTTGCGAAGTCAGCAATACCGTGGGAACCACCAAATCAACACACACGCTGAATGTCCTATGTAAGCACACAACCACTTCTGTCACATCTGTCTTTGCATACTTTATGGCATCTGTATTGGATTTCCATAATACCACAAAGGGATTAGGGGGTTTTCTTTTATTTTTCTCTGCTGAATTCTCTTTTCCCTAATGTTTTCCAATGATATTAAGCGAAATCATTAAGTAGTGTCTCGTTAGCAGATAATGACGCTTCCAGTTTTAATGATTCTGCAGCGCTTGTTCTGCGGAAAGGGAGGGTCTTTTTCTTGTCATCTGACGATTTCTTCGTCTGTTACCCTATTTGAGTTCGATAATTTTGCTGCTTTGATTATGTTTTCAATTTTCTCTCTTAAATAGTTGGAAAAGTAAGCGATTCTAACCCAGTCATATCATTTTATACTTCTTTACTCGTTGTCTTTTCTTGAAATGGATTAAAAAAAATTTATTTCTCTTTTTTTTAAAAAAAAAAAAAATCATTCATTTGAATATGATATATCATTTTATAAAACTGTATTTCTGGAAAAATTATACGAAATATTTAAATTCATTTTTTTTTTAATTAAAATATATTTTCATCTTATTTCAACATATCAAAATTTGAACTGTAAAATAATGAGAAATAAATATAGGAATTAAAGTGCATGTTTGTTGGGAATATTCTTTTTATCTATATTTTTCGAAATTATGCAATATATATATATATATATATATATATATATATATATATATATATATATATATATATATATATATATATATATATATATATATATATATTAATTATATTTGGAATACTTATTTGTATTCAATATAAAAAAGTTTATAAAAATTTTTTTTTCTTTCGCCTAACTTTGTTTACTGTACCGATTTTCAGATTTAAATTATTAAATGTTCTTTATTTAATTTTCATACAATCTGTAATTAAATATTTATTATTATATGTTTCAGTAAATTAAGCTTAATTCAGTAAATTATAAAAAAAGTTTATAAAACTTTTTTTTTTGTTCCTAACTTTTTTTACTGCAGCGATTTTCAGATTTAAATAATTAAATGATCTTTATTTATTTTTTATATATTCTATTATTAAATATTCATTATTATATATTTCAGTAAATTAAGTTAGATTCAGTAAATTTTTGAACACTGATGGCTTGATGGTAATAGATATAGCCTCAATTTGTGTGTCACGATGTACTGATTAATTTTTATATTGCAAAATATATGTTCCAAATTAAAATTGATAGCTGGCTATATCCATGAGACTTAAGATTTTTATCTATATTGTTATTTTCTTTTTGTAAAGATGGGCCTGTATTCCGGTCCACCATCGAAAACGTGGCTGCTGATATTGGCTCAGAGGTTACTCTCAATTGTGATGTGGAAGGAAATCCCAAGCCGGACACTGTCTGGACATTCGAAGGCTCGGATGCTGTTCTCAGTACAGAGCCGCGGCTGGTCATTCCTCAACTGAGCCTGGACAGAGCCGGACGATACACGTGCAGAGCAACTGTTGTTGGCTTTGCAGAAATATCCACCGACGTTCTTGTCTTCATTAAAGGTATGACGTCATCAATGCACTTCGGATGCTTCACTGTCATTAGTTACTTAATGTGGTATCCATTCAGAAACACTTACCTAAAATTCAGCTTAGAGTTCAACGAAAGCAACACATCTCTTTCATTGTAAAACTGAGTTGTATATATGCACGATGTGTGCCCATTAGTGAAAATAAATTTAAATTGTGCGTATACATTTTAGCCATCTTCACTTTTTTGTAAGGAATTACATTTTTGAGCCTTCTTTTTTCCCAATAATTTCAATAATCATACAAATATTTGTGAAATACGTTGTCGTTTTGTCTGTTGAATTTGCTTTCCATTTTCTTAATTGCTTCATAATTACACATATTATAATCCAAAAAAAAATTGGAATTTGGACATAAAAATGCCACATTAAACAGGTTTAATATGTGAAAACTGCAATTTTATTTTATGATATTTATTTTATATAATAAAAGATTAGTACGTGTCAAAATATGAAGAATGAGGAACCAAATTTCTCTAAGCATTTTGATTATGTAAAATCTTGGTAAAATTTTAAATTAGAAAAGTAGATATCTGATATAATATAAAATGAAGAATGTTAAAAAATATTATACTTTTTCATGCTGAAGTTGTATGACTATGTATGTCTGAACATTCTTCTGTAAAATGAGGTTATATTCACTGAAAAAAGTGTTTCAAATTAAAAAATATACCAATCTTTTATATAAAACAATGAATGTGTTGAGGGCTCTGCTAGCCAACCAAGCAGCAATGGAAACTTTTAACTAGAACCTAAATTGGTATCCACAATTGCTTATTCTAAAGAAACCTTTAGAAACATATGTTCTTTCTAATCCTGGTTCTCTCCGGTGACACGTATCTTAAACCACCTGAACTAAATGTTACATCATATTTTAGCTTAAGCGGTTGGAATATGGAGCACTAAAGCTCTCCGGCTGCCATCTTTGAAGAAGACCAGACGTCTGAAAACCCTCGGAGATTATCAGCCTCATAATTCTTCCCCATACTTTTAGACAAAATATGCAGATCCAACTACACAGATCGCTATAATTATATGCAGTAATTTTCTATGGTGTGAGCACTTATTTTCAGAATGTGTTCTTTATCCTAATAGTGTTGTGTCTTGTACCCAAATAGGATTCTTTTGAATAATATACGGCCGTAGACATTTCCGTGCATTATTTCAGGACTGAATGATCTGTACTCTGCTTCTTCTTCATCTAAAATAGCAAAATGTCTTACTCGATAGACAATGTTTAAATTACTATCTTTTCTCTTTTCTCTTAACTCTTCAAATTTAGTTAGATAGATTTTGTTCGATGCATACATACATACATACATACATACATACATATATATATATATATATATATATATATATATATATATATATATATATATATATGTATACATACATACATACATATATATGTGTGTGTGTGTGTGTGTGTATAAATGTATGTATAATATTTTATCTTTTATAATGAAACACTGATGTATTTATTCAGTGTTTGAATAAAAAAGAAAATTGGGAGTAATAAGAATTGTATCGATTCTTTATTACACACCAATAGTTTTAATCTTTATTGTGAATTCTTTGTAATTAATTTATGAATTGCTTATCATGCAATTTTTAACTTTATAATTCCGTAGTTTCTATCTTTTCATAAAGATACAAACTACGGAATTGAAATATTTTTTAAATTATTCAAAACTTTGTATATTTAATGTTGTTTAATAAATGTTTACCAATATTTTTATAGGCTCTCCCCGAGTGCGAAGTGCACCTATTCAGTATGGAGTAGAAGGTGGAAAAGTTAAACTAGAATGCATCATTGCGTCAGTACCACCACCCACGCGTATATTGTGGTCCAAAAAATCACAGGTAAAATTCCATTTTAAACCTTCTAAGCGAAATCTTCAAATTTATGTCCCCTAATTTTGATTTCATTGTTCTTTTTTTTTCTTTCTTTCTTTCTTTTAAATAAATGGTAGCAATAACCTGAATAAATGCTAATAATAACTTGTGACGGAAAACATATATTTCGTGAGATTGATTTATAAACAATTTTACAAGGATTAATATTTCACACATATCAACTGTTTATTTGAGGGATTACATGCCTGTGACTCATGGATATTTCCTTTCCCCCAGCAAACACTGCTATTAGAGGAATGGGCGATTATCGCCGAGAACCCAATCGAAGAAATGTTTGTGCCAAGCTCCGTCTTCGCCCTCCGAGACGATATCCGAGAAACAGCTTAACATCCGAGCATGTTTGTACGGAAAAGTATCCATTTTCCGAGTTTTCGTGCCTCTCCTCTTTCATCCGTTCTCATTTTCATTTGCGCTCGAATCGTGAGAAATGTTGCAGCTGCACAAACCTCCATGACTTTGACGTGTGAAGACTCGGCCAGAAATTTTAATTAAGCTTTTGTTCTCCGAGTGTGAAGCCGTGCGCATGAAAAATCCAATATGGCCTGATTAACCTCCCATCAGGAGGGAAATTTCTATTAAAAATTAACTATCATTATACCGGATTTGACTATTCTAATAGTGCGTAACTATTTGCTCACGTTACTTGAGATATTTTTTTTTTCAATCTATCGCTTCCACTTCGCAAGATCTTTTATTTAAGCGTTACTTATTACTTAGATTAGCGTTACTTAGATTTATTCTCTATTGATTGGAATGAATGTGTAAGATTTTGTAGCGTCCATATAATCATGTATTAGAACTGACCAACCACATCCGAAATCAGAAATAATTTTTAAACCAATATTTTCACTCATCTTTAAATACATTATAAGAACTATAAGTGTTGCAGATAGTTTACCACCATATGTTAAAATTGATTAAGTTAATATTCCTAACGGTTTGCAACATTTCATTCGCACACAAGTAAAAGAACTATTAATTCTCATTTAACTATGGAATACTAATGTTTTATTCCACAAAACGTTTTAAATAATGTGTTCATTGAATTATTTTGGAATATTTATTTGGCATTTTAAGAAAATTTTAATTGAAGTTTTAGTTTCACAGGTTTATTTTTTTAAAGGAACTTTATTTTTAATTAAACTTTCTATAAAGTCTATATTAACATATTAAATAATGATCTTTTTATTCAAAAACTGGTAGATAAATTTTTATTAGCAGAGTGAAATAAATATTGTTTTATTTGAATATACTCCCTCGTATATTTATCGTTTGCTTTTCCATTCTCTTTAGATTTATGTCATGTTTTTAATCAATGTCTTTTTATTTATTAAATAAAAATATTTTTCTCACCCCCAATATAAACCTAAATTATTTCTGAATTTAGATTACGTATTTCTATATCTGACATTAAACAATAGAGGGAAGCTTAAGATTTTTAAACAGTTCCTACTTATCTTTTATAACACTCAAGAAAACAAGATAGAAACTAACTGGGACCATGTTTATTTCCGAAAGTTTCCAAATAAATTCGAAATACGCATATTATGGAAAGAGTAAAGAAACAAATTCTATTTATTTCGAGAATTCTTTCTATAAAATATTCCAAGCGTAAATTCAAAGAAGATACACGATAAAAATTACAAATTCGCGAATAAGCTATCCCCATTTATTATATCCATACTCTTATCAATAATAAAAGAATAACAATCCTATCCAAACACGATTTAAATAAATATAATATATGAAATTGAATGGTGTTACTTTTGAGATTTATATTTACTCTCAATGGTTTTGAAGCATATTTCATTTTCTAAAATGTTGTAAGGCTTGGTTGAAAAGAAATTCAACTAAAGTTGAATCGCTTATTTCAATTTATATTCGAAAAAAGATAACTTTTAATGAGATTTGTAATTAATATTTTGTTTCATTATAGCAGATATGCATATATGCATGTATTTGTGAACTTAAAACAAAACGTTATAGAAAAATATTTGTTTTTAAAGAAAGTCATTTAATCTATGAAAATGATATAAAAACAAGTCATTTAATAAGGATAAAATTTGATGCTGAATAAAATGACAACTTTTTATTACTGTTAATGATAATTTTTTTAAATCATAATATTTTTGTATACATAT
Source organism: Latrodectus elegans (assembly GCA_030067965.1). Lineage (NCBI taxonomy): Eukaryota > Metazoa > Arthropoda > Arachnida > Araneae > Theridiidae > Latrodectus > Latrodectus elegans. The sequence continues at coordinate 77,823,665 of CM057811.1, forward strand.
ATATACAAAAATATTATGATATTATATATATATATATATATATATATATATATATATATATATATATATATATATATACATGACAATGTTTGAATTGTTTCCTTTATGCTGTTCAATTTAAAAAACTTTCAAATATCACATTTCCTTTTTTTAAAGGTATTCCTCTGATTACGAATCTTTAATTTCTTTCATTCTAAATTTGAATCGAATCCTGATAATTGTTTAAGTCTCTAAAAATTTCTCGAAGTATTTGTGAAAAAAGAAAGTATGACTAAAAAAATAACATTAAAAATTAGTTGAAATTAGATTTTACTCTTTCATAACTAAAAAGGAAAAATGATATCAATAAATTTATTTAATATTTTAACAGCCTTTAAATACTATTATAAATAGATGCGAACAATTTCTGTAAATTATTACAAATATAAGTAGAGTTTATTTAACATTAATAAAAATGATTTATTTCACTTAAATAAAATATTGTGAAGAAAAATTAGCAATTTTATGATCAAATCATTCACACAATTTTTACTAATATTGTAATTATATTAAATCTCTTAAAGTTATTAATTTAGAAATATTTGTGAAAAACTGTATATAAGGTATATTTTATATAAATTAATGTTTCTGAGTATATATTTCTTCTGACATTTTACTGTAAATATTTTATAATTGATTACAGCAAATTAAATTGAAAGGTTAATTTAAAATTCCACTTCCACCTATGTATAGCTATATTATTTTTTTTTTTTAAAAAAAAAGAGATTCATGAGTTAATTCATCAATGAGTTTAGTGAATAAGCTCATTGAAGAATCTTTTAAAATTATTTTAGTTTAATTTCTAGCTATTTTTATGTGGATTCGAAACATAAACATTTTTTTTTCTACACGACTTATGTAAAATGCTTTACGTTTTATCCTAATAAAGTACAAGAATGGTTGCTATAAAATATTGTTTGTTTCTTTGCAGCACGTGGACATAGACAACAACGATGGTTATGAAATCGTTGAGGAACCTATAGCGGGTGGAGTTAAAAACAATCTTATTATTCACAATGCTGACGATGATGATTTTGGCCAATATAATTGCTCAGTCTGGAACACCTTTGGCCAAGATAGCATGATAATTCTTCTGAAGAAACAAAGTAAGACAATAATTTGATTTCTGCACTTATTGCTTTTTACACTATTTTGAGATTTTTTTCAAACATAAAAAAATGATGTTATTTGGAAGATCAAATATAAAATAATCACCAACATTTTATAATGCAATGATGCAGTAAAAATTCGTAATTACTTTAGAAAAAAAGTTTCTTAAAACAAATTCTAAAATTTCAACAAGTAATTTAGTTTTATTTTTCTGTATTAGAAACTTATTTTTAATTACCATTTTTATAGAATATTAAAATAAAAAATGCATAGAAGCAGAAAGCATATTTTGTAACAAAATTTGGCTTGATTTAATGAAAATTCTTCGCTTAAAATCTAAGTTCATATAAAATCAAAACTGTTTAAAATGTAGTTCAAAATTTAATATTCTTAAATTTTGTATTACTCTCTTGAGTTTGTCTTTTAATATGACTCTACTCAGACCTCTATTTCCTATCAAAAGTCTACCAAATTACCTCTGTAACGGGCACATTTAAGAATCAAACGACATTTCCTAACCTTTTCGTCTGCTGCTTCGACACCCAAAGTCTCTCCAGCAAAACATTCAAAACGAAAGGGGCATTAAAATCTTTACGCCAGTCGTCTGCAGTTTTGCCCTGCGTATCTTCTGCAAAGTTTTCATTCGAATTGTCTGGAATCAGTACGATATTTCACAAAATGGACTTTTACCAAACGGGCAAACCTTTTATCATACGAGAGAGACCGTCGTTTCTCCTACTCTCACAACCCCAAGATAACATCTACGTTTGGTTCACGAGATAAGGGTAATAACGGGGGGTACGGCGCTCTTATACACCCTGGTACCTAATTATTCTGCTTTTCGAGCGAGTAGGGAATTTATGCAAATTACGACAGCTCCGTCGGCTGAAATCTTTAATTGCTCTCTCTGCCTAAAGTATTCGGGATGAGGTCTCCAGAATAATGTTTCGTTTGCTAGAAGGAAGCTTGTTTCTCTATTGTTCCTGCCAAATTATTCAAAGATGGACGTCAAAAAATGTTACAAGATTATTCGAATATGTTAATATTTTATGGCTATTCAAATCTTATGAACGCATTTTCGTTTATCACACGATAGACTTATGATATCGGTACTAGAATAATAACTTTTGCTTCTATACTTCACCATCGTAATGTCTTTAGTATAGCTGAAATGTCCTCTAATAATCGTTAGTTGTACTAGTATTTTGGAAAAAGTAATGTCTTAAGACACATTTTTTGTACAACTGTTGTAATGTTGTAGAATTTGTTGCTTGTACTGCCCTTGCATTAACACTTTACTGTCAGAAAACTAAGCTGTTTGTATCATACCAACAAAAAGAAATTTTTACTAACTTAAAAAACATGTATACACAAAGTTTGGCTAAGCTAATTTTGGATACTCAAATGACCAAAAGATTAATGAACGAAACTATATTAACTATTTGTTATAATAGTTAAACTATAATCAACAAAATGAATGCAATAAATACATTTAAACTGAAGAAACGAATTCCTCTCTCTCTATCGGATTTAACTCTCCTATCCTATTATCATCATTTATAAAGATTTGTAAATTTAAATAATACTGATTCTTTTGAAAAACAAGATAATAAATGCACGCGGCGAAAATTAAATAGAATTTTACATAGAAATGCTGCATTATTCTGCAATAAAAGGATTATTTCTTGAAACCAGAATTACCACATGGATTATCTCTTGAAAAATGGGGAACTAAACTCTGTCGTTTTTTGTTTATTTATTTTATTTACTTACTATAATTTTTGTCTCATTACATTTTTGTTTAATTTATAATATATTTCTATAAATTAATGTGTCTATTAATAAATGTGTTGTATTTCTTGCAATTAATATGTCTATATTAATAATACATCTAAATTAGAATCTTACGAAAACTGCATAATCTGCCCTGCATAAATTCTTTGCTTAAAATATTTCAATTATCAAAAACTCGCTTCACTATATATGTCTGTACTTAAGCATACGTTTGTACATATATGTCTTATGCATTAGTTTAGACATAAAATAACTTTACAAAAACTTACTTGCTGGAATTTCTATCATGTATGTTAATGCAAAGAAATATAATCAATTCTTCATAAAAAAAATCAATTTCATCTTTAATGTAATCAAGGTGTTTTATTATTTCAATGATTTTTTTTTAAATTGCAACACACTAAATTCTGAAAAGTAGCGATTTTTAAAGTTGGGATCAGTTAATGCAATAAAAAAAACCTATAAAAAGGATTCCCAGGACATTTCAAATCATTCCCTCAAACTTTAAATCTGTTTTTTTCTTTTTCCATCGCAAGATGAAAAACAGACAACTCCCACCGTGACGATAGCACACCTTGTCATATCATCGGAGATAAAAAAAAAATAAATAAAATATTTCTTTTGCCTTCCACCCCAGCCCTCTGGAATAGGAAAGGCTTGATCAGAATTTTCATCACTCTCTCTCTCTCTCTCTTCTCTCTTCCTGGTTTAAAAGCGGATTTAAAATTCTGCTTTAAAATAACACGCAGAAAACTTTTCATATTAGTTTAACAATATATACCTGTGTGTGCGTGTGCGCGCGTGCTTGTGTGTGTCTGTGTGTGTGTGTCTGTGTGTGTGTGTGTCTGTGTGTGTGTGTGTCTGTGTGTGTGTCTGTGTGTGTGTCTGTGTGTGTGTGTCTGTGTGTGTGTGTCTGTGTGTGTGTATGTGTCTGTGTGTGTGTGTGTCTGTGTGTGTGTGTCTGTGTGTGTGTGTGTCTGTGTGTGTGTGTGTCTGTGTGTATGTGTCTGTGTGTATGTGTCTGTGTGTGTGTGTCTGTGTGTGTGTATGTGTCTGTGTGTGTGTATGTGTCTGTGTGTATGTGTCTGTGTGTGTGTGTCTGTGTGTGTGTATGTGTCTGTGTGTGTGTGTGTGTGTGTGTCTGTGTGTGTGTGTGTGTGTGTGTGTCTGTCTGTGAGTGAATGAGTGAGGGATTACAAAGATCATGAGCATAAATAAAAAAAATACAAAAATTATACGCTTAGTGGTACATTCAACGCGATACCAGCTTGAATAGAATTACTAAAATACAATTAATCGTAAATATTTTTTAAATTAATCGAATGCAAAATGTAGAAGAATAAAGTGAAAAGACGAAACATCTACACACGCGTATAGTAAACAGATGGAATATATATTCTATAGATAATTTAAAATTTAAAAAGAAACACCCAATGGAAGGAAAATGAAGCGAAGTACCAATATACCGGCTTCTTCAAGGGGTGTTGACCAATTTGACACAAAGTATGGCTTTTCTGCAGTGATTCCAAACTAAAGTTTTAATGAAGCCACTACACCTAGTAGTGTAGTAGCTTCATTAAGACATTAGCTGGCCACACACACAACACACACACACACACACACACACACACACACACACACATATATATATATATATATATATATATATATATTGGTATTTTTTTCTTTTCACTTTTTCACTTTATTATTTTCTTCATTTCATATATATTTCATTCATTATATATATATATATATATATATATATCGCGCTACATTCAAAATTGCTTATCAAATGGCTTATAATTGATAAATCTTGTCATCCAACTTTATTAATGATAACATTGTATTTGATTATATTTATTTTCAACATTCTTTATCAAATTGATAAGGAACTTGATTAATGATATTTAATTAGAATGCACTTTTGTGATATAAAAAACTATAAATAGTACAATATGTCTCCTTTAATGTTAAATTTCTTGTTCGGTTTACACAACGAATACAACAAATGAAAATAGTAAAAAAAATCTGAATTTAAAAGTATAGCATCATCTTATGTGTGATTAGTTTAATTTGATAATTAAGTTATAATTTTATTTTTTTATAAAATAAATTTACATGAATACTGCTTTTAAAAAAGAAGTTTTATTTTTATTTTAAATATTGTTATTTTTATTTTTATTTCCTAAGTGTTTTTGAAAAGAAATTGTTTTGAGATTAATCGAGACTTCAATTTATCTTTTATTTAATTAGTTAAATTTTAATTTGCAGGAATTAATTTGCTAAATAATTTATTTAACCTGTGTAGTAAAACCGCTTAAAAATAAACTTTGTTCCAATCTAATTTCGATATAACACAAAACATTTTAGAAATAAGTAGTTCTCTTGTGCATTTATATTTTATTAATTATACTTCATCAGAAGTCCTATTCCGTGATTTAGATATCTACAGTGATATTAGTTCATTCTGTTTCCTTAAATTGCATCAAGTCTTTCTCCTGATCAAAAACATAGGATGTACTTTGAGGGTATTATTTTCTGCCAATACTTTGGAAAAATAATCTGTAGAGGTTATCAAATTTTGTTGTAGTTCTTTGAAATTGGTGTATTTTTTTTTCATTTTTATTTTTAATTGACTTACTATAACCATCTCGTGATCAATAGCTTTTAACATTCATAATAAATAAATGCTGTTTGCATGTCTAAATAATGAGTTAATAGTATTAAGATAAATATTTTGAACTGAAATTATTTTTTAAATAGATTTATAAATTAATTTATGGAGATAAATACCTAATAATACATAACTATTTCTTTTAACTAATTTGCATGTCCAATAATTTACAAATGTACAGTATTGGGAATTAATGACATCAGCTTTCATGCATTGGTTTTCAAAATATTCCTACGAATTCTATTAAAGTAGAAACATTCAAACATTTAATGATATTTGACTCTTCAAATTGAACTGGCGGTAACATTTAAATTTCCATTGCTAAAATATTTGTGAACTTTTGTTATGAAGAGAAAACACGTTTTATTACGAGAATAATGCAATTTAATAATAACTATCATAAATTTTCGTTCCTTAGTATTTGAGCGGGGGGGGGAGAGTTGCAACTTAAAAAAATGAAGGAAACATTATTTGAAACAAAAATTTGTAATGACAATATAATGTAATCTTTCTGTTTCTTCTTTTAAATTTATTTACTATGCAATTTACAAACACATTATTTGAACATTTGTAAAATTAAATTATCACACATTTTCAAACTGTAAATTACAGTAATTGGCTCTATTGTGCTTTGCGAATTTCCCAAAACCCAAGCGATATTTTTTCCTTTATCGCAAACGAAATATTCATTAGCTAAATTTTTCTTTTTATTTTCTTTTTTTCCTAATTTATAATTTGAGTTTCTTTTTTTTTTTTTTTTTCGATCTGAAGTCAACAAGAGGGAAAATTATTGTTTCACGGTCTGTGAAATGATCAATTCGAAAGGTCAATGTGCAAAATTTTCCACCATTTCCCAAAGTGAATATCGATAATATAATCGATAGTAAAGATCATCTATATTCTTCCATGTCCTCCTCCCCTTCCTCTTTTACATCGTTATTCTTTAATTAATAAAACGTTTTTCTTTCCATTTTCCTTTTACCCTCCCCCTCCCGTTATGTATCTGTGAACCGCAAAATTCTGATTTTCAGCTTAAGGAGAAATTCATTGAGCTTTGGTGTCCGCTTCGCGAAGCATTTCCATTTTACGCTTCTGTAGCTTTTAGCTGCTTCCGACCAATACTGCATGAATGGGTCATTATAAACCCTCAAATGCTGCACGATTCCGCGGTGATAGTGTTTTTAGAGTAAAATTTATAAAGGGATGAGTCATAAAGAAAAAGGAAAAGATCCCATTTTTATCCCGTTTAAAGGAAGCACGCGATCCTTCCGAACGCTGTAGAGGAAGACTTTAAGAAAAAAAAGGATCTGGAATAAGATTATGTTTGATATATCGTATGGAAAAATTTATTTGAAGAATAATGATAATAGTACTCTATATCAAATGAAATATTAAATTTAGTAGTTTAAGAAAATCGTTTAGAGATTTTTTTATTATCGATTTATTTGTACTATATTGTTTCTTAAAGAAATTCAAAAATTCTTAACTATTCTCAGTGATATTAAAAAAATATAAGAAAAAATGAATTGGAGTAAAACTTTGGGATGCATTCTAAAATCGATTGGAATTTTTAAAGTGTTTCCTTTTCTACCGATTACTTTCGCGTGCCCTATTTTTTGTTAACGTTCGTAATGATATATGAACATATTTTTTTATTAAAGAAAAACTCAACTAATATTAATATACATATTTTCGCTTCAGAATTTTTTTAAATCAGAAAAAGCGATTTGCAAATAAAATGAAGTAAAACTAAATTTTCACTAATTGAATGGAAATTAATATTTTAAATGGAATTTAACGTGATGGTACAATCATAAAATTCCGTCACTTTGACGCACATTCCGGCAACTTTATGCCAAATCTCGTTTCATTTTGTTATATCTTAAATAATTTTATACTGCAACATAAATGTACTTTAAATTCATCATTTTAATGACAAAAAATAATGTTATTTAAATGTAATCCTAAGAAAAAATAACGTATTGTGCACTAAAAAGTAGCTATGATTGGTAAATCCTAATTTTTCACCATTTTGCACTGTCAAGCCAGGGAAATATTAATTAGAATTTGAACTCCTTTTGAAAAAAACACAAATTTTTAATCAAGATTGAAATATATAATTGATATGTAGTTTTCTATTGTTGGCGAGAATTCGTGAACTTTGGCGCTAGTTTTTCCTGGGCTAAAGGAATTTTACACTTGTAACAAAGTGATTTTACAATGCACGTACATATTTCATGCATGCATATTTTTTTATATTTAGAATGTTAATAATATTAGTTCTTATTAGAATATGATTTTTTTTTCAATATTCTAAATTGTTCCTCTTTTTTACCTTAGAAAATCTTCCGATGCTTATAATCCTTGCCAGTGTCATAGGAGGCATCGTTTTCATCGTGTCTGTTACAATCGTCATAATCCTTTGCTTGAGGAGGAAGTCTGTTATAAAAGGTAAGGTGATTCGATTAAATATTCGATGGCGATCGTTACACATATGCTATAGCAACAATGACGTGAAAAACTATTTTAATATATTATCGATTAATATTGTTTGGAAATGCAAAATGCAAGATGGAATAAATAAAAGTCAAAGAATAAATATTCGATTTTTTTTTTTTTTTTTTTTTTTTTTTTTTTTGGTGTGACATGTCATAAAATAAATTATAATATCCATTCTTTTTCGTCCAAATTTAAACCAAATTCACTTTTTTTAGAACATTTTGTGTCCCTAAAAATGTACATGCTTATATTGGTATAGTAATTTAATTGATGTGAAAGCTCAATTAAAATATAGTAATTGTTTTTTGACAAATTATTCAGGAAAAATATTTTATGCCGTTAGATTCAATTTTTAACTGGGATTTATTTTTTAAGTGAAAACAATAGCTTTATTGAAATTAAGTAATTCATTTTTACCACCCTTTCTTATAAACATTTCCTAATCCTATACCTCATAACGAAGCAAAATTTTAAAATTAAACAAAAAAATTATCATAATAATGTAAGTATTATTATAATAATTATTTTAAAATGATGTTACGTGTATAAAATTTTAGAACATTAAATTAATAATTATTATAAATATTTATATCTTCTATTCAGTTCTTTCTAATTGATCGATAAAAATCTACAAATCCACATTTATTGAAAAATAGATAAATACATTTAATTTCTTTGTATAAAAGTGGATAAATTTTATGCTATATTTGCATCTTCTTAATTCTTGCTATTTAAAAAAATGTTTCTGTAACAATATAGATTTGTTTTCGATTAGCAATTCTTCACTTCTTTGAAATCTTTTGAAAATGGGCATCGTTTTTCTGAATAAATTAATCGAAATGCATCATGAACTTGTATTGTTCGAAAATAACTGGCAAGTATGTAAATTTTTCATCAAAGAATAATTTATCTATGACAATGTATACTGCAAAACTTTATTTAATCTAACCCTTTCCTATAAACATTGAGACTCGTTATGTTACAAAGAAGGAACGGAAATTTTCAGAAACTTTGCCAGATTCTATTTTTACCAAGTGCAATTTTTCATATTTCTTCTTTTTTTTTTTACATTATTATTTTAACCTTGTTCCTTCAACGATGCATCGTGAAAATTTGTAAAAGCGCTGCGATATATTTCAAGTCCCTCGGATACAACGACCTGTCTTAATCTATCTAACATAATAACCCGCCGTGTGCTTTATAAATATTTTCTGACAAGACCATTACAAGAAGTTTTTTCCCTCTGGTGTAGGGAAAAATTCGAGGTTAGGGATTTCAACACATTTCAAATGTTCCGCCTAATATGTAAAATTTTTAGTCGAAATATTTCATAATAAAACCGAAACCTTATATAATAAAATTAATTTGTATGTAATGATTTTTTCCCAAAGCCTTTAATAATATCTTGGAAACACTGCGTTTTCCTGTTCAATGATAATGATACAATTTAAATAAATAGAAATATATTATTTTTCTTTTATAAAGGTATTTTTCCTTCGTGATATTCTAATAATTGTGCTAGTAATAATAGTGCACATGATGTTTGCGATAATGCTATAAAGTTAATAACAACCTATCCTATCTATAACAATAGATAATTATTATATCAGACATGGCCAAACGCTATACAGATAGTTTCTTTTTGATTCATGTAGAGCATCTATCTACCATCAATTTGCTTGTTCTTTTGCGCCATACAGAAATACATTTATGATTTAATATTTGAGTCCGTTGGAATTTTCTCCATCAGTTCTGTATTTTTGACGAATTTCATTGCTTAGAAATAATTCCTGAATGTAGAAAAATGTTAGGGAATACTACTTTAGGGAAAAAAAATGGTACTACGTAAAAAATTCCCTTTTTGTCTGGGTGGAGACCATAATAAGTGAGGAGTATCAGGACTTGAATTAAGTAGGGGTTGTAAAGCAACGTATAATTGACAGTTCTGCCCTATAGTTTGGAAAAATGGCCACCTCAGGGACAGGAGTAGATGAATAGTTCTCCGGAAGCATCAATAATATTAAAGGTGGGAGTCAAAATCTATGTCTAGTACAGTAGCCATTTATATAGTTACTTCCATATTTGAGACGTAATGATCATGTAGTGGGTGTTGCTGTTGATCTTATAACCATTTCATTCGAATTTTTTATTTTTTTATTTTTTTTTATTTTTATTTTGTCGCAAATAATTTGTACCAACGCGATTACGGCTTGGTTATTACCGTCCATTTGTCATTTGTTACAGACCTCTTGAAATTGACATTATTTGTTCTTGTAACTGATTATGCTTGAGAGTAATTCAGTGGTGAAATTTTTCTAAATGATAGCTAAGTTTTTACTTATTAGTAACTAACTTGTGATTCATTATCTTCCACTCACTCAAACATACTTTTAGTTTCCAGTATCATCAATCAAATGAATATTGGATCTGGATTTAATATTTGGTTTATTCGGAATAAGATTGATAAGCGTTTGTGTTGAGAAATTTTGGTTAGTTAAATGAATGCCAAATTTGATGAAAATAAAATGACCCTTATTTTTATTCGTACTAAAAAAATCAAAGACATCTTAATATAAGAAACAAATTTATAAATCTAAATTTTCTCGAACTAGAATTCAAATTTATTTCAATCACTTTGATTTTTTTTTATTAAATATAAAGCTCTCCTTTATTTTAAAAGTACATTAATGAGTCAAAATTTAAAAATCTTTCAATCCAAAGCAATTATAAAAGGGCTTTTTTCAAAAATATTTCTTAAATTTATTAAAATAAAAGATATAAACTATTATTAGAATATTATTTAAAAGTCTCACATTGCTTTTACCTTAAATAAGTGAGGATTTACTTAAGAATTCTTTCATTTTTATTTAATATTATAATTTACATATTAGGAATTTTGTATTAAAAAAAAGTGATTTAAGTAAAATTAAGTTATTCATTTCTCGCTTAACTCATTTAAAATAAAATAACTCGCTGCTTTAATGCTTAAAAATTAATCCAATCGAATTCCTATTATTTTAATGATAAGATTTTTTTCTGTTCAATTATTTAGGATTAAAGGCAATTTATTTAAATAAATGTCTCATTCAAGTTATTTCACTAAGGGCGCTTTAACTGTACTTCAGGATTAAATTACCATTAGTATTTTGATGTTATGTAATATTCTTTTTTCAATTCTAATAATTATTATTTATGCAAGCACACACGAATAACAAATGCGACTCTTGAATTGTAACTTAAAAATATCTCGAATTTATTACTTTTCTATATATGATTAAGATTTGAATTTTTGAATGATATTTTTTAAAGCATTTCGTATTACTGTTCCACCTATTCCGGTTATCTCATTGCCTAAATTACAGTATGAGATTTAGTTCCATTTACATTTTTAATCAATTAAAAGCTAATGGAGTTTTGCTTGGAATTTTATTTTTTGATTTTAGTAAAAGAAACCTGAATCTTACATTTAGAAGTATTTTATGAATCCCATGCAAAGAAACAAGTTCATGTATTTAATAAAACTTAAATTATTAATTTAAAATTATATTTTTGCTTTGAATTTTATTTTTTTTCATTTCATGCTGTATCTCACACATAGAAACATTTTGACAAAATTTAAATTTTAAAAATTGAATTTTGTGGATTACAACATTGCAATTTTCATTTGCGTGTAACTATGGTTATTAAGGAAATGTAAATCGGAGGAAATTTAATATTTTTCATAACCAATAAACTGAAAAAAATGGCTTGTGTCGCTGCAGATTTCAATATTTTATGAAAGTCGCTAACTTTCAAAACTCATTTCATTTCCCAAACAAATATTACTTAGTTTAAAATGCTGTACAGGTCCAAGACTACTCTAACTACTTGTATTCTCCGAAAATACTGTTTTCTTTAAATGGGAAACACCTTGGAATTTAAACAAGAAATTACTGCACACACACACTACCACTAGCAAGCTATTCCATTGAATTCAAAAGGATTTAATATAAATTTTGCGCGAAACGAGGAAAGAACCAACATTTTTCTTTTTATTCCTTTTCTTATTTACCGTTCACTAGCGTATTACAAATGAAGCTAGTGAAAAAAAAAAGTATCTGACTTCAATCTCATTTTATTCTGGCGAAACAAATGCAAATAACAGTAATAATACATGTTTTCCCTTTTTGTTTCTTTTTTCCCTCTTTATTCTAACTATTCCTTTTTGCGTTGTTATTATTATTTTATTTTACTCATCTTTCCGGGAAAGATACGAATTTTCATTTATTCGCAACTGTAACCGTTGAATATACCATTCGAAGTCAGCAATAATAATCCGGGACATTTCAATTTAAAGCTCAAAAGGGATTTTCCCTTTTTTTTAATTTTATTTATTATTTTATTTTTTTAATTTTCGCATTTTCTTCTGAAAAGTCAGTGAAACAAATGAATCGGAGATAATTTTCCAAATTATAAAAAGGAGCATAATTATTTTGTTTGTCGGAATAATAATAGTTTTTATTATTTTCCCCCTCCAGCTTATCAGGTGTCGAAATTGTTAAAATAATTGTGTATAACTGAACGTTTATTTGTATTTTTTTTTTTCTTTCATAACAAAAGATTTGGCTTCGCAAGTGAAACAAGCAATAACACTAAAGAAACATTCGAAATTGTGCCTCTGCTGTCGAGATTAATAATTGATCAATCGTGAAAATGGCGAGAAAAATGAATGAAAATTCGAATTTGGCGACAAGTGGCGTAAGTCATGATCTCGCAGAGTTGACGCATAAACCATTCGAAATTTTAACTACGTTGCCAAATTTTGGCATTGAATTCTTTTGATCATTGCAGATTTAAGCCACTTGTCACATTAAGACAGACTGTAATTCATAATATGCGTTACATAACCGAAGTAAAGAATCAAATTGCATATGCTGACATTTTTTATTTATTTTAGAGTCAGAAATACAAAAAAACAATAATTTAACAATCAAATTCGTATTGTAAAATGAATTTAATGCTTACATTTTACTGAGTATTTTCCTTTTTTTTATTGATAATAATCATATAATTATCTAGACTTCCTCATGAGTATAATTAATAGTACTTTACTGCGATGAAAAATGTAAATTATCTTGATAATATTAAAGTATTTTATTTTATAATATATATAATTAATAAAATTAAAATTTTTAACATTAATAAAAAATAAAACAAAACATTAGTATTTTTTCCAATCTTCTTTTTCGTGAAATATTTTTAAAGCTTTATTAAATCTTGCGAAAATGTGTAGAATTTAACGTACGTCATATAATATATAATTTGGATGTAATAATTATAAAATTTTATTGGAGAAAAAAAAGGCACAACACAAAAATAATTATGAATCAACAATAACATGTATTTAAATATTTTTGTCTCTTTAAGATTATATTTATTTTTTTTATATTTTGCTCATTAAAGCCTGTACGTTCAATCATTCACCAACCAAATTTATTTTAAACAAAATTTGGTTAAAACAAATCTAGAATCTGAGAAAATTATCTACGAAAGCTTTTGATCTTTTTGTTATTTGAAAATAAGCATCATTATATTTAGCCTTGAATATATATATATATTAAAGCCTTTTATTCACAAATTTCACTAAAACATGGTACAGATAAAATAGAATTCTTGAATTCTTTCTCTTACATAACTTCAGTGAACAGTTTTGTTAAAAAAATCTGTCAAATTTAACTTTCTCTTTTTTATAAGTTAAAATATTTTCTGCTTTAGTGATTAATATTTTTCAATCATTATTTATTCATTATAAGAATAATTACTTTGAAATTAATAATTATAAGCTTTTCAAATTAATATTCCTAAATTTTATTATTTTAATACTTCATAAGAAAATTAACCAACATTTTATTTTCGTCAGTTTTAAATATGAATTTTGAAAGCAATCAAAAGATTTTTGGGATTTGAAATTGTATTACTTAAAATCTACTGCTAATTATTAATATCGTTTCCGAATTATTTCTATAGTTAATGACATATATAACAAGTTATTTATGATTTAAAAGAACATTTATTTGGTTTTTAACTGAAGCAACATTTAACTCATCGCCAAAAGATGGATTATGAATTCAATCTATTGATACTCATTTTCATTAAAAGAGATTTCGAAATTTACTTTACAGCCTTTCCCTGATGAGAGCTGATACTTCACTTTGAGATACCAAAATAATTGGCCCCATTTACACCATTCTCCGCGTCATCGCCAATTTCCCGTCACCAAGCGCCAGAGATTCCCAGTTTGCTTTCCTGCACGCAAAGTTGTCACCAACAGTGACAACTCGTTAGTCTTTAAAACAGAATAACAGTCTGCTGGTTCCTGTGGACTTCCACCTATTTAAACACGTTTGCAGCTGTAAAATCAATAAGAACCTCACGCTAATCAACGCGGCATCCAAGAATTGAATTCCAAGTTCCCACGGGTGCAAAGTCTTTGTCTAATTTCTGAAACGTTTCGTCCTCCATCCTCCTCCCCCACCCCTCTGAGTAATCAACCCGAGCAGCTTTTCCGGTTCTAAGTTATTAGTTAACGCTTAAGGAAATGATCGATTTTGCTGCCACCGGATAAGTAGTTACTCCACTATCTTTCATATCACAATCTACAGAGATGAAGCTCTTCCGCTACTAAATATCCAGGGAAGAAATTTTAAGTGCTTAATTCAATTGAAACGGCACTAATTTGATCTGACTATATAATATACTTCCATGATTGTTGTTCCAGTTTTGCTAAATAGATGAGTTATGCCAACGTGTTTACCAAAAATGCATTAATTGTCTTTTGAGTTAAAATAAATCTAAACGATAGAAAATATAATGTCACAAAAGATAAATGTTTGTTTTTTTTATTCTTTAAATTCATTTATATTTAATTAGGTATTATTGATTATTGATAGAACATATAGAAATATCGAAGAATGCAAATTTAATGTCTAAACAAGAAGGAATTTAAGTAATAAAATTTGATTTCTTTATGAATATGATTAATTTGTCACCAAAAATGGGTTTTTTGTATAAGTATAATTAGAATAACCATACTGTATATCGTCGTGAACTTATTGAGCCGACATTAATATTAATACATGGTCTATTTTTTTCAATCATTTAATTTTCATTTGTAGCTTAGATAATAATAATTTTTCTTGCCGGATACCAAAAAAATTATGTGTGTTAACTGAAAATTGTATGGGAAACACCAAATTTATCTGCTTTGATTATAAACATTGTTTGTTTTCGTGCAATAGTACGTAAATTCGCACGGGTGCTGTATGATGCAGACAGCCAAATTCTGATTTTTTTTTTTTTTTTTTTTTTTTTTTTTTGGCGGATTTTTTTATTAATTTGGCATCCTGGTTTTCATTACGTCATAGATATGGAAACCTATAAGAATTATGCCGAAGATTCTATTTTGGCAGCCCTAATATTTACGTCATCGCACATGTCACAATACACCACTTTGGCAACATTTTTTTCATCGCCAAAAAAAATCTGAATTTAGCATCCTGGATTATACGGCATCTGTGCCCATAAAACTAATAAGCAAGATCTCAAATCCCCATGGCTAAAATATATTTAAAGAATTAATTAAATATTATTTAATTGACACCAAATAATACAAGTAACATGAAATTAAATTCAATTTTCATGACTAAATATGCTAACCATTAACTAGAATAATGATAATATAATTTAATTTTTTTTAAAAAATTGTAAATTAAAATTAAATAATTCACAATTACACATCTGATCACGATTGTCAAAAATTGAATTACCTCAAAATACTAGTGATGTAGTTCTCATATAATATTTTGATTCATTTTTTTATCTGAAATTCGTATGTGTGCCATTACTTTTAGAAAATCTTCAAATATAAATGTATCCAAACTATATATTAAAGATTTATCAATAATTTCAGCCTTTATTAAAGTTCTCAATTCCGGAGTGTTGTTTCGTAGAATTATCATTACCAAAAATTTTGTAATATGAAACCATAGAGACTCATAAAAACCTCTAACTGTTAAAATTGTCATTATCGTTTTGCTTTCCCTAACTTATTACATAAATTACAATGTAAATTTAATGAAAACATAAACATACATAGTTACTAAACTAAGATTTTTTTGTTACAAAAGTAAATCTACAAATAACAACTACATTTTTAACTATAAAATTCTATTGCCAAGTAGCATAATTTTCTTGTAGAAGTAATGAGCATGCATACAAGCCATTACTTTTTGCATATTAAAATCAAACTATTGATACAGCTCAAATTTTGCGGAATGATATGCATTGTTGATACTAATGCGATAATTTTAATTTGAAGGTTACAATAACCATACTTTTTTTTCCTGGGAAAGAAGATCATTCAAAGTTCATTTTCATATTGGAAACAAAAATATTTTCTATTGTTTTAGAATTAGAACTAATATTGCGAGAAATGCTGCATTTTTATTGGATTCTGCTTTTAGAAAAATAAATTACTCCTATTGGTAGATATGCAGTTTTAAAATATCACTTATAAAGTTTCATTTCATTTAAATGTGGCTTAGGTTCACTTTAAATGTTGATTTCTGACTTATATATAAACGTAAATAAGTTAATAGAATACTTCTAAAATAAAAAAGTTATAAGTATAAAATAATTTCAATAATTTTCATCTCAACATATTAGACGTAAATAATTTCTTATAATTTATATATTTAAAAAAAATCTTAAATATGTTTATTAGACTAATTATGACAGTTTTGCTTTTTAACGTTAAATGAATAGA
This sequence comes from Latrodectus elegans, assembly GCA_030067965.1. Taxonomy (NCBI): domain Eukaryota; kingdom Metazoa; phylum Arthropoda; class Arachnida; order Araneae; family Theridiidae; genus Latrodectus; species Latrodectus elegans. The sequence goes on from CM057811.1 coordinate 77,840,584, forward strand.
AATTTATCTCCAATGAGAGATTTAATGTATTTCAGATTATTTAAAACGGCTTTAGTTAATATATCCCTTTAAGGCTCTTGAAAACATTCTCTAGAATTCTTAAAACACTCTAAAATTCTAAAAAGAAATAGAAAAGATGAGAATTCTTTTATATCGGCAAAACAATTTATCCTAAAAAATATTGTTATTTTTTTTAGAAGTGAACAGTTTATTTTTTGAACTTTTTTTTTCTTGCGAAAACACAGAGGATGATTGAAAAATATTCTTATCTGAAAATACTAGTAAAGTAAACTTTAAATTGTAACTAAAAGAATATTTCGAAATAGCTTACATTTATATATATATTTGATTGTACACGTTTTATTTAGATCTACATATAGCAACAAATGATACTTCAACCCATTCATTTTTATCATTAGAAATGTAGTCCTACTTTTATATACCAATTGTTTTTAAAAAAAATTAAAAAGTAATTAATTACTTGATTTGGTTATTAAATCAATAATGATTGGAAATGAATATTCTAATTAGGTAATATGATTTTATTGATTCAAATCGAAAAAGAAATCCTTTCGTTTAAATTTCATTGTCAATAAATTTAAATCATTTTTAAAGATAATAAAATTTTAAAAGTTGGAATTGTAAAATCGTACACGTTGTTATCTTTAAATGTCTTGTTTCATTGCGCGTGTGTCATTGCTCATTAAAAATAACGTCATAAATAACTTCGAAGTTTTTATTATAATCAATTACTCAATTCTGCGGCCACTGTTGCATGAAGTGTTGATATTAGTTTTATTTCGGTATTTCTTTTCAGATACTCTTACTTTCATAGACAATGTTTCTACCATCCTAATAAATTCTCTTTGAATATTCTTTGTGATAAGATGAGCTGTTGCAAAGAAAATTCTTCAATTTTGAATATACAGTGGGTGATCAGTTAATGAACAGTTCGGATTGCGAATGAATCAGATAACGAACTCTTTCACGAAAAAAAAGTTTGTGTTCGGACAAAGAACACATATTTGGATAACTAAAATGAATTCTAACGAATATTTCTCGGAGCATAATGTACTGAGTTGCCCAACCCAAATTACCGAAATTTGATTTTCACAAATATAGTTCAATCGCTTGTTGCTTACCAATTGAATTTCAAAACTTCATTTTGATGGCTTCTCCTCGCCTTATTCATTCCCTGTTTCATACTTAATAACTGAAATAACGAATACCGCACAGCAACTGAAAGAATGATATTTATCACTTTGCAACGACAATGCTATGAATTACTTCAGGAAAATCCTGAAAAAAAAGAGAAATACAATCGACATTGAACATGTTCTTTAAGCCTTATAAAAAAATTAAAAAGAGACGGATTAATATGTAAAACCCTATGTATACATTATTTTTTATGAACTTAATAAGAAATTATACATCCTTTTTTAATTTCGTTTTTATGGTTCTTAAAAGAATTAATCGATTTTATAAAAAAAATCTATGGTCAATCAATGATTGGTTAGCAAACATAATCTTGTAACAGATTATGCTCGTTAACCGAACACCCACTTTTTTTTTTTTTTTTTTTTTTTTTTTTTTGTTAAATTGAGCATGTTTTTAGGCAATTTTTATTCTTGTTCACACAGATATTCAAATTGGTAAAAACTCATTTTATGTAAGATGGAATGGAAATCGATTAACTTTTAGGCTTATTTCAATAAAGAGAAGTAATACATCTTATTTTTTTAAGTTTTAATATTATTTTGTTACATTTTTTTTAATTTCTTCCCAGACAACACAAAAAAAAAAAAAAAAAAAAAAAAAAAAGAATGAGAGGCTCTTGATTTCTGTTTTTTTGATTTTTGCGCTTATTATTTCCAGATGAGGAGTATGGGTCAGAGAAAAAAACCAAACAGTCCGACTCGGCGTCGTCCGGGGACTCGGACTTTAAGGCCGAGATCCGGACCGCCTCTTCCCTCTCCAACAATGAACATGACCGGAGCTGGGAGGAGAATAGTGACCGGGCAGCTCAAGACAACATTTACAAATACAATCCCGGCGACTACACGGAGAGTAGCTTCCCACCCAAACCGGTAAGACATTCCTCAAGTCTCACGGCTCTCTCTTCGGTCCGTGGGCTCTCTCTCTCTCTCTCTCTCTTCTCTCTCTGTCTCTATTCTCACAATTTTGCCTCAACGGAATTTTCCGAAGATTAGGCGAAGAAAAAAACGCCTCCTGAATGTATCGTTCATTTTTAGTATTGTAAACAACATCTCATATTGGAATAACCCCATATTTTTTTAAATATGGGAAATTAAAGTTTTTGTTTGTGATTCAGTACTTTTCCATTATACCCCCTCTTAATGATTTTAAAGAACTAACTTCTTGTGGAAAAGCGTAAAGAATATAACGTAAATACGATGCTTTTATTGGCTCAAAATTTTATTTTAAATCTAATATACATCAATCGATATTTTTTTCCATAAAGTGGTTGCTTCTTTTGTTGTAGTTGAGATCCTGATTATACCATTTTATTACTATTCTCATTGGTTTAAAATATGCATGACGTCAGATAATATTTCACATTATACATCGTATTAAGACGGCGTTGTCAATCCGACTTGTCGACGAATTTGCTGCCTGCCTTCAAATCACATTTTTCAAGCGGCAGCAAACAAGCCGAAGTTCATCATCAAATGTCTGAGAATAGTGTCGAAGTTCATTTTGTTAATAAAACGATTTCTTATATAAAGAGACAAGCACCCTGTTTGAGAAGTCGTTTTCCATGGATTCAAGCCATTAACACATGGACAATAGCAAGTAGAAAAAGCAAAATTAAACAGACATGACCAAGCATTCACTTTTCAATTAGTTTAAATTGGCAAGGATGATTTAAATTTTTAAAAATTTCATTAATAACTAGAATTTTAAATTAATAATTCCAATATCTGTAAACAACTATCTGCCTTGCTTACGCCAACATTTTTTTTTTTCAAAAATTGATTAAAAACTGATAGACAATGGTAAACATGCTGAACAAAGCTAAAGCTAATTGGTGGAAAAAATTGTTTAGTGATAGATTTGTTGGTTAAAAGAACGATTACGGTTACAAATCACCAAGAACAAAAAATAGCCGAATACAGCAAAATTTAATTTTGTTTCATAAAAAAGCAACTATTACGTTATACCAACGCAAACGATCACCAATGCAATTAATTGCTAAACAGTTTCCACCAAAAAATAAACATTGGTAAATAAATAATATTCGTCAATAAATGATTATTATTTAGTTTATATATGCATAAATAAAATTTTGGATTATTTTTTGGTAATTCCTAAAATCTTACATTTTTAAGCAATACACGATTCATGTAAATGGAATATTTACAGCAATAATTTACAATTTTTTTTCCTTTCCCGTTACGGGGATTATAATGGAAAAGTACCTGTGTCTGCTCCAATATTAAATTTGTCCAAATAATTTTATTTTCTATTTCAAGTTTATAAAAGCCGAAATTTAAATAATGATAAATTTTTGAAGGCCTATAATACATGAAATTAGTTATGAATGTTTAAATAATTCTAACAGAAATAATCTACTATAAAAAGGAAGAAATAATTTTCCATGTCAATATTAAGACTTTGTACCGAATTTATAATGTACCTGAATGAAAGATAAGCTTTCTCTAAATCAGCAAGCACAGTTACAGTTATCAATTCAATTTATCATTCATATGTTTCAAAAGAAAAATTAGAGGTAAAAGATATATGTATGCATTTATATGCAGTTTTACTGCATACATGCATGAAAAAAATTTCAAAATTTATTTGTAAAGGGTGATGTTTTTCTCATTGAAGCAATGATTGGTTTATTTTTTCAGAATATTTCCATTAAATCTTTTTCTATTATTATTTTCACGTAAAACATCTTTTTTTTTATTTTAAAACTTCATAAAACTTTAAAACAAATATAGAATAACAGTTAATTTTAAAGAGAAATTTCTGACAGATTGCATAAATCTTAAATGAATGTGAGCATTTATTTGTATTTGCATTCATTTAACTATTACTTATCTAAAAATTCATAATTTTAAAAAATATCTCTTTTAATTAAAATATTGATGTTTCAAATTTTCTCTTATTAAGAAAAGAATAAAATATTATATGCATAATTTTAATAAAGTAGAAAAATGTTTTCTTTTACATTTTAAGGTAATTCTAGATATCTATTTGGTTCATTTAAACGTTTTCCCAAATATAGTATTTGTTTTGATCTTTCAATTAAAGTGATATTGGGAATAATTATAAAAATTGAGAAGAATATGTTTTTAGTATTGAAATTGTATAAAAAATATATTATGATCAATATGAATATATTCCCACGAAATTACATTTAATAATTTTTTCTAGAAGAATTTCTTCAATCATTAGCACTGTTTGCAAAGAAATATTTGCATAAATCTATCATAATTTCATATTAATACATTCTGATCTTTTTACTTTTTAATCACTTTCATGCACTTTTAAGCTTTATATTGCACATTTTTGCATGCTTATAGACACAGTCACAGTTAATTTAAAATTATTTATTATTCCATAAAATTGTGGTTTTCAAATTATTTGATTTAATTAAAAGAAATCAATGAGAATGATTCATTAATTTTTAAGATTTTTCAAAAGATTTATAATGTATTGAAAATATCATGCTTAAATTAAAATCGAACTCCTTTAAAAATTTTATATAAATATATATTTACTTTTATGATTGAATACTAAGAAAACAATGAAAATAATTTTTTTTTTCTTTTTCCGATTTTACCTGTTCAATATTTCTTAAAACACATAAAATAACTAAAGTTGTTAATATTTCAAGAAATTCCCAACGTTCTATTTACCTGTTTATCAATTGATAAATTTTTAGAGAAATTCCATAAACAAAATATACAAATCCATTTAAAAATGTTTTTTTTTTAATTGAAGTTTAAAAAAATTAATAGATTACTTATTAATCATTTTTAATTTTTTTTTATTTTTACTAAATTAGTTTACGTTTTATAAAAGTAAAGGGGTATTGAGCTTCGTTTCGTTTTATTTATTAAGTTTAAAAATCTATCAAAAATTTAAAAGTTTAAGTTTTACGTTTAAGCTGCTATATCAACTCATTAAAATTTTTATTGAGTATACAGTCTTGAAAGTCTGAAAAATTAAATTTCTTTTGTTTCATAGTGTCGCCATCTAGAGGATATATCTGGAATAAATTATATTTCAATATAATGTAGTATTTCAAAATCTATCTTTTAATTCATTTTTTTAATATTTAACTTATAAAAAAATTACAAAAAATAGAATGCAGTTTTTAAAATATGTGTTATTTTAAGTATGTAAGTTTAACTGAAAATCAAATGGCGGAATAAGGGACCATGGGATTTTTAAAAAAAACTTTTTATATGAAAGAATATCTATAGATTAAATATTTAAAATCTCCTGATTTAACAGTTTTGGTAGGTCTTTTGGTATCGGAGTCACTCAGGTATTTAACGCTGAATGAAAATATAGTATATATTTTCATTCATTCATGAAAATATAGTATATATTTTCATTCACAAGAAGTATACTAATTATAATAATGTGCCTGTAATCAACTAACGCTTACGTAATTCATTTACATGATTACATCATATTAACCCTTGTAACTAGTTTTTGTATTCCTCGTGTTTCATGTTTACTAATCTTGCTGTGAATTGCCCATGACAAATCTTAAGAATACTACTAATTATTTTCTTCGAACATGTCACACCAATGATTTGTTTTAAATTCATTAAACGATAAAAAAAACTTCGGTGTATTTAAAATTAAATTTGTGATATATACATTGCAATCGAATGAATTATTGATCCACGCATTCTGCATTTCCCTTTCATCACCGGCGATTTTCGCCTGCTGTCGATTCTTGATGATTGTCCTTCTCCTCAACAGGCATGAGTGAGGTAAGGCAGACTCTCCAACCCATCGAACCAACTTCCGGGTTGACCAACAACCGTCCTCACTTCTACTTCAACTACCAACACAACAATCATCAACTCGACTCTCGGGGGTTCCCCAGGGCCTCGTCTCCTTCTCAGCCTTCTTCTTCACATACCCTTCAACCTTCCTACATTCTAAACAACAAGCCTCCGCTCGAGTCTGGAGAATCACCATCTCGGACTCCAGACCTCACAGAATGTGTTTGGGGTCTGTGTTTCCTGATCGTTTGCTTGACCGCTGTCCCCCCACTGCATGCGCATGCACCTCGCTTGGAATGTTATATCCGTGACATAAACATGTCTATCAGTGGATATGATTTTATGTGCATTTATGCGTTTTGTACTTGCATGCCTTCATGTAGGATGTCCTGCTTTAATCCATTTACTGTTCAAAAGCATTAGATTCATTCTTATTTCATTTTCTTCAAACATTCATACTTAAAATACAGTATTGTGCATTAGAGTGTGGAAAGCATTTTCTTGTCACGTTAATTAGTGAATTAAATCAGTACTGTTTCCTACCAAATCTAGCTGAGTCCCCAGAAAAGCAACATTAGAACTTGCACCTTTTTATTAAAATCGGGGGGGGGGGAGATCGTAACTGATTTAGCTTTAAGGCATCGAAAATCTCTCATTTTGAACAAAAGATATTACAGAAATTGGCCGGTGTGTTTTCTCTGAATTCAACATGAAAACTGGATCTGTCATGTTAATAAAAAGTAAGATTTTAAATCCTATCTAGTTGTGCATCCGATTAAACAAAGTATTTTCTTCATCAAGTTTATCGATGTCGTTAAAGCAGTACTAGATCTCACTCAAATTAAAAGGGACATTACATAAACTAGCAGTACCATCGTTTAGCGTAAGTGCTTGTACCTTTTTACAATGGCTGATAGTAAATATTGTAACCAGAATTGAATAAAGACGTACTAAATTATTATTTTTTACTAAACAATATTGCCGAGTATTAATCATTGAGTATTTGGTTTAAATATAACATAAAAATGCATTTATTTAATTAGAAGAAGATTATTTATTATATAATTTTGCAGCATTTTACAGAAGTTTCAGAACTGATTGGCTTTAATTTCAAATGTATGTATTGTGAAGAGTAGTTACCAAAATTTCATATACTTAATCATGTGATGATTAGTTAGATACGACACAAAAGTTCTCAAAATTATTAAAGGCTTATAGCAAAATTGATTAAAAATATTTAGCAATTTGAAGAAAATAATGCCACACACGCATTTGACTAAAGGAATAATAAGTTTGTATATATTAAAGTATAATATATTCATCATTTAATAATTTTAGGTAATGTATTAAAAGAAACAAAAAAGAAAATGAATGGATGAAGTGAAAATATTTTCTTAAATCCACAGCATGACACTAGCTTTGCATGTTTTTGTTATGATGAATGTCTATATAATTTTTACCATTTTAAATTCCTTAATTTTATATCTATGAATTGTAATATTTCAATCAATTGTAATTTGCCGCTTATTTCGAATTCTATCAGGTTCACATAATCTCGAAAGATAGCAATTTCTTAGATAAAATCAGCTAAGCCAAAGATTCGGTACCTCAAAATTTTGGTATATCAAAGATTCTAGCCGTAAACCAAAAGTTGGTCGGATTTTTCCAATATTCTGGAATAAATTATTCTATCAAATAATTATTTCCAATTTTTTTTTCTTCTTGCAGAGGTAAAGAAAAGTTAGTTCTCTTTTGATTATATTCATCTAGAAAGGCTATAAAAGAATTGAAGAATATTTTTCAAATACTTAAGTTTATTTTTATTTTTAGTATAAATATTAATGTATACTAAAGTGCATGAACTCGCATTTTTAGTCATTTGATTAGGTAGCTTTTGGACTGAAACAAAATTCTGTTTCTCATGAATGAAGGTAAAAATAATTTAGAGAATTAGAAAAATAGTAAACTCTCTTATATTTATTACGACATAACATATACATAACTTAATGAAAAATAAGAATTCTTACATTAATTTGTTTCTTTGAGTAGAACCAAAATATAGCTCATTTTATTGCATCAAATATAATATTATCAAATATTAAATAATAATTTCAATTCTGTAATTATTATGTCCATCAGTTTATTCAGTTCTAATTCTTTTCATTTGTTATTCAATATTCTTTAGGAAAGCCAAGTTAACAACGGCTACATCCCGTACGTGGACTACACTCGTGATTACACCCCTCCAGCCGTCCCACCCACAGGTGGCGTCCGAGACAGCATCTATGGCAGTCCACCCCAATCACTGAGCGACCTCACTCATACTGTGGATCCCCGATACAGAGCACAGTACGGGAATCCGTACCTGCGGACTTCTGTCTCTAATCTGCCCCCGCCTCAATCACAAGGAGGCGTCTTCATGACATCTACATGGGGCGGTCATCCAACTAGCCCTTCGTCACCGGCGGCCGCTGGTCAACAGCCCAGCTCTCAAGCACAGAATCGGTACATCACTGCCCAGCAAACCCAGACGCAACTGAAGCCGGGCACGCTGGCCACACACGTCTGACGCTAGGCTCGGCAGAAGAAGCCTGCAGCACACAAAACTCGACGACTTGGGGACGAATTTGTTCGACTTTTCTATTCAAATTCTTGTGAATGTTGTCCTCAGTGATTCCGATAAGGGACGAAACTGTATGGAATTGTAAACACCTCAACTCTCTTGTTCGATTACCACTTAATTCCGTTCGGTACTCAGAGGGCTTCCAATCACAGCCATCCCACAGAGCCAACGGAATTAAATCTCCATCGCTAGTGATGTGATGGGAAAACGATTAACGATTATTATGACACTTGATACCACTATCAAGACATTCGTCCCGAAGAAAAGAATTTCCTTTCGTTTCGTTCATGCATGTTTTGAAAACGAGGAGCTTGCCACGTCCGGATATATATTAAAAACTGCCTTGTGTATATCAAAATAAAATTGCTAAGTTATGTATAAATACCCTCAAAAGACTGATAGATTCTCGGATGCCTAGGTATTAAAAAGTCTGTTATGTATTTAACTATGCAAATTACTTTTATGATTGTTGATATTTATAAAACGCTATCAAGTAACTGATATCGTGATTCCTATTCCGATGATTGAAGATTATCATGGACTCACCCTGTAGAGACGCGGCAGAGTACCGAACCCTTTGCCTCGTGTGATTAGTCACAGACGAAACTAAAACAATCTCCGGTGAAAAAGTAATCAGCTCTGACAAAAGGTTACTACTCCACTTCAGATTATAAACTGGAACAGACATTTTTAGAGTACGAGCTCCAGTTTAACTGTGCCACTCCAAGCTTAACTTTGGACACTTGTATTTCCTTCCCGCCAATCTTTGTTTCAAACTATGTGGAAATTCATTTATTTCATATTATGAGAGACTTAAAAAAAAAAAAAAAAGGAACTTATTAAAGATAAATACGTGTATAAAAAATATTATAAATTTAAATTTAAAAGGTGCTTTTTACCGTTTTCTGCTGCCTGATGTCGTAGAAAATTCCTACCCATAATGCATGGTCTCTTACTTATCAGTCATGTTCTTTCATTGTCATTTGAACTACAGAAGAATAAAAGAATCTCGTGGTTAAGTATGACTAAGACTTATATTCAACTTAAACAATACTTGTTTGTATTAATGTCTTTTTATCTTTCTAAGTAAAAATAAAATATTAAAAAAGATAAAAAAAAAAAAAACTGGCTATCGAGAGAAATACATGGGGCGAATATTATTGTAATGCCAATATTCGGCTTCAACGCCTTAAAAATTTCAGTATTGAAATCTTTTTAATTTTCCCAAAGATCGTATGTGCCACTTTACTAGCATTCTTGTTTGAATCCCTTATTTGTCATCAATATTTCATTTCCTGTCTTATGCTCACAATTTTTTGGCTGTGATTGTAATTGTTTTTTACACATATAAAATAAATAATAAAAAAATTAATAAAACTTGACTTTTTAGGAGCTCTACTTTGTACCCTTTCGAATACTATCAAGGTGTTGTTTTGCGTAAAGTATGCTTGTTTTAGTTTTACATATCTATTTCATCATATAATATATTTATTTATGTTCACTCTGTATCTATGTTCATTCAGTTTTTTGAGGCAATTTCAACTTTAACGTCGACATAAAAAAAAAAATGAAGTATTATTTCAAAATTATAGAAAAGCAGTCCAGAAAAATTTGTATTAAATATTTACATCATCATACTGAAAACTCATCATTTGTAAATATCAAATCTTGTTATATTTTCATTCTGTACAAATATCACACGAGGAACTTCTGGATTAATCTCCCAAACATTTTTAAATGGAACTCTTCAATTTTTAAATCATGCATTTTAAAAATTGAAATTGAGCTTTAATTTTGTAATTAATTTTTTTTTTTCGTTGGATTGTTTAATGTGTAGGCCGTAATCATAATAATAAACAAAATACAAGGTGCCATAATCTTCTCGTTTAAATAAAGCGGAGATATCAACAGGTGAAATAGGATAAGCATCTTATTTTTTTCTAAAAGCGGAGATATTAGTATGTGAGAGAGGATAAATATCTTTGCTTTATTTTTCTCATAAAATGTATTTTCTGCAGACTGATATTAATGAGTTAAAGTTGAAGTTGCTTCATGGTGCGCGTTATCTACATCCAAAGATATTTGGCCTCGTTCATAGCTCAGACGACGCATCGATACCAGTTGGTTGGAGGCTTGGTGAAATCCCCCACTCTTCGAATCTTCCGTAAAAGCTCACTTGACAAGTGGCTATCTTTCTCTGTCCATCATATCCTCTTCCTCCTGATCTAGATAGTGCCAGTTGCCTTGTAAATATGTGTATAAGAGAACACACGAATGTATTCGCCGTTGTTGTTAGTATTTATGACGGTCAAATCCAACGTAAACTGACATTGCCATCATATATTTTTCACTGTGAATGATGTAAGCAATAAAGTTTCCTGAATTAAATGTTTTTGTTATGAGTCCATCTGTTTATTCACTTGTCTTTACACCTCCAACACGTTTGCCTTAAGAAATACCTTTACATTTAAACACTGTATCTGAGTGCTCTGAAACTCTAAAGATCATCAAATCCTTTGCATAATATAGGATAAGCATCTTATCTTTGCTATAATAAGAGTAAAAGAAAGACAACATTTAAATAGCATTTTTAATTATAAAATTTAAAAAACTATATAATAAAAATACAAATAAAGAAATAGTTCTTGAAAATAACGCATAGCTTTATCAAGATGTCATAAATGAGATTTTAAAATCACAAATGAAAATATGCTTACAAATTAAAAGCTAGTTTCATTTCATTTTAAATGAAAAAAAGCGGTCCTTCTATACAGTTTTTACAAAAAAAAATTCCATGATTTGTTTCATTAAAATTCAGCTGTTATTTAATGTAGAGCTATATTTTAAATAATTTAAATATCGAATAACTTATGAAAATATTATTGATACTTCTGATAGCTATAATGAAAATAATCACTTTTAAAAAATTAGCCAAATGTATTTAAAATAATATATAGGGTTTCATGATAATTTTTAATAAATAATTTCAAAAGCAGTAAAGAAATCCTGGATTTGCATTCAGAGACTTGATATTCATTAGATTTGCTTCGAATTATTGCTCAAATTTCTAAATTTCATTAAGTAAATACAAATTAACAATAACAAAGCACAAATATTTTGTTATTTATAAAATATAGATTTCGTTATTTCTTTACTTATATTTTATTATTTAAAGTAATTTAATTTAATTGACAAAATTTCAAAAAAAATTATCAATCAATCAACAATGGCACTACAACCCTGTGTGGGTCCTGGCCATCTCAATGAGCTTATTTCAAAAATATTTATATCTGAAGAAAAATCAGAATTATTTTTCTTGGAAGTTAGAAAACAAAACTGTTAAATTTTACCTGAAGATTTTAATTACTTTATTTAAATGTTTGCTGTAAGTTATTTCAACATTTTAAAGAAAAAAAAATGATATTATTATTAAGAAAATGACACAAGTGTTATCAAGAAAATGCTTAAAAATATAACGAAATGATACTTTTACCTAAATCGTAATTCTTTTACAACAGCTCATGCAGCTTTATTGTAAGTAATTGTTAATATACTTAGTATATATATTTATATCAGTGCGGCCAAATCATAAAGAATGCGTAATATGTTCTTTAATCATTATGGGAATTTTGATTTTACATGATCGGCGTGTTTCATTTGCTTTAACAATAGTTGATTATCAATATAGTTAGGAATTTAATAATCTTTATTTAAGTTAAAATCTCCATGATTCTAATTCTACTCCTATTATACAATAAATCACAATTATTGCATTTTTAGTTAATTGTATGCGTTTTCCAGTATTTTAAATAAATTTCAATTTATGTAACATTTTTAGAGCATGGGTTCAGTATTTTATACTCAATCACTCTTCTGAAAAGTATTTCAAATAAAATCATTTTAATTACCTTTCATATATAGATAAATTCTAAAATAACTTTATTATTTATAAACATTTCATAGTGAATCTCGTAAGCATGATGATTAGAATTCAATCAATACAATAAAAAAAATTCAAGTTATTTTTAATAATTTATAAATAGGAGTAGTTAATTTTCATTTTTTGTAACAAGTTTATAAATTTTATATTTTTAATCAAGTTAAATTTTTTATAAGAATATAATCTGCTGCAATAAGATGGTTCAATAATAAAAATAAACTTGAGAAAGTTATTATGCACGATTCTAATAAGATTAATATTGATAAGGCTGAACAAACCTTCAACATGTTTGTATAAATTATATATATTAAATTTTACTTGGAGCTGAGCATTAATTATAGAAGTAAAAACTTAAAGCTATTTAAATTATTTTTAAATTTTAATAAATATTAAAAGAAAAAAAAAACGTCGTTTGATAGGTTTTTTTTTCCCAGAAATGTAAACGTACTAAGAAAAAGAACCTAAGCAAATGTAAACTTCAGAATAAACGCAAACTTTTGAAATCTTAAAATAACAGGAATATAAACTTATCGGTTAATTACATATGTATTTTAAAATTTTAATAAATGAGTTTTAAAATTAAAAAAATTAGAAATATATTTTGAAATAGGATTTTAAGCTTATTTTATGTACTTAAAAAATGAGTTAATATATTCCAGATTTCAATATATATGAAACAGAAATAGTATACATGATTTTAATAGATATGAAAAGAAAATAATGGAAAAAAATAGTGCTTGTTGATAGAAATATTTTTTAAAATTTTCATAAATCAATTTTAGTACTAAGTTTGTATATTTACACCTACAAGATCTTTGAAATGAATAATCGCTACAATTTCTTACTTCACTTGTAATTAATATGATTTCACCTAATGCACGCTTGTAGATATTTCATAGCATAAATATGTGAAATGGTACAGTAAAACTTTACATTTAAGTTTCACCTATGAGTCAAAGAAATTAAATCAATGCTATTTTTCTAAAACTTCATATTTCACCTAATACAAATTTATAGATATTTCAGCGTATAAATATGTGAAATGGTGCAACAAAACTTTATATTTCACCTGTGAGTCAAAGAAATTAAATCATTGCTATTTTCTAAAACTTCATATTTCCCATTTTTATCGTAAATATTATCAAATTATAATATAAATTTATCATACAGAGAAAGCCAATAATTATAATAAGATATGGTCATGTAATTAGGCATCAATTAACCTAGGAAAATATCTGGAAGGTATATATTGATTTTTTCCATATCCCAAATTAACTACTCATTTCCTTAATAATGACACTAAACAATATTTGGAGAACGGATGACATTAATTAAAAATCTTCTCCCTTAGGCCGAGAAATCTTTAACACATTTTTGCATCTGAATTTTATTCAAGAATATAATTAAAATAACGAGATCTTTCCTCTTAGAAACATTGCTACCTGTTGCAGAGAAATAACTCGATATTACTTACTATTCTTAAATAATAGAATATCACTGTTTCTTAATAATTTCATTTAATAATTACATTCATTTAATAATACTTTTATGCAAAATAATGTTGATATGAGTAATCTCAACACGCTTAACTATCCGGTGCTACTCTAGATATTTAATAGAATACTTTAACCAGTTTCAACCATAAATTAATTTTTATTGATATTAATCAATGATAACCGTGATTAATAAGGACGATGATAACTGGAGAATTTTACTTCATTTTTCCCCTTTTATCTAAGTTATTTCATTGGAAACCGATACATTTGTAAATGTTTAACTTGCTGACCAAATAATTTTAAGGATCAAAAAGATAAACTTTAGTAATTATCCATTGATTTTAGGCTACTCTTGAAATGAATCCACAAACCATATAATTCAGTGTAATATTGATGCCTTGAGCTAAAACCCATGACATAATTTATTCATTTTCATAATGTTTATTTGCATGAAAGAAGCGAAATAAATTTACTTAGAATTTCAATAAAGTTATCACTTCTCTTAATGACACTGGATTTCTTCACAATACTTATGATTTTATACTATATGGAACCTTAAGAAATGATTGAAAGTTAATTTATTTTTTTCTCATTTCAAAAAATTATTTAAAATGAAATAATAATGCATTTTTAAATATAAATTAAATAATTTTATACTACGAAAATATTACCTCATTCCAGAACTACAATTAAAAGCATAGTTAAGTTATGTATTAGCAAAAACTTAATCCCTCAAAATCATTTTAAAATATCAGTAATTGTTACACCATTCTTTATATTTCATTTTACCTATAAATAATTTCGTTATGTTTTTTTCTCCTTCAGCTAAAAGCTGAGATGGCGGCTGAAATCCATTATTTTATCTGTATGAAACTTCTAGAAATGTGTTTAGTGTTTTGATTTTAATTGAATTTATATAGTAACAGCTTATATATATATATATATATATATATATATATATATATATATATATATATATATATATATATATATATATATATATATATATATATATATATATATATATATATATATATAATTTTTCATTCTAAATTATTTCATGATTAAAATTTTAACAAATGTAAGAGGTTGTTACTTTTGTATTCAAGTAAATTTAATTTCTATGTCAAAAACATGCTTCTTCAATGGCACCACTGTATCAGTTTCCATGGTTACCGAAATGAAAATTGCTTCTCTTAACACTTTGAATTAAAAATAAATATTGAACATAATACTTTACTTTCCTTATAATCATTATAAAGATTTATAGTGAAATGCACATTGCATGGGATCTTGAGTTTCCTTATTATTATTTATATGAGCAAACAATTAAATCATAATTTAGGACATTCTTAAATTGATAATCGGTATAAAAATAAACAAGAATATATTTTTACTAAAGTAAGAGCAAACTTTTGTTCAGTATAAATGTTCATAATATCATTAGAAATGCTCACGCAACTGAATTAAAACTTCCGAAACTTTTCAATCAAAATGTATCTAATTCCAACAATACAAAATTTTAAAAAAATTTTATTTCATGGCATTATTATTTTTTTATGCTTATATTCACTGGTTTGAGAGGCTAGCTTTTAATTGCCATCTATATCAGCGGATAAATGTGCTTGACCATAATGCAACAATTCCTTTTTCAAACATTCAAATCCCAACGATGGTTAAATATAAATCTGTTTACTAACACCAGATATTAATAGGTTATCATAAGCCGTAGCAATAAAATGGTCTCACCAGGATTAAATCTAATGCCATATCAGAGTATATACATATCATCAAACTTGTTCCCAATGTAAAATATAGAATCCACTTTAGCGTTCTCCTTCTTTTCCGTACATATCGGTAGAAATTTTTAAACACATAATCAAATTCTGGAAAGTTTTCAATGTTAATCAAAAAGGATTTGAACTTAAAGACTTCATGGAAATCAATAATCTCAACATCACTAATACTGAAGATGAGTAATCGACATTCAAAGAATTATATGGAATCAGTTGGAGGACCTGGCACTTACAAATGATAAATCTTGGAAAATTTACCTATCCAGGATTGTGAAGAAGAGCTTAAATATTCACACACAGATCATAATTACATTTCATTTATATTAAATCCATCACGTAAAATCCAGACAACTAGGTGATTTAAATCTAATTTGTAATCATAAGTTTAAAAAAATTCCCTACTTACCAATAATCTAACTAGCCAAATTCAAAAAATCAATATGATGGATACCTTAGACAAAGCAATGGTAATATTGTCCGTCCATCGAGCATGTAACGAACCAAAAGTCCTTTAAAATAAAATTACCGAACAACTTCAAAATGTATTAGTGTTCACTATTTTTTTACATCCTTTAAAACAAAATTAATGTGAAATCGGGACTAAAACTCGGTAAAGATAAGAGGGAAAGAAATGTCTACCGAATGAAATTTCAAGAATTATTAGTTACTTAGAAATAAAGACATTTTCGAAGTCCAAACAACAAGTTAGATTCCTTACTGCATTAATGACATATCAATATGCTATAACACTGTAAAAAAACTACAGTCAAACTGTTTCATTATTTAATTTCAATAATTTTCTAACAAACAACTCGGTCGATTCATACAAATTATTATCGATATATCACAACAACTGTTGTTCCAATGATGACTTACAAGGTGACGTAGAGCCATATAAAAGTATCAGTAACCTACCAAGAGTTACCAACACATCAAATGACAACACGCTTACACTGAAACGTAGATAATCCCGTGAAATTCCTCAACAATAATAAGGTACCAGCTGATATGGCACTAATAATGTCATTATTAAATTTATCTATGAAATGCGTTCAACCCACTTCATCACCTTATTCAATAAATTTTGACATCTACAATTATTTTAAAAGTGCTTTAAATCCGAATAAATTATTTTTTTCCATAAAAAGCACAAAGATCTCAGGAATCCACACTTATACTGACTTTCCAGCTAAGGAAAGCATTTAAGAAAAGTCAATACGGATCGTTTTAGACAATATTCTCAATTATAAGTTATATATTAATAATATATAATTATATATTATATATAATTATATATTATAAATCAATTAATATATAATTATATATTAATAATATATAATTATATATTAATTGATTAGTTTGGAATGAAATGTATCAGATCTACAGAACATGCCATTAATACCGTAATAAATCAAATACAGCATAATAAGAATAGCAATGAGAATACAATACTGATAAATTTGAATATATTCAATGCAATTTTGATTCCATCTGGTAGTCTTGAATCAAGCAAGTACGATTCTCAGCAAACCCAGACATAAAATAATGCTCATAGCTTTAAATCTTAAATCTACTGATTCTCCCGAATTATTGGGAAATATTTTTGAATAAAAACTTTTTCTCATATCTAAGAAGCCTATATGTAAAAATAAATGTAATCACGCAGAATCTCAGAAAAATGAAAAGTAGGTCCTGAGCTTGAAAGACCAAAATTTTAAAGACAATCTAATTGACAATTATAGAAAAAATAACTACGTGTAAAGATTTAATATGGGTCATATCATCATCAAACAACATACACAACTACTTTAATTCTTTTAGGAATACCTTCTCTTCATGTTAAGTTAGAGGAAATTGTCATTAAGACCAGAAATTTACAACTAAAAACTTTAACTGATAATAAGGATCTATATCCAAGTAAAAATAAATTGTTAGTAAATGTAAGTTTCTTTCATCATACAAAGGAGCAGACATGCATATCATCACATCAGTAATGCTGATAAAAAATACCCCATCTACTACTTCAATTCTTCTCCGAATTTATAATTTTTACACTGGCAACACAAAGATCAATCATTGTGTAGGAGAAGCATTCTCTATATTCTGTGAAAGAAAGGCAATACAATATTTACTGGTCAAACAATTTTGTCTTTTAAGCAGTATCTATAGCTATTCATTAAACTCTGACTCATGAAGATATTCGTAGCACAAGCAACTTTGCAATCTAGAGCAATTGTAAATGAATTATTCAAACAACAGATAAACCTAATCATTCTTCTCTATTAATTCAAAATATTCAATGATTCTTATATCAAAATCAATGCAATTGTATGGATAAAAGCACATGATCAATAAATAAAAGCACACAACCAAATGAAAAGAAACGAAGGAGCTTGTAAAACAAGACAGAAAAAGAATAAGATGAATAAAATTTTGACATTCCATCGCCTAAATCTCTCCTAAAGTCTCTCCATAATCGAAATTCAATACTCACAAGCAAAAATTTTGGAACAATCAGTTTCTTAAGTAAATGATTTCTTAAATTTCTTTATCATCAATCATGGATGATTTTCCACCGACTCCAATAGATTTGGAAAAAATGACCACTTAGTTCTTAGAGTGGGCAAAAAACAAATCAACACTATCTTAGTTTAGAAGGACAAAACCTTTACTTATTAACATTAAATATATTTCAAGAGCCTTTTTATTTGCTCCACTGTGCATTTGATCAAGGATGTTGCAACTCATACTCAGAATGAATTTAGATTAGATATCAAACAAAAATTTAGCTTTCAGTAGATATGTTTTGATTAACCACGGCACACTATTATTATTATTAATACAACTAATTGTTCATTCATCAGCTGCAAATTACAGCATAAATTTTCGTGTCTATCATTCAAAGAAATACAATCGTAACCTGTTCCTATGCATTTTAGTAAATCCTAAATGAAATTTAAGTAAGAGATTCATTTTTTAATTGAAACATGGAATGGTGTTTCTCAAAACAAAATAGTTTAATGGAAAAGTCGATTTTTGTAATGTGGAATACAAATTACATTTAAATTCATATGATGAATTAATTCTTGTTCAAAGAGAGCTGTGATAGAAAATTCAATGATTTCTGCCTTGTAATTAGATATGCTTCTCCTCTTACAGAAGTATAAACTGGAGTGCTATGATTATCTCCGTATACCTTTTAATTTTTCTGATCTCTCTAAGCAAAAATCTGAAGACGCTGACAGTTAAACAATTCATTCAGAACTAACATTACCATATGTGTTACTTAAAGTAAAATTATCATTATATTCTTAGCAATATTCAATTGTATTCAACAAAGAATTTCATCTTTAATAACAGCATCATCACTTTAAAAAATCTTAATGATATTTTCATGCTTCTACTGTACTAAGATAAATCATTTAACAAACGCTAAAGAAATACCTAAATTTAATCACACTAAATACTTGACTGGCTCTGTGGCTTGATAAAAATCACTTATGATATCATAAAAACTCTATCTACTTCTTCTGTTGATACGACAGCCCAGTATGGGCCAGGGTATTCCCAAAAACTCGCTTCCTTTCATTCTCTTCTAGCGATCGTTTGCCAATTCTTTACCTTCATTACTTGAAGGTCGTTAGTAATGCAGTCTGTCCATCTTAATATGGGTCTGCCTCTTGTTCTGGTTCCTATAACTTTGTAAATGAATATTTTATAAGAAAATTCTAGAGGAAAACCTCAATCTCCTTTTTTGAAAACTTGGTATTCTTTTGTCCTTCATTTGCGATGAAAATTGTTCAGCAACATTCTAGAATTGTATTTCTACAGAGGGTGTTAACAAATTTTCAGAACAATTTCGATAACGAATTAAAAAAAGTAAATGTTTTAGAATAAAATTTTTTGGCAACAGCTTATAATTTGAAATGAGAAATGTGATCTGCTTTTTTAAATGTATTCTTCTTTCTAAATGTCACATATAAACATGCTTTGAACTGAAGTATATGTTTTTGCGCTTTCTGAATGTAAACGTTCTTATTTCAGAAGTCAAAAACGTTGTGAAATGCATCGCATTAAATTTCTAAGTGCAAAATAAGCAATACTATTAATCGGACAGGTAAAAACTGTCAATCATCATTTCTACATAGAAAGAAGACTCTAAACGAATATCCTTAAAAGGTACGTACTCTTTCAAATGTTTCTAAAGTGAAACCGCTGGTAACAAGAGAAAATCCGCGCAAACACAGAAATCAATTGCAAATCAATCTTTAGATACATCTGTAGCAACAATAAATAAAATAATAAACCAGTATTTACAACTTAAAAATGCTAAAAAAACATAATGTTCACCAGCTTTTGCCGAGACATGTGGCTCAACGAAAAACATTTTGTAGAATCCTGTATAAAAACCACTTAGCAGGAGATAAATGGAAAACCACAATGGTTTTTGACCTTGATGAAGCGTGGGTTTACCTAAATGTAACAAAAAAAGGTCTTTCTATTATAGAAAATTAGGAGAAAAAAATGTGCAAACCCGTTTCCGTCAATGTAAAGAAAGTTTCAGTAAGGGGTTTATGATTGTCGAAGTTTTCTCCTAGGGAAATTAAAAATAAGAAGAGTGGAAAGAAATGTTAAAATCATTTAATCGTACTATCAGGAGAAGATTTTACGCCCAATATTTACAAATGAAATTCCACTTCTTTATCCCAATGACTTTCAAAGCGAGAATCTTCATCAAGACAAAGCTGTAAGTCATACTTCGAAAACTACCACTACATTCCTTGAAAAAATGATGATTAATACAGATACTGCATGTATACATTTTCAACATATCCTTGCGAAGTCTCGACGTTTCACCTATGGACTATTGTGTCATTGGTTTGTTAAAAAAGGCTCTTTCTAAACGCAAACCCACCATGATAGATGGACTCTGGAAAGTAGTGGAAGAGGAATGGAAAGCAATACCCCTGGAAATATTGTGGAAAGCTCTTCTATCATGGAAATCACAATGAAGACTTATAGTCCAGAAAAAAGGCTATCAGATCAAACATAAAAAAAAATAATCTTTACATTTTAAACATTAGTTAAACGGCCACGAAATCATTCTAAAAATGTGTTAATACCCTCTGTATTTCGTCAATTTATTTTTCATTAAAATAAGAATAAATTTTGATTTTTAATATTTCTATTTAATTTTTTTAAAGAATATTAACTGTCATTTTTAAAGTTATTAATCCTAAAGTTAAGCTAAATGATTATCTCTGTATGAAATAGGGTAGTGCAATTGCTGGAATTTTGAGAGAATGCGTGATAATTTATAAAGAAATATAAACTTAAATAAACGAAAGAACGCCAAAACAGTTTAAATCTAGTTTTAGAGTGAAACAAATTTCCAATAAAATCATTAAGGCAGAGGTCTTTAGAAACAGTTATCATCAAATATCATTTTGTTTCAAGAATTTTTTTTTAAAAAAAACTCATTTTAAACTTTATTGTTCTTTATTTTATTTCACTTCAAATTTCTTAATCAAAATTAAGAAAAAAATTAGAATATTAATAAACTTCTTTTTTAAAAAAATGAGTAAGAGAAATATCTCATTAATTTTTTTAGAAAATTTTGTTAACAAAATGGAATAATAAATTAGATTAAAGAACAACATTTGTTTTCTCCTATGCCTTAAAAGAAGGAAATTACATTTTGATAGTAATGCAAATAAGAAAATGTCAAAACTTGGTTTTACATTTTTAATGGCTGAATAATTCTTTTGGAGTGGGTATCTTTTTAATAGTTTAGGGTCTAGTAATTAATTTCTATACATTGTTAACAGTTCGTATATTAATTTATTCTATCGCCGTATAAAAATGTATTACTCTATTTTTTCCTTCAAATGATAATACAATCGTGTTTTTAACAATGAAAATAAATTTTGAGGATAGTAAAAAATTATTCTTTTATTCTTTAGAGAATTTAAATTGTTGATTTCGTTAAATAAAAAATAAAAAAAAAATCATATAAAACATAAAATAATATTTACAATTCTAGTGAGATTAATAAACCTTTAATATATATATATATATATATATATATATATATATATATATATATATATATATATATATATATATATATATATATATATATACGAATAACATTAAATATGCAGTTATTAATATAAGGATCTAATTGCAATTTAAGATAAAAATTAAACTGTTGCATATGTTGCATATTCACAGCTGAAAAAAATAAATAACTAATTTGGGATTTATTTGTTTTAAAATTACCAAAATGTTTCATTTGGGAATCTCTTTTTTTTTTTTTTTTTTTTTTTTTTTAAGTTAAAACACATATAGAATATGTTTTTAATCAAAAATATACTTCCTCAAATACTTATTAAAACTACAATTAATATTTAATGCCAATAATTCCAAATTCATTCATAATTAATATTTATGTTATTGAACACTTTTAATATCATATAATTGAACCATAATGATGCAATGCTATTATGTTTTTCTATTGGTGTTTTTCAACAAAGGGAGTATGGCACATATTCATAAGCAGAAACAAAAATTTCTCTAAGCCAATGCAATAAATATTGGCATTAATGAAGAAAAGTTTATTCTGTATTCTTTATTGTCTTTGTAATGTGGCATCAATTTAACTTATCAAACAGAAAGATCTGTATCAGCAGAATTTCTATTCTACGAAATCATATAATACTAACAATGTGTGATTTATGTCATCATTAAGCTTCATGATTAACTCCTGCAGGAAATTTTGACCGGAAATAATAAGAAAAATCCAAGCATATGTTTTTA
Source organism: Latrodectus elegans (assembly GCA_030067965.1). Taxonomy (NCBI): domain Eukaryota; kingdom Metazoa; phylum Arthropoda; class Arachnida; order Araneae; family Theridiidae; genus Latrodectus; species Latrodectus elegans. The sequence continues at coordinate 77,863,254 of CM057811.1, forward strand.
AAAATACAGGTAAAGGGTCTTGTAAAGTAAGCTTCCTCTTTATCTATGGCAAGACAGCCTAGAGAGGGTCAAAACCTTCTGAACCAAATGCCATTAACCACCTCTAAACTAAACTAAACTCTGTAGCACGACAGCCCATGTGGGCCAAAGCCTACAGGGCCTAACACTATTTTCATGACCGACTCCTTGATGTGAGAAGCATATGTCTCGATTATGTATTAACCTAATCCAAAAACCCCAGTGTTTAGTTGCCAAGCATGCTTGGTACTCAGTTCATCACTTACTGAAGGGATGAATGGCTGAGTGGACCTTGTCCAACTTAAGGATCAAACCTCGGACCGGTGCCTTGAGAGCGTGAAACGCTACCACTAAGCACCGGGCTTTCTAACCACCTCTATTAGAAAATAAACTGTTCAGATCCTTTGTTCCGAGGACCACAGAATCATCTTCTACTGCATCTAGTCATCGAAATTTAGGTCTTCTTCTATCGCATTTATCATCGAAGTTTAGATCTGCCTCCTCATCTTGTATTATATAGTCTGGATAAAAATATTTCCTTTTAACGTAATGTTGCTCAAGTGGATCACATCTCTAACCCGTGTGAGTCATCTTATTTTAGTATACAACATCTGGCTCTTTGAATATTAGATATATTTCAGTGTTTCAGATATTCTTGGCATTTGTATAGTGATACTCAAGGAATTTTGTTCATACTCAGGATCATATCCTTAGAAGTGAAAATGCAAAATGGTGTTGAAAATTTAAGGTGAGAGCTCTATAACGAAAAAGCAGCTTATAAAACACAAACTGCATTGTATGCAGTACTGTTTGTGTTTATCAAAGACGCAATTTTAAAAATAAGCTTAGAAAATTCCTGGACATACTCAATAGATAAAAAATATCGATAAACGCTACTGTCTTTCACTCAGATTTTAACCCTGACTCATCACACTGAAAAACAAATGTTAATTTCTGCCCTATATTGATTCCAAGGAACTAACAATTTTTTTATTTGATTTAAATGCCAAAGGTTATTTATGATACAACATAATAATTATGTTTCATTTTCACAAGGTAAGGATAATTTTTATTTGAATCCCTGGTGGCAATCATAAATCTTAACTTATGTTACATACCCAATGAAAGACGTAAACAAAAAAGGTCTTTGACCGTAACAATAAGCCAAAATACTTTTCCATTTTTTGCTTTTTTTATCCAAGTAAACATGTCAGCACATTGAAAATAATTTTTTTTAAAATTTGAGGGAAAAAAAAAAGTAAAAATGTTTTTGCATTATAAATATCTTATTTTTAAGCTCGTATTCGATTTAAATAAAAATAAACTCATACGAAAATTTATATCAGTATTCAACAAAATAATTATTATGCATTACATTTCTTCAAAACACGTCTAAGAATTTTCAGCATTTAAAATAAATTTTTTAAATTTTCGATAATATTCTGATTTATAAGCCTAATAAGATGACAAAATATAAAATAGTGATATTAATTCGTGACGAAAATATAAATAGTGATATTTGATATTTTTGTGCATCTAAATTTGACTAATTAGAATTTATTATTTTTAATGAAATTGCAATTGATCTTAACAAATTCTCCTTCAAACTGAAAGACTATGAATTAAATTACTATAATTTATTGAATCACAGCCATTAACACTAACAGGAGAGTACTTTAACAAGTTTTAAATATTGATTACAGAATTATTTAGTTGATAAAATTATAAGAGTTGGGGAAAATATGAAAAATATGGTCTCAAGGATTTGGAGATGGCAGAAAATATGGAGGTAAAAATTTTGGATTCAAAAATATGCAAGCTGTATCATATGGCGCAATAGTATTCTAAACAAGCAGAACCATTTTCGATTTCCCCATAATCAATAAATAAGTCATAAAAAATTTTTAGTTTAAATAATTTTTAGGAGAATCTTGTATTATATTCTATTTTAAAAGATTTAGAAAGTTCTTCGATGAAGAATAACTTGGTACAACAAGCTACATAAAATTCAAGTCTTGTGGAGGGGAAATGTTTTGTAGATGTGTAACGAATAAACAATTGTAGACCGACATAAATGTGGTGGGCAGGAACAATAATACCTTCAGAATAAACAACACAGAGTATGTAGTAATGTCATATTTATCTCATACGATGAAAATGGTCACTTAAAATGGAAAAGTAAGCAGTGACATATTCTTTCATAGTGACGATTGGGACTGTAGAAAATCATCAGATGGCTATTCAAGCTAGGACACAGTCTCAGAATTTTATATATGCTCAGATGTGTGTGTGTGTGCGTCTGCGTGTGAGTGTGCGTCTGCGTGTGAGTGTGCGTCTGCGTGTGAGTGTGCGTCTGCGTGTGAGTGTGCGTCTGCGTGTGAGTGTGCGTCTGCGTGTGAGTGTGCGTCTGCGTGTGAGTGTGCGTCTGCGTGTGAGTGTGCGTCTGCGTGTGAGTGTGCGTCTGCGTGTGAGTGTGCGTCTGCGTGTGAGTGTGCGTCTGCGTGTGAGTGTGCGTTTGTGTGTGAGTGTGCGTTTGTGTGTGAGTGTGCGTTTGTGTGTGCCTGTGTGAGTGTGCGTTTGTGTGTGCCTGTGTGAGTGTGCGTTTGTGTGTGCCTGTGTGAGTGTGCGTTTGTGTGTATGTGTGTATGTGTGTGCGTTTGTGTGTATGTGTGTGCGTTTGCGTGTGAGTGTGCGTTTGTGTGTATGTGTGTGCGTTTGCGTGTGAGTGTGCGTTTGTGTGTGAGTGTGCGTTTGCGTGTGAGTGTGCGTTTGTGTGTATGTGTGTGCGTTTGCGTGTGAGTGTGCGTTTGTGTGTATATGTGTGCGTTTGCGTGTGAGTGTGCGTTTGTGTGTATGTGTGTGCGTTTGTGTGTATGTGTGTGCGTTTGTGTGTATGTGTGTGCGTTTGTGTGTATGTGTGTGCGTTTGCGTGTGAGTGTGCGTTTGTGTGTATGTGTGTGCGTTTGTGTGTATGTGTGTGCGTTTGTGTGTATGTGTGTGCGTTTGCGTGTGAGTGTGCGTTTGCGTGTGAGTGTGCGTTTGAGTTTATGTGTGTGCGTTTGCGTGTGAGTGTGCGTTTGAGTTTATGTGTGTGCGTTTGCGTGTGAGTGTGCGTTTGAGTTTATGTGTGTGCGTTTGCGTGTGAGTGTGCGTTTGAGTTTATGTGTGTGCGTTTGCGTGTGTGTGTGCGTTTGCGTGTGAGTGTGCGTTTGCGTGTGAGTGTGCGTTTGTGTTTATGTGTGTGCGTTTGTGTTTATGTGTGTGCGTTTGTGTTTATGTGTGTGCGTTTGTGTTTATGTGTGTGCGTTTGTGTTTATGTGTGTGCGTTTGCGTGTGAGTGTGCGTTTGTGTTTATGTGTGTGCGTTTGCGTGTGAGTGTGCGTTTGCGTGTGAGTGTGTGTGCGTTTGTGTGTATGTGTGTGCGTTTGTGTGTATGTGTGTGCGTTTGTGTGTATGTGTGTGCGTTTGTGTGTATGTGTGTGCGTTTGTGTGTATGTGTGTGCGTTTGTGTGTATGTGTGTGCGTTTGTGTGTATGTGTGTGCGTTTGTGTGTGTGTGCGTGTTTGTGTGTGTGTGCGTGTTTGTGTGTGTGTGCGTGTTTGTGTGTGTGTGTGCGTGCGCGCGTGTTTGGGTGTGAGGGAAATAAATCCTTTTGGTGAATGTAAATTGTTCTTTAAAACCTTTTTTTAGATTCCTCTACAAATTACTTTGTACAATCAGGTCCTAAAAATTTGAAGAGGAATCCATAAAAGGTTATTTTCGACCCTTTAGAATTCATTTTAATCTTCATCAATTGACACACATTTTCTTTCTATTTGGTATTTATATACAATGGAGTTTTTCAAATTTTCTTATATATTTCTGCTATTGTAGAATTGAGGTCCATAAGTAATAATGTCAATTTCAACACCTCTGCTTCGTCGTTTTTGATGCACCCATCGAACTATTGCCACCGGCTTAAAAACTTTCAACCTCCTCCAACATTGCTTTTACACACATTAAGTGATACTTTTCATCTTAGAAGACCCATTATTGATCATAAAATAATGAGAAACTACTTCAGTGTTATACTTAACTATTACACGATTACTTCAGCCTACTCTACGGCAGCATACATCTCAATTTTATCACAAATTTTACGTGATGCCATTGTATTTTTATTCATATTCAATATATGTATGCATATACCTTAGTGATCTCATGATCTCGAGTCATTTTATTATGAAAAAGTAAAAATGCTGCATTTTCTTAAACATAATTACTTATTCTCTTTGAAATTTTTTTAATATTAAATTATATATTCTTATAATTTTTATACATAGGATTTTTCCTTTTATTAAAAAGCAATTTTCTATAAAAACACAATATTTCTTTGCTTCTCATTAGTTGAACAATAGTTTGGAGTGCATATTTTTTAACTGCCGAGGGAGGAAAATTCCTTCAATATACCGATTTTCATAAATATTTTTATTTCATTTTTTCCGATATGATTTTTGACTCCAATTAACAACTTATAACAAAACTTACAGCAAAAATTTCAGTATTATTAATTTATAAAAAATACTATTAGTAATCAAGTCCTTATTTCCATTGTTTAACTATTTGATATAACTGTTTTAATAAATGAAGATAATTATTTTGAAAAGAAACTACAATTATTTTTGGATATTTATAAATATTAAATATATACAATCTATTGTATCGCGAAATAATATTTGTCTAATATGTATGATATTAAAATAATTATTCCACTGAGACATTTCTTATGTATTTCATCTCGAATCACGCATTAAATAGTTTTTAAATTTTTATTCCACTTGTATCTCCTCCTTATAATAGTTATATCAAATATTCATTTCTTTTTAGTACAGGTTTTTTTTTTTTTTTTTTTTTTTTTTTTACTTCGGAAAATTTAATTTATGATTCGCGCGTGCGCGCGCGCGCGAGGGATTTCATAATTATTTTCATTTATAATACAAATTAAACCAAAATTTATTTCTCAATGCATGCTTCTATGACAGTTATATTATTTTTCTTGTAACTTCAGTTACAAAAATTAATATTTCTTTTATATTATTCACTAAGCGTTACTTTGCATATCAATTAAAGTTTTTATGCTCTTACAAATTTACATAATTTTTAGTAATAAAGATTTTTTATTCATATTGCTTCTAACAGATGTAGAAAAAATTCACTTAATTTATGCAATAAATTATTAAAAATAATTAAAGGAAGAATAAAAGTTCAATCTATACCCCCAAAACAAAGGTAAAATATAAAAAAAAGCAATTATTGTTGCACTATATAGATTATTATAATTCAGATATAAGTGAATATGTTTTTATAAAAAACTAATGTTTTTTTGTTTTGCACAATATAATTAGATTTCTCATAATTATTTATGTATACGGAAGTATCAGAAAAATTAGCCTCAAATATAATTTAATGCTCTTAAATAAGAACTATTAAAATACAATAAAATATGAATCATATAATATATGAAAATATCTTCCGTTCCGTTTTGGTTCCACCAAAATTATTTATAATTGCATAGAAGCACGGAACAACAGAAATATTTTTATATATGTCCCATTACTACTCATTCTATTAATATTTAAAAACTCTCACATCATAGGATTAGCTAATCAATGCAAGTTATTAAAATCGAAAAAAGTTCTTGTAACTACAATTTAACAGTTTCCAAAGTCTTCGATTTCATATTTCCTTGTCATAAGTGCCTCAAACCATTAAAATGGACACAGAAAATGAAAGCTAACAATGCATTTAAGAAAACGGTAAGTACACTTATGAACTATTCATTTACCAAAATCTCTAGATTCAGCAAGATTCTTGAAAAATGCTTATTTACAAGCCCTGTCTCATCACAGAAGCGACAAAAGTTTGAGCAGTTTTGTTTTATTTGTTGAATATTTTAATGTTCTTGCTTGTTTCGAAGAATTTTCATATACGTCAGCTATATGGAAATGAAAATTCCTTTATTCAAACAAAATAGTGCCTTTGTACTATTTTGTCTGAGAAAATGAATTTTCAGTTCCATTCACCGAATGAGCAGGCTTAACAGATATAATCTGTAGCACTATAGTTCATAATTTGGCTGAGGAATCCATCACTTCTATGCGGACAAAATCATCGATCTTTAAATGCAGTGTTGCTACAGGGTGGATGTGTTTGGTCTACTTGATCCGCTACTTCCTCTTGCATCCAGCTATTTCCGGATCTGCATCATAATTGCTTGGTTTCATCACACGATTATTGATTTCTCTGGAAAATAACACGTAATCGATGTGGGCTACTATTCTTCTTCGGTCAAAACTTGAAACAATCTAGATGTCTTCCATGAGCCATAGGTAAGCAACTTATGAAAAAGGTAGCTAAACATGAAATCGGCAATCTCTTTTTCTGTAAAGTACTTGTAACTGGCACTATAGCCATCCCTGATGTGCGTATGCTCTGAAATATTTACAAATTTGCATATCTTATCCCCACAAAAGCATAATGTAAATTTCATATGATTTGCATGTTTCTTTCAAACTGTTGTGTTTCGAGTGAGCAACGCATTATCTTTACTCAATCAATTCAATATTTTGTGAAAATTCAAAATATTTTCAACATTTTTCATTTATTAGGCTCTTTAATATATATTATAGTTTCTGTAAATAGAATTTTCTAATCAAATAGTATAATATCAATTGATAATATTTCTCCACAATTTGAACATCCCTCTCTCTTTCTGCTTCAATCAATTCGCTTTACAAGTGTTTGAGATTAATGTAAAACAGTTACATTGATTAATTTTCTTTAAAAGATTCAACAATTTGTCATCGTTCCTATAAGGTAAATATCCAGACGAAAGCTTGTAATTTTTTAACAACAAACAAAATATATATTGTTATAGTACAATAAACCTTTGGTTCCAGTTCTAGATTCTTCGGAACCATTTTAAACTAAATCTATGCAACTATTAATTTCTAATCAATCTTCCACGTACACATTTCATCATTATGAATTAGAGTGACATAATGAAAACTAAAGGATACAAATATAGATACTTCAACAGTAACTAAATAATTAATTTCTTCAGACATAATTCATTAAGATTATTTTTGACTGCAGTACATACATTCTTTATAAAAGCTTTTATTTACGAAAATTTAGATGTTTAATACAAAAGTGAACTACACAGTTCGACATTAAAAATGCAACACCAAGAAGAAATTGCCAGAAAATTATGAAATTCAGCAAACAGAGAGAGAGAGAGAGCAACCAACAATAAGCGATCTGTATTTCAAAATGATATGCATAATACAGAGTGAGAACAGGATCGGGTCAGTAGGCTGTAGGACCACCGGGGACGGCAATGCATGAAACAACACGTTTAGGCACGGAATCAATGAGAGTACGGATTGCGTCCTGAGGAATAGCTCTAAATTCTTTGCCTGCCATTTGCTAAGACAGTGGAAGGATCTGCAAATGGCGTCCAATCATATACTAATAGGTTCGATTGGTGCAAGATTTGGCAAGCACAGTAGCCATACAAGCAGCTGTAAACCTTGAAGGGCATGTTGACTGACAATACGTGAATACGAATTAGAGGTGACTTGGAATCGTACATAATGGTACCTTAAGCCATTATGCCGCTGTATCGCGTGGTGCGCAGTTCCATAATTGCTGCAGGATTGAACCCGTCTCCACGTTGACTCCACACTCCTACGTGGCGACTATCACTGAAGAAACAGAAGCTGACTCATCGTAAAAATACAATCTTGTGACACTCTGTCGTCCAGATTTCTTTAATCCGGCACGATTCTAGACGTTGTCTACGGCAGTCTTCTTAACAGACGCCATGAATACCGCCTCGACAAGGCATGTCCTTTTATACCTTTATTTCCAGATTAGTAACAGGCTGCATAAGAGGTTTCTCTTATATCAAAGACAAGAAAATCTTTGAGATCCGCTCTAAATGTAAAACTGAGAAGGCTTCTTCTCAACACGTCATGGACTGTTTGGAACTCTCTAGAGAGGACATTCTCTCATCCCCTCTCAGAGTTAAAGATCTGATGGGCCTTGCTGGACTTCGTCAGACATTTGGAAGATAAACCACAACAACACTTAATACATTCTAGTTATTAAGGCATATTTTATCAATAAAAGCAATATGTATCGTTTAACATTAAAAAATAATATTCACAAGTATTTTAAATCAAAGCTAAAATAGACTTAAACATCATTGGTTTTCTACACTTAAACAACATTATTCAATTTACAAACCTTATTTTTACTATGACTTCTTTGGAATAAAAATATGTCATTTAAAAAATACTAAAATATGAACCGATGAAAGAAAAGAAATTATTTCTTGACTTACTTCGTTAAATACTTCTTCTTGGAATGGGAAAATAAATAACTTGTCTGAAGCAATCAATTATTTAAAATTATAGAAGCAATAAACAAAAAATTACAGTGGCAGTTAATTACTTACTTTTAATATATGTTCAGATAACATCCATTATGAGTGTCTTAATTACATCCACTATGGACGTCCAAATTACATCTATCATGAACGTATAAATTACATTCATAACAGAACCAAATGTTAATATTTCAAAACTCATCATCATAGATGTCAATCAGACGTTCATATGTAGCCAACAGAAAACCATCCAATTCACATCTTATCATGGGCGTCTTTATGATGTCCAAAAGTTATCTATAAGGTTTTTTGGACCCTATGGTTCTTAAAAAGACTTCTAATAGACGTGTATGGTTGTATGGAAATAAATCTGTAATTCATAAAATTTTTAATTCAGATTAGTATTTTTTCCTTTACGACAAGGGAGTACGGAGTTGCTTAATAAACTTTAAGTGATAGACGATAAGCATAATAAATTTTTTAAAAAAGAATACCAGGGTGGAGTAGCATTTACCCAGGGAATCTTTCATGCCCGGGTTAACGTATATAACTTACGATGTTGGGAATTTATAGGTTCTAAAAACGGCCAGCGTAAGAGAAAATAAACTTTTATGAGCAGAAACTTTTTAAAACTAACTCAATCTTGATATAACCATGCACTTCATAACGTTAGACAAGATGCAAGTCAATGAAATATGACTGTATCTATTAATTTGTTCTCTAGTTTTACTTTTCTTTAACAAAGGAATAACAATACTTTTAAATCAAACAGATGAAATATCATCATGCCGGATGCTATTCAGTAGGGCAAGAACACTCAAACGAGAGATAGTCAACATATCCTTCAACAAGCTGATTTGCATTTAATCCAGATCTAGGTTTTTGCCACACTTTTAAAAGACGAATTGCCTCATTGAAATACTATTATAAAACAGGAGTAGAGAATTTTTTTTTTTTTTTTAGAAAACTAGTTTATTTTTTTTCCAAATTACCAAAATTCCATGTTTATTCCTAAAATTTCCGAGAAAATTCTCATGCTTAAAAATTCTCGAGAATTTTATATCTCTTTTTCTTCTTGATTAAATTTGCAGCCCGGGATTAGCCTTTATTTACTTCCCAATTTCTTTCCAGAAGACTTTGTTTCCTGTTTTCCTCTTCCAGTTAGTTATCTTCAAACATTTTTGGTCATCTAGCACATCACCAAGTTATCTTCTTTTTGGTTTTCCCCTTAGTATGATGCACATTGACTTCCAATGTAAGATTTTTGCCATATAGTTATTCGTTTATTTACTGGATGTGGTCGAGCCAAGATAAACGTTGCGGCTTAATAAATTTCACTAAATTTTTCCTTTTAAGGAATGAATTTTGCTTTTTAATGTGTAATAATCCTTCGATAGCCGTAGACAAATTTATAAAATATTTCTAAAAGTATACGTTGCATTTTCTTCAGATAAAATGGGTAAATTAGGATTTGTTTAAGTACCTTTATAGTGTAAGTAAGAGACAAGATCAGATATAATAAAGAAGTTTCGATTTTTCGGAATTTAAAAGATCTTCTATAATTATGCCTGAAACAAAATTGTATTATAGAACCATCTTTTATTATGAATTAAAATCTCCGATGAGAGATCCTTTTCTTGGGAAGGAAAATTCGGTAAAAATTTTATATTTTTATTACCTGGAAGATTATAGTAAACTAAGATAGTAAATGCATTGCTATCCTTCTACATTTTATGTTTCAATTCTGCTCTGACAGCACATTTAAGTCTCTAATTACAGAAAAAGAAGAAATTAGATTTTGTCTTATTCTAATGGGATTCTACAGACAATACTTTTTACTTTTGATTGAAGAGGTATATAAAAACCAAAGAATGAGTATATACGTAAATAATCAAAAAGTAGTTTAGCTTCAGTAATGAAAAATATGTCAACATCGTGAGAATGATGGAGTGTTATTCATAATCTGGCTCCTCCAATTCAGGGAAAAGCCACCAAAATTCCATTGCAAAAGACGCTATTCATTCTATATCGTATTAATATAATCAAATCTAAATGCTCTAATTGCTAATAATTGAACAAGAAAATGAAACAACATTGTAAGAGATTTAGGGTTAACCCGGTTGCACTTCGAATAGGCTTATCATGCTATACCACAGAAAATACTTATTAAATAAGCAATTGAATGTATATCACTGTGAGGTAATATAAAATATGAATACTTCTGATAATCTTGCTATGAGACTTCCCAACTGCAGATCGTTACTGAGGCAGGGCTTAAAGATTTTAGCAAAACATTTATAGTTACAAAATTTCAAAAAAATTGATCTGTAATTGTGCTTTTATAAGCAAAACTATAAATTATTTTTACTTATCGAAAAACTTATGGTAAAATTATTTATTTTTGTAAATTAATAACAATGTGTAATTTTAATAATTTTGTCTCTGCATATCAAATTTTTTAATAGTTGTGGAACACCTATAACATTTATTATCAATATTGGTTTAAGTCTAGAATTTTTCATTTTATAGGAAGCATGGCGTTTAGAAATTGAAAACGCACATGAAATGAAAGTAAATGTTTATGTTTGTGAAAGAGTAAAATGTGCTTCTTGATTTAACTCATTACAATGTTTCTTGAATTTCTTGTGAAAAAATCTGAATTTATTCATGAGAAGTTTTTAAAGCTTCTAAATTGAAGTTTTTATGTTCTTTATTGTTATTTAGACAAATTGGATTAAATATGCTTGTTATCTGAATTTTCAGTAATATTAACTGAAGTAAGTTATGAAGAGTCAAATATTTTATGCCATTTTAATGTTTGTTTGGAATATCTATGGAAAATAATAGTGAAATCTTTACTTTTTAAATATTATCTCTACATTTTTAATATGATCGAACCTAGTGAGACTTGTTAAGTTTGCGCGCCAAAATTGCCCATTAATCGAAATCAGTGTTTTTTTTTTTTTTTTTTTTTTTTTTGTATATGTTTTTATTCAATATTACTAACTTATACTTTAGTTTGTATTCCATGTTGAAGTTACATTTGTAAAAGACAGTTAAAGAAATATGAAATAAAATTCACTCCTAATATATAATTAATTTTTTCCTTGTCAGCATTTCAAAAGTGTTACATATTTTGTTATATATATAGATAGATAGATAACAAATTTTTCTAAGCATTGAAGTTAGGTTAATTTTTAGCTTAATTTAATGCATAAATATTGAAGCCAAATTACTTAACCATATTATTTATAACTTCATTTTGATAGATATTTTTTGTGAAAGGAAGAGAAATTACTATATTATGTATTTTAAATTAGCTATGTTGGTATCCCTAAGTAAAATAATTCCTGATAAATAGAAAATTTTCGTTTTAAATTATCAAAAGTATAGTCGAGTTTATTGACTTCAGTCTCTTATTGGGCCTAATAATTTAGTTTAATTGATATTATGATATAATGTGTAATTAAAGATGTCAGTTGAATTAAACAATTATTTCAATATTTGTAATTGTTTGCTTATTTTGTGATATGTATTTACCTGTAAAAAATTGTTTCTTTTTATAATAAGTATCTTTTTAATCAAATATATGCATACATAATTATACATTTTATGTATTAAAAAAAATTTAAAACAAATCATTTTCTTTCATCTTTTTTTTAAAGTTTTTTGAGATAATTAATAAAAGATTTCATATAAAACTTAAATTTCTATTAATAATTTTATCAATTATAATAATTCTCATTTTTAAAATTATTTTGACCTATAGAAAATGTCTAGAAAAGGGTTAAATTTCTAAAACACTGCTTGATTTCCCACGACCAGCATTCATAGTAGTATATAATGGTTCTAAATATCTTGTACAATTAATGTAATGCTTCTGTAATAAGTAATGAATGAAATTTTATAAATTTTTGTTTCATTGGAAAAATAATGTTTCACTAAAAATGTGCCTTTTTAGTTTTTTCCTTTTTACACAAATGATTAAACTCATTAGAACTATCCTACAATTTATGATCAGTAATTGTTGTATTTTTTTTCATTTCAATTGATGAGTGATAGAATTTCAAGTTTTATTTATAAAAAAATATCAATCAGTATGCTTAAAATTATTTGCAAGAACCTATGGGGTGTTGTTGGGAATAGATGATATGGTTTTTAATTCACAAATTGTGTGTTTAATTCCCACTTTAATCATTGTTGCTTGCACTAGCTTGGAATCTAATTTCAACAGTCATTCCTAATTGAATTAATACGTCCTTCATGTACAAAAAGTTACATTTGAGAAGCAAGCAAATCAACCGACTACATATATTCAGATTTCACACTATATATCAAGTTACACTAAAAAAGGAAATTCAAATTATCAAGTTATTTAAAAAAGAACCCTTGAATGTTCCAAATAATCTTTGAAATTATGATGTATTGATAATGTGACGTACATGATTGTAATTACTAAAATTAAAATGGTGGTGTTTTAAATTCTAGGAATCGTATAAGTTTCATCGATTTTTCTCTGTATTATTTTAAAATATTTAAATATCTTTATAATTTTGTACAGTTTGTTCACATTAATTTGTTGTGTACTTGAAAGTGATTATTTTTGATATATTTTTAATTTTGTTACATTTTCTTGTTATATTTTAATTGTTTTCCATATTATATTTTCTTAGAATATTGAATAATGAAACGACCGACTGAAAATAATCAAAGTAAAAACAAGAAACAAAAGTCATTAGATGAAAACCAAGAAGTAATTATGCAAATCTTTAATTTTGTGCAATTATTAATTGAGTATTTATTTCAAGTGTAAAGAATTTTGAAATTGCATTATTATATTCATACAATTAATTTTGCTTAATTTTTTACCCAAACATAATATTTGAAATTATAAAGTATATCTTAAGAAATATTTTTGAATTTTTCATTTTATAAGAAATGAACTGAAACTTTGTTTTGATGTATATTATTTTATATTTATAACTGTATTTTATATTTATATTGATCTTTGAATGTAATAACTTTATTAATTATCAAACTTTTAAAAGCTTTTTCTGTAATGTTCTGTAATAATTATAATAATTGCATTTATTCTTATTTTAGCTGGGTATAATTGATTCAGTATGCCTTAGAAACTTCATGTGCCATGATCATCTAAAATTTGATTTTGACTCGCATATAAACTTTATAATTGGCCAAAATGGAAGTAAGTATCTATAATCTACTGATGTTATGTTACATTTGAAATGAATGATTTTTAAATGCATATATATTCATTTTTGTTTTTAGTAATATTTGAAATATAGTTTGATATCATACATGTTTAAGTAAAATATATTATTTCTGTAAGCAAATTTGTCTTGTTTTCTTATGAATTTTAAATATTACTTTTTACTGGAATTTTAATTTTCATGGCCTTGCTTTGAAATGCTTAATTTTTTCATTTTTTAATAAAATATTTTTATGTTTCATGTAATTTAAAAAGGAAATTTACAAAATATTTAGGATTGTGAAGGAACTTAAAAATATGAGTTTCTATCCTGTAAATGGCTAGATAATATAATTTTGTATATAATTGATTTTATATTACCTGTTTTTTGCATCTAAATAAGGTATTCAAAAGAAAAATGTATATCATGTCCTTTGCAAATGTAGCTGCCAACTATGTAATTTTTATAGGAATAAAATTAATCTTAAGCAAAAAATAAATTGATTGTATGAAGATAGAAAATGGGTGATATAACTATCTCTGATATTTCACAAATTCATATATTGCTAAAAAACTGGTAATTATCGAAAAAAAAATTATGTGAAAATTTTAATTTAACCAAAATTTTGAAGTGTTAGAAAACTACTTCAGGAAGCACTGGCCTTTTAAATTTCCTTAAATTCTTTATCTTTCTGTATGTTCCTTAAATTTCTGTAAAACCACTAAAATGAGGTAGTTTTTTAAAAATAAAACTGTCATCTGGCAATTTTTTTTACAAAAATTATTCTTTGTTTCTGCTGCTTTTTATCAGCAATTAATTTTTTTTAGTGTTATAAAAATTAATAACAAATGATACCATAAAAATCATGAATATTATTTAATGGGATGCTCCAGTGTTGTCTAATTATTGACCCCAATATTTTACTAAATTGGAATGTTTTCAAAATAGCTTTAGCTGTACAATATATGTTATAGTAAATATACATTGTAACATGTTTAGTTTTGCAAAATATAGGTATAAACATATCCCACCACAACTAGTAAAATATATGTGAGTTATATAGAAGAGAAGAAAGCAGTTTATATAACATATTTCTTTTTAGAAAAAGATTTGCGATCAAGACCTAAATAGTGCTAGGGGTGTTGTTTAGTTTTAAATCTATTTCCACGTGCTTTTAATTTAGTTTAATTCTACCTACAATGAATTGAGCTGTCAATTTTGGATTATGAAGATTAATGAAATATTATTTAAAATAAATCTTATTACTTTTATTTTCTATTATAATTCTAAATAAGTGTGTGAAAATAGCCTTAAATATCAAAAATGCAATCTATCATTATCTGTTTAGTTAATCTTTAAACTATTTTTAGTGTTTCAAAATTTAGAAAAAAAACATGTATAGCTTTTTTCCCATTCTCAATATAACATGTGAACTTCCCCAAAATACTGTTTTACACAAAACAATTTTAAAATCAGCATTATTAATAAATGGCTCTTCTTGCACATTTATAAGATATGAAAAAGACATTTATTTTCATTTGTTTTTTGCATTACTGAAAAGAAATTGATCTTTTTTATTCTTTTATACTTCTAAAACATTTATCATTTGCAGGAAAAAATTAGTTTGAAGAGCTTGAAACATCTTTCATTTTTTTTCAAAAGAGTTCTATTTTTGCAACAACTTTTAACAATAATTTAGTAAAATCTAATTTCTAAAATTTTATTTTCTTATCAAAAAGAAAAAATAATGATATTTGTCATGTCTGAAAAAAAATTGAAGCTCTTCATTTAAATAAAATATGCATTATTGTAAAATGCTTGCATCATTTCAAATGCCTAGAATATTCTAAATGAAAACTTTTTTATTTACTTGCTGAACTTTGCAAATTAAACTTCATTTTAAAGCCCAACTACCATTCAATTCATGATATAATTTGACTTCTTTAAAACATTGTGTGTGGAAGTTGATCCTTTTTATAAAAATGCAATAGAATGTTTTTTTTTTTTTTTTTTTCCATTATGGCTTAATAAGAAAATTTTTTTGTTTCAGAAATTGCAAATGAGAACAGTTTACTGTTTTAATATTAACAAATATTGAGGGGTTGAAAATTTACATTAATTTGTTGATTCAAAAGCTCCCGTCCTTTTGGGTGGTGAAAACTGTGTTTATATTTACTTTTCATCTCATGGTGCAAATACAAAAGCATTTATAGTAGCTGATATATGGGATCAAATAATATTGTGATGGAAAAGAAAGTTTTTAAAACAAGTCATTGCTTAAACTGCTGCTTCTTTAGGTATTTTTAAATAGAGAGTTTTATTTTAACAATAAAAGAAATGGATTGAAAACATATTTGCTCTGATCCATAAATATTCCTTATAATTTTTCTGTCTCAGGGTATAGCTCTTGATTGATACATATAATATATTTAAAAAAGGACATTTATATTATAGATTTTTTATTGATTGAATATAATGTTGCATTTATAAAAAATAGTTCTAAGTGATTATTTAATGTATTTAAAATACATTAAATAATCACTTAGCACTATCTCTTTCTATTCTGTCTTTCCTAATATATTTTTGTAATAATTAGTTAAACATAATGTCATTCTTAAATTTTTCTTTAAATAATTTGCCTTAAAAATCTTGATTGTCTAATATAACTTGATAACTGAAATTTCCTTATAATTTTTACAAAAAGGTAAATGTGCGTAAAACTGCTAAATGCCATTAAGTTAAAGTTCCAAAGTTTTGTTGTACATAAGTTTTACTTATTTTGCACAAACTTAATCTTTAATAATAAATTTTCATGAAAAATAATATAACTGAAAATATTTTGAAATATTATTCTTATCATTTTTTACAAGAGCAATAGAATTGAAAATCTTAAAAAAATAACAGAAAACCTTGAATTTAAAAAAGTACTTATTGCTAAAGAAATACTGCATTAAGTAAAAAAAAAAAAAAAATGTGAAAAACATTGAATTCAGTATTATGAAATACCCTGTGAAAAAATATTTTGATAAAATTAGAGTGTTAAATGTGTGTGTGTGTGCATTTTGTTTTAATTGAAAATTAAATATATTAGATACTGATATTGTGAATGAAATATAGTGATTTGATTGTGAACCAGCAGAAAATATTGCTTATTCATCACTGTAATTATATAATTAAGATTTTATGAGCTTCCAGTAGAACTAATGTTTGTAGTAGTGAATAACTTACTATAAATCTATTTTATCTTGATTGTCATATATAATTACCTTTTATAATCTTGCAGAATTTTTCAAAATAGCAACCTTAGATTGATAATGATTGAACAATTTATTTGTCTTATAATTTTATTAATTAATTTATTTTATTTTTAATATTAGTAAAAATTTTGTTTTCAGCTATTAAATTGATATTGAAAGATCTATAAATTTTGTTAAATTCCTACTTGAAATTTTTTACAAATAAAATAATATGCATCCAGAGCATTTAAAACATACATACATGTACCAAAGCATCCATTATATTGAGAGCATAAAAACAGAATGATGGGAAAATAGTATGTAGAATTCAATAGTGTGAATATCATTGATAAGTTAGATTTGCCACATATAATTGAAAGTTTTAAATCTATTTAATTTCTTCATATGAGATATATTTCATATTGAATCTCATTTAAAAGTTAAAATCATTAGTGACTTGATAGTTTAATATAATTAATGTACGCTTCAAATATAAGTTTCTTAGTTTGCTACTCATACATAAAACATCATATGTTGGGAAAACTAAAATTATCTACTTGTTAAAAAATTTTGTAATAATGAAAAACTGTATGCTGATATGTAAATACACTTTCATTATTTTATAAATTAAAAATAGAGTTTTTAAACTTTAATTTGTAAATGTTTGTTATAGGATTAATAATTTTTTTTAAAAAAGTTAGCCTTATATATATAATTATTTTGTTATTAACAAAATATCATTAATCAATATGCTGATCTATTCATAAAATTATTTATAAATCTATTTTTATATTTTTAGGTGGGAAAAGTGCTATTTTAACTGGAATTATATTAGCATTAGGTGGGAAATCTAGTGCAACTGGGAGGTATCCTAATATTAAAGGTTTCATAAAAACTGGAAAGCAGTAAGTCATTTTAAGTTTTCAAGTCTTTCTAGGTTTCATTTTTTTATTTTTTTATTTTATTTTAGAATTTGAATTTTAATCATTAAATTGTATTCATTGAAACTTTTATGTGTAAAAGTTTACCAACTGTTATGTTGATTACTACTTCTATTTTATTAATTTTATTATCTAAGCATACATTATTTCCTCTCTCTTTTAATAAATTCTATTTAGGTTATTCCCTTATAATTATTTCATGATGGATAAATATTATAATTTTATTATTTAGAAAAAGATATTATTGGAAGAAAATTATGATTATTGGAAGAATAATTGCATTTGTAGTCCTCTTCTTAATAATAATTTTCTTTCTATAAAAGAATTAATCAAATATTATTCTTATAAGCATTAATTTTGGTGTCTAGTTAAATGAATCATAAATATAAAAACATATTCAAAAAAATTTAATTGGAATTTTTGATCCAGTTTTTATATAGTTTTAATAATTAGTAACTGAAATGAAGATTTTATGAACCATTAAGTTGAATTTCTTTTGGTATAAATAATTTTGAAGGTCCTTTTAGCAGTTAAAAAAAAAATTATACCTGCAATATTTTTTTTCAATGGCAAATTGTAGACAGTTACAACTACAACAGAGTCTATTAATCTATTGTTCCCTGATACCCATGGAACCGGCCTGAAACAATGACCTCTTAGCAGCCGAGTCGTTGCCCTGGGTGCACTACAGGGGGTGGGCCACCATCGCACCCTCACACGTGCCATAGGGACCCGTTTATAGGGTAGGCATCATTCAAACTTCATTCACACACACACAAGGAAAGGACAAAGACAGGATAGAGAGAGAGAAAATACATTCATGCCTGAACCGGGATTTGAACCCAAGACCTTCCTATCCGTAGTCAGGCACGCTGATCACTAGATAAGTTGGCTGGCATACCTGCAATATAACTGTTTATAATTTTTTCCACAAATTTGGTTTTATCTACTTTACTAAGTTAAATATTTAAAAATTAGGTTCAAGAGCTGCTCTGCTCTGATGGCCATTGTATCCTCTAATAATCCCTTAACCCAGGACATTTTGAACTGCCGCCAACATCTTGAGAACCTGGCATCCCTTGAGAAGACCATTATTCTTCAGTGTATCCCTGCCCATTGCGAAGTCACAGGTAATGAAAATGCAGATTAGCTTGGAAAGATGAGCGCTTTAATGACGCAGACTTCTACACACACTAAGTCCTTCTGTTCTATTAAGCATCTTGTCAAAAGAACTCTTAAGTTCAGAACTCATGAAGAGCTTACTAACAGCATTGCTCTCAAATCTTGGAAGAATGCCCTCCTAAATCTGTGCAATAGCCCAAGACAGAGTGGTGGCTGAATTCTGCCTTGCCACAGGGCACGATTGTCTTCTGAAACATCTAAATAGATCTGGTATCATTCCTTCTCTGGTCTGCACTTTTTGCAATATTGGTGAGGTCATGGATGCAGCACATCTTCCTCGCTGCCCTGCACTTCGTAAGACGTCTCTAATTGAGCGCTATTGGGAAGCTAGAGACATGTTAGATTAATAGACTCTGTTGCAGCATCTTTCTGAGTTATTGTTCTATACTTTTTATTTATTTTGCTGTAACTGTCTATAATCTGCCATTGGAAATAAAAAAAAATATTTAAAAATTATTGGTATATATATATATTTTTTTTATCAATAAACCAAAATTGAATGTATTACATTTTCCTTAACATAATCCTTTTAGTTTTGATTTGTAGGTCAAATTGTTACATTTCAACTTTTGTTTGATTAAATATGTTTAAATTGAATGATTCCTTGAGTAATTAGAAATCAGATAATGCACTTTGATGGACCATTAAATTGTTGATTTTTTTATCTGCATTTCATTTATTTTTTATTAGTTTTTTATTAATATTTTAAATTGTCATTATATAATACATTTTAGAATAGTCGAATTAATATTTTTTATAAAATAAAGTCTTGTATTCCTTTCAAATTACAATTAGGTTACCTTATGGAAAATTCTATTTTATAAAATAATTTAGTTCCACATTCCTTTAATAGTGAAAGAGATTCCTGCAATGGATAATATATTAAAAGGAAATGTTAAGAAAATTATATAATTTATCAAATTAAATACAAATAATAAGAAAAATAAAATTCTTTTTCTTACTGCAAAATTTATAAATGATATTTTTGAGCCAATGTCTTGTACTTCTATATTTTTTTAAGTTTATCATTTTATTTTTAATTTCATAATTAACTCTTATTTCAATGTATATATATATTATGGATAGAATTTATGTGGAATCTACTATCATGAATTCGGAAGTCGCATTAATAAATAGAATTATTTTAAATCTAAATTGCGAATGTCAAAATATTTTCACATTTATTTTTCCTAACTTTTTATCGTAAGTAATAAATTCTTCAATCTGTTTGTTTAAATTGCAGTCTTTTTGCACAAGTTTAAATAAAAACCAAATTTTAATTTTTGTTTTTAATTTCTATAAATATACTTAATATTTCAGTGGAATTCCTTTTGTATAGCTTAATCAGTCTTTGCATACTATATTTATCAAAGATTTTTTTTAGTATTTACATTAAATAAAAATAATTACTTTATAACATTTTTATATGTAAATTTTATTTTATGCTTATTTATTTAAATATTTTTTGTATTAAAATTATTATTTTTTTTATTACTATGAATCAAATCGATATTTTTTAAAAGAAACTTATTTGATTTTTTTAAAATAAAATTTTTTATTTATGATATTTCTTATGAAATTTATACTGCTAACTTTTTTTATGTTAACCTTTTTGTTGCATCTTTATTTGATTTTTGTTTTTTCATCTGCAGCAAATTTAATGTTTTTACGTGTAAAAAAAATAAATTATATACAAGAATTTATATATTCATGCATGATAATAAACTTAGAAAAAAATAGTATTATATATCATTTTTTAGTATTTGTTGAACTTCAGACAAAAAAATACATAAATTTTGGAATCACAATGTGTTTCCAAAGAATTTAATAAAAACTAAATTATATTACATAAGGACTAAATTATGAATAAAAATAAAATCTTTGATTGTAATATGATTAAAATTGTAATATATATTATAGTTATATTTTTATAAGCTTTTAATTATGAAATAAAAAATAAAATTAAAGTTGTAAAACATCGAATTAAACTTTTATGTATAATTTTGATGTTTATAATTATCTAATTGCTACAGTTTTTCTCCTTTTAATTAAACAACTCAAATGATTATTAATGAACTTAGTTAAAAAAAAATATTTTACTCGTTCAAGCTTTGAAAATAAAAATAAAGTACAATTTTTGAAAATGAGATGATGTATTATAAAGTAAAATAAATGTAAATCTGTAAAATAAATAGAATTAAGAAACTAACAAAATAAGCCTTTGTAAATTTAGTATATTGCTAACAGTTATTTAATAATTTAGTTTAGTTGGTTGGAATTTTTTCTCAAAGAATTTACTAATGATTATTAGTGTGAATTTCTATTCTTTCTTTTTAATTCAAATAAGAATCTTTGTTTCTCAATTGCATTATCATGTAGCTGTAATTTATTGTTAAATGTCTTAAAATTTTTTGCACACTTTGTATTTGTAGATTTCTATGTAGTAGTATTTAACTTTTCAACCTGTTTGAATTAATCTTATTGTTAAAAGTAATAAATTATGTGAATTCATTATTTAATTTTACATTACATCTATTATTGTACAACGATAATTATAAGTATAAATGATTCTCAATACAGCTCATAGAATATCTATGCATGTTTAAAAGAAGTATTTTAAATTTTAGGTCACACATGTTTAAATGGAGCTAATATTATTATATAAAGTTAAAATGTGAATGCTAATTTTTTAAAAAAACATTTACGCTTTGAATTTTTTATTTATAATATTTCTTATAAAAAGTATTACTTAATTGTTATATTAATTTACACTTATCATATAAAATAAAGTATACAGAGATAAATTCAAAGTAATTAATTTATTTGTAATGACTAAAACCTGTATATATTTTTACTTTTATTTAAAATAAAAGTAGGATTTAATTTTTCCAGGTTTAAAATTATAGTTTAATATGTGATTTGAAAAGGAAAGTTTAATTAATTCTTGCATTATTCATTAAAATTACAGGAGTTCATTAAAATTGACATTTTTTTTCAATTCACTATAAACATATGAGTGAAGACTGAAAATTGCAAAGAAATGTCAATAACAGTGTGAGTAACCATTCAACTTGACTAGTTTCATATAAATTGGTTGTTTATGTAACTGTTCTTTTTTTCCCCCAAAGATTTACAAAAACTATAACTTAGTGCTTAGGCTCAACTTCAATAAAAACCTACAGTTTTAAATATATTCTGAAGCAATAAAATATTTATCCTGAGTTGAACTTTCAATATTTAACTTAGTGTTATAGTTTAAATGAGTTCTGGAGCAATGTATCTATCCCAAACTTGATAGTGCCTGTTTCAAACCATTGAACTTATGCATTCAAGCACTAGCTTTATAAGAAATAATTAAGTCCAAGATATTCATTGCATGCAATTTAAATTTTTTGTAATAGTAAAATCATAATTGTGATTAAATAAGGAGAATTATATTAAAAGTCTATAAAATGTATCTATGGTAAAGTTAACTCATGATTAATTAAAAAGTACTGAAACTATATTAATATGATTGATCTGAAATTATCATATTAATATAGTTTCAGCTCCTATTAATTAATCATGAATTAATTCATGATTCATAACTGAATAAATAAATTAGTGTCACAAATTTGGGGAGTGCTTGTTTATTATTCCTTTTTTGTTTGACTATTTAAATTTATTTTCTGTATGGGAATGTAAATTGTACTAGCTAGGCACACATAAAATTTTATTTTTCCATAATTTGTACTTATTTTATTGTATTTTTAAATTAACATTTTAAAATAGATTATAATTTGTTTTAGAAAAGCTTTCCTATCTGTAACATTAAAAAATTGTGGTTATTGTGCGTATAAGCCTGATGTGTATGGTGAAAGAATAATTGTTGAGCGGGAAATTTCTGTTGATGGTTCAAGTAGTTACAAATTGAAGTCAGAAGAAGGTATTTATTTCATTTTACTTATCTTTTTTCCCATTCATTCTGTTTTATAAATTTATGATTAGCAGAGTTAAATTATATATATTCTTTGAATACTTGCAATCACACATGTATTCTAAATAAATATTAAAAAAGTCTTATTCTTAAATCCAGAATTATTATTAAATTCTGCATTGTATTATATGATTTGTTTTCCAGTATTATGACTTGCACAAAAGAAGAGCTTTAAATTTTGTAAAAAGAGCGCCAGTTGTTCAATTTCTTTAATTTGAAGTCCCAGTAATTCATCTTCATATAATATTCTTTGTTGTAATATTGTGCAATTGATGTAACTAAAATTTTGTCATTTGGACTTTTCATTACATTTTTCATATTTGTGTAAAGGAATTGATTAATATTGTGTTATTTCTCCTCAAAAATTTATTTCCAGATATGTTATAATAGCTTTAAGGGTAAAGATTTAGAAAGACACTAATAGGATGGATTTTATGATTTTACTATACTTTTATTTCACAAGAGTTAAGCTCTAGTTTTACTTTTTTGAATAAGAAAAAAGAATTGTAAGAATGAATACGTACAGGGATATATATTGGCTGTATAGATATTTTTTCATTCAGATTTTAAACAGCTTATTCTTTCCATTTATTTCTTATTTTTCATAATGTGTAGCTTTTAAAATACTTGGTTATTGTTTGGAGATTTAGTGAAATAGAAGATAGTTATAGAATAAAGGATAAGAAAAGAAATTAGAAAGTCTTATAAATATGTATTCTGATGAAGATTTTTATAAGCTTGATAAAATCAGACTTGTCTATGTATTCTTTATAATATTCTTAAACCTCATTTTCTACATCAAATTTCTTAAAAGTAGGTTAATAATTATTTTATTTTCAAAATTTATCTTTATAATAAAAAGAAAATTTTGAGAATTTACATAGTTAAAATTTTTTTTATCTTGAATCATGTTTGAGATTTTTATTTAATTATTTATCAAATTGTTAATATTTATGTATTAAGGTTGCTATTTTAATATTTTTGTTATATTTTGAAATGAAAAAACAACCACAAAATAAATATTTATTACTGATATTAGGATGTTTAACTTCAGTATTGATATTTTTGTAATTTTTGCTGATTTGTTTTTCAATTTGCAAATAATATTTTTTTTTAAATTCTAGGTCAATTAATTTCCAATCTAAAAGAAGAACTTAATAATATCATAAATGCTATGGATATACAGGTAATTGTTACTAAAAGTAGATTTATTTTATAAAAACAGCAAATATTTTCTTATAATTTTAACTTCTTTCAATTGTGAGGTTTTATTTTTTATTGAAACTCCTGCAATTTATATGTTATTTCATCTTTGGCAATTTTTTTAGATTGAAAATCCAGTTGTAGTTTTAACTCAAGAAACTAGTCGAAACTTTCTAATGTCAAAACAGGGAAGAGAGGAAAAGTTGTATGAAGTTGGTATAACTTTAAAGTATAGTTTTTTATATGTGTGGAATTGATTCATGTAAGGCTCTGAATTTTTAACAAATAATAGTATTGAATAACCTTATCAGGCTTTGATATAAAATTTTAAGCATTATGTTGCTATAACTCTTGGATGTTCTATGAAAATATATAATTTTTTTATATATAAATGCTTTCCTCTATTACTGTTATGCAGTTTATTAACTCCTTCTGGTATTATGACGAGTGTAGCTCGTCATCGGTGTTTCATGCCATATCGCACAATGACAAACTACACTCGTTATGCGACTAAAGTTACTGTTGAATGTGATAATTAATTTAGTTTAAAATTTCTAGTGTAAAAATGGATATTAATTAAGAATATGTAAGAATTATAAAATGAAACAAGTTTTTTTTTTATTAAAAATTAAATGGTTATTTCATGCACAGTGTTTCATTATTAAATCTTACCCCGGAAGAGGTTAACATTAAAGTAAATTAACTTTAAATTTTCAAAAATGCTTTTGTTTGTTTTTTTAAAGTTAATAATATTAATTGATGCTAAGTAGATAACATTAATTTCATTTTTATGGCAACTTTTTCAAATTGGTAATAAAGAATTCTAATTTTTGCAAAACTATGCATTATTTCTTATAAAAATATTATCTACAATTATAGCTATATTTGAATATTTAAAGGAATGAAGCAAACAGAAAAATTTTTATGAGTTTATTAAAATATAAAAAATTGTATAAGTTTGCTAATTAATCTGTTAATAATTTACTTAAATTATATGTTCTTGTCTAGAAATTATATCAGTATATACAATTGCTTTTATTTTCAAATGATAAATGATGATTAATTATTAAAAATAAGGAAGGTGGATGTTATTGAAGAAAGAATATAAAAATAATTCAAAATTCATCATTTCAGTTAACATTTTATAAAAAAACTTAATATCACAATTTAATAATCTCTTATTATTAATAGTTGCACATTATTTAATAGGATTTCAAATTAGTTTCTCATAATATTATCTGTTTCAGAGGTGTGAAATATTTAATTCTTATAGTCTCTGGTTCCATATTCTTATTTTATTAATCTTATGTTCTATTATTCTGTTTTAATAAATTTTATATATATAATTCTTTTTTTTTTTTTTTTTTTTTTTTTATCATTCATGATGGTTGTTTTGAAAGAAGCTATTAAGAAATGCTTTAACTATTTTTAAATTTTTTACTTTTCATAATTACTCTTATTCCTGCAATTAGACAATTGATTCTCTCTAAAATTTTCCACAATTTAGCTATTTATGATTCATAAACATTGATACAAATTTTATTTATGAGAGCTATTTTATATATATTAGCCTGTTTTATCTGTAATTGCTTTATTATTATAGAAAATTATGCAGTAACATTTATTTTTGATTACAAGGTTAATTTCTCATATATATATATACACACAAATACAAGTGTTTATTTAAATAATGAAAAGACTTGTGTCTAAGTGTGGCATTTTTTAATGCTCTTCATGCCCTAAGCTTAATTTTTTTTTCTTTTTTTCAAAAACTTGAAATATTAGACCTTACAGATTTTCAAAGAGGTCATGTAGCAAAGAACTTGTCTATCTGGTGCATGTATGATTGAAACATTTAACTTTGAGCCATTTTGGAAGTAGCATCTAAAGTGATCACACCACATACACACAGCTCTGTAAGACAAGTTTGGAAAAGCAAAATATTGGATAGAAAAAGAAGCGCAGTGAAAGAGAATGGCATGTATTGAAGCAGATTTTAATGTCTAAAAAGTGAATAACTTGCATAAAAATGACAATTGCAGAGCTCAGTCTGCATATGTTCTCCAGTTTTAATAATTATTAAAAGCCACCTTCCTAAGAACATTTATGGCAGAGCAGCAATTCCCAAACCACTTGTCTAAATGCCCCCAAGCCACTTAATACTAAATGTCATCTAAAATGGTGTCACTCGCAAAACTTAGTTAATTGATTTATGGTAGAAAGTAATATGATCTAAAACATTTTCTTTTACACTTTCCCCTGCAACAGAAAGGGTACACATTTGAAAGGCATCTCAACAAGCGTATAATGGTGATTGCCTCCTTAACTGTTATATATTTATGCATACAAACATACAGAGAGAAAGAGATGTTATTAGTAGAAATTAAATAATATACAAACCAATCATGCAAAAAATGGCGATTAAATATTTTCTTTTTCTTTGTATCTGTGTACTTATTTTTTATTTTATTTTCTATTTTTTATTTTATTTATTTATTTATTTTTTTGCATTATCAATCATTATATCATAATTTGTTTCTTATGTGCACTTGCTCTACCATCTACAATTTTATTTTAGGAATTATTCAATATTGTGCAATTATTTGTCTTTGAAATCTTGGTTCTTTTTATTACTCTACTAAATTTTTAGTCTTTCCTTCAATCACTTTTTTGACTGTGCATATCAATGTTAATTTTTTAATTATTTACTATAAACTGTTCTACAAATATTTCTACAAATGTATTTACATAAACTTGTGAATTTTGTTTCATTTACCTCTCTCTCTCTCTTATCCTCATATATTTTCAATTGCACCTAAGACATTTTTCCAATTGGTGAATGTAAAGAAAATTGTATAATTTTTATTAAAAATTAATGTTTTCCTATTTTTTAGGAAAATTGTTATTTTAACCACTGTTGAATTAATTTCATCATACGTTTTAAAATAATGAAATCTAGCGTAAAAAGTATTTTTTTAAACTAAATGTTGTGTCTTTAAAAATTTTAATAAAATATTCTCAATTCAAATAAGAGTAAAAATGCAGAATATTTTTTAACCATCATACAGTTATTTAACATTGATGATTGTGAATAATATTATGTTGTATTAATTGCAATGTATATTTAGTTTTTTTATAAAGGAACTGGTATCCAACAATTGGAAGATAACTATTTTCAAGCTAGTAATGCAAAGGATGATAGCATGAATGAATTAAAAGCAAAGGAACAAGTAAGTCTGAAGTATATGCCATTTTTGCATCTCTGTATCGTCTTGATATTAAGAAAATTATAAATCCTCGAAAGTTTGAATGATGTTAGGTATCATTCTTATCATTTAAATATTAGATGTATTAGCTGTGTGTAAAGTACATTTCTCTTTAAAAACTTTGTATGAATTCTATTGCAGAATGAACCTTTTAAAACACCTTTAGAGAGGGAAAATCATTTGTTTACCTTTTACGATTTCAAAAAAGAAATGTAGATACAGTTTCTTTCTAGCATAAGTTATAAGATGGCTTAAGTTAACAGACTTTAAATTAACATCTGAAATAATGCTATTATTAATTAAACGTTGCAGATCTGTTATAACACAATTATAATGAGCTCTGAATTTATTGAAATTTTTAATATGATAATATATCATGAAAAATAGTTGTTCTACCAAATAATATAGCAATAAATATTTGTAAAACAATTTATTATTATTATAATAATGTTTTCTAAATTCAAAATGACCTAAACTTTTAAATATTTTGAGTAAAGTAAGAAATATAGTTGTATAATAATGTTACTTAATATAGAGTCTTGAATGGATATTGCTGAAATAAAGCTCAGTGAGTTTTTGTGTAAAAGTGAAAACTATACAAAACTTTCAACTAATAAAATGTCATTCCAAAGATATAAATATTTAATGTTTTTTTTTAATTAATGGTTTACATGTAATTTAGAGATATAATTTACATTTGAAAAGCACCAGTTTCTTTTCACTGTATCAAGCTTTAAATAAAAGTTATTTTTTATAGTTTTAAACAATTCAATTAAAATGTATTATAGTTTGAGGAAAACTTCACTAATTTCATTTTTCATTGATTAACCATTAAAAGCTTTATTTATTCGAAATTCAATTTAATCTAAACTTAATTTTTCTTTATTTTATCATTCTTTTGACTAGAATTTTAAAAAGAATAAATCAAAAACAAGCTAAAGTAAAAGATGGAAGTGCATATAATTTTTGTGATATAAGAAAAATTCTTTACAGGCAGTTTTAATAGCTTTCCCATTTTTTCTATGTTTGTATAGCAGTAATCTGTGGTCTACATACCCATTTATTAAAGCTTCTAGCTTCATAATCAAACATTCCTCTTTTTTTTTTTTTTGTTAGACTTTAATAAATGTAAATTGAAGAAATTTTTTTTTATTTTGATCGTGGATAATTTCTTACCATCCATATTAGAAAGGTGTTAGATATTTTTATCAACTTAATAGTTAATAAATATTAACTGATAGTTGCTTTTAGTGTTACTTTTAATTGTTTGGAATTGCTTGGTTTGTGTTGCTGCTGTTACTTATGGCACTTATACAAGCCAAGCTTGCTATGCTTTAACTTTGCGAATTTTAAGTCAATAAGAAGCGACTTTCATTTTAATCAGAGCACCACGAAAAGGAAAGTCTGTCTTTGCTTTTTAAATCCTACGATACATGGAACCATCAGAGGATCTACTCCCTCCATTTTGACATTAATCTGATGGAGGAATAAAATTTCTCCAGAGCATTGTACCCATGGTAACTGCTCAATGACTGACCACAGGACTTTCAATTCCACAGATTTAATGAGCACCTATATTGCATATATTCACTGAGTCTTTGGTGGCATTGGGAATCAAACCTCGCCCATCTAGATGGAAGGTTGATGCCCTAACCACTAGACTACCATGACCCTATTGTGTAAGTATCCTGTTTGTATTGCTGGCAGATAACAACTGGAATACAAGCAGGGCATACAGTTTTGTAGTTCCTGTTACAAATATTGGATATGCGTTCTGGAATTTCTTAAAAATATATGAGAATATATATATAAATTTCTCAATATCAGATTTTATAAAAATGAGTTTTATTTTTATTATGGAATTCATTTTTATCTATTTGTGTAAGTGTATGATCTTTGCTTTAGTAATACTAAAGACAAAAACTGAATATTATTTTTTCCTCTAAATCAGTATAGAATACTTATAAATTATCAAATTTTTTACATTTGGAAACATTCCTTCTAAGGGCAGTGCTTAAATCTTTTTAAAAAGATATGTGTAATCAGTGTATCTTTATAATATTTTTAATTACATTTATTTATTTTATTTTTTAAAAGAATATTGTTAAAATGTCATTCTTTTTATGTTTTTTGATTTTCCTTTTTATATTTTGAAAATTAAATATCCTTAAAAATAAAAATGTTAATGAAATCAATGAAACAAGGTTTCATAAAATCGATTGCATATATACATTAAGGTTACCATAGTTTATACTCAATTGAAAGTTTCCATAGTTTCTAGAAAAAAGCCAGCAATTGAGAAAAATGATTTGAAAAAATTAAAACTAGCAAAATATGCCATATTAGTTTAAATGTGTCATTCTTATGACCATCATAATTTCAACTCGGGTATTATAATATTTGGTAAATCAATTTAAAAAAATCCATAAAATGAAGTCAAATATGTTAAAAATACATTAATTGTAATGTTTGTAACCATTAGATGTGATATCAGTCTATTTTTTATAATGCTGATTCTTTTATGTACTCTAACAGCACACATCACGAAATGCAAATCTGAAAGAAAATTTTAAAAAATAAAATGAGGACACAGCTCATGATAGAGCTTCTCTTTCTCCCCACATCATTGATAGTTCACCCATTTTCCCTCTGAGGAGAGGAATGTGTTCTTTACTATAATCTTTCTTTTAAATTCTTTTGTGTAAAAAAATTTAAAACACTTAAAAAAGAATAAAATTTATATTTTATTATGTTAGTATGCACTATTTATCTCTAATCACTGTGTCATCTTAAAGTGTAAATGTTTTAAATTAATGAACCTGTGTAATAAAAATTATTATCAAAAAATTTTGAGTTTAAATTGAACAATATTGCTTTGTTGAATAATTTTAAAATTGATTTTAACAAATGTATTATTTTTATAATCCATTTCTGTATAACATTTAAATAACTTGTTTTGTTTTCTCAGGAAACAAATTACTAGCATTCATTTATTGAATTGAATCTCATTTTTGTGATTCATTTATTTTTTAAGTTCTTAGTATTTTAAATCTTCCATTTTTCATAAACAGATCTTATTCAGCAAAATATTATTAATTTACAAAATAATCATGTAAAAGATATTAACAGTTACTCTCGATATTACTCTTGATGACACCTATTAATATAATTTTGGTTTTTTAAAAATATTTTGAATATTAATATTTTTTTTAGTTGCTGAAGAAATGATAAATTTCTTGTATATTATTATTATGATTATTATTTTAACATTTTCTATCAAAATAGTTATTTTATATCATCAAACTGTTTCAAATTTGCCAATTTCTTATTTTAAAACTACTTAAAATATTTTTGCTATAATATTTTCAGCTTGGTTTTTTATTATAAAAATTTTAAAACCTGTTAATAAAATGCTAATGATTTGGAGGCAGGAAAATTATTTCAATTAGTTTCAAGTTGACTGTTAGTTTGTTACTTTTTGAGGTTTGCATAATTCTTTGAAATTCTTGAAAACTGTTAATTGTTTTCAACAGCCCTAAAAACTTCTAAAAAAATTTTTAAAGAAATCACACTGGATAGGTGATTATAATTGGAAAATTTAATAATAATAAAAAATAAAATTGTGATTTTTATTTAACTATAGATAATGATTTTATCAATGAAGGTTGTAATGTATATTCAATTTCTTAAAAAAATATTTATGAAATTCTAATTCCTTATGAATTTTAAATTCACTTTATAATTAAATGTCAAGTCATCTGTTCAATTTTATTAAAGCAAAAAATGTTTAAGTAAATATAATATGAATGTAAGATAAAATTTTGAAGTATTAAAAAAATATTTTTCTAAGGAAAATTTTTTTTGTGTTGTATTTAAACCAGAGCTTCTTGTTGTAGTTAAATCAGAGCTAAATTTTTTTTGTGTTGTAGTTAAATCATTTCCATAGTTGAACAAAGAAATAATATTCAATGGAGAGCTTTCCTAAATGTATAAGTCTTTCATGAAATTTTTTCATTAAATTAGTATGGAAAGTGTACTTTAGCTTTTTAAAAAGTAAAGTATTTTTGCTTTATCTACCTTTCTTTACTTGTATTTTTACTTTTAATAGAATGTTTGTCTCAATTCTGTGTAAATTCCTGTTTTTTTTTTTTTTTTTTTTCTCATTGGTATTATTCTTTAATTTATTAACTGAATGGCAACACTGATTTAAGTTTGTGTAAGCTTTTTATTTGTGTTTACTCTAACATTTATTGTTAGTAAAAAAAAAAATTAACTGGATTGTTTCATTCTAAGCCAATTTTACTGTAAATATATTTCTTGCATTGAAATGAGATTAGAAGCATGTTAAGCTTTTATGAATTAAATATTTATATTTATATATATATTTATATAAATATTTATATAAATATTTTATATATAAATATTTATATATAAAATTATTTTCAGGTATGAAGTTAGTCCAATCATTTTTGACATTAATAACAAAAAATTAATAAAGATCTATTAAAGTATTCTTTATGATAAACCACAAATTTCATATTTAAATCTTATATTTCTAAACTGCAGGAATTTCTTTTGTCCTTGTTTAATGCATTTAAAGTTGGTATATTTTTTTAAAACTATCTCATAGCTTTATAGAAGAGAATCATGTTATCATTTAGCTGATAAAATTTTGTATTGTAAAACCATTTGTTTACTTCTGAGATTCTTTTAAAGACTACTGAGCATATTAAGTATAGAACAGATCAATTTTCTTTTAATTTATTATCAAGTAGGCAAACTCTATGCTTAAAATGTAAGTTAATTTTTGTTATTTTTCCATTTGAGTTTCTTTCTTTTCTGTGTTCCAGAAATAATTGATCATTTTCCTTTTTTTTAAATTTAAGCATGCAAACTGAAAATGTCATTTTCTAGGAAAAACGATTTTACTTTGAAAAAATTTTAAGTTCTTGTTAAGTGCATCATTTGGATCACATTCAAAATATAAGTGGTGTTGATAATTCAATAACTAGCAAATATATGCTTAGTTTTGCTGTCTGGGCAAAAATATGAAGTTATATTGGGATGACCAAAAACACAGAAGAAAAGAGGCTAAATATATAAGGAAAAGTCAATAATATATAATAAATATAAAGGTATATTTAATGAAATTGATGAATTTGAAAAATCTGCCACACATTTTGCTTTAAAAAATTGAAACAAATGGCATGTTATCATTAATTACAAGGTTAACAGGTGTAGTCATGGAGCTCAAGGAAATCAAAAATTAATATTGGCTATGTATTAAAATGTAAGGCTGTTGTGTATAATTAAACAGAGATTAGTCTGGAATATGCAAATGTTGTTGTTTCCAATCCTTCAGAAATCTGGCAGCAGCTAGATCAGATCCATAACACTATGAACCCTAGCAAAGCAGAGCACCAGTAGTGGACTTCTGTAAACATCCACCACAGCAAACCCCAAACAATCCAGGATGTGTAGCACTTATCTGGTTTAATAGGAACAAAGAAATAAGTTCCTTAAATAGCTCAAAATAATTTATTACAATTAAGGGTACAATTTGAGCACAACACAGATACATATACTACAAATAAAACAAAATTACATCTAAACACATAAAGTTAAAGGGAATAGGGTAAACATGAGAGTCATATGGATATCGTCTCATTCCTCACGGTTTGCTGGAGAGGGACTGACTTCCTTGGTGATGGCGTCATGGGTGGTGCTGAAGATATGGGCGCTACAGACTCCCCTCTGGCTCCGCCCGGCGTCCCGGCAAGGAGACAGGATTGAGGTTAAGGTTGAGGTTGTCTCGTGGTCTTCCTCTACTTTTCAATGGATACACTGGCCCTTTATCTCTAGAGGATTGTTGATAAGGCTTCAACATACTGGTATGGTAAGTACCGAGTACTTGATCAGGGGCAGCAGGATCTACAACATCATATGTATTTGGGGATTTATTCGTTAATATAATATAAGGTCCTTCACGCTTGGGCATGAATTTTTACTTGTTTTGGTTTTGGACTTGCTCACGGGATGTAAAGTGATCCAAACTTTATCACCTGGTTGATAATAGCGGGTCTATGCTTCTTGTCAAAGTACTCCTTTCTAGCATCTTGCTTTTGCTCTATCGTTCTCTAATTATGGGTGTAAATCGTGCAAATTCTTTTTAAGTAAGGTGTTATCTCTGCGGCGAAGTTATCGTTATCAATGACAGCTCTAATATCATGATTGACATCGTCTGTGGTTGAAGTTCTCTTCCGAACTGAAGGTAAGCTGCCGTATGACCTGTAGAATCACATTTGCGGTGTTTAAAGCAAAAGCGTATCATGGGTAGTTTGTCCTCCCAAGTATCATGAGTCACTAACTAGAATTGCTAATTTGGGTTTTAGATCTCATTTTTCGTTCAGCAGGATTTGCTTGAGGATGGTATAAAGGTATAAGATCTTGCTTAATATCTAGGATCTTACAAGTTTGTTGCATTACAGCACTGACAAATTGTACACCGTTGTCGCTGATTAGTCTTCTAGGTAAGCCATAGCGTAGAAGACTTCTTCTATCAATATTTTTAGAGCAATTGATAGCTGTGGCATCTTTTAGGGCAAAAGTTCGACCCATCTTGTACTTGTATCTTCAACAAAGAAAAATCCATTTTTTCCAGCTGGGGTCTCTGGAGAGGACCAAACAAGTCTATTGCCAGCGTCTCAAATCTTTGTGAGTAAATAGGCGTTCTGAGTAATCCAGCAGGTTTCTGGTTGTTAGATTTGTACGATTACATTCAGCACAATCTTTCACGTATTCTGATAAACTTTCTCATACCAGGAAAGAAATATCTAGAAGCAATTTTATGATCGTATTCTCAGCTCCACAATGTCCTGCGGTGGGAGAATCATGATATTGCTGTAGGACACGTTCGCTCGTGACAAGGGACAACTAACTGTGCTTCTTCTGACTCTGTTTCAGGCGAATATCGATACAGTATTCCCTGATTCATGAGATAACCTCTACTAGTCAATTTACATAATTTTCATCTTTCCGTCCACTTTCAAAGCAGTCTATGATCTTTCTTACATCCTCGTCCTTCAGTTGTTCTTCGCGAATGTCTTTAGATTTCGGGATGGTAAATCTATGGAAATAGTGTTGAAGTTACAAACAAATTTGTCCTCTGTATCAAATGGTCTAGACAGAAGATCTGCAATTACATTAGATTTTCCTGGAGTGTAAAGTATTTTTCGGATGATATGACTGGATTTGAAGAGCCCATCGAGCTAAGCGTCGGATGGCGATTTAATACTCATAAGCCACTTCAAGGGTTGGTGATCTGATGCAATAATGATTTCTTGATTTTCCACATAGCCACGGAACTTCTCAAGAGCCCATACTACCGCTAGTGCTTCTTTTTCGGTTAGTTGAATAATTTCTTTCTGCCCAACTGAGCAATCGACTGGCATATTCAATCACATGTTCTTCCGGTCTTTCTCCTTGATAAGGACTGCTCCTAAGCGTAATTACTAGCATCAGTTCTTATGAGGAATGGTTTAGATCCATCTGGCTGAGACAACACAGGTGGTGAAATCAGCCGTCTTTTTAACTCTTCAAATGCTTTCTGCTCTGTATCACCCCATGTCCATTGTTTATTCTTTTTAGTTAAGTCACTAAGGGGTCTAGCAACTTCAGAAAAATGGGGGAAACATATCTCGGAACCAGGAACAAGTCTGTAAGAAGGACTGAACTTCTTTAACACATTTTGGTGTTGGAATTTTTTGAATAGTGGATACTTTGTCAGCATCTACTTCTACACCTTTTTCAGTTATCCAATGACCTAAATACTTCACTCTGTCACAAGAAAAATTGCACTTGCTTCTATTGGCATTGAGCTTAAATATAGAAAGTCTTTCAAACACTTTTAAGTAAATCTGATAAATGTTCATCAAAAAGTTTCTGATAAGATAATGATATCATCAAGGTATGACAATGCAAAAACATCTTTGAGACCAGATCTAAATTTATCAATGAGGCGTTGAAAAGTTGCGGGTCGTTGCGCAACCCAAAAGGCATCGTAAAAATTTAAAAGTTCCAAATGGACAGATGAAGGCTGTCTTCTCTTAGTCTGATTCATGAACTTTGACCTGATGATAGCAGATCTTAAATCTATCGTAGACATGTATTTAGTCGAGCTTGGCCTCAGTCAATAAATCATCCATTCTAGGTAGTGGATAGTTATCCCGGAATAGTCGTTGAGTTTAACTTGCGGTAATCAACACACAATCTAATGGTACCGTTTGGTTTAGGTACTAATACCACAGGACTTGCATAAGAGACTCACATTCCTCAATTATTCCTTCTGTTAGTAAGGAATCTAGCTCTTTCTTCAACAACTCTTTCTTTGCAGGCGTCATTCTATATGGTGGTTCAGCAACAGGTAGGCTATTTCCAGTCTGTATTCTATGTTCAATAAAGGAGTAGGCTCTCCCCTGGCTTGAAAGTTATTTTCAAATTCTTCCAGCAATGAATTTAATTTGTTTAGTTGTTCTCTTGTCAAATGTTTTCCTTCATCATTCCTCTCTTTCACTGAATTAGTGGTTTCTGTAATTTAAGCAGGCCTATCAGGAGAAGTTTTTTTCTGCGAGATTATTACTTTTGCAGTACTGACGGTTTAGTATGGTTCACGATAAAATGGGTAATGTCTGTGTGGATATTCACTAAAATGCCAAGTGCCATTCTGGATGTTAAGCACAATTCCAGCAGCCTGGAAAGTCAGTGCCAAGCAATGTTCTATTGCCTCTAGGCGTTTAGTAATGCAATAAATTTCATCTGAACTTTCTTTCCCTCTACATTAAGATTTACGACTGTTGACAAAGCTGGGACATTTCTTTCTTTTCCATCAGCAAGTACCATTGTAATATTCTTCTTTTGAAATTTGAAACCTTTCTTTTCAATAAACTATAAAATTTCTCTCCACAATGGAATTTGATGCACGGTGTCGGCACAAAAAGCTGCTTTTTCACCACAAACAGTTAAAAAAATTGAGCTGGACAATGAATCTGAAGATTGTGCGGTATACAACTTTACACCATTAACAATTGTTTTAGCCTCTTCTTTTAATTTGTTGCACTTTGGACACTTAGACTGAATAAAACCAGGATTACCACATCCATAGCAATGAACAGAAAATCTTCTTTCTGGCTTGTCTTTAGTAAATTTTGGACTTTCATAATTGGAATATTTAATTTTGTCATTTTCCTAGAAATAGGAAGCTTATAGTTTCTCTCTGAAGCAGATTTAACATAGTCTTTGAAGTTTGGCTTCTTAGCAAAGATAGGTGAATTTTTCTTCATTCCCAGTCTTACATTTTCATAACTGTCAAGCTTTTCTGCAAGTTCTAAAGGATCATTCAGCTCTGACCATTGATCAACAAAATGTTCTCTAACCTCTGGAGGTGTTCTTTTCTTTAACTGGTCAGCTATAATTAAGTCTTGCAATTTCTCAAAAGTGACGATATTTAATTCTTTTACCCATCCTTCGAAATACGATTTAATTTCAAAATAGAATCTTTCCATGTTACTTCTGCACTTTTTCTATGTTGAGAACATCTGCGAAACTTATCTGAAGTAAGTCTAAAACGCTTCAAGAGCATCTCTTTAGCCTTTGAGTAGTCTTTAACGTCCTCTTCATTTTCTCTAGCAATTAATTGATTTATTTAGCTGGCAATGAGCCTATCAAATGCGACATCCAATTCATCTCAGGTATATTCACTAATTTTTAATTGGCGTTCAAATACTGTCAGATAAAGTCCGATTTCATCTTTATTGGGATTAAATTTTGGGAGAATTCGATTCAGATCCCAGTTTGTTTTCTCTGTTTCACTGGATGGATCTGTGGAGGAAAGTACCTTCTGAGCTTCCACTTGAAGTTTTAAGCGTTGCAACTCATCGCTCTCTCTTTTCAATGCATAGTTCTTTTTCTTTGGCAATTCTTTCGCATTCAGCTTGTTTTTTCTTTTCAAGCCGTTCCTCTATTATATTAGTTAGCATATTTTCACCAACTCTTCATCATAATCTTTTGATTTGGTTATGATATCTTTCAGTTGAATTACTTTCAGATCAGCTGCTACCCCTAGCCCCATTTCTGTAGCGAGTTTCTCAGATCCTCCTTTTCCCTTTCCCAAGGAATGACATTTTTGCAAGTGTTTTTATTTTAGTTAAAACGAAATTTAAACAACATCAGTCTTAAGTACCAGATTATGTTAAAATATAAATCTTTTATAACTCTAAATATATATGAAATGTAACTTATTACTATTTATTCAAACATTAATTGCAAATAAAATGAACTCTTTAATTATTGTAAATAAACCTGAAATATTCATATGATATTCACCATAATAAAATAATCAAATCAAATAAACCCGAAATAATCATATAATATTCACCATTATAAAATAATCAAATCAATTTTATTATATTAATCTTACTAAATTTATAAAGATTAAGCTCTTATTTTATATTTCAATTCAAACAAAACCGAAACAAAACATTTCAAAATTCTATCATGAAACTTTTTTATTTTCTTTCATTTAAAACTCTATATTATCGTTTTACAATTGCAATAATCACTCAATGTACCTTTGTTTATAAATTATATTTTATCAATACTTCAATTCCAACATTCAATAAATCAAAATATATTAATAAAGATAACTTAATCATATGCATTCAAAGAATATTTTATATATAAATAACAAAATTTTCTATTAAATTTTTATTTCTTTAAATTTCCTCAATTTCCTAAAATATCAATTCTGATTCCTTTTACCAAAATATTAATAATATATTATTTTGTTATCTTAATATATAACCTTAAATATACATGAAAAACAATATATTTTCATTCTTTATTCTATGAAACCACTTACTAAAAGATTAAAACACAAAAATTCCAAACAGAAAGTGAATGAGGAAAAAAAAATAAAATAAAAATAAGCATTAATATATACTGAACTCTCATAGCATTCATAGATATTGGCGGCTAGACAGAGAGGCATTTATGAAAACAATAACTGCTTGATTAGTTTGAGGCGCCTTGTTTAGTGTTTTAAATCAAAACAAAAGTATCATCACATGAAAAA
Organism: Latrodectus elegans; assembly: GCA_030067965.1. Taxonomy (NCBI): domain Eukaryota; kingdom Metazoa; phylum Arthropoda; class Arachnida; order Araneae; family Theridiidae; genus Latrodectus; species Latrodectus elegans. The sequence goes on from CM057811.1 coordinate 77,901,845, forward strand.
GCACAGTCATCAGTCATTTAAATTCTGTTAGCTACTCAATTTTAAAACACTATCTCACCGTAAAGATTGTTATCTTCAAATATTCAGAATTAAGAAATATAATATATAAGAAATATATAATATTCAAAAGTAACAAATATTTTACTTATTGTTCATAATTTTCTTAAAATATAATTCACCTTACACATACTATAATACTTCAAATATAATAATAAAATAAATGTTTCTTTTTTTAACTCAATATTCTACTAAATTTTAAGCATTTAATAAGATATGAAACATATCTACCAAATCAAACAAATAACTATACTCATAAATATTAATACTGTTCTAAATTCAAGAACATAAAAATAACACTTTTATCAAAACACAACAACTTATAAAGAAACTTTTTATACAGTTTTATATTCATAACTCTTAAACATTAACACTCATTAATTACTTCCTTAATTGTAATTCTTCACAATTAATTAGGAAATATTAGAAATATAAAACAGTAACAAAAACTTATCTCGAATTCGCATAATCAAAACTGGATAATCCAAATGAAGGATACACTCCACTCCCAGTTGAACAACAAAGACACTCCAATCTCGGATGAGATTATATTTTGCATTAATCCATAACACACAACACATCAGGAGGTAACCTGTAAAATTTTGAGTTCCCTCCAACAACAAGATTTAATTCTGGGTAGAATTTTTAACAGCGAAAAAAGAAACTCTAACTTTCGGGCCTCACGTTGGGCAGCCATTATTTTATATTGTAGCACTTATCTGGTTTTAATAGGAACAAAGAAATAAGTTCCTTAAATAGCTCAAAATAATTTATTACAATTAAGGGTACAATTTGAGCACAACACAGATACATATACTACAAATAAAACAAAATTACATCTAAACACATAAAGTTAAAGGGAATAGGGTAAACATGAGAGTCATATGGATATACGTCTCATTCCTACGGTTGCTGGAGAGGGACTGACTTCCTTGGTGATGACGTCATGGGTGGTGCTGAAGATATGGGGCGCTACAGATGTGATTATAGGAATTCGACTTCAGATTTTATACATTTTGTGTTCAATGAAAATACCTTGCACCCAGATTTGAATATCCACTAATTTTTTCTTTCACCACTTTTCAGATGTCAATTAATAAGTTTTGGGATGGCCGTTTGATCATGTCTGTCACCCTCAAATTCTAATGTGCCCCTCAGGGTCTTCCTGCTGAACCAGAGACTGATGAGCCAGACATGCCTGTCTTCTTTTTTTTTTAAATGGCAAAGTTTCTTTTTAAGTTAGTGTAGTTTAAGTTTCTATTCGACAATTTAAAACAACCCCTTTTAGTCAAGATTATTTAAGCTTTATCTTTAAGCCTCAAGATATATGCAGCTTTATTGCCTTGGATGTTAACAGGGGGGGGGGGAGATCCACTGAAAGTGGAAATCCCTTTCCTTGGCTAATTTGTAATGGTGTTGTAAATTAAGGAAGTTTATGTGAACTGGATAAAAAAATATTTTAAATACAATGATTTGGAAAAAAAAGTATTCAAGTGGAAATTTCTGTTAGCAACAATTTCATTACTTATACTTTTTTATTTTTTTTTCTCCATCTCAATTCTTTTAAATGTTACAATTTTAACATATTTCGCTAAATTTTTAAGCTTAGAACAAATTAGTAGAAAGGAACTAATTGTAATAATATAATTTCTAAATATTTTTTACACAGTTCCTTTTACACAGAAAGGAACTGTGTAAAAAATATTTAGAAATTTTAAAAATATCCATTTTTATATTCAGTATTTAAGAAATTAATGAGAGAAGTTGGAATGTTTAAATGAAATTATTTTTATTGTATTAGTTGAATCATTTAGTGCTTTAGAAATAATTCATATGAAAAAAATTGCTATGAGTTATTCAAATTTAAAATGTATTATATTTTTTATGGACAAAATATTTGATATTTTCTATATTTTTAGTAGTATTTGTCTCTTAAGTAAATTTATCTAGTAATGGGTTTTATGTAATTTTTAAAGTTTAATATTTATAAAAATTGCATTAGTGTAGTAAAAGTAACACTATAAAATGAATATTGGGGTATAAACGTTGTGTGTGTGATGTTTATTTTTTCACATGTAGTAAATTGTTTTATTTTTCATAATTCCTTTTTGAGGTTGATGTATATTTTATTAAAATATTAAGATTAATGTAAAATATGTTTAATATAAATAATTTCAGAATGTGTAATATAAAGCATGAACTTGTCTTTTTACATTACTACATAAACATTCTGTTTCAAGCAAAAATGTTGCTAGTAATATTTCCTGATTTTTTTCCTCAATAGAATCTACTGATTTTTTCCCTCCAAGGTTGGTAGGTGTATATATATATATATGTGTGTGTGTGTGTGTGTATGCACACACACAAAACCAAAAATAAATATTACTCATTCAGAATGTGAATGTCAGTGCTTCCAGGAAAAAGTTTTCTGTGGCTCTTAGGAAACTCTTTGAAATACTGAAATTTGCTTTTTGATTGTATGTACAAACCATGATTTTTATTTTTGTACTAATATTTGATGGTTATTTTTTAGGCTATACCTGGCATGGAAAAAGAAGTAGATACATTTAGGAAACTTATTGATAGTTCATCAAAAATAGATGAATTGAAGCATGAACAAGCTTGTGCAAATGTTAGAGAAAGCCAGAAAGTACTTACGTTTTCTTTTATTAAAAATAATTCATTTTAAGCTATTCTTATCATTTATTGCCACAATGTTTTAGAAAGCATTAATTAAAAGAACTTAGTCTTAAAAAATTTTGACCTTATGTATTTTTCAAGTTTTTTTAAAACTCATTGATAATTTCTTTCTTTGTACATTCTTATTTTGAACTTGGTTTAAAATAATTCTCCTGATCAGAAATTTTTTATTACATTCTTTAAAAAATTATAAAATAGTATTTAAAAAATAGCAATTAGTCCCCTAGAAAAAGAGCAAAATATTTCTTTCCAGATTCTATTTATTATGATATTCAAACTCTAATTAACTATACTTATGCACTTTCCTTATACTATATATATATATATATATATATATATATATATATATATATATATATATATATATATATATATATATATATATATATATATATATATTCTAAATTTTTCTGCATATATTGATTCATTCTATTATGAGTTTCAATGTTTCAATATGAGTAAAGTTTAATTATTATTTGTGGAATCATTGAATGCTATAATATAAAATTTAATATTGTAGATTTTAATTATTACTTATTAATTAATATTTATGAGTCAGGCATGATAGTTTACATTGTATGTAGCTTTTACTGTGAAACAATGTGTATACAAACATAGATTTTTGGGGAAAATTGCAATTGTTAAAAGTGACTCTATTTATTTAGGTGTGTTCTAAATGCTGTTTTGCACCTTGAAATGAAGCCTTATAGAAAGATAAAAACGAATCAAATGACATAATACATTTTAATTTTTTTTTTATTTTATAAAGCTACTAAATATTGAAGTCTAAATTTTTTTTTTCCACCTGCTTTCCAATAGCTTTCCTTTTGCATATTGTGAAGAGCATTAGCATATTTGCTGCAGTGGGTAAAACAATACTTCTTCAAAAATGAATTTATCAAAAAATGGAAGTTTTTGAAAAAAATTATATTGTAGGAATGTAGAAAGAGAAAAGGGAATCCACAGTGCCATAAATGATTTTCTTTGTTACTAGTGATAATGCATTTATATAAATTTTAATAGGGAAAAAATAATTATACATTTTAATTTTGAAGACAAAGAAGCTTCTGGAATGGAATGTTATATCATTTTTAAATTGATTATATTACTTATAAAGTTGTCCAATATGCAACTTTACTGACCATCAGAATAAAGATTTCAATCATGTAAATTAATTATGTATGCATTCTTACACAAAATAAATTATTTTGTGCTTCAGTATATAGATTACAAATTTGTTTTATTCTTCTAAAATTGTAAATTACAGAAGGTGGAAATAAATTATTTTTGTTTATATGCAGTCATGATGAGAATACAATGCATAAATGATTTTCAGAAGTATTTTATTCAAAATATTCATTGTCGTAAATGTAAAAATAATAATAATAGTAGTAATGGTAAAATCTAGTTGTAAATCTAAAAACAAATATATTATTTCTAAACTGCTAATATGCATGTAAATCAATATAAATCAAAATATATGCATTGTATATACCAAATATTCAACATTATTGTCTAAATATATAATTAAAAAATTAATATCTATTTCTCGTGCAAATGGTAGGATATTTGACTATATAAATGTGCTTTTTATGAAACTTGATTAGCAACTTTTTCTCTTAGTATATGATTTCTAATCTATTTAAATTGTTTTTCAAATTTGGGCTTTTTTGTATACTTTATTTTAATAATTTTGTATTCAATTTTTACAACAATTAAATATAAAAACTATATTTTTTGTCTCAAAATCAACAAATTTAAAATGTTAGTGATGTTGCTACTTAGCATCATTGTCAGCAATAAAATTTTATGGTTTTGTTTATATGATAGTCGTTCTTATATCAGACAGAAAATGCTGCAACTCCACACAAGTCCACATCCCTTTGAAAATAACCATGCTTGTCTGAAAAAAAGAAGCAGTGTAAACCCAACTTTATCACTCATATGACAAATAATGAATATATATATATAACAACTTGAAGGAAACCAACAAAATATCAGTTTTGAGGACAAATGTTGAATGCTTTTACTTTGATAATAAAAACATTGTGTCTATATGAGAGATTGTGTGACTTGAAATTGAGAAAAGGATTCTCACCAGGCAGTACTGTTGATGAATTTCTATTTAAATCTCTGATTTTCTAATTTTTTTTTAATCTAAAACTCAAAGCATGCTTACTATTATAAGTTCAGATATACTTCAATTAGTTGCTATTGTTGATAAGATTTCTTTGATCAACTATAGCAACTAATTGAGGTATATCTTAACTTAATCGGACATGACAAATCCACCGATTAATTTCAAATAAAAAAAAAACTCACAAAATATGCCTTAGAGGTATGTATTTATTTGCTAGTTAAATAAGTAAATTCATTTAAAAGTTATGTCAAAAATCTGGACCTCTGATTGAAAATATTTTTTTGAAAACTGGATTAGGCTGCCTAGCTTTTCTTGCTGTCACAGTGATCAATATAAAAAAAACTATAAATGCTTTTATTGTGTAAATTTTGCTATAAATCCAAAAAGTATAATCTTCTGTGTTTTGTGGAAGGAGAGAAGACAATAACAGTATTTGCTTGATGGCCATAACCTGAGCAATTCTCTTAATTGTATTATTATGGCCAACCCAATTTCCAAAATAAATTTCTTCATTAATTCTTGTCCAGATTTAGCAGATTTTTTTAGAATTTACCTCAAGTTTAAATACACCAATGATTTAATTCTATATGCTGTGCAAATGTTGCCAAAATTCCTACTTGCGAAAATAAAATTAATTTTTTTATTTAAAATTACCTCAAATATTTACTTGATCTTTTGCTATTACCAAAGTTTAACAACTTATAATTGAAATTAATTTTTTTTAAAAACGTTATAATTTATTAGTTGTTGTGGAAAATAATTGATAGTGAAAGCAAAGATACCTGTGTAAAAGTGCTAGTAAATACTGAATTTAATAAAATATTTGTTTATTGTCCTGAATTAGCAAGCCAGGTAAAAATATAGTGATGCAAGAACTTCATTGTTTTATCATATTTAAACTAATGGTTCCCAGTCTTATTAAAATCTCGACATTTGTCTCTTGAACTTAAAATTACTCAATGAATTTAGTCTTTTAATGGAAGAAGGAATGATTCATCCTTCTAAGAATCCATTGTGGGGTCCTCATCATGTGGCAAAAAATCAAAGAGAATATTATCTGTGTGTTCATCAAATCAATTTTTTCCATTCTTAACTTAACCAGGACCAATCATTCTTTAGTTGGATTAATATCCAGCTGATGTTCCCAAAACGCTCTAACTACCTTGTTTTGTTTGTTTGACTTCTCTCTCTCATCAAGACTGTATTTGTTTTGCATAATGTAGGACACACCTTTCAAAGCTTTATTCAAAACATTTTCTGGTTTAAAATTTTATTTTCGTTTTCCTTTCTTTAATATCTTAATTGCATACTCAATTTAAAAAAAAAAATAAAATAAAAGCATAATTTATTTAAACCAAGTTTTTATCCGCCCAAAACGAATATTGTCTTAAACTTATCTTTCTAATTACATAGTGAGTAAATTTGTATAATTTTTGAGCTCTCTGATGATTTAGGTCATTGTCTAAAAATTAATGCACATAAAATGTTACCATTCTCCAAGATTGACAGAGGTTTGTCCTTCATGGCATATATTTCTCTGTCAAAATTTTCCATGTCAGAACTTATCTATGACATTGCCCTTAAGTTGCTAGCATAAATGATGTCACCATCAAATTAAACTACTGATGAACCAGTGGAGTTCATCCAAGTTGCGGAAGGGGAAGAGAATGTTGTCTGCACAGCAAGTTTCATCCCACTAAACTCAGAAAGCTTTCATTCTCCTAGCTTTGAAATCCAGTTTTCATGTAATTGTGTTTTTATTCTTAGTAAAAAAAAAAAAAAAAAACCTTTGTTTACCAACTTATGATGGTCCTTTTAAAGAGCTTACAAAAACTCCTAATAATATTAACATCATCAGGAAAAGCTTTATAATCAGTAGTGATCACATCAAGCCTGTCTTCGTCTTAACTGATGATGAAATTCATGCAAAGTTTGAAGATTCCAATTTATACTGGAAGCATTACTGTCAAAGCAATCAATGAATAAATCTTCAGTTTTAGGCCGAACTTCAGTGAAGAAAAACAGTAGATTTAATCTGAACATGTTACTGATTCAATTCAAGTAATATTTAACTTCTTATCTTTTTGGTGATTGGGAAAAAATATTGTGGTATTATATTAGTTAGAAAATTCTGCAATGCCACATAGGTAAACATCCTCTTAAAAAAAGACATGCATACTAGAAGAAACCTTGGGACAAATCTATCGTGGTAAATAACTAGTAGTTATGACAATTTGTTGATCAATAACAAAATAACTTTTTATAATATACATTGTTATTTGACAATAAAAACAATACATGTGTTACAAGATATTTTGTAATTCTTCTCTTCTGAAAATAGAAAAATCTGGCTACAACACTTGCCATATCACACATTTACCTTCGGAAGCAGCTTTCAACTCATTTTTTTTAAATTGAAATAGAGCATTTGGTTAACAATCCTTATATAAGTTATACATAAATATACAATACATACATACATGTACAGGGGCGAAAATGAAACATTTATTAACTCTATTGAACATGAAACCTATTTTTAGTTTGACCACTTTGTATGTATGTATATTTATGGTTTAGTAATGAATTATTTTCGTGTTTCCAAGGCATGGCTAATATAATTGTAAATTTTATCTTTGATATTTTTCATGTTTCAAAGTATTCTACATTTGGTGGTTGATAAATGCCTGCCATCTCGAAAAACTTGTGTTTTGACCCAATGAAATCGTCAATTCATTCATTCCCAGTGGTCTAAAACTGTACTGAAAATTCATTTTGCATTGATAAAAACACATGATACTCCAAAAGGGCAAGTGTTATAAATATTAAGCTTTGTGTTAACATAACTTTATTCCTCTATCCTAAACTATTGCCAGTAAATAGACTGATTGATTTCTAATATCCTTCATTCAACAATAATATTTACACCTGTTTCAAGCAGTTCATAACAACACAGTCAGTATTTGTACTGAAGAACGTTTTTTAAGTCAATGGTGCATTTCAGGTTTGAAGTTGTTGTTTCTCCATAATTCAAGTAGTGTTTCTTATGTATTATAACATCCATATTCATCCTCCTTAGAAACCTGAATCGATTTTTACTCATGAACACAATTTAGTGCATTTTGATTTTTAATCTATGAATAATTTTTCTTTGTTTTAGTTGTTAAATGAAAAGGTGGAAAGAAAAAATGAGCTGGAAAAAATTTTATTAAATGCTGTGAATAAAAGTGAAAGTTGCAAGGTATTTTATACAATTTATTTTCTTTTAACTTACTGTTGAATTTTTTATATTTTACATATTTTTTGTAATATTTTAATCTGGGCTTCTTTAAAACATTGTTTGGCGAATAGTTTATCGTTTTGGTCTTGATACTTTTCTAGTGATAAACCTTTGTTCAACTTATTTAATTGTGTATGTGTATTTATTATCTGTTAAGAATAAGAATGAACATTTTAAATTAACATTGTGGTTATAAATGATACATTGTTAAGAAATACTTTTATTTATTTAAATTATTTAGAAAGTGTATGATGTTGAATGTGCAAAACTTGCTCAATATAATAAAGAAAAAATTGAATGTGATACTGAACGAAAAACTCAGATGAAAATTCTTGAAGACTTACGAGAAAAACAAAACAGCTGTAATGAAAATCTACGAAAAGCACAGGTATATTTTATGCTTATATATCATTTATTAAAAATTTTATGATATTTTCCCTTAAATCTTTATTAAAATTTCATATAGAATTATTTATTTCACAACTCTTTATTTCCTTTATATATTTTATTTACTATTTGTATTTTGAGATTGAAATATAAATATATAAATTTAGACAGTTAAATTAAAAATGTGTATGTATAGAATTTTGTTAGAAGTAAATCAATGTATCTATTTCATGCTATTTGACAATATCATCTATTTTGTATGATTTATAAATGTTATAATTAAATTGGATAAATTAAAAAAATTGAATGTTCTTAAAATATTAATCAAACTACTTTCTTCCAGTGTTTTTGGATTAGTAACACACTTTTTTGTGTTCATTTTAAAAATCAAAATTGATATTAAATGGATGAATAGTTATTTGGTTAAAAAAAATTTTTAAAATTTCCGTAAAACAGATAATATTTTTGTTTGATTATATATATTTCCTATATTATGTTTGATTTTTAATATTTTTTTTAATTTGCATGACTGATATATAGAAAAAATAAAAATAATTGTATTCACCTTTTTATTTATTCATTTAAAAATTCAGGTAGTATTTGATCAAGATATAAACTGTTTTATTACTGCTACTGTTCATTTTAATTTAAAAACAATCTATGTCTCAACAAACTACTTTAATTGTTTGTTTTATATTCTGGATGTTGAAAATTGATGATAAATTCTGTGTTATTAATTTGGATTCCCACAATAAATTTTTATCATTGCATTTTGTTATTGTATGCATATATTTTAGTGTATATCATCTGTACAATTTAATATACATCTTATAGCAAATTGCATCATAGTAAATAAATTGTTTTGCAAGCTGTTTTATGCGTGAGGGGAAAGCAATGTGAGACATTGTTGTAGGCTGTTTCATTGTGAATGATCGTGACAAAAATTAGTCAGATATCTTGCTTTTTAAATACTTTTTTATTTGTAAGAATATTTACACTGTTTCACATGTTTTATGAGCATACAATAACTAATATTTACTACTAAAAAAATCACTGGAACTAATATTTACTACTTCCAGTGATTTTTTTTATATTGTTAACATAATGTTTCCAATTTATTCTGATTAGTTTCCCTGAATATATAATTTGCACTTATTGTATTTATTATTCAATAATTTTTAAAAAAAGTTTTGAAGGCTTTCCCAAAAAGCATTCACATATTTCGCAAGATATATCTTTGAATTTGTTATGATTTTCAGACAAACATTTGGACATCTCTTAAAAAATATTGGCAATTTGATAAGAATAACTTTAAATTTTTATCAGTTATCATTTATAGTTTTTTAATTTTTGTCCTAAAAATATCTCTTTTTTTATTTAAAGCTATTATAATGATCTAATAAAACCCATTCATAAGCTACTGTTAAAGCTTATTATTTTTTAGAGAGCTAACTGTATTCTACTTTTAATTACTGTTTTTAGATGACATAAATGCCACTTTAAACTTATAGCATTTTTTTAAAAAATATATCATGCTAAGATATGTATTTGTTGAAATTATTTTTCAAGCAAATTAAAGAGTGCTTCTTTATATTTGTAAATGCTAGTTCTAATGTTAAAAAATTGTATTGTAAATACAAAATACATTTTATTCAAGTTTCATTATGTAGCACAAGTATTAGGAAAAAGTTCAAGTGATCAATGCATAATAATTTCAATGAAAAATAAGTAATTTTTGTCTCTAAAAATATAATTTTATTTAAAATCGCACTGTATCATATTCAATGATATTATTCGGCAGAAATTTTTAAGACCATCCAGTTTTAAAAGTGCTATCTGATAAGCCCCAATGTAAGGATACTTTTTCACCAAAAACTGAACTCAAGTGAATGGAAATTCTATATTTGCTCTATTCTATATTAGAAAATTTCTTTTATGCATTCTTAAGATTTTTCTATTAATTTTTATTGATTGTTTTAAGTATTGGGATTTCTTTCCATAGTATTTCCTAATAGCAAATAAATTTTAATGTATGCATATAAAAATATTGTTATTTAAACATTATATGTGGTACTTATCTAATTATTCTAGTAAAATGAGAAACAGAAACAAATGTTAAATAAGTTTTTAAATGGCAAATTTGTGCGTAAAGTAAACTATAGAATTGAAATCAGTCTTCTTTTATCTTAATTCAGTTCATAAATTTAGCTAATCCAAAGCTTTAAAGTAAAAATTTTACTAAAACTTTATTGATATCAGCATTTCATAAACATTAAGGAGATAATTATATATCTATTTCATCAAACTAATTTATAATATGAATTCACAATCTTGCATAATTCCTTTATGAAATAAAAATGTTCTTAAAACCAAATATACTGAGAAGGCTAAAACTTAAGGACTTAAAAATAAAATTAGTTTATTGAACTACCATTTTTTGCTTTTAGATTTTAATTTTATTCCATGTTTATTGGCAGTTGACTTGTATAACACTTGTTACATGGTACTGACCTATCTGTCATGACACTTTTTCATGTTTACTCAAATACTTCATTGTGTTGGAGAACATTTGAGGGAATTCTGTTATTTCTTTGTTGATTACTCTAAAGCAACTTTTTTAGAATTTTTCTGACATTCCAAATCATCTCTTATGATTTATATTCCCTGAATTCTAATGGATTTTTTGATATAATCAATCTTCATCAATTATCAAAACTCTTAAAATTCTATTTATCAATCAAAAATCTTGTATTATTTTACTTTCAGATTTATTTCTAGATTACATAAGTTTAAAACAGTATTTTTGGAAAGTATTTTGAATAATTAAAATAATATTCTGTATATTATAATAGAGTAGTATCTTTCACAATAGGTCAACACAAGTGAGCTTTGCTACATTCTTTTGATAGCTGGGAATTTAAATAAGAATTTATTCTTATGTATTGGGATTTTTTGCCCATATTATCAGTTACCTATATGATTGTTATAAAATGTGGTTCATTAAACATTAAATGCCATATATAAATATAAAATATGATATTATATCAATTAAAATTCATTATTTTTGCTAATCATAGTAACATTCACCTTTCAGATTCAATTTAATAGTTGATTGGTCTTGTAGAATCAATAGATTAAAACTTGTGAACTGCTATATATACAGGGGGTGATCGGTTAGCAAACATAATCTCTTACAAGACTATGTTCGCTATCCGAATTGTTAATTGATCATTGATTTACCTAGATTGATTAATTTGTTTTGGATCTTTTGAAATAAAATTTAAAAAGGATCATAATTTCTTATTGAGTTTATTAAAAAAAAAAAAATAATACACACTTATAATTTTGCATATTAGTCAGTCCTTTCATTTTTGTTCCTGGGGTTGTTAAAGAACTTGTCAAATATTGATTGCTTTTCTCTCTTTTTTAAGACTTTCCAGAAGTGATTTATATCATTGTTGTTGTAAAGATCCTTAACCTTACTGACATCAGCTTGGTTTGATTGCCATTCTAAGACCATTGCTCTGATATCCTCAGACTTCTTCAACAAATGAACAAAAGAGAAAGTACTCATAATGAAATCAGTTTCGGTTTTAAATGAAATCAAAGCCAAAATTGATGGTTTACTTTGGCTATAAGTATTCTATTAAATTTTTTTCCCTGTATAGAACTTTAAAGTTTAATATTCAAGCAACATAACGCAAGAGAGATGAAAAACAATTTTTGATCCGTTGGGTTTGGCTGTACTGCACATGCTCCAGGAGCCAAGAATTGTTTGTTAGAATTGATTTTAGTTTGTTTTCAGAATATATGATTGTTGTCCAAACACTTTTGTGAAAGTGTCCAAACTGTTCATTAACCATTCACCCACTGCTTTGTTTCATAAAAACATTCCCTTTTTTATCTAAAAAATCTATTTGTCTCTGTTTGTGACTTATAAGATTTTTTTATTACACTTTGACACAAGAGCTAAAATTTTCTTAAAATAACTAATTCAATGACTGCACGAAGAGTAGACATTGTGAGAATTGAAGCTATCCAACTTAGAGTTTCCCTAGAAATTTATTCATTGCTTTTTTTTTTTTTTTTTTAATTAAAATTTTTATTGAATTGCCCTTATTTATCGAAGTTTTTTTACTGTATTTAGAATTTATTGACAAGTTTTCCTTAATTAAAATGTTTAGGATGCTTAAACTTTTAATAAAAATACTTATTTTTTATTATATCTGCTTATAAACTCACTGCCAAATGTTATTCCGAAAGTAGAAAAGTGTGAAAAAGTTCATAAATATGACTGTCTTAAAATTTAATGTAAATAACAAATGTATTTTGTCAAACAAAATAATGAGTACATAAAAACTAAATTGAATGTTTTTTTAAGAAATGAAAACAAAATCATATCAGAGATATTAATAAAAAGTTTAAAATAAAAACAAAAAGTGACATCAATTGGGCTATACATATTCCTTATCTGTGTACAAAATCTTACAGCATTTAGCCTTGTTTTATATTAAATAATCAATCTTCACTCCTCAAGTTATTTCCAGTTTTCCTGTAAACTACTATGAAGGCATTAAACTGTTAGTGAGAAAAGCTTACATATTGCATGAGCGATGGCATCTTAAAGTGGAATTTAGATTGGGAAAATATAATAGCCACTCCATGTACACAATCTAACCATTCTTGTCATATTGGCAATAACAACACTTCTGTAAATATGTATATTATTCATATATTCATTATTAATTGGAAATTAAGACTAATTTCTGTAGTTTAGAAAGTATATATGTGAAAATTTAGCAAAAATTTTGTTCATATTATGATGCCTCTTTTTCACAATGTGTTTGGTCAGATTTAATGAAAATTTGTTAGATTAAATTTTTATATACTTGCCATTAGGTTACAAAACAACTATTATCCATGAACATAACTTTCCCCTGTTAGGTATTTTCTATTGGATGTGTTAAGGAAACCACTTCAAATGTACCTTTCAAACTGTAAAACACCTGGATTTAAATGATTGGAAAATAAATAGTTTGTGGAATTGATACAGATATCCCTTTCTCTGTATTTACTTATTGTTCTTAGTAGTGCCAGATAATTTACAAATTCTTATTCTCATATACCGAGCTGGTAGCTGAATGGTTAGCGCTCTTGCCTTCAGTTCAACAGTTTGTGGGTTCAAGTCCCATCTTGGGCATGGATATTTGTAGTGGTTCGGAATCCACTTTAAGCCATAGGTCCCAGTCTAATTAGCCCTCGTGTGCAAAAAATGACCATTGAGCGACAAACAAACAATCTTATTCTCATGTCTGTCATCCATTGGAATAAATTACTGTTTTTGACTGACTGCAAGAAGTCTCTCATCTACATTTTGTATTAAATAATAAAATATCAATTGATCTTAAATGGTATCTATAAAAAGTTTTAATACTTTTGTTTTAGTACTGGGAAATTATCTTAAACCATTTATAAAAATAGTATCATTTTCAGTATATTAAAGTTTGTTTCAATTTAGTTTCAATTCAAGTTTACAATTCATGCATAATGTGCATTATACTAAACTATTATACTATTCATGCATAATGTGCATTATATTATACTTAATAAATTTTTCTCATTTAAATTAAATGTGAGCTTAATATTTTAAAATTTTCTTTTTTTTTTGGTATATTCTGTATATTATAAAACTCAATATCCATTTTTAGGGAATGCTGTCACGATATAAGCGAGAAGAAGAAAAATTAAGAGAAGATATTGCTATACTACAAAATTCAATTCAAGAAAATAATGATCGGTATGTGTGGGGATACTTTTTGCATACTATTTGTTGTGAAATAAATTAGAAAATTTTTTAAAAAGTGCCTATTATTTTAGAAAGAAATAATAGAAAATTGATATGTGCTTAAGGTGTTATATATATAATTTCAAAGCATATTTTATGTAATCAAAATCAGCTGAAATATGGATTTGATTTTTATGAAAAATTCATCTCTCTTTTTTTTTATATTTTAGGTAATATTTTACTGCATATTTTTCATTTTATTCAATGAATCACATTTCTAAACGATATGTATCTTCAATTTTTTTTCATTGAAGCATGTCTGATCTAGTGATAAGTGTTTAACTAAATGTTTGCTCTCTGACCTATAATTTTATGGTGTATATGTTTGATTTCCACTTCAGAGATGGGTTTTTGTAATGGTTTAATCCATTTTTAACTATAAGTCCCTTGTCTAATAAATCCTTATGCTCAAAAAATTACTTTATCATAACTATGCAGTCCAACCTGATTTCAAAAATATCAAGATTTACATTTTACAGATAATAGCCAATTTTTTAAGGAGGGAAAAAAATAACCGTGTTGTTGTTTACTTTGTTCACTGCTTTTATTCAAGGTGGATATATAATTTTCAATAAAAATTTTTTTAGAGTATTTCTCCTCTACTAGTGTTAGAATGTTTACATTTGAATATTTAGTGATACAGTTGACATTTATGCTTAGTTTAAAACAGTTCTGATAGCAAAAACGTGTTTAAAATATTTATTTTAGCTAAACATAGTAATAAAAAAATGGTTTTTTTTAAATTTTAAATGAATATAAAAAAATGTTTGCATTATGCAATTTGAAAGTAATTATATTTAAACAAAAGATAAAAATGAAATATGTTTCATATTTAAATAATTTTTCTTATATTCATAAAAAAAACTTACTTTTATTTTTTAAATTTCAGACATTTCAGTTAAAATTCTATACTCTAAAATTAACATTAATATTCTGGAAATAAAATTAAAAGTGTACATTAAGATCATGTTAAATGTTGTTTCCTTCTGAAATATTTCTTAATTTGAAACATTGATGTCAAAATCGATTTTTAAATTCATTTCAGTTTAGTTAATGCTTATTTACTGTTTAGTTAATGCCTGTCATTATTTACTGACTCTCATCTTTTAGCTGTGTAAACTATTACACAAAATTAAAGAATCAAAAGTAGTTACAGAAAGCATAAAAAATGCTATAGATAATTTTTTGCTGGATTTTCTTAGTTTAATTATGAAAAATGTATGCAAATATGTTTAAATTTGTAAATAAGCAGAATGCAATATTTTATGCTAATCATTACATGTTTTATCAAAATTATGTTTAAGAAATTGCTTTTGTATAAATACAAGACATATCGTTCTTATGATATAGTTTAGAATTAATGTTTTTTCTAAATAATCCAATGCAGAATTTTTTTTTGATTATAGTTTTTATGAAGTCAGATTCAAAATCTGGAAGCAAAAAAGTTTTTTTTTTACATTATTTTGTATTGTTATCATAAAATTAATTTTGCGTAGAAATTTCTTCTTTAGACAACCTATCATTTCAAGAAAAGTAGAGCATTTTTCAACATCAAAATAATAATTTTATAAGTGGCATTAATCTAATTTTTGATATGAAGTTTTTTATAATTTCGAAAAGAAAGGTGGATATAAAGAATGCATTGCTTTACATATTGTTAAAGTGGTTGTTGTTGTTTTGTGCAACAAAGAAATGCAATAAAATAAAATTGATCCAAAAGTGTCCAAGACATGGCTACAGCTATAGCTTCTGAGGAATAGAGTATTAGATGTGTGAGAATTGATATGGATCCTGAAAAGCTTCGTCAATATTACAGTGCAAGTTGTTTGATTTTCAGAGTGTTTACACCATTTTAACAGTACAGTAGCCCTTCCAGGAATTGGAATACATGATTGAACCTTCTTTGATGTGATTTGTTACTGCATATAACAGTACTTGTAAACAACAATTTGGAGTTATAGCTTGAAAACATTCATTTGTTTCATGCAAATGTCACCAAATATGCATTGTTGTGGAAGAATTTAATGGGGATTGTTCTTTCATATTGTAAATAAGCTCTTGTGTATCTCAATTATATTTCTCAAGACCACCAAATAGTTTTTTTTTTTGTGCATTTTGCTAATACTTCTATGCAAATTTCTTTTAAGTAATCATTACAGTCTGTAGCTGTATCATGATTCATATCCTCTTGTCTTTTACACCATTTATCTATTGTCACCTCTTCGCTCCAGCTGTAAATGAATCTCAAAGATGTTCGAAAACTCAAATATGAATGATTTGAACCACATACTTTTGTAAATACTCTTCTCCATCTGACATATTGAAAGATGGCACTGCCAACATATTCCATGACAAAAGATAATTTCATTTCATGATTCTGATTGCATGTTGCATTCCTTGCAGTATACCTTTCTCTTGCAAAAATAGACTGTATCTCTATAATTCTGGTTAAATGTCAAATTTTCAAAATTTTTTTTAAATAAAAATTAAGGTGTAAGGAAGAAAGAAAAATGAGCTTTGTTTTAAATGAATTCAGAGAATAAAGCACATGGCCGCAAAGGAACATTTCACTTATGTTTGTAAGAAATTTGGAGGGATTTCGTACAATTTGGTGACATTTCACTTATGTCTGGCTGACAGAAAAGCCCCAAAATTTAATTCAAAATTAGTTCTCAAAATTAGTTTTCAGTGATTATGATTTTAAAACAGTTTTAATTTAGCATTTAAAAATAATTCTTAGTAAGATATTTTTCTTCTTTGCCATCTATATATTTATTTTATTTTCAAAATTGTTTTTATATATGAAAAGTATGTGTATATTCTCACCCATTAAACTGTCTTTTTACAAATAAATTTTCTTTAATTTTCTTATGAATTTCAAATTTTTGAATTATTTTGGTCTCAAGACCAAAACAATTCAAAAATTATATAAGAATTATCAATAATGCTTATTAATTTAAAAATATTCTTTAACATATAATATTTATATGTGATGTATGCTAAATAATTTGTAAGAATTTTTAAACAAAAAATTTCCTAACTTTTTCTTTTAAGCAATGGCTATGAATTTCACAATGCATTATATTTACAAATAAAAATATCTGTGCATTCATATTTTTCGAAGCTTTATAAAAATACTATATCAAAATATTACATTAAAATTGTCACTCAGTCTGACTTCAGAAGGTTAAAATTTAATATTTTCTTATTTGGAAACAATTTTATACTGTGTTATATTTTTCATAATTTTGAAGCTTTAAAGTTATTAATTTGTAAATCTCTCCTTCTGCATACAATCTAATTTTTAAGCTATCCTTAGATGAATGTTTTCATATTTACAAGATGAAATTTTTATATTCATTTTATATATTGTATTATGATGGTTGTCTAAAGAATCCTTGTCTTTTATACTTAGAAATTCTTTTATCTAGATATTTATTTTAATATATTTTAGTTTGGTTAATTATGTGTGGCATTTAATATTTTGTGATAATTTTAGTGTAAAAGTTAGTAGCTAATGATTTATTTGGTTTCACTTTTTAAATTATTCCATTATTATTTAAATTTAAACTGTTTAGATTTTTTAATCTGTTTAAATAAAGATCATGTATACTTACATTTGATGAAAACATTTCACTGTCAGTGTGGCAAGAATAAAAAATATTAGTGAATTTTTATGTTTTATTTGTTATAAATATTTTACTGCCTAATTTTAAATTTATGATAAATAATTTGCAAAATCCATAATTATTTTGGAAAAATTTCATGAAAGGTAATAAATCAAGTTTATTATATTCGGAAAGACTGATTATTGATATTTATTGACTAGGAATTAATTATGAAAATGTCTGAGAAATTTCAAAGACACTGCTAAGATATTTCTGAAAATTATTTTAGTTAGAATGTCTTTTATGATTATTTGGTTGTATACAAGTTTATAAAGATTACTTTTCTATGTATTTCAACAAATTTAAGTTCATAGTTTCATTCTAAAATTATCATTTATTTATTTATTATTATTATTTATTTATTTATTTTTTTTTAGAAATCATAATAACATTTATGAGGAGAGAGAAAACCGTAAGAGACGTATTCAAGAGCTTGAACAATTAAATAATAATACAATTGCAAAACAAAAGGCTCTTGATGATAAGCGAAAAAATTTATTGCAAGAGCAAACATCTACACTAGAGTCTAAGGATAAAATACAGTATGTATGAATTTTATTTTTATTCAATTATCTTTTATTGAGAAAATTTTACTATATTTTGCCATGTATTCATACAGTTATTCTTTTGTAATTAGTTATTTTTCTGAAATTTGCAATTTGTTGCATGTCAAATAATAAAAAGCATAATAAATGAGCAATTTACTTTTCAATATTGCTTTAAACTCATTATTTTCTTTTAATATGATTTAAGCTTCAATATTATAACTTGATATATTAAACTTGATTGGTATTTTTACTTATGTTTTATTTGATTGGAAAGTACAGTACTTATGCATCAGTCAGATCTCCAGAATATTAATTGTCAATGTTGTTATAGAAGAGTTTTATGCTAACATTAAATTTATTGAATTTGCCTCTGAATTATGTCTTAGTTTAAGTAAGTTAGGTGCTTATATAGAAAAATGAAAGAGAATTTCATTTAATGATAATTAAAATCAAAATAGTTTAAGATATAATGTGAGGAAGTGCAAGTCCTTATCCCATAAAAATAAAATTTTGATTGCTTTTAGAGAAGTAAACTTTTATTAGATTAAAAAATGTTTTTTAGATAATAGTTTAAATAAACTTATTTTTTAGACTCAATCTAATTTTATATTAATACCTTGTATATTTTGTGCTAGGGTCAACTTACTTACATATATATATATATATATATATATATATATATATATATATATATATATTGTAAGTTGATAATATAATTGAATTGAAATGTGTGAAACAAATTTGGAAAAAATTGTTTTAGGTTTTTATCCTACAAAATCTTAATTACTTACTTTGAAATTATTGTTTATAAAAATAATTGTTTTAGAATTATAAAAATAATAAAATGAAAAATTGTTCATGTACATAATAGATTTGAAATATAAAAAAAAAATATTTTAATATTAAATTCTTTCATTTATTAGTGCTATTATTTTTAACAATTTTTACTGCATGTTTTTTTAAATTACATGAATTTGATAATCTTATTAGTTAAAAAACTTTCTTATACTTGATGTTGGTATTTTACTTATTGATGTATACTAAGCACTTTTATCGAAGAATAAAGTTGTGTGCAATCACAAAATTTTGATTTTGAAAAGTTGATTGGAATTTTTTCTATATTAAGTTCTACTTGTAATATAAATTTGATTTCAGCCAAAATAAACCATCAAAATCTAAATACATCTTTTACAAATGGAAAAATACTAAAATATTTTGAATTGTCCTATTTCCAAATTTATGTTTACATATTGTGCTTGAACTTAATTTAACTTAATGTTGAAAGCATGAATATGTTAGTAATTTTTGCTCTTGCATCAAAAGTTTTTAACTGATCTATACTTGTAAAATATTTAATATAAATTAAAATTTAAGTTTATAACACAAAACTTACGACTATTACAGTACATTATATGTATATATAATTTGTTAACTATGATTTTTACTTATGAAAATGCATTTTAGATATACTAATATGTTTTAAATTTGAGTTATTTATTATATGAATGTTTATTCATTTATCTATCTGAATTTTAAATTGTAATATTAAACTTTATAAATATGTTCTGTTGTGTCACTTTCTATTTAATATTAACATGTATATTGTAACTAAATTGCATTATAAGTTAGCATATTTCTGTTAATAACTTCCATATGAGCCTGACCAATTCATTATTTTTCTCATATTTTCTCTATTTCTCAAGACTTAAAGAAACAACTCGTTTTATTGATAATTTTTTTTTTTCATTTATGTTTCCATTATTTTTACAGCCAGGAAATAAATCACTATAACTATCAGAAAGTTGCCCTTCAGAATACTTTAAAACAACTGGTCAGTGCAAAAGAAGATCGACATGTTCTCTTTGGAGAGCATACTTCAGCTGTTTTGAATGAAATAGCACTTAGAAGCCAAGAGTTTATCGAGGTGCCCAAAGGTCCTATTGGTATGTATTATCTTTACTTAAATATTTAATTCAATTTTTTATAATTAAATTGAATGAAATTTAATTTTTGAATCTTAAATAATTTTACATCAAAAACTTATAAAAGGTTTTTAAAATTTGATATTGATAAAATAAATTATTAAGTATTTTCTTTAAAATATCTGTACTCCTGCATAAGTTATGTATATTTATTATATTTCCACATCATTACCATACATGTAGTAATAAAGTGGAAAAATATAATAATTTATTTAAAATGAATATTGTATTTTTGTTTTGTTATTATTAATGTTTCTCTATTCTGAAGTAACTACAATCCTTTGATTTATGTTATAAATAGTTATTTCCTTAAGTTAGAGACCATTTTTAATAAATTTCATTAACAAATATTTAATAGTTTCATTTTTATTCATTAATGAAATGCTAACACACAATTCAGTTAATATTTTGTGATAATATTTTCACTATTTCTATTGCTGATTTATTTTGATTAGAAATATTTATTTTTATCTGGTTCCAAAACTCATAGATTAGCTAGAACGTTACTTGGTAAATCTTGTGTAGTGTTTTATTCAGATCACTAATTTATAAAAAAATATAAAATGTACTGTTATTACATATCAAATGAAACTAATCATAATGCATTAAATGTAAAAGGAATGCAATGTGTGAAATGATTAAAAAGTGCCATGAAATCTCTACTTGAGATTGTTGTTGTTGTTACTTATGATACTTGGTCAAGCCAAGCTTGCTATGCCTTGGCTATGCGAATTTAAGTCTTTGGTTTAATCAAAGCACCACAAAGCTAAAATGTTACTTCTTTATAAAGGCAAAATGTTATGAGATCAGTACATCCCTTTGAATATGGCATGATTTGGATTTAAGAGCTTCTTTTGCAAATCTAAAATTGGGTATGTGGGGATGGTCATTACTTATGTATTAATTTTTTTCTGTATTTATGTGTAAAAATTAACTGTTTTCTCTATTTTAATTATCAACTTAAAATCTGAATGATTTTTTGTCATGATCAAAGTTTATCTTTTATATCAAAAATAGGAAAACAAAGATACTATTTAATTTTACTTTTATGTTTTTCATTTTACAATATTCCTTATTGTTTTATAAATATTTTAATGTTTTATGTACATTAAAGCATCAATGCTTTATAGATTCCTGCTAAACTGAAAAAGAATTAAAATGCTGTTTAGTAAATATTTCAAAATGTGAAATATGTAGTTCTAATCTAGAAAGACATCCTTGAATGAATTTTATTTATAATCAAGTATCCATGCTGTTAATGTCAAATAGTTTGCTTAGAGTGAATATGAACTGGCAACTAACTAGTCAAAAATTATTTTAATAATTTTATTAAAAATTTTACGCATTTGACCTCTCTCTCTCTGTGTGTGTTTTAATTTTATGGTAATGTGTGCTATATCAGTAATCATCACAAATTAAACTTTTATTTTTTAAATTATTTTCAATTATTTCACGTTATTGGCATTAGTAACATAACTTTGTCTTGATAACTTAATAAATTTTTTCCTTCGATAAAACATTGTTTTTTTCTTTCGTATGTTTGGTTGTTGTTACTGATCCCAGATAATCCAATTCCAATAGACCCACTCCACAAGTCCATAAACAGCCAGGAAATCCAAAAACGTAAAGGACTTTGAAAAAGCTTCTTCCAAGTCAGAATTCAAGCAGCTAAAGATATGCTCAGGGGATGCCTATTCAGCTTTACATTTTGTACACAGACTAAAAGTGTTTTGACTCTGCCCATATTTGAGGCTCTTTAGGTGACCACTGGTTAATCATGAAATACAAACCTGTTGGCCTCTTATTTCTTCAAAATGTGAGGCACTAACCTGGCGTTTCTTAGGATACCAATTATGAGTAAGTGGAATTCTCCAAACATCCATAAGCGATTTTTACTCTCAGTAAAAACCTCTTTAAAAGTGGGTGGTAAATCAGGTTGTGAAGATTCCAAAGAGGTATCCTTAGCAAGCAATCTTGTTTCCCTTAATGCTGAAGTGGGACAGGATCCACTGAATGAAAATTAATCCCAAAATATTTTGAAAGCCTATAGATCATATTCAATACTGAATTTCCAGCACTGTCAACTACCTTCATTCAGTTGCTTAGGTGTTGGATTGAAGACTTGCAGATGTTCAAAATGTTTTCATATTTAGTAGTATCTTATTTCATGTCATGATTGTTAAGATGATATATCCTTTAATATTTCATGTTGAATATGTAACTAAACTAAAGTAGCCCAAGCACAACATCCCAGTTGCAGTTAAGATCTGCAGTGCCCATATATTTTCATGCCTGAGGGGTTTGAGTTATGAGGTGTATGTTCCAGTTAGGTGGTCAGTCTAATACAAACTCTCAGTGTTTATATTCTAACCACGCTTGATACTCTGTTTTATTGACCCACTGAAAATCAACTTTGCCTAGCCTGAAGACCAGAATTATGATTTGGCAGTGAAACATATAACTAATTTGACATTATATTCACCTTCAAATATAATTCTAAGCTATTAAATTATGAAAATTCAAAGATATCAATCAGAAACATGATTACCACATTTCAAAGATAGTTATGATATCAATTTAAAATGATTTAATGGCAATTAAAGACCTTGTATTCTTCTCAAATAAAATTTCCATTGTAGGATAAGATATTACTAATGTATATATGTGTTTGTGTGTACTTATGCTATTTCCATAATAGTTTGCTTTCTGACTGTGATTTATTTCCTTATTCTTATTCTGAAGTGAAAATATTATTGTTTTTTTTTTTTTATTTGTTTTTGGTATAAAGGTTTATACTTAGAAGTCAAAGATCCAAAATGGAATAATGCTGTAGAAGCCTGCTTGAAGAAAGGTGTATTATGTTCTTATTGCTGTGATAATTCTCAAGATAGTCAATTATTAATTCAAATACTTAGAAAGCATTGTGGTCTTAATATACCATCAGTAATTGTCAGCAAATTCCTACCACAAGTAAGTTTAAATATTTTGAAATTATGTCTCTTGTATTCAAAGCTGGATTCAAAATAAAAAGTTGTAAATATGCAAATTATTCTAAAGTAAATTAATGATAATAATTTTATTTATATATTATGAGCATCAAAATTTGGTTTTGATTATTTTTATTTTAGATTAAATCAAAAGATCTTATCAGAAATTAAGATTGTTTGATTTTTTCATTATTAATTTCGAAATATAATTTGAGCATTAGTTTGAAATTTATTCAAAAATGATGAAAATTGCTTGTTTTAGAAACAGTCTATAAAATAATAAATCTTAATTCTCATTAAATCCAATGTGTACTATTGTCTCCATCCAAAATAGTATTAATCAAAAATATATTTTAGATGTAATCAAATTTCTATGGTATACAATAAATGTGTATAGTAGTGAAATATAATGATTGCTTAACTTAAATTTATAATGTTCCCATCAGAAATATTTAAATCAGGAGTATAAAATTCCTAAATTTAGAATTTTGGATGCTTATAAATTGTTTTCTTAGAATATTCATCAAATTATTATTTACTTTATAATCAATTTTGTATACAATTGTGAAGTTATAACTTTTTATTGTATATATTTAAAAGAGGCTTTGTTATATTAATTATGATATTCAGTGTATTGATATGTGTATGTATATCAAACTTAAATAGGATACATAATTTTAAAAAATGTAAATTTTATATATTTTTATAAATTGAAGGAAGTCAAAAGAAAGTAAATTTTTTATTAATTTTCTTAAGTAGAAGGAATTTGTTTTCATTAATTCAGTTCAAATTTGCAGGTTAACTTTTTTATAAAATGGTATCTCTCTATTATTATGTACGAAAAATAATAAATAAAAAATATCGAAAATGAAATTCATGTCACAATAAAAAATGAATAAACAAAAATATTAGATTATATATAATCATTAAAATATGAAATATTAAGTAAAAAAAAAAGTTAGACTGAATATTAATACTAGCATCTGTATTTCAGAATTTTACATTAAATTTTGTTTGTTCCATTTTTTAAATTTTACAAACCATTTTCATCTATTAGATATCATTTATGAGGTTACAATTTTTATTTCACATACTTTAAAATGTATGAGGTATAATAAGTAATTTTTTTAAATTATATATATACCTTGTTGTATTTGCTACAGCAGCCTAAAATGAAAAAATTCTAATTTTAGATTATACTGTCATGAACATTTTTATCTATTTTGAGTTTTGAGTAAAGCTCTTAGCCTGTCTTATTTTAAAGATTCTAAAATTTTAAAATATTGAAAAATGTCTGGTTTAGAATAATACTGAATTATTATGTTAAATTAATTGGTTTCCATTGTTCTTCCAATTTCCCACTTCTAGTTGTGAGGTATGGAATTAGTTATATGATTTATGAGTGGAAATATTATTTTAATGCTATATAGGTATTAACTGCCTTGATAAAAATAAATTTTTTTGAACAGTAATGTATTATTTTCTGTTGTTATACAATTGTTATTTCTAAAAATTTATTATGACTTCATATAAAAGAAATTTATATAAATTCTGTATAAATTATACTCAACAATCTTATCATTTTAGCATTATTAAAACTTTTATAATCTTTAACTCACTTATATAATGACTTTAAATGACTTATACAATAAAATTTTTCATTCAGCTGACAGCTTCTGCTTCAGTACACATATAAAATGGCTACTTTCCAGGGAAAACCAAATTGGGACAACTCTTGTTAATTTAATATTATTGACTTTAAACCTTTAGTAAAACCATTAGAAACCATAATTCAATCAGTTACCACCAGACTACTTAGATAATTTACAAAATCAGTCTTTTTGAATGTGTTTCGACTGTTTCAAAGAAATCAACATTGGTATTTTTTTAAGGTTTGTTCAGGGTTTTATTCTTTCCTGTTGCCATCCAAAATCTCTCTCTTTCTCTCTTCTTCTTTTTCTTTTCTTTTCTTTTTTTTTTTTTTATTGAAAAGGTTAAAAGTTATCATATTGATCAGAAAACTTATATAATATGATTCTTTTTATATTTAATTCAATTTATTTACTGTTATATAGTAACATCAGGAACTTACTTTTTATAAGCAATTATTAAATTTGCTTCATTACTTTTACAAATTAAAATGTATTCCTAAAGCTCTTACCTTTATTTACTGCAAAAGCACTTTATTTAATAGTTTATTAAACAATAAATACTGTGCATTTGGTTTTTTTTTATAATAATCTAATAGAACACTTTTTTAATAAGTATGTCCTTTTACTTGAAAAGGAAACTATGCATATAAATATAAAACTTTTTTAAGTTTCTGTTGGATGTAAAATTTTTGTGGCAATATTCATGTTTAGATAATTTAACAAATTAAGGGAATTAAACTTGTTGTTAATAGTAATAGAAATTGTTAAATCTTATCAGAATTTATTGAATGGAATATGAAAATCTTGAATATTCAGATCCAAAATTAGTCTGTTGCCAGTCTGGAGATATTTAATTAAACCAATGCCAATCTCTCATTACTAGTTGTATTTATGATAAGAGTAACTAATACTGATTTTGCTTTTAGTTTGTTTACAGTCTTGTGGATCTGATTTAACTTATTGACTAACCAGATAGAGTATGAAACAACCACAACTAATTTTGTCAGTGATGGTCACTATGGTGATGTAAACACTGAACTATCCAAAGAAATAATGTAGGAATCACTTTCATGAAAGATTCATATGAATATTTTCCGAGCTTTTTAATTTCATACCTGTGAAGCTTGGGGTGTATTTACTTTATATTTTTCTAAACTTTTTTTAGCTTCAAATTTTACTTTAACATAGCTTTTTCTAATCTAAATTATAAAATTCTTATAGTAGTTCCTTGTTTCATCATGCGATGCATTATTTTAATAAAAAAAAATTATTTTGAAATTAAATTAACAAAATGAAAGTATGTGACTCTAAAATTTAGAAATAAAAACGTTTGGAAAACTTTTCAGTAAGACAATGTCATTTATTAAAATAAATGTAGTGAAAAATATTTTTGGAATATTTGGATAATATTATTTTTTATTTTGGACACTTTAGTTTAAAAAAAAAAAATATATGGAAAATACTTTGGTGTTTATTTGTAGTTACTGTTATATATTCTTAGAAAACAATTGCAATAGTAATTTATTTTATTCAAAAAGCTTTTATTTATTCTTAAAAATGCCTTTTAACTTTTTAAAGTGTTTTGTTTGTTCTCAAGATTCACTTTTTTACATAATTTTTGTTTAAATTATTTATTGGATTAAACATTTCAATAGTATTTTAATGCAAATGGATATTCTTCAATGATTTTCATTAAGGCAATATTTTATTAATCATTTTGCATCTTCTATTATAAATCTCTAAAGTGGGGTTTTGTTGAATAGCAACTACTTATTTTGATGGCCAAAATGAGTTAATTAGTTGCCTTTTAGATTTTGACTTAAAAGATAACTATTGTTATCTTAAACTTCTATAATATATTTTATATTTTAGATCTTTTTATATCTTTGAGAAAATTCAATATTAATCTAATATTTTAACAGAACAGATAAGAATAATTTTAACAAAGTCTCATATAAATATTATTATTAACAATTTTCAGTTATTTCTATTTATAAATGATATTTGAATTAATTTAACTCTACTGTATAAAATAAATGTAATTAATTCTTAATATATTTTAGCTTTAAAAATATTTAATGTTTTATCATTTTTTAGAACATAAAAATATTTATAATTTTATTAGTTATTTACAAAAATACTTTCACATTAATTAATTGCTTGATGTTCATTTCTAGATGCATAATGTCTCTACTCAAAAAGCTCAATCTAATTTTCCTACTGTACTTGATATGTTAAATATAAAAGATCCAGTTGTGGCAAATTGCTTGATTGATCAGGTTAGTTCTGTCTTATAATTAATTTTCATTCAAGCATGAAAATCTATTTGGTGCATTATTTAGAATTGAATATGGACTTCAGTGTATATGGATTATTATGATTACAGAATATATTTGATTTTTAAATTATCTAGTATTAATAGATCAGCATATCCCTTATAATTTAATAAATTTTACATGTATTTTTAATTTATATGCTTTTTTGTTTATATAAATTAAAAAATCTGATATAGTTTAATTCCATACGTTTTAAGAATTTTATTGTTATATTAGTTAATTAGGATTTTAAGTTTGTTCATATATTTTGTAAATCTAATTAACATTACTACCTTTTTGTTTGGATTAATCAAAATATTACTTAAATATTATTGGAAATATAATCTTATTATATTAATATATAATGGTATATTTTGGCTAGAAAATAATAAATTTAATCAACCATGTATAATTTGGTACATTGCACACTTTAAATTTCTAATTTTGTAAAGTATTCATGAAAAAATGTTAACTTCCATATAAAAAAGAAATTTCCTTAAAATTATTTATTTTCTTAACTTTTTTCTAATTAGTTAACCCTAAGTATAGGAAATATAAATTTTTAGGTTATAACATAAAATGTCCGTGATTTCCAGCTGTACATTTTTTTAAATGATTTTTCTTAATAAAATATTTTTGATATGTTCATATATTATACAGGTGACTATAAAAATAAATAAATCGGCCAACTTGTCTAGTGGTCAGCATGCCTGACTACGGATAGGGAGGTCCTGGGCTTGAGTGCCGGTTCAGGCATGGATGTACTTTCTTTCTATCCTGTCTTTGTCCTTTCCTTGTGTGTGTGAATAAAATATGAATCATGCCTACCCTACAAACGGGTTCCTATGGCATGTGTGAGGTTGCGATAGTGGCCCACCCCCTGTGGTGCACCCGGGGCAACGCCTCAGCGGCTAAGAGGTCGCTATGTGTGGCCGGTTTCTTGGTATCAGGGAACAATAGATTAATAGACTCTGTTGCAGTTGCAATCTGCCATTGGAGAAAATAAAAAATAAATAGTGGAAACAACTTAGATTTATAAGGAATTTTGTTTGCATAATATTTTATAATTTAATATGGTGTGTGTAGGACCCTGCCTTTAGCATGCAATACATCTTTGATTCAGAGATATGGTTATTCTGAAAGAGATGCCTGGAAAGGATATTGTTACCCTATTTAATGCTATAAAATAGACGATAACAGTTCAGTTATAATGAGGTTTCATGACTGCAGACACTGAGCAAATTTTAACTCTTACTTGTGTTTATCAAATCATGATTTAAAAGCTCCTGTTACATGGGTAGGCGCATTATAATCCTGTAAAATTCTATCTCTTGCAGTAAGTAAAGTTTCATGGATGGATCATGGGAAAGATTATTGGATGGATGGGATCAGTTTATACTTCTGCTCAATGATCTTTCCTTTCAGAATTATTATTGATCAAGCAGTAAACCATGACAAATTTTTATTCATTGATGTTTCTATTATTTTGATAATCATTTTAAAGGTAAAATCATGCTATAATCTCATTTAATGTTTTATTTAAAATTATTGTAATTTTTATATAATTTTATGTGTTTATTCATAAGGAGTTTAGAGCAAATTTTTGTATAAGGTGAAACAAATTGAGGCAGCTCATTTAATGAACCTACTATTCAATTTTGATGTACAAAGCTTGAATTTGGTGACTCAACTCACAAATTAGAACTGGAGCAGCCCAGAGACAGTTGTAGATAACAAAGTTCTACCAGTGATGGTTGATGACAAAACAATTGGCAATACTTTCATAGACTGTGCTGAAGAACTAAGTGTAACTCTTAAAAACCATTTTCTTTCACTTAAAAATGATTGGAAAATTTTTTAAAATGTATTAACGAATTCTTCATGTATTGAACAAAAATCAACAAATAAATGTTTCAAAACATCTGCATTTATTCATTGCAATTAAAATTATCCATTTCTTAGTCAAGTTGGTATTTGTGTCAAAAAATGGATCCTATACTATGATCAGCAACATTCAGCACAACAGATAAATGTTAACAATATTATCTGAAACTGAAATTTCAAGGAAAAAAAAAGGTTTTAGTGATTGTTTCTTTGTTCTGTGCCAGTTTGATCCATCGAAGCTTTCTAAGATGAGGCAAAATCATCATAAAAAATTATAATGAAATCAGTGAAATACATCCGAGACTTTCTCATAACAGCCTACTTTGGTTAATATAAAAGACCTAATTTTTTTTACAACAACACCAGGCAGCATGTTTCAGTCATCACTCATCAAAAGGGATACGTTAGCCGATGAATTTAGAACATCCGTTGTATTCATCTGAACTCTCACAACTGTGATTTATCACTTTTTCAAACATCTAGATAACTTCCTACAAAATTTCCAGGGAATGCTGATACAGCATTTATTGAGTTTGTTGACTCTAGAACTGTTTAATTTTATTGTAGTGGCATAAGAAAACTTGTTTCTGATTGTCAAGAGTGCTTTAAAACTAATGGTTCTTAATTTCATTACCATAGTTTGTTCTATAAAAAAAAGTATACTTAGTTAAAGTAGCCTAGAAAAAAAAAATGGGACATTTTATTTGTTACAACCTGATTCTTGTTGATACCAATATTAGAATTCTCACTTAATAATGATTTTTTTACTATTGTTCTTATTTATTTATAAAAAGGATTATCTTACAACAGCATTTGAAGCCTTTCTTATCTATGGCAGTTATTTACACGCTCATTGTTATCATTTACTAAAATTAATTTTTTTTCAGATATTAAAGCTAAAAAAAATTCATTTTTGTCAGTTTTTATGATTTTCAAAATATTGATTTAATATGAAGATTAATATCACTTTACCATACCATTTAAATGGTTTAAATTTAGTGAGAAAAAAATAAAAAAATTTCTTCTTACTTTATAATTTGATCTATTCCTCCATTCCCTTCAATTTCTATTTATATTAAAATATTAAATTAATTGTGAATTTATTTCAGATAAACATTGAAAATATCATATTGGTTGAAGATATTAAAACTGCTCAGTCTATTATGCTTGACAATACTCCACCAAAGAACTGTAGATCTGCATTCTTATTAAACTGTGATGAAATTTTATTGAATCCATATCGCCATTATGCTTCCAATATCAAACCTAATAATTTGTTACAGACTGTAAATGAAAGCCGAATTAGGTAATTTAAATATCTTAATAAAATTTTCATTTTGTGAAATAATCGACTTGTGAACTGCAAACGTTATTTGTAGTTCACAATTGTTGTTCATTTTTAAAGTATTCTAAAAATTAGTTTTTTTTTTTTTTTTAGGGCGGTTGAGCAAAAGTGTAAAAGTTTAGAACAAAAAATTCAAGATCTTAAACAACAATTGGGTAACATGATTACATTATTTAAAAGCTATCCAGCGAAGTTTGCGAATTTAGATAAAGAATATGTACATCTCAGAAGTCTTATGAAACAAAATTCTAGACAGATTGATGATTTAAAACAATATGAAGAACCAAAAGATGTGTCTGGAATGGTATGCTTAGTATTCTAATTATAGTTAAGAAGTTTTTAGATTTTCATTGTAAAATAATGCATGATAAATGTATTGATTTGCAGTTTTGAATGCAAAAGAATGCATGACTATTATTTTTCATTATTGTTTATTTGTATTCACCTACATTAAGCTTATTTGAAAAGTAAATGTTCATAGCAATTAAATTTTTTGTCATTGTTATAACTTACAATGAATACAAACTCTGAAAAGTATTTATGATATTTTTGAAAATATAAAAAAAGAGAAGTATGTGTACATGATTTATGTTTTAGCTTTTTTTTAAAATTTCTTATTAAGATAATTATAAATTACCAGAGTTAATGTCCCATTTCAATGATAATTCAGTTACTATCATGCATTTATATTTATTTACTCTAATAAACTTTTTAACATAAACTTAATTATTTTCTTTTTTATTCCAATCTATGCACTTTTTTGGAAAATAAAATGTAAATTACAAAAGAGCGACTAAACATTAAAAATTTTCCCATTAAAATTGTCTTGAAACAAGAGTATAGCTAATCTACAATTTATTAGTCAGATGGTAGAAATTTCTTGATAGATTAATTTATCGTCTGTTTCTTGTTGTCATTAAATATTTTAATGCTGAAAAAATATATAAAGTCCAAATCAAAATTGCATTACAATTATGTTGTATTTTGATTTTTCTCTTATTTTTCAGGAACCTGAGAATATTATTTTGATTAAAATTAAATTATCTTAATTTGAGAGAAAAGTAAAAAAAAAAATAAATAAATAAATAAATTTTAAGCTATAGATAACTACTCTGAAAACGAAATATAGTTTTTTATATTTGATTCATTATTTTTAGGTGACAATGGGGGGGAAGTCTTTAATTTTTTTAATTTATTTAAATTTAGTTCATTATAATCTACCTGGTAAAATGTGCTTGTTGTTTAATTTAATGATGTAGACTAATTTTTCAATTTAACATTTCGCAGGTGAAAATATTCTGCTGAAACATTAGTGTGCTTTTAAGAATACCATCTTAATAAATAGTTTTAGATTAGTGCAACTTGGACAGCAATATTAAATCACAGTAACATTTGCTTTAAAAATTTCCATTTGTGCTTTTACTTCTGTTTCCTCTTATATAAAGCATAATTTTTCTGACTTCAACTTTGAATAAATAAGCACTTTTGAGAAATGCACCATTGCCATGAGAATCAAAAAATTTCTATTGAATATTTTATCATTTCATTTTTATTTCTTTGCTTAATTTATTTTTATCCTACTCTATAGTGCATCTTCATATTAATGAGAAAGAAATTCCTATGATAATCATAATATAGAAATATATTGGGAAAATAAAAAATAAAAAATTCAGCCATATTCCATTTAGTATATTTGCACACATTTACTTATCTACAACATGGGTTCTCAAAAACGCCCCTTAGTGGGCGTTTACCACTTTCTGAGGGTAATAAAAAACCTTGTAAAAATAAGAGACGCTGATATGACCTACAAAATTTTTAATGAGTGTAAGTTCATGGGAGATTCAAAATAATTATTTCAAAAATGTGTATTAGTTTGTTTAATAATTATCTGAACATTAGTGTCAGTTCGTTGATCCACATAGTGGACAGTAAAAATATACTGCAGATACGGATGAAATAGAGAAAGACTTAACAATTCATAAGAACAAATCTAGTTGCTTTAGCTTAATGATACTTTCTTTTATTCCTACAAAATATTTCTTAATTTATATAATTTACTAATTACTTTCTAATTTACATGATTAATTATAATTAATTATTTATTTTCACTAATTTATAAAAAAAAAGTAATACATTTCCTCCCATGCAAGTAAGAGGCCACCAATGTCCTTCTCTGCTTGAGAGTTAATAATCATTCCTTCCAAGTCTTATGATTACTGCACACTCCAGGACCGATTTTCTAGGTGGTGGGACAACTCTGATTTTTTGTCCATGATATCACAATATCCAAAAAGGATATTAAATTATTTAAAAATTCTTTATGTTTTCTTGAATTTTAGTTCTTTAATCTCAAATATTTATCCTAATGCCTCTGACTTCAAGATATTGGAAACTAATTGGATCTCATCAAAAATTATCTTTGTATATTTAATATCTATTTGATATCTAAGGTGAATTAAAATTGTTTTATATTCAAACTGCTTGTATACTTCAATGTGTACAGAGGTAACACTGTAATATTTCAGCACTTCATTATGCTTTAACTTTTAAATTGTGAATGAAGAATCATTTTTTTATATATATTACGCATTTGTTTTCCTTTATAATTGTCTTAGCTACTATTACTAATCTATTAGTATGTTTCCTTTTTTTAAATTTTTGTTTTTAATGGGATATAAAAATTTTAGACTGTAAATTTTTGCTTCATTTTTGTATATGGTTAAAGTACATTTAATTTACCAGATAACAACATGTATGTTTTTACTCATACAATTGAAATCATCTTATAAAACTTGTTTCAGATTAAGCTATTCTAATTATATTATGATGTCATTTAAATGTTTGTATGAATTTCAAATTTTTCATGCATCTAACTCAATTTTTTTCAGCAAGATGAACTGGCTGGATTTCAGAATGAACTGAAAAGAAAGCAACTAGATATAAATAAATGTACTGAAGAAGTTACAAAGCTTAAAGCAGAATTTGAAGAGTTGACAAATAGAATAATAACTAAAAGAAAATTGGTTGAAAAAGAAAAAGCAAAGTTTAATGATTTGCTTGTATGCTATTATTTCATTTTTAAGGAAACCCTTTACTTTAAATAAAGTTTAAATATGTAAAATATTTGCTGTACTATCAGTATAATTTTCTTTCTTAATCATTTTTTATTTCATTTAGACATTTGAGCTAAAGTGTATTTAAGCAAGCTTTAAAAAATACCCTTACTTTTATATTTATTACTTTTCTATTTATATAAATAAACATAATTTCTTTTCATTGTATTAAAAGAACTTAAGATTTTAGATTATTTTGGAACTTTTCGTATGAAGTCTTTAATTTACACTTGTTAAATGTTTAAGATACATTTAAAAACATATTTGTGTTCATTTTTTTGGTCCTTCATTCTTTTTAAAAATGTATTTTGTTGACATAACTTTTGGTGATTGCAACAATTTGTAGTATTTACACACCTATGTTAGCTACTTAAGAATTTTTTGCTTTTTTTAATCTTAAATTTACTTTTCCCAAAAAAGTATGGCAAAAATTAATTACGCTAGCTTATAGAATTTTCCATTGCATTTTAGGAGAAAATCAAGGCTTGTGTAGAAAGAAAGGAACAATTTGGTTCAAGCAAAAGAGAATATGATACAAAAGCTAAAAATACTGAAGTGCAGTTAAATATGATTAAGGTCGAACTCAAAAAGGATAAGGAAAAGTTCCAAGTATGTAATAAATTTTATATCATTTGAAAAAAAAAGAAGAAAAACATATATATATATATATATATATATATATATATATATATATATATATATATATATATATATATATATATATTGTTGTTGTTGTTGTTTGTTTTCATTCTTTTTTCAAAATTCTTTAATTTTTTTCATAAAATTTAATTTGAGTGCTGTGCACTTTGACTACAAAAATTGTATTTGAATGTTCTTATCTACTGATTAGATTTTGTCATGTATTGTGTAAGAATGAAAAGTGCTTATTAACATGTTTGTGACCTTAATAGCAATTGAATTATAACCTAATAGAACTGCAATTCATTGTATTGCAGTTTTTTCATTTGTGCTAATTAACACCCAAGACAGCAAAATATAGAATTGATGGTCTCAAGACAATCATATGAAATACCAACTGATCAACCTTGTGTCACGAAATGAAATTGTTTGTCAGATAAAAGTTGTTCTTCAGAACAATTTGATGACATTTGTTGCAGCTTGAACTGTCAATTCAATAAACATGGTTCAGTTTCCTTGAACTATTAATGAGAGATACCCACTCGACAAATGAATGCACATTTATACTGACGGATCAGCTGAGAGAAGTACTGGGAGAGCGGGAGCTGGTGTCTTCTCCAAAGTTTTTCAACTCAAAGAGCCTTTGGATGAAAACTCTGACAATTTTGATGGAGAAATGTATGCAACTTACGTGGCTCTTCAAAAAATTTTAGATTTCTCGGAAATGAAATTTGTTTTTCTTGTTGACTGTCAGGCTGCCTTTCATACAGTGGCAAATTATACTCTCCTACCTACATCTATAGAATTTAACTGTAAGACCATCATTAACACTTTACTGTCTGCGGGAAAGGAAATTACTTTACAATGGATCCCTAGCCATTGCGGCTTGCCTGGTAATGAAAAAACAGACAATCTCGCGAAAGAGGCTTCTTTTTTAAACCCTCCAGATACTCCTACTGGCTTGAGAAATGTTAAACTCCTTCTAAAACAGGTCATGCATCACCAGCGAAGAATTTATTTCAAACAGAAATCAGTTGATGCCTCTTGGAGGACCCTTCTGATCTCGTGTATCCCCAGAGATCTACCTAGATCTATAGGGGTCTCCTGCTTCAGGTTACTTACTGGGCATGATTTTCTCCAGAAACATCTATATCACATAGGGCTTGTGGATTCACCCAACTGCATTTTATGTAGGGAACATGTTGACATGGATGGCGAGCATCTTTGGAAATGTTCTGCCCTCCAGGAAGCTCGCTCTTCTTCACATTTCAAGACGCTCTCCACTCCTGGAGATATTTCTTTTCTTTATTGGATTGCAAGACTTATTATGCTCGAAAGAGCCAACATAAGGACGTAATTAAAAAAAGTTTTCTTGAGCTCTGCATTATGATTCGAAGCACAAAACTGCATGCTGGGATATCATTTCAATGTGTTTAAAAATGAATTTAAATTCTGTTTACAGCCTTGTGATAGTTACATCTGAGTTTGACAGCATCATGCAGGGTTCGCACAACTCCTGGAAACTCCTTAAATTCCAAAACACTTTTTAAGGGCCCTCTGAAACTCCTGGAATTTTTTATGACTTTGATGCATTTATTTTTTTCTAGAAAATCTTATAATTTTATTTATTTATTTTTTGTTTTAATATTTTCAATAGCATTCTCAAGAAACCTAATTGAGTATTAGTTTTTAATAATGCCTCTAGATGGCAGTACAATCGAAATCAATTTAACTGTTTTAAGGTCTAGTTCAGCTACAATAATTTCATGATAATTCGGTTTAGTAGTATTTAGATTTAAATGAAGTGAAGAATCACCAAATAAAATCAGTATGTTGCACAATTAAGATGGCTGATTTTGATTGATTCTTCTATTTGCTACTGTTTTCCTTATATTGTATAATATTCTTTGAATATTAATATTTAAATATAAAATTTTTGAGTTAAAGCATACTTTTCGTGTCTCCTTTGAGGAAAATTGCATATAATTTAATTGAAGCAAGCTAAATTTGTTTATTAATGAAATAAAGACTGAAATATATTATTTAATGTCTATTTTATATATAGCCAATCAATTAATTTTTAAATATAGCCAATCAGCAATTAAATCTCATATGACAGGGAAACAGCATTTATATTTATTAGAACAAGCTATATGTGCTAAAGAAATTTACTCATTTAAAAAAATTTTCACTTCTGCTGATCTTGTTAAATAATGTGAACCCAAAGCAAGCTCTGAAATTTTAGATTCATTTTTTTCTTCGAAAGAAGTTTTAAAGGCTGAAATTTTATGGACATTTAAAGTTTTAAACAATGGATTCAGCTGCAGTGCTTATAACCATATAAATTGCCTCTTTCAAGCAATGTTTCCAGACAATGCTATTGCAATGCAATTCAGTTGTGCTGATAAAAAGTATGCTTATTTAAGTTTTTGGAATTGCATCTTATTTTTCCAATTTATTGAAAGAAAAAGTTAAGAATGTTTCTAATTATGTGCTTCTCTTTGATGAAAGCTTAAATAATCATCTGTAGATAAGAACAAAACAATTGGACTGCCATGTAAAATTTTGAGATAATGATACATTTAAAAACAGTATTACTCATCCAATTTTTTATGTCATTCATCTGGAGATATTTTGTTTAAAAAAGTGAATGAGATGTTTCACTAAAATATCTGATTTTTAAATGGTGAACATAAATGATGTTCATTATTTAATAAGTATTGTAAATGTCGGAAAATGCAGCCTACACATTCTACACAAATATTACAACCATAGATGTACCTCATCTTCAGAAGCTGAGATAACAGCAAGTGCAATTTACAGACTATTTAGGGACTCACCTGCTTGTAGAGATGACTTTGATATTCTTGACAGGCATAAAATTTCCTTTAATGTTTTGCAAACATGAATGGTTAGAAAATATAAGTGTTTTCAACAGATTGCTTGAAATGTTATCGTATCTTAAAACATATATCTCATTTGTTCTAAACAAAAAATTTCCTAATCCTGGTACTCATTATTTTATACAATGTATAATCCAGTATTATAAAGAATGTTAATTATTTAAATAAAAACAAATTCAGTTATAGTTGAAAATTCATTGAAATCTTTTGAAATAATCATTAATAATTTTAACTTAAATAAAAAATAGTCTCATTAATGTTTGCAATTATTTATCTTTATTATTTACAGAAAATGATTGAAAAATTTTTGCATATGCATATTTGGTTAAGAACAATTTTTAAAATAAAATATTTTTTAATGTGAATGTCGATACCTCCTGGAAATTTTTGATTTGACTCCTGGAAAAACTCCTGGAATTTCATTCTTGGAAATCTGTATAAACCCTGATCATGGTGTATGGATTTTAAGATTGTGCATTTTAACATTGTCACTGTTGTTGTTGCAGCAGCATGCTTCCATGTATCTAGTGCTGAGTTTGACTCTACCAGTTTGATAGAAGCAGCCAGATGGAGTCTTCATGATTTTGAAGCAAGGACCAAGCAGAGGACCCCAAAATACCTGTCATGCCACCCCTAGAAATATCATTTCACTTGGAAGGCATTGTGACCACGACATATTTAGCATTCACCTTTAGTGAACACAACAGGTCTTTGGTTAAGATAGGATTCAAACTCACTATCTTCTGACACTTAGAACAGCGCCCTAACTAACCAGGTCACCTCAATTGTTGTACTAGCCCATCATCTACAGTAGTGGTGTATGTGACACCTTTGGATACACATTTCCCTTACCTTTTGTTCACGAAATCAGCAATGGCCAGTTTGAGTAGGGCATTATTGATTTTGTATCAGAAGATAGTGAGTAAATCCCAATTTAACTGAAGATCTATTTTGTTCAATAAAGATGGTTGGGACGCTTTAAGTAGATTCTGGTCACAGTGTCCTGTAAATGAAATATATTTCTGGAGGTAGTCAAGTGTTAGAGAACTTCTGCTTGATCCCTGCTTCTAAATTATGAAGACTCTCATGTTACATCTGGAGCTTCTATCTAATTTGTAAGGCCTACTTTGGGCTGTGCAAAGAAGTTTGTTAATACTCTCCTCATCTCTCATTTTCTTTGACAACACTTTTAATAGTGATTTTTAAGTTCAAGGCTTGTGGCTTTAGCCTTTATTCAAACCTTGCAAAATGTTATGATTCACTATGATTACCGGCAACATGCATGATTGCATATTCCTGGTATTGTATGGACTTGATAGAATATATATATATGTATACATGCAAACACGCCATCCAATCTCAGTTTGACATTATATTTAGGCATAAATTTTTGTTGTTGCTGCCAAGATAATTCTTCTAGATGCTGATTTCTATCGATTTATTCGTATAAATTTGCTGAAAATTTAATAAGTTTAAATGAAAATTTAATCTGGTTTTTGCTATAAATATCATTGTTTTGCATTTTTTTCTGGTATAGCCATTTTAATAATCAGTTGTGTGTATATTTTATAAATAGCTATACAGTTTTAATTGTAAATATTTTGATTTGTTTAGATGATTGTAGAAGCAGCAAATAAATTCGGTGAGCCAATTGAAACAGATAGAAGTGTAGAAGAAATTACTGTACAGATCACGGAAACTGAAAAAGTAATTCGTGAACAAAGGTAATTCTCAACTTATTTTCCAAAATTAATTTGTTAAGGAAAATTAAATGTGTGTAATGTGGTTAGAACCTAAAAAATATTCTTTTAAAACTTTCATTGTGTAGGAAAGGCCAAAAGAGGATTTAATTAGTAAAAGCATTTGTACATATCAAAATATTTTTCAAAAAAATCGCTGACAAAATATTGGAGGAGATTTAGATATTACCTAGACTTTTAAGTACTAAAGGCAGAAATTATTTAAATAAAGAGGCATATTCTCTTACCTATGCTTTTCTTTTTTATGGTGCAAAATTTATCTTATGATTTGGAGTAGTTTACCCATTTATAAAACATGTCTCATCAGTCTCGTGCCTGACATTGCCACTTATTTCTGTGGATCAATGAAGTCTTGAATTCTACGTTTCAGAAATATTTGCTAAGCATATCATAAAAAAAGTGTTATAAAAAATTTATCTTATTTATGTTATACATGCTTGAGTTTTTGAAAATACTCGTACTAAATGTATACATTAATGTTTCTATTTTTTTATATTAATTTTAAGAAAAAGTTCTTTTTTAATATATATTCTTAACTTAATGTATTAATTCACTTATATTAATCTTGTAATTTAATTTGCAGTATGTGGTATTGTATTGTCCCTTGCTGCTGCTAGTTCAAAATAATTTGCATTGTACAAAATAGTATTTAAAATTATATTATTAAATTATTGTTTAAAGAATGTGATTTTCTGCAACAATCTTATTTATTTATACCAAATAAACTCATACAAAATGATTTAATATGTGTGTGCTGTAACACAAGTATGTCTCAAGAATGTGTCAGTTAGAATCATTCCCAGTGTCTAAACATTGTGTCTGAATAATGAATGATACAGGAAATCCTTTCTATATCACAAAAATTGTGGAATGTTTGGGCACTTTTCAACTTTTCTGTAGCTAAAATGTGACAGTTATCATTCAAGTGAAACTATAAAAAGACACTTAACAGCAAAATGCTTTGACTGTCATTTGTATAACAAATATTGTATTAAATTTCAACATGACTATCAAACAGTTAATAAAATTAATTTTATGTATTTTGTAATGAAATTTACTCAGGATGTACCTCATCATTTACTAAATACACTTTTATTATATTTTCTCATATCAAATATAAATTTCTTTTTTCTGTGAATGATATAATTCATTCATCAAAAAGTTCATAAATAATCTACTTAACTAAAACATTAATTTCTGCTCTTGTATATGTTTTATTAATAACTTTTATGAATTGTTCATTTTAATTGAAAATTATTCATTCTTTTTTATGTAAGAAAATAATTAGCTAAACAAGCAATTGTTTTCAATTTAATGAACTTGTATTTTTTAAAGAAATAAATAACAGTTTTTATTTTTTAGCAAGTGTGATCGAGAGGAATTGCTGGAAAACTTTAAAGATAAGTTTAAAAAACTTCAGCAGGCTAAAAAGGATTTAAAAATTAGAAAACAATATTGCAGTGTAAGGTCTTACTATATTCATTCTTTCTGGTCAATTATTTACAAATATCCTTTTAGAATTAGTATAAAATTTACAAAATTCCAAGAAAATTACTTCATTAAAGTATATTTCATTAAAATATAAATGATAATCTGAAAATAAGATTACTATTCAAAAAAATAAAAGTTAAAACAACATGCTCAAATTTTAGTGTAATTTATACATAATTTATATATATATATCTATATTATTTTAAGCCAAACTGGCAGCAGCCGAATGGTTAGCACTCTTGCCTTCAGTTCAACAGTTTGTGGGTTCGAATCCCATCTTGGATATGGATGTTTGTAGTGGTTTGGAATCCATTTTAAACCATAGGTCCTGGTCTAATTAGCTCTCGTGTGCAAAAAAATGACTGTTGAGCAACAAACAAACCAAACTTATATATATATTATTTTCAATATTTGAATAGCTTATCATTTCTATAAATTTTGTATTGCAGTGCATTAAAGATATATGATAAGGTTCTAAATTAAAGATAGTGTTTCAAAAATACAAAAGATTGCAATCTTATCAACAACAAGATCACAAAAGCTTTAATTGGAAACTTCTTAATTTTTTTATTAAATCTA
Organism: Latrodectus elegans; assembly: GCA_030067965.1. Classification (NCBI taxonomy): domain Eukaryota; kingdom Metazoa; phylum Arthropoda; class Arachnida; order Araneae; family Theridiidae; genus Latrodectus; species Latrodectus elegans. Next base: position 77,943,120 of record CM057811.1, read on the forward strand.
ATGCTGTAGTACCCCTCTCCTAACACATCTAATTCTCTACTATTCTGCTAAGGCACTCTTCAGTTTCAATCAGATCTACTGTTTAAAAAAAATTAATTCTAAAAAAAATGGTATGTTCTTATTTCTAAACTTGTTTTAAAGTCAGTTAAAGTTTTTAAAAGTTGAAAAAGAAAATTGGGTTGCACGTTTACTTGGTGTTTTGCCTCATGATATTGCACAACTGAATGCCAGGAAAGCTGATAATAAAGCTAAAGATGTTGATTATATTAGAGAAATGTTATTAAAAGATTTAAGTTGAATGCAGAAATGTTACATCTTCTTTTTGCTACTCACAGAAAATCCCCTGATTAAACTTGGCAAGTTCATCACTTGGTGCTCAGAAATTATTTTGAAAGATGGTTAGCCGAATAAAATGTTCAAGATTTTGAGGGTCTGATAAAGTTAATACTTTTTTACCAAATAAAAAAGCTAGTTTTTCCAGAAGCAAGAGAACATTTTGGTTGAATGGGTCACTCTGAATAATCTCATAGAGAAAATGGATACATATGATAATCTGTGAAGGAACAAAAACAAAATGCAGATAGAGAGTGAAATATTCATAGTAAATATTTTGCCAACAGAATATCTAGAATATTTAGAATAACTAGAATATTTAAAAATATCTTAGTACTAAAGATCCAAACCACAATATGATCACATTCTTCTGCAAGAGTTCTGCACACTTCAGCAACTACTTGCAAAGTTTTTGTTTGTTATGGCTATGGTGCACCTGGTATTATAAAGTTCTGATGTCCTACACTTAATCCAACATGTAGGATACTTAGGAAAGATGATATCGTACCACCAAATTTCAATCACTCAAATTTTTAAGGTTTTGCAATGTAGGAAAGCCCAATTAGTATTATTGAAATTTCTATTTGTAACCAGCGAGCAGCAGTATGTGCTGACATTAGAGATACACATTCAGTGGCCGGAGAGAAATTGGATAGTCTATGTGCCCCAACTCTAAGCTGGAAACTACTGATATGAGATTAGCCAATGGATTATTCAGAAAACTGACATTCTCATAAACCTAGTGAATATTAATGTGAAAAGAAAAATTGTTCCAACTTAATTTACAATATGAAAAAATGAAAAGAAAACAGAACTCTTCTTGGAATGGATTTTTTATGGGTAGCAGGAATAGCTTTAGATCTCCACAAAAGAAAATAGTATTTTTCTGAATTGCTCAGAAGAACTGTGAGCTTTTACACATTTCACCCAATTTCAATGCTCTCTTGGTAGTAATCTTGCTTCATAAAGCCACCAAAGCCCTTTTCCCAGATAGATGGCAAGACTTCCTGACCATTCCAACCCTGTCTCTTTTACAGGACATCAGCAGAGAGGAAGATTGTAGAACCCTTTTCCTAACATCTAATGAGCGCCCTCTACTGTTTTGCAAAGGAACTCTTCAGTGGGAGGGAAGAATCTATAAATATCAGCAGTAAATTTCGTACCTCCAAAAAATAAAAATATATTTACCCTGAAGCTTTGAAACCTTTACTCCTTTATAATGCTTAAATATCAGAATGAAAAATGAATTTTCATTTCTATGCTATGTATTGGGCTTTTATGCAAATTTAAAAATTACTTTTTTAACATAAACTATTTTATAACTAAGAGTTGAATTAAATCCATCTTAAATTATTCAATTTTAATGAAAATTTCATTGCCTTTTGCGCATGCTTTAATATATACTACATTGAAATTCTTCAAATTTTAAGATGTATTTTATCTTGGAACTTAATACTTTTTCATTTATTAAACTTGTGAAAAATATTGTGTCTTAGCTTCTAGTGAAGAGCTCTTAGAAAATCTTAAAATTCATTTAGTTTATTTTTATAGATTTTATTTATTACTTAGAAGCATATTCTCAATTTTTAATTTTATTTTATTAAATTTTTGAAAATGTGATTTTTTTTTAAAAAAAAATATATTTTCTTAAAATAAATTGCAAAATTATTTACTTCAAAGCATAATTAATAAGCTTTTTTCAAATTAATGTTATGATTTTACATTAGTTTGCCAAAATGTCTTTTTTGTTAATTTATGCTTGTACTCATATTCTTATTTTGTATTTGCATTACTTTAATATTTTTAATGAATCTAAATGCTATAGAATTTTATTTTAAACAATTTTTCATTTTATTTCTTGTGTAGTTTTACTACTGAAAAAAAAAACTCAAATAACTCCTTTAATAAAGTTGTTTCACCCATATTAGAATAAAACAAATTATAATTTAAATAAATTACAACCATATAAATCTAAAATTTTTTTTTTTTTTTTTTTTTTTTTTTTTTTAATTTTGTGAAACAAACATAACTTTTTTATAATAATATTTTAAAAAGTTAACTGGTTGCCATTCACTTAAAACATAAAAATCTGTTTCTGTTAAAGAAATTGTTTTCAATATAAATTTGATTTGTTACATTTAATATCATAAACTTCTTAGAACTTTGAAATTATTTTAGTTTAAAAATATTTATTTTAAATTGTCTTTTCTGCTAGCAATATGAATATTTGTTAAAATCACGACAAATGTACTTATTTAAGTAATGATTAATAAAAAATAGTATAATAAAATGTGTTGGGATTTTAATGTGATAAATGAGCATACTAAACATGTATTATTTTTTTTATTCTATGCTGAATTTTATATTTCTCATTGTTTGGTTATTTTACTTAGAGTCTTAAATTTATTTTTCATGTTAATCATTTATAAAAAATTAATAAAATTTAGTATTTCAAACTAGGAAAACATAGTTGATGTTACACTTACATATTTCCTTTTGAGGCTTCTAAATTAAAATTAGCATTTCAATTAGGAATTAAAATTAAATATTATAAAAGTTATTAAGTATTTAAGATTGTAGATTTGAATATAATCTGTCAAACCATATTTAATCTTTGTGAATTTCTTATGATTGATATTTTTATCCGGAATTTTTTTATTAGTTTCATTATTTTTAAATGCATTGCAATAACAGATTTAAAAGATAAATTATTTATGGTAAAATAATTACTTTATAATTAATATATTAGTTGCAATTAAAGGGAACAGTATATTCTATTCATGAATTTTACATATTTTTGTATGGATATCAAATTTCTTCACTTTTTCTTTGTATATTATGATTTAGCTTGATTTCATTATGAAATAACTTTTCAAAATATATATGTATTTTGAAACTAAACTTGATATTTTCCAAATTTTCTAAAAAAATGCTAATTTGTATACATATATGTATGAGTACAAAATTAATATATATTATATATTCTCTATCAAATTTATAGCCCTACTATCATTTATTTCTTGTATTTGTATTATCATACATTGATTTTATTAATGATAATATGTTGACAAAAAAAAACTTGTATTTACATACTGTGAAGATCAAACACTTAGCGGACGGGAGCCCTCGAGTTCGTTAAGTGGTAAGACACTTGAGAAATAGGGGAAGCTGGTCAAAAAGAGAGAGACAGTACGGGTATGCCACGACGAGTGGTAGTGGAAAGTACCGCTTCCAGGCGATGAAAATTTCGAATGTAAAATTAATCAACAAAAGTTATGTCTTTGTCTATAAATTAGTGTTATGTGTGTTAATGTAAATAAATATATCTTAAAAATCGGATCTTTTGTTATCAATGAGCGATCTTGGAAACAACAGGAAACCAATCACATTGGCATGAAATCGACAGGATGTATTCGGATTAATACAAAATGATGAGATCTAATGATGGAAAAATACCTACAAAATCGTGAGTCTGTATATTTTGATTGCTTCTCCTTCCATTAAGAGCCAATATATGTTTTAATTATGTATGATTTAAAGGAAATTTTGTTTTAGAATTTTTAAGTAAATTTCTTTGTAGAGATTTTGTTTAAGAAGTAAATGTAATAAATGAAAAAAAATGTTTAAATATTCAAAATATCAAGATAAAAACAAATATGTATAATGTTTAATTTAATTGAGAAAAATGTTTAAAAAGTTCGATATTGGTTGAAATAATATTGGTTATTGACATTTGTTCATTAATATTCAGAAAAAGTTTTCTCTAACTGGTGATATTACTAAAAAAAAAAAAAAAAAAATATATATATGTATATATATATAATTTTGATTTATTAGAAAAAAAATTTTTTTTTGAATAATCTGTTTATTAAAACAAATTTATGTCTAATAATAATGTTGTTGCTAATTGTCAATTTCTTGAGTTATGTGCATTAATTTAAAAGATACTGTATTATTGAATAGTAAATTGTTGAAACGTATGTTTGGTGTAATGTGTTAATGTGATATAGTAGGATATAAATGTTTTGCTTTGAATTTTCATTATCATTTTGTTGTTCATTATGTAAATGATAAAAGTTTATGGAATAAGAAACTATTTCAAGAAAGTTTAAATGCTTTTACTGAGTATTGTTTTACATTATTAAAAATTGCATTTCACAGAATTATTCAATGTTATTAGGTATATTTATTATTTACTATGATTGTATTTAGTATTTATGTAAAGTAACTAAGTTTAGATTTTAAATTTTGTATCAAAACCAAGATTAGAAAAAGCATTTATGAGAGGAAATTTTGAATTATTTTATATTTTGAGAGTAATTGTGCTTGCAATGAATAATAGTTTTGGTTGTTTCAGTAACTCTGATTCATATTATTTTAAGGTAAAATTACATATATTAATAATGATAAAGATATAAATGCATGTTACTAAAAATTATTTTAGCATTTTATTGATTTAAGTGGTTATATGTTCAATGATCTTCTGTGATAAAGATTTATTTAAATTGAAATACCTAAACTGGGAGTATGATTCGTATATGTATATTTTTTTAGCTTGTTTTGAATTGTTTTCATTCATTAATGGGTATTATGTAATTGAAGTTTTATACATATTATAGTATAATATTGTGTTGTAATAAATATAATGAATATAGCAGTAGTATAGGATATTTTCCTTTAAAGAGAATATGAAACAAAAGTGTAAGCTGAAGCATGTCAGCACCTAGGTTAAGCACTAAGTTAAATTTAAAATGTTGGTATTATTTGGCTCTTGATGGAATGGTGATAAAAGGTAAAAGGAACTTTCTAGAATTCTTACGTAGTTTCCATTTTGCGGGACAAGGTCCAGCAATGAAAACTGGAGGGAAGGTGTGAAGATCAAACACTTAGCGGGCGGGAGCCCTCGAGTTCGTTAAGTGGTAAGACACTTGAGAAATAGGGGAAGCTGGTCAAAAAGAGAGACAGTGCGGGTATGCCACACGGCAGTGGTAGCGGAGAAATGCAGCTTCCAGGCGATGAAAATTTCGAATGTAAAATTAATCAACAAAAGTTATGTCGTTGTCTATACATTAGTGTTATGTGTGTTAATGTAAATAAATATATCTTAAAAATCGGATCTTTTGTTATCAATGAGCGATCTTGGAAACAACAGGGGAAACCAATCACACATACATTGATAAAAAAAAAAAAAAAAGAATATAATGGTTACGAAAGTCAAGTTTATTAAGAGAATTTATTGTTCACCCATTTCTGAACTACTTTTAAATAAACTAGTATTTATTTATTATATTATAATTTTGTTTAAAAGGTTTGAAAATATTTTACATATTTTTAAATTGACATTTATATTACAAATATCATTTAAATTGTGTTACAAGTCATGTTCTATTATCTTTTAAAAGTACAGTTGTGTGAGAAAAATCTTAATTGAATTTTATAGCCAAGTTAGAATTATGATAGATAAATTAACAATATTTATTTGATAGATGAATGCCAACATATCTCTGAAAAATTTTGCTTGACCCTTGAAAAATTACTTAAAATTTTTAGAATTTGTTTTTTCAAAATATATTAAATTTTCCAAGCCAAAGTAGTTCTTAATTTTATTCCAGTCCAATTTGAATTTCATATAGAATTTGAACTCTACTACATTTTTAACCTTATTTTTGACAGCAATAACAATATAAAGTGAGATATTTATATATTTATGCATACGTTTTAGTTAAAATTTGAAAAATTAAAAATTTAATAATTGTTTTCATATAAAATTTAGAAGAAAAAAAATTATGTTTGGTTCTATAGGAGTCCTCTACATCTTATATGCACTCTCATTTTTGCCTGTTAATATATGTAAAGCATTATTGAACTCATTTGATATTGATATTAACACTTTGAAGCTTGATTCTCCAAATTAAATTAAAAATATCACTACTTATTTTATTTCCAATAATCAAAATTGATATTCGCAAAATTACCTATATTTTCTTCAAGTAAAACAGCTTCTTGCTGAAAATAATTGTATTAAAAATAAAATACTTACAAGTATTTTTATTTTTTGGGAAAATGAAATGTAGTAAAGATTTATTTATTTAAAATTTTTCTAAAAACATGTCACTTGTTCAATATAGTGAGAAAAAAACTTCGTCTACAGTAAATATTAATAGTAAATCAATTGTGAAGTATACAATTGAATTTAAAGGCTTAGTATCAAATTTCAAACTTAGGTTATTTACAAATTATATCATTTATCAGTTTTTGGTAGAATTGATTTTTTAAATATACTTTAAACTTCTTATGTAAAAATTATGTATGACTTAAAAAAGTTTTTAATTGTCTTTTTATTCAGTAAAAATCATAAATTATACTATAAATAAAATTTTACTATAAAATTGCAAAAAAAAGTTGTGAAAGTAAAATGTAAATGTATTTTAATGTGCTCAAATGGATAATTAAAAATAAATCACATCATCACCTGAAAGTGTCATAATACTAAAGAATAGATGTATGCATATATTTAACATAAATTAAATATTTGAGTTTGGTCTAACATTTAGTAGTGAATTCAGTATTATATTATGAAATATTTAATATGAATTTACCATTTATTTCAAAGTTTCTAAAGTTCATTGTCTTGTAGAACTTAGATAACTTTGAGTTTCATTTTGTAAAGTTGAAGAATGTAAATTTCTCTTAATTTTGCTTTCATTTAATTAAAACAAACTTTAAGAAATAATTTTATTTTAGTATTATTTTTACATAAAAAATTTGATATATTTTCATTTTGCCTATTTATTACTATTTTGGTACTATTCCATTATATGATCATCAAAGTTATTACTAAGCAGTTTACATGAGAGATAAACTTGACATTTAAATATGGCTTATCAACGAATAATAATCATTTACTTTATAAAATGTAAATAAAATACTTATACTATAGTTTAGTAGTTTCTAAAAATGTAAACTTTTTTAAACAATACATGATTCAAATATGACAGTAGTTGCAATTTTTCTCTTTCCTGTTATGATGATTATCATATGGGAGTATAATGGAATTGTACCCGTTTTTAAATAAGATCTTTCAAATCTAAATTAATCTGCAAAAAAATTTATTTTTCAATTTCAGAAAATAGATTCTATGTTACGCATGAGGAAACGAAAATTGGCTGAGTTTATAAAACATACTCAGCATTGCCTTGATTTAGCATTTACAGTCGTGTTAAAAAGCAATGGTTTTACAGGTCGTCTTGATTTTAGTAAACAAGGATGCTTGAAACTAGAAGTAATACTCATTAAATATTTCTCTTCTGTAATTTTAAGTTTCTATTTTAATAACTTATTAAAATTTTAAAATTTAGACTTTTTTTTAAGATTAATTAATATAACTTTTTTTTTATTAATTCTTCAAACATTTTCATGGTTAGTTATTGCACTGTCATTAAAATTGAAAAATTAATCTTTTAATATTTATTATTTTTCCATATTTGTTTATTAATCTATAATCAAACATGTATTTTTATACTATAATTGAAAATTTGGATATGTAGGCTACACGACATGAAAAACCTGAAGCTGGGGGTCAAAAAAAGACAAGCTCACTTAGTGGAGGAGAGCGATCATTTGTAACTGTAGCTTTTCTCCTAGCAGTGTGGGATCGAATCAAAACCCCATTTCGTATTTTAGATGAATATGATGTATTTATGGTAATTAATTGTTTTATATTAATATTTTTGTGTTTCATAAATTATTTTTTCTTTTTTCCATGATTGTTATGCTGTATCTGGAAATTCATTTACAAGTAATATATAATCTTCAGATAATGATTATATATTTGAATCAAAAGATGTGTTACCTTCTTATTAATTTATTTACTCATATAATCAAGGATAATATTATATATATATATATAGATAGATAGATATAATTTTTATTTTTATGAAAATCACTAAGAAAACATTAAAACAGTTTTTGAAAATAATTTATATTAAATCTAATAATATGTTTTGAATAATTTTAAATATTCTTTCACTATAACAAAAAATGGAAAACTTTTAATATCAGTTTTCACATTTATCAAGCATACAGTGACTGTTTCTTTCGTTTCAATTGACATGATTACATTACTTTATAAGAACAATTCTTAGTGGTTTAAAATCTTCATGAAGTCAGATAATGTTTCATGTTTGTCTTATATCTTATTGAGACTGTCATAAATCTGACTTGTCGAAACATTTGCTGCTTGCCTTCAAATCGTATTCTTTGAGCAGCAACAAACAAGGTGAAGTTCACCATGGAGAATTTTTGAGAATATTGTTGAAGTTAATTATGTTAATTAAGCAGTTTCTGATGTAAAGACCAAAGTGTTAGTTTGAGAAGCTGTTTTTCATTGATTCATGCCATCAACATGTTGAAAATAGAACAGAAGAAAAGCAAAATGAAAAAGATAAGATGAAAAATCCATTTTATGGTTGGATTAAATCAGCAAGGATGATTCAAATTTTTAAAATTTGTATTAATTCTGATTTAATAATTGCGATATTTGTGAGCTATCTACTTTAAATCTTAAGACTAATGCCTTACTTACACCAACATTTAAAAATTTCTTTTTTTATACATAATTTTCAAAATATAGTTTAAGGATAGCTAGCATGCTATCAGAATTGAGCCTAAAATAATTTTGGCTCAAACTAATATTTCATCACCAATATATTATTGATACAATTTATATTATGTTTTAATAATAATGTAAAATGTTATAACCCTTCTTAATATCTAATTCTCTTTATTATTTTTATTTGTGTGTTATCTATTTTTACTTAAATTCTGTACTCTGATCAAAATGTTATATGTTTATTCTCTGTACCAAAAAAACTTGCCTGTTAATATTTTAGGCAGAATAAAAATTTGCTGTCGTTTTTTATGTTTAAAGCCCTTCCTCTGTATTCTTAGTGATTTAGTGTTTTTTATTCTTAGATTTTATAATTATTGTCAGAAAAAAAAATTTGTAAAGTGACATATAACATTTTACTATTTGCGAACAGAAATATTTTAAGTGACTTTTTTTTAAAGTTGGTTTTAATCATTTATTCAAATTTTTATAACCTTAAATTTTTCTTACATTATATTTTAGGATTCCAACTTCAGAGATTTGTGTATAAATCTTCTTATCAAACGAGCAGAATTTATGAAAAATACTCAATTCATATTCCTTTCACCATTGGAATTGCCTAATTTTAAAGCATCTGATAATATAAAGGTGCACAAGATGCCAGCGCCGAAAAGAATGGGATTAAGCAACGTGGAAAATATGGAGGAATAGCTTGTACATTTGCATATGTATATATTTCTGATTTAAATTGTTTTATGTATATATATATTTATTAAAATTATTGGAGATTTTTATATAAAGATTAAAAAGAGAAATGTGCCAGCACTATTGTGATAGGACTGAATAGATTAGGATTATGAAAAATGCTTGCATTTATCGTAATATTTGTTTCAAATAAATGACTATAAAGTTCATTAATAAATGTTAGTGATAAATAAATAATCAGTCAAAAAGTTGTTGGAAAAAATATGTTAACTGATGTATATTTTTGAAATATATTTTTATTGTATATTTTTGATAAATAAAAGTTATGCTTGTGTGAACAAATTATTGCTGTAGTAAATTATTATGACATTAGTTTTAGGCTTTTAAATTCATTTATGAGTTAATGTTATTTTCCATTTTTTTTAGTTAAAAGATTATATTAAATACATTTTTAAAACTTAACATCTCTATAAAAAAAAGGATTCATGAAATTTTTGTTGTGCTTTTAATTAAAAATATCATGTAATTGATTAAAAATTTGTTACCTTTATTTTGAATTTTAAAATATAATAAAATTATCTGTATAGTGTATTGAAGATAATATTATGTTTTGAACTTTTTATAAAATGAATTAATATTTTGAAATTTAATCAAAATACCTCACTTATCAGTCAACTTCATATCTGTTATGAATTTCAATTTCTAAGATCAATCTTCATCTGAATTTCAAATATATAATTTAAAGTATTCACTTTTTAAAAAATCATTTATGCTTTTACAAATTACAAGAAGCCTTACATATTCTTTAAACTTAAATATTAATCATTTTTTCTCTTGTGTCAAAATAAGCACTTACACTTTCTGCCAGAAAACTAAAAGATCTCCTTTTGGTTAAAAATCATCTGTTAAAAATAAATTGATGCATACTTTGATAAACTATTCAAAGTCTATTTCAATTGTTCTTTTATGACACTTTATGTGATGAACGTAATTATTTTCAATAAACATTTCAAAAATTAATGACAAAAGTTGTCATATTTAAAACAATTTACAATTTTTAAATTTAATATATTTAGCAATTACCGTTACATTTATGAAATGTTATGATAAATGCTCATTTTTAAGAACTTGTAGAGATTGTAATTCTAAAATCCTTAAAATCAGAAGTTTGTAAAGTAGAAATTTAAGTATCACATTTAATTTTTTTTTATCAAACTTCTGTATAAATTGAATAATTATATTAGAAAAATTATATATGTACATTTTATAAGAAACACTTGTAAATTTATGCTTAAAATACAATTCTTATATTTCTTTTATTGATGAAAAATCAGGAAACGTAATCATTTTTTTACTTGGGTTTCAAATTTCATTTTTAAAAACTAACTTATAGTTTTTCGATATAAAAAAGCAATGTGTATTGTGAATTTTTGAAAAAAAAAGTCCCTTAGTTTTCGGTAAAATTTATGTTTTGTTGTTGTTGTTACTGGAATCTATCCTAAAGATTATTTACCCTTGCTAGACAATCTGCTTGTCTAGCAAAGCTAAACAATCTTTATAAATTCAAAAATATCTAAAAACAATAGAGGATTCCAAAGATCTTCCTGTGTGAGCTTCACACCAATGGCACTCGGGGAAGATCTGTCGCTGCTGGGAAGTGAATATAAAATTTAAATGCTTATTTTGCGAATGATCACATTTCTAAATAGTTTTCTTGTTATATATATATATATAAAATTTCTTTTTCATTTTTCGTCATTATGTTCTTAATCATTTGATACAAATTATAAACATAACAGACATGAATTACATATGAGTTTGGATTCAAAATGTCCTTGAAATGAAACAGTTCCTTTGCTTGTCGAAGTTAATGAATGAGTAACTCGCATTCACTCAACTCGTTATTTAACTATTCCTAGCCTTCTTTGGTTACAGTAATTTTTTTAATAATGCCTGCATGTCAAAATGAACAAAGTATCTTTTTTTCTTCAGCATTATTACAAGCAAAGATTGACAATTTTACTGTGCATAGAACGTTAATTTCATAAGGTAATTCCAAGACATGATCGCTCTTTACCAAAATCGCTTATGATTTTGCTCTTGAAGCTATTAATTACACTCTATTGCACCGGCTGTTGGACATGTGTAAGAAATTACACATGAAACCCTTAAAAAATAAGGATTTCAACATCAGCTGTTCAATTAATAAGCTATAATTTTAAAAAATAAACTATTCTAAAAAGAAGCTATCTAAATTTCAACTGTAAAGTAAAATTAAGTGGTAAAAAGTATAAGCAGACAAAAGATACAAGAAAATAAATTCGCTGAAAATATTTTTTTCAAATAGTATTTAAAATGGGACCATATTAGGAACCAACAACCAGTTCGTAAAAACGGGCGTCTGCAGCTGTGCAATATTCATTAAAGTAAAATCTTTCTAAACGAATAATAAATCTAGTCGCGGAATTCGTATATGTGATGAACAGTTTAATGTGATGAATTTTATATTCCTGTTTTTTACTATCTTCTCATTTGATTGGTGTTTAAAATGTTAATAAACTAGTTTAAAATTTCTTGAATTAATAATTTTTCTCAAAATAGAAGGAATTATTAGGGTTACTCCCAAGCTGGAGAACATATGATCACTTTGTCAAAACTAACGCGAGAAATGCAGAATCATATGAATGAAATCGTTAATGAGTGATCAACATTGAGTAGAGTTTCTCTTGTAAAATATTATGTTCGGAAGGTAATTTCGTTTTTCATGAAAATGAAAAAAGTATAACGAATAAATATCGTATTGGATTGCATATTGTCCATTCTAATCCAATAGCTTTTACCATCTTTCTGGTAGTATCACGATTTCACACTCATAAAGTGGTTGGTTTTAACTAGCAAAAAGCTGATCCAGGTGGGAAAAACGAAATGACTTTTCGAACAACCCAATAGCTTTATACTGAGTTTCACTTTTCATTTCTTTCACTATGAATTAATGACAAATATTTTTATTGCTAGTTATACTGACAATGCTGTTCTAAATATGCTTTTCGCAAAACACAATATAGACTTTATTGAATTTCTTAAGAATGAATATTTCTGCAAATAAAATTTAAATTGGTTTATAAAAAAGCAGTTGTAAAAAGAAATTTCAAACTGCTTCTATCTTAACGAAAGTGAAGGCGGAATTATATCAACTTAAAACTATTCTCCCAATTTCAATCTTTGGTTGTCTATTTCACATGCTCTTTTCATTATTTATAAGAATTTTCCCTCTTATATATTTTAAGTCATGAGAAAATTCTCATGAATATATCTTCCAGACATCTGATCCTTACATTTATGGCATTTCGTCAAGCTTGTTTATTCAGAAATTTCACGTAGTTTTCTCTACTCAAAATACATCGATTTAAATTTTTTAGAAATTTTCCTTATTTTTCTTAGTCTGTGAAAATAAAATTAAGAAACATCGTTTGCTTTATTAACATAAATATCCACTGTTGTGTTTATATATTTTCAGCAATTTTTTTTTTCAATAACACTCAACATTCAAAAATACATATAAGAAAGTTATTGCAGTTTGTTCCATCTCTACATTTGAATTATTTTGCAAATTATCAATTAATTATTTGTTTGTAAATGCATGCTAGCTAAAATTACTACTGGTGGATCTATAAAAAAATTATGCTTTCTGCTAACTGTTAAAAAGGTAACAAAACTTTGTGAGCGGGGAATCATGGGAAAATTGCGTCATTAGATGCAATATTAAACTTGTTTAGCTGCTTAAGTAGAAGCAATTGATTATGTCAGTGGTGGGGTATTAAGCATAAAGTTCTTCATTTTTATTTTTTGAATAAAATAATGCTGAGTCTCAAAGCGGTTCTTGAAACTGAATGTCTTTTACACCGATTTCCAATCAATATTAGCGTTCAAAGTTATTAATTTACACTATTATTATGTCTGAAAAGCTTAAATCAGAATGTTTAACAAAAATATCACACTGCCTATTTATACATTTTTACGTGATGCTTTCCGTAATATTTAGCACTTCTATGATTGCAATATTACATTATGAGTAATAACAATTGCATTGAAATATTACAATAATATACATTAAATTTTCAATCTATCCAGAAAAAAGAATTGTCCTTTTGCCTATAAACATTTTTTTTTCATATTATTAAAATATATATTTCCCATTGATGGCAATTGTCATAACTAGACACTTTCTGATAAATATTTTATGACTATGACTTGTAAAAAGTTTTATTGTACTCCTTCAAAACAATCTGTGAATTCCATGCGAATGAAATGTGCTTAGAATGCGTCAAAATAAGATATAAAGCATGCGATTAAATTCCGGGTTTGTAGGACATCTTAGAACTTTTTAATACACTATCTTATTTTGAAATAGAAACACCTGATATCATGATCAAATAAGAAGCCGTAATTTATGCGATTATGGTGACTTCTTACTCTAAAAATGAAGGGGCTGAAGGAAAGGAAGGGAAATGAAGGGATTTTTTATTTTATCTATTCAATAATATGAATTTGAATTTTTGAAAAACGGAATTATAAGTGCTTTTTCTTATGTATTTTTTCTTGATTGTCCTTGTTTTTATTAAACAAAGAAATTTATTATTTCATATAAAATAAATCATTATTTATATTATCAAGATTTATTTAAAAATATTCATTGAATATTTATTTTATAGGACAATATTCTTTAACTCTTTAAAATAAAAGTATTTTAAAGTTCTAAAGAATATCGTGATTAAATACAAATTTGCTTTTTATACATATCTCAATATTTTGCATATCTATAATTTTATAAAAAAAACAATTACATTTTTATAGAAATATGTAAAAGAGGTGTTCTGTGTGAATTACTGGATCCACATGGAAATCCAGGTAAAACAATCCTGAGAAATTTTTTTTTTTTTTTGAGACTATTAGTGAAAGTATTCACAAAAAAGTTTTTCCTGAAAACGCTTTTCAAATGCATTTTACACATACTTTAAAATCTCTGCATGTAGATCTATATATGCATAAAATCACGAGTTACTAAACGTCAACATTTAATTTTTCTATGATGTTTTGATGTTACTTGAAAATTCCATCTGGTCTTCACACAATGTATCAGATGATAAACATTTTTCCATCTTCGGAATAAATTGACTGTTTCCTTAGTATTTTATCCAATTACATTAAATATAAGTGCATTTAATCTCTATATTATTATGAATAAATTTTATTATTCGTAGTTTTATGAACCCATTTTTCGAACAACGACTATTAGTCTTTTAATATTTATGTAATTTTTTCATTAAAAATATAATTGAACAAATATTCGATTTAAATACCAGTATCTGATTACTATAAAGCTATACTCGTGCATTTTTTCATGAATATTTAGACTTTAAATAAGCAGAAGACTTTTTTAAACAATATTCCACATGCATGTTAATGCTTACATATATATAAATCCAATTATAATTACAGATCTTCAAATCATATTTTTTATGCGTTTTCCTAAAAATGGTTATATATATATATATATATATATATATATATATATATATATATATATATATATATATATATATATATATATATATATATATATATATATATATATATATATATATATATATATATATATATATATATATATATATATACTCTTACTAAAAACTTGATCATCTATCTACCTCTGGGTTTCAAACCATATACGTCCTACTACGGAGAATGATGCTCTAACCACTGGACTGTCTAATTCAGAACACCAATTTGGCAGTCATATAAGTAATATTCAGAGCAGATACCAGGTGCCTGTTTACATAAGCAGTTCATATAGGCTTGTTGTTGTTTGTCACTCAACTGTAATTTTTTGCACGCGAGGGCTAATTAGACCGGGACCTACGGTTTAAAGTGGATTCTGAACCATTACAAACATCCGCGCGCAATGTGGGATTCGAACCCACGAAATGTTGAACTGAAGGCAAGAGCGCTAACCATTCGGCTGCCAGCTCGGCGCAGTTCATATAGGAAAAATATTACTAGTTTTATTATAGTAACTTAATTATTGAATAATATTTCTGTCAAACGAAGTATTTGTCACTGAATTAAATTTATTTAGTAATGTATTTTACGTTTTTATGTATTTTTATAAATTTAATGTGTTATAAATTGCACTAGAGTAGTAAAAGTTGCCCTATAAAATCGATATTGGGACATAAACGTTGATCTTCATTTTTTTCACGTATAGTATATTCTTTTATTTTTCATAATTCCTTTATGAAGTTGATGAATATTTTGCTGAAATATTAAGATTAACGCACAAAATATGTTTATCATAAATCATTCTCAGAATTTATAATCTAAAGAGTAAAATTATATTTTTGCGGTACTACCATTTTAAACATTCTAACAGAAATGTTATTCTTAGTGTCTCATGATTTTTTTTCCTCCAAGGTTGGCAGGTATGTATTGATATATCACAAACAATTTGTATCTTTTGTATTAACAATAAGAAGGAATCTTTTTGGATTCTATTTTCCAGCTTAGAAACAAATTGCTGTACCATTAGATTCGCATAGCATTCAAAGTGAAATAAGCATTTAGCATCAACAGTACTTGGTTTCACACTCTCTTGAGTCTCACACAGTCTGATAAGTTTACGATTTCTTTTTCAGTTTTGAGAACCTATGAGCAAAAAATGCAGCACTAATGAATCTGCTACTGAGAGAAACATCACTTTTGGAGAACTTTTTCTATAATTAAAAGGAGGGTTTCTTTGTAAACAACTACTTGCTTTAATCTTAAGGAAAAAATTTTCTGCACTTTTAATAAACATTAAAATTTACCACTTGTTTTAAAGCAAAGCTATCAATACTGTTAAGTACATTAGTATTTAAACATGTTTGGGGCATATGATACTCAAAGTGTATTTAAGAAAATGAGATGTTATATTTCATATTTAATAATAACATCGATACTGAAATTCAATTTATGCCTTATTATTTGTCAATAAGTAAAGTAAATAAAAAATATAGCGCATTATGTGATGACTTACTTTATAAAATGTATAAAGAATCGTTTAAACATTTTTTTTCAAATTATGTTCTTGCCGAATTTGTGAAAAAAAAAATTTCAGTGTATCTAGTATAGTTGATTGAGTGTGACACCACGAAGTAGTAGTCCTGTTTTGGCTGTAATACATAGCATCTTCAGAATTTGACATTTACTCAAGGTGACTAGATTCAGTTGTGCTCTGAATATTTTAAACACTGTTTTTGATTAAAAAAAATTTTTTTACACTTTAAGCATATTTAAGATTTGTAATTTCTTTCTTCCAACTAGAAAAATCTGATTATATTCGCGGCGTAACAATATAGTGTTCGAAAAATAAGTATTTTTTTTTTGGGAGATTTATTTGATCTGTTAAGCCCCGAAAATAAGGTGACCCTAGAGATTTTAATAAAACTATACATTATTTATAAAAATAGTTTTGTTGAAAAATCATACGTTATTTTTACTCATAAAATAAACTAGGGGTGTGAAAATTTAATGATTTTGGATGTCATGTTCGATTTTGAACTGTTCCTTACTGTCGGATGATAAAAATGCATTTTTAGCTATAAATATATATATTAAGAGGGGTAATATTTTAGATATATATATACATATGCAGATAGACATTCAATTTGCCTACCTACATTTTTGCTGTTTTCTGATTAAAGTAGATATTAAATATGCAGTAATTGCCGATCTGGTTGTATTTTTTATTGAATTCGTAAAATATTTTAGAAATACTTAACATTTAAATAAATAAATATAGTTTTAAATATTATTAAATTTGCAATATATATATATATATATATATATATATATATATATATATATATATATATATATATATATATATATATATATATATATATATTAGAAAAAAAATTTTGAATATTTTTAAGCATCCTTAACATTATCTTACAACTTAGGCTGCTTCTATTAAAATTAAAATCAAATATTTAATTAAAATTTTATGCTCAAGATGAACCTCACATAAAGTAAAATTAATTTATCTAGAATTATGAAAAAATGGTAATTTTTTTTCTTTTTTATCGACAGGCTGTTATATTTCTGAAAAAGTATTTTGAATCCAGTATTATTGTTACAGCTCGATTTTTCATTACATTACTTTTACTCACAACACAGAAATGGCTATAATTCATTTACAAAAAGGGACTCTTATCAGTTCAACCATATGAATATGAAATAAATGCACGAAAACGAGACTCGGTTTTCTAAAGCGCTCACGCAGTACGAGCAATTGACTTCATTATTTTTAATGAACCAGTATAAAAGAATATGTGTCATATCTGCCATTCCATTTTGTTGTAACAACAATCATAACATTCTATGACAGATATTGTCATTAATTATTTCCTGTTAATATTATTCCGTTCTATTTATGTTTTTAATTCTCAAGGACAAATATAATAAATATTTATGCATTCCCTTCGTTTGAAATTTATGTTATATTATTTAACTGCAGATGATTTTTTTAAACATATTTTTTAGAATTTTAAATAACATAACAATTTTTTTTTTAAATACAATGTTTTACTTTTCATCTGAAATTACAATTTGTGTTTTAAACTTCAAATATATTTAATCTAAAATTCTAAGCATCATTGACATTTTCACCTTTGTATTATTAAAATTGATTTCAATATTTTCAAATTGAGGTAATTTTCCAAATTATATATTGTATTAATATTATATTTTGTAATTATATGTTATTTTTATGAAAAATCAGTTTCAATTTTCACATGAAACAATTCATTAAAAAATATATTTGCGATTTCTTTCATTTCATTATAACTGCAAGTTCATTTTTAGGTTTATAAAATATAATAAAATAAATAGAGAAGGAATTAGAAAATGAAAATAACTCTGTATTTTAAGCTTTGATTAATATTTATCCTTTATTAAGTTTTTTTTTAACCCTATTGTGTTGATGTCGCTTTTACTTCAATTACTTAACATTATATTAAACATAGATAATACTGCTGAATTTTTAATTAAATGTTTTAACAGTATTTATATTTTAAATTATCACTCCTAATTTTCCAATAAATATTTAGAAATTATAAATTTGAAATGACTTAATTACGTATTTATTTATTAGGAAAATTATTTCATCTGTGTTTTGGAATACAACGATATTTCAGAGATTAGAAAGTTAATCAAATTTGGGATGCAAGGAAAATATGGAACTCAAAAGAAATACATTCACATTTTTCAACAAGTTATTTACTGAGCGATGGAATAAGAAAAATCGAACAAGCACTGCTTTGGTTCACAAGATGGAGTGAGGAAAATGTAAATGTGTTTATTCATGATATAAAATAAAAACATCGGTATCCAAAAATAGAATTAAATCTTCATAAATTATAAATTAATGTCATTAGAAGAAAAGCTTAAACAAAAACAAAAAAATATATATTAATAGATAGGTGAGATTTCTAACCCATATAAAAAGTTGAAAGCATTAAAATGTTTTCCATGAGGCGCAAAATCAAGTAATCGTCGTTTTTACAATCATAAAAAGCATAAAATCAAATACACTCATAAAGATATCATAAATTCTCGATTATAGCGACCAATGCTAATATTATATCTACCACTAATATCTACAAAATGCTCTAAATTATGGCTTTCTGAATTTAACTGAGAAACAAACATAATTTTGAGGCATCAAAGCATATAAGCATAAGTTATTGTGTATTCATCTGTGCCCAATAGTATCAGATATAATCTTACTATTACAAGTTCAAATTATAAATGTCACAAGCGCGAGTGGAAGTTATTCTTCGCTTTACTTAGTTATAGGATATTATAATTACATGCGGGATTCACAACCCTTGTGGACAGCTGGATATAAATCTTCAATTAGAATAAATCTAGGAAGCTCGGCCGCTTTGTGGCAGCATTTCACGCTTCCAAGGGACACAGGTTCGAGGTTCGGTCCTCGGGCTGTGCAAGGTCGACTCAGCCTTTCATCCTTTCAGTAGGTAGATAAATTGAGTACCAAGCATGCTTGGGAGCTAAATACTGGGGATTCCACGTTAGGCTGACCGTCTAACTGGGACTTATACTTCGCACCCCAGGCCTTCGGTCATGAAAACTGTTATGGGCACTGTAGGTCTTGACCCACACGGACTGTCGTGCCACGGAGTAGTTTAGAATAAATCTTCTAGACCTAAATCTTCTGTTGGATTGGTTAAAGTTGTCCTTATAATCGCAAAATGATGAACGCCGAAAAATCGTTCAACATCAAGACTAGGATTTAGAAATTTCCATTTGTCGCTAAGAAAATAGAAATATGTTTTGAAATAAAATTGTTTTAAAGTTTCACACACCTTTTAGTCACTTTTATGCACAATTCCTGTAACTTAAGACACACAATTCTGGTTTCATACAAGTCTGCTTTTCCCAAACATTTCTTAAAACTAAACTGTGATTGGTTATTAAGTAACATATTTACATACTTTCCTCTATCTTTGTAGCAAATCATGACTTATTCAATTCAAATCGGCTTCAAAAAATTAGCCTTTTCCCCTGTGGGCTTAAACTTTGTTAGGAGGTATATTTTTTTGAGAAGATTTTTTTTTTCATTGGAATAGATGGTTAGGAAAAATATTTTCCTTATTTTTAACGAATAAAAAATGTATTCTCTAAAATTTGTGCTTAATTTTTTGATAAATATTCAAATTCCCATAGATAAATCGTCGAATAAAACAAAATCGATATAATTTTTTTATGCTTGAAAATCCTGAAAACATTTTCTAATAATAATTACAATAATAAAATTATAAATTTGTTTAAAATTTAGTTTCAAAACATTATATTTTTTCAGAAAATATTAAAACGTACTTAATGACATCAATTAAACATCTGCACGGCTTTGTTATTATTATAGATATCATAATTAGTGATTTTTTTGCTTTAAATACGTAATTTTTTTTAAAAAAAATATTGCGAATTTCGATTGATTTTCATAGCTTATGATCTTGTTAAATATTAGAATGAGTTAGGCGTGATTTATATATTATTGATGATTGAAATTAAATAATTATAACTCAACCATACGAAAAAAGCTAGACAATAAAATAAGAATTTTTTTAGGGTATACTACAATAAAAGAATCCAATCAATTAATGGTTTACGGAACTATTATAATTAACATAAGCATGGACATGTGATTCCAATGATCAGATATTAACTGCTTAACCCAACGTGTTTCTCGTAGTTTTTTCGTAGCACGGTATTGTGTGTTCTTATTATTTTCACTTTTTATGACTTGATATTAAATATAAAGTGAAATATTTTAAGGTATAAATCTGGGAGCGACAGTTTAATGGGATTTTCCAGTAATAAAAATTTTCATGGTGATTTTTTTATCAAAACAAAAATGATAAAGGATGAGTTTTCGGATACCAAATAATGTTATAAATTCCTCTCCTTGTAGATGATAAGCGAAACAAATTAAATTTTCAAGGTTAGCTTTGCGATTATGTTGAATATATTTTCCTCTCTAAATCAAAGAAGGATAACCATTTTCTAATTTACAAAATTATTCTGTGGAAGTTCATAATATGCAGATGAAAATGTGTTTTTGAAAAATAAACAATGATTTTAATCACTGTTGAATAACAAACATCCATACTGTGTTTTCTTTTGAAGAATGTTTCGACGAAGGAAATAATTACATAATTTTATCGCTTCTTGAAAACTGTATAGGCAACATCTGTGTAGAAAAATGCCTCCTCATTCTGAAAAGTTATGAGTCAGTATTTTTTTTTCTCTATAAGAGTTTGGTATTATTACATTATACTTTTATATTGGAATATTGATGATTTTTTTAATATTCCAATATAAAATGTATAAAAACGAACCGGATAAATGTAAAACTGTCTTTGAAAATGGTTAACCATTGATGATAAAACTAAATAACAACTGCTTATGAAAGTTAGATAACTCATTAAACTTCTTTAGATAGATTCAGCTTGTTAACATGACGGGAAATTAATTAATAACCCTTCTTCACACCTTTATTAATGAAATTTAACTCGATTTGGATTCATTATCAACGAAATCACTCTTTCAACCCTATTGTTATAATTAGTTGAATGCATTTAATTTTAATGATAAGGAAGATAAAAGTTTATTATTCATAATCATTGATTTAATGTAAAGAGAAATTAAAAAAGTTATGAGTCAGTAAAAAGTTATGAGTACAGCTGCTTATTAAGATAAAGTACAGCAGCAAAAAAATTTAATATTACTTATTCCAATTAGAATAATTCTTTGAAAAAAAATATTTAAAAAATTTAAATTAACTGAAATGTAATAAAATATTTTTAAATATTGCATAGTAAATTCTGTTATACATAGTACATGAAAATTCAGTAATTATTATATATTGTAATTCTAATACATTATTAATTCAATAAAAGAAATCTTAATACATATTATAAATTTTTATATACTATAAAAAAATTAGTTTTATTTTTAATGATATTTTTTTAACACAATAGTAATATAATATATTAATACACCTACTACTTTATAACTGCTAGAAAATTTATATATTTTTTAGCCATCTTTCTTATCTGATAAACATTTTTTTTCTCTAATTAAAGACAGATTATATACAAACACAGATGTTTCTCTATAAATGCTATTTTGTTTATGTTATTAATGGAACACTTTTTGGTTTGTTTGTGGAAGAATGAAAGGAGGAAATTCGCGAGTCTTAAAAGTTATTCTTATGCTTTCTGATGCTTGTAAAAATTCAAATAAAGAACAGTAGTTGCATG
This sequence comes from Latrodectus elegans, assembly GCA_030067965.1. NCBI lineage: Eukaryota > Metazoa > Arthropoda > Arachnida > Araneae > Theridiidae > Latrodectus > Latrodectus elegans. The sequence continues at coordinate 77,965,650 of CM057811.1, forward strand.
TAACCTGTGCTCTTTATATTTATTATGTCTAATAATAAATAAAAATTTACTTTTTGTTGTCAAATGGGCTAAAATATATTTTATAAAACAGTTAGCAATTAAATACTGAATAATTTCATTATTTGAATCTCACAGTTATACTAAACAAAGAAATATTTGATCTCGCGGCATTTTATAAAGTATGAAGTACACAGAAAGAACAACCTTGTGTGTGTGTATATATATATATATATATATATATATATATATATATATATATATATATATATATATATATATATATATATATATATATATATATATATATATATATATATATATATAGTCATATATATACATATATATATATATCCCTACATGACTAACTGACATTTTAAAATTTAGAAACCATTTCTTTATAAAGAAGTAATATGTCTTCATGAAAATACCATCAATGTAAGTTTTAGATAAAAAACTACTAAAGCATGAAAATTTACTTCGTAATTTTCTAGAATTTATAATATCGTTTAAAGTGATCTTGATATTCAGTTCACCACATTGTATTACTTTCAAAACTTATTAAAATAACAATAGTTTGTCTGCTGTTATAAAATATCTTCATAAAACAAAGTTTTTCATAATTAATCTTACATTAAAAGATCATGCAATGGCCTAGAAAATTTCCATTTTAATCAGAATGTTAGAGAACCTAAAAAAAGAATATATATATATATATATATATATATATATCAGTTGCCAACTAATTTCATCGGGAAACTCTTGCTTTTTCGTAATTTATCCCGATTTCCCGATTATGTAAAATCTATTGATTTTTGGCAATTTCAGTGAAAAACTTAAAATCAACAGAAATTTTGACAAAACGAGTCTATTGAGTTGTTTTAACAGATGAATTTCTGAAAAATGTTTTCCCTATTTATACTTACAACTTTAACTAATTTACATTTTAATGCACAATGTGAAAAGGTGTTTGTTCATTCATATAAAAGAAAAAATAAAGAATAAATTCAGATATTCATACTTTCCACTGAAAATTTAGAAAGATTAATTATCGTGAAATAATCTCAAAATGAGAAAATTTGTTTTGAACAGTAGCTCATCAATTCATTTCTAAAAAATGCTAAGTCAGCAACGTGTGTATGAAAAAAATAAATTGCCGTGAGTTATTTGAATTTGAAATGTATAATGTTTTTTATGGGCGAAGTATTTGCTAATTTTTATATTCTTAGAAGTATTTGCTAATTTTTATATTCTTAGAAGTATTTGCCACTGAATTAAATTTGTTTAATAATGTATTTTATGTGTTTATGTAATTTTATAATTTTAATAAATTGTGTGCACTAATGAAGTAAAAGTTGCTCTATAAAAAATAAATATTGGAATATAAGCGTTGTTGTTTACTTTTTTACATGTAGTACATTATTTTATTTTTCATAGTTCCTTTATCAGGATAATAAATATTTTATTAAATTTTTTTATAATTAACATAAAATATGCTTAACATAAATCATTCTCAGAATGTACGAGGGTCACACTAAAATTTTTTAGATACAACTAGGTTCTTAAAGTTATACTTAACAAAATTTTAGGTGTGTTCAAAGTAGTATCTCCTCCAGTATCAATGCACTTTTGTAGACCAATTTTCCACAGATTCAATGCCTCAAGCCATTCATTTCTTGGAATAGAATAAAAAAATGCATTTATAGCTACATCAATCTCTTCTGAATGAATGAAAACGACGTCCATGAAAGTTCTTTTTTAGATTAAAGAATAAGCAAAAGTCATACATAGCTAGATCAGGTGAATACGGCGGATGTTCGATCACTTTAATTTGTTTTTGTTTAAGAAACTCATCTGTTAATCCGTCTGTATGTTAAGATGCATTGTCATTGTGAAGCATTAGTCCCCTAACATTCAGTTCTTGTAGAATTTCTGGAAGGCATTTGGTGGTATACCCGTTTGCTGTTACTGTCTTCTGTCCTTCCAACTTGATGGCTTTGACCAATCCCGTACTTCTGAAGAAAACGGCATGCATCACTTTTTTCAGTGCGCGTTATTCTTCACCATTGTCGGCGAGGGATCATCTTCAAAGACCCATACTTTGCTTTCTTGAAGTGTTGGAACGTCAAAAAACAGTATGTGTTGGAACGTCAAAAAACGGTATGTACGTTTCATCACCTGTTACAATTTTAGAAATGATGCGGTGGCCAACATCATTTAGCAATCTAAGAGTTTCTTTACTGATTCTGACACACTCCTATTTTTTGGTGCTCAGTTAGATTATGGGGAACCCAACAGCAAACTACTTCTTTCATATGTAATTCTTCATGGATGATTTTGTGTATGGCTGCAGATCCAATGTTAAGTTCCTTCTGCATCATTTGATAGGTACAGCAATTATCATCCATTAATATTTTTCGTATGGAAGACACATTATCCATGATTACTGCCGACGGTGGCCTTCCTGTGTTCTTCATCCTGAAGAAAATTGCGACTTCTAAATTCTCTAAACTATCTGAATACGTAGCACGAGCTGGAGGTTCATCGCCAAATGCTAATTGCAAGTGTTAAACGCATTCCTTTTGATTTGATCCGGCTTTAAAATAGTAGAAAATCATAGCGCGAAGATGTTCTCGCGTCAACTCCATTTTCTCTTCTGTTTAAAATTTATTCTACGCTAAACAAGTTGATGTAAGTCAGTAAAAAATAATCTTCTGTGTTAAAATGCTTTGTATTTTAAAATTAAACCGTTATTTTTATTTAGTAAATTCTCGTCTACGCGTATCTCAAAAATTTCAGAGTAACCCTCTTATCTAAAGAGTAAAATTGCATTTTTGCGGTGCCACATTTTTAAACATTCTGTTTTAAGCGAAAATGTCGCTAATGGTGTCTCCTGATTTTTTTCTCTCCAAGGTTGACAGGTATATCTATATATATATATATATATCTATATATATATATATATATATATATATATATATATATATATATATATCTATATATATATATATATATAACTTTCCATCAAACTCCATTCATGTATTTCAGCCTCAGAGAATCGATATAAATCACTTCAACAAGCTTCAGATTCAGAGGGAAAAAAGGAACAAACTGAAAATGCTTTTAAAAGATAAAACAAGCCAGAATAGAGTTGCAAAAATAGCTATTTATCTTCCATAAATTTTTTTCCTTGGTCTTTTGATGTTGCTTTATTTCTAGTACAGCAAATTGCTGAAGATAATCAATCATATGACGTTGGAGAAGAATTTAATGGTGCAAATCTTGCAAAAAATAGTCTCTAATATTTTTATGCATTGCCTTTTCTGCAAAATGAAAAAAAAAGTGCTGAAAGCGAGCGTTCTCGATATAGATCGATGGAAAGCAAAAGCGCGGATATGTAAAATCATGAAAGTGAAGGAATAGTTGCCATAACTATAAAACAATTGAAATATCTTTTTTTATAAAGTCAATGATATAATCATACATCAAACGAGTTATATGTGTTGGGGAACAGATGAAATTCTAAGGAACTTAATAGCATTTTTGAGATAGTGTCATGTGCATATGAAATAAAATAATATTACATATAATAACAAAAATATCATCTTTTAAGCTGTTTAGTATTTTTCGCATGTAATTCTTAATCTATCAAAAACAAAAATGTAGATAAATAATTAATTAAAATGATAATTCGTGAATTTATTTTTCTTCTTCTTAATATGCTGGAAACAGAAGAGAAAAATGAATAATATTAAAAACCACTTCATAAGAGTTAAAAATGTGTTATTTCAATGCACGTTTGTTAGTTTAAAAATGTGTATCTAAGAGTTAATCTAATAAGTATTATATAGGACGGAAATTTCCTCAGTGAGGGAGTCTCTTTTTTATCAATGGTCTCTATCAAATCCAATCAATTCCAAACAATTTCTTGATTTAATAATAATTGTCCTTTGTTGTAATTGGAAGTAACTTTTGTGATGGTTGCTTTTCGAATTCTTGACTTTCAAATATTAAAATTATCAATTTCATCATCGCATAAAATATTCCTATATTAAGTAAAATATTTTCTTTGACAATAAAACAAAGTTATGAACAAATATTATATTTTCTTTAACTTATAATTTATAATGAATGGAAGGGAAACATAAAAACATTTTTAATTTGATACTGTGCAGTGGATAGCCAAAAGGCCGAAAGCTGTTGCTAGACTTTTAGTTATTTTTGCGTAAATTGCCTTCTGGAAGGCTTTTCATCGATAGTATTCTGGATTTAAGAGTTCAAAAAGAAGAAACCCGGAAGACTCCCAAGCACCCGCTTCGACAAATGTGCATGCAAGAGGCAAAAGCACAACCCTTGTTTAACAGTATGTGGGGTCAAACCCAGAACTTTATGCGTTGCCCCATCACTAGGCATCGGTGAACCACAATATTTTTCTTGTTTGTTTTTTTTTTATTTATCATTTTAGAGAGAATAACTTAACATCCGAAGACTTTATAAAGCATTTGCCGCACTGCTGGTTACCTAGAGGACTTTTACTGAACTATGACCTGCAATTCATGTTTCATAAAGCATTCATTCCCAAACATTCATTTCTAGAGCCCTGCATCGAGAAAGCAGAAATGCTAAGCATATCTCTTCTCGCATAACAATGACAGGATCAAATTCAAGGTGTTCTATTTCGAAGAACCTACTTCTGAACCATAGTAAATGCTTGCCACTTTCCACTTGATGACGTTTAAAAATTTGTTAAATATCGACAATATTTGTATCATTCGCTTAACAAGATTCGATATGGTTACACGATAAACACGATCATTTCCTTTTTTAATAGAAAAGTGTTGTGTCATTTACAGAACTAAATAATTTACAAATTTTGTACTTCTAATAATACGGTTAATTATATTTTTGTCCCGAGAAAGCTTCGGATGAAACGTTTTACTTTTAAATTTTAAGAAAAATTGCTGATTTTTGCGAAATATGCGAAGATAATTTTGGTTTCAATCTCTTGAAAATTTAATTAGCAATATTTAGTTGTCGTGTACCAGCTAGGCTGGCAATATGGGGTGCGCTGCTCCACTTTTCTAACTGAACCATATTTTGGTGTGAAGTCCGACTTCCCCCGTACACACATGCCATATGTTAGGGATGGCGAACTAATGGCACGCGTGCCACAAGTGGCACGTTTGAAAATTTTAATGGTACACACAAAAATAAAATTATTTTTATAAGTTATTTTATTTATTTATTTATTTTTTGATAAAAATGAATTAAAAATTATTAATCTACACTTAATTTATAGTATAAATTTGTAGTACTGAATACCTATCTTAGTATGTTAACTGGAACTTCAAATTATGCATTTTATTGTTAAAATACCGAATGAATTTTCTCGAAGTACATAAAAATGCGCAGTGGATAAAAAATTTTGCGCATCCAGTTTCACTGTCTAATGTTATTGCATGTTGTTGCCGTCGCAGCGCTCGAATCCGATGACAGACTTAGTCATTTTTAGTAACCATCGTCTTTGAAACTTCAGTGACTTGCTAAAAAATATAACCGCTGTAAATATATATAGTGCAATTTTAGGTAAATATTTTTACCTATTATTTCAAATTTTATATTCTGCATTCGTTTGTAAGAACATATTGTGTCTCGACTGAAGTTTTAGCATGTAACAAACTTAAGGTATTAAAAGTTAATTAACTTATAATTTATGTTGCTTATTTTTGAACAATAAAATATTTTAGTATTATGAGAAATTATTTTATTATTAAATCAGTATAAAATATAGAAATAATTAATAAAATTACCTAGTGAAATAATATATTATTTATTATTTTCTTGGATTGGTAATATTCTTAGTACTTAATGTATGTAACGAAATAATATGTAATGTATGTAACGAAATAATAATATGTAACGAAATATGTTCTTGCAAACGAATGTAGAAGATTTTATTTATTTTATAACAATATTATTAAAACATATATTTTTAGAATTATTTATTGGATAAAATACATAAAATTGCAGAAAATGAAATTCTAACTACATGGAATTCAATCCCTGACACGTTTAATTATTTAAAGTATTAGCAAAGGTAATTTTATCAATATTTTCATCAACTTTAGAATGTGAATCTGTATTTTCAGAATTATGTTTTATAAAAAATAAATATAGGAATAGAATGATGGATGAGTCGAGCTCTCTCTCTGTATACTATTGAAATTAACTAAATATGAACCAGTTATTAAATCTTTATCATCTTCTGTACAGCATCAAAAATCCCATTAAAAACAATTGTTTTTAATGTGAGTTTTGTTTCTATCATATTGCTTTTCGTAAAACATTGATTAATGGAAAATTGTTTAACTAAGAATTGCTTTTATTTATTTATTTAATTATACTTACATATAGTTTCACCACACTAAATTTCGAACGAAATTTTACTGTGGTACATTACCTATTTAAAAAAGAATTTTTATGTCTTTGTGGCACGGACATCAAAGAAGGTCCGCCATCCCTGCCATAGTTACCCGTTTATAGGGTAAGCAACCATTCACACAAGGAAAAGACAAAGACAGGATAAATAGAGAAAAGTACATCCATGCCCGAACCGGGATTCCAACCCAGGACCTCCCTGTCCGCCGTCAGGCACGCAAGTTGGGAAGGAGAAATATTCTAAACTACTGCAATCTATTCCTAACACTTTGATAGTTCTGCATCGTCTTCAACTGATTAAGAAACATTTTCTAGTCTTACATCTTTCCAAAAAATTTTCTCCTATATTCAGCAGATGTTATTAAAGAAAGAGAAGCTTAAAAAGTTAAATGTATAAATAATTTTTAATAATAAATAGGAAATAAAATTATATTTAATGGTTTCAGTCCGTTTTTTAGATTTTATTAAGGCTTTTATATATGTCCTCTGCTAGTTATGGAATTTAAAAATTTTGAAACAATAAAATTTAAAATAATAATTTTATTTTATATTGATTAGTTTACATATTATGGAGAGTATATTTTTTAAAAAAAAAAAAACATCATTTTTATCATATATTTTAAAGAATTTGTGAATACTCCTTCTGGATAAAAAAATTTCTTTATATACATATATGGTATATTTTTCGAGTAGCTCTATAATTACATTACCAATTAAGCCTCTGCTTTTACAGTTGTTAGCCAATAAAGACTATCCATTGCGCAAAAAAGTAATTCCAGAATATTTTATACGCTGTCATCAATAGAATTATCAAAAGCATAAAATCATTTTGAAACGTATGCATGCTAATAAAGAAAATATATTTTATAAAACGCAGTTTAATGATATTAAAAGTGATGTTTTCTGAAGTTATTAATTTTTATGTTTTCTTTTTACCTTTATTGTTTTTGGCTGTAATTTAGTAAAAAACAGACGATTTTTAATATAGGTCTTACGATAATCTATATCGAAAGAATATCGATATGGACCAATTCTAATTAAATATATTTTAAATTAATTTTTTCCATGATGTGATGCAAAGATTACACTGATTATCATTATACAGATCAATATGTAAGTTTATTATTTCCAAAATGAAGACATGTAAAACAATGTTTACTTTATTTTGTATTAGGGAAAAAATTAACTATACATATTCACATTATATATTTTTCTTCGCGATAAAAACTCATCTTTCGCAACCATACTTAATTTTTGAATTTTGATATAAATTGAACAATGAAACACTTAATTCTACCTATTTCTGAGTTGTTTTATTATGAAGGAACTGATTACAAATCAGGCTCATCAGCAACTCTATGATGAAACAATATTCATATTTCTCATGAAAATGTATTGGGGTCAATGACAACGCAAGAATTAATGTCACACAATGCTAGATCTTCTTATGCCACCCTGTTTTTGTTATCTAGCAGATATTACGCATCAAAAGCATAATTCAATTCTAGTAGAATCATTGGTACCGCAATAAGTTATTGCTCTGATGTTATATCTTGAAGTGTTCTCCTTTAAAAAATTTTGCCATCTCAAAGAATAAATACTGAAGTCTATGCAGATTGTCACAAAATTCACTCCCTTCAATTCTGTTGGAAGTTGTGATCTGACAAGAACAAGCATCACCAAGTTCAGCTGATGTAAGTTTCATCGTTTGAAACTTTATGATCTCAAAGAACAAATGTTAATATTCATCATTACATAGTTCGCACATATTTGTACCATTGGAACTAATGGAGTCTTACGAGTTAATGCCACCCTGATGACCTTATTAGTGGCATCCTTAAGCCTTTGTCATAGGAAAAAATGGGTTTTATTGAATTCTCGGTATCGAAATTTTTTGGTTTCAAAATTGCAATCAATGGTATTTGAAGAGAATATTGCTTTGAAATTCAAAGTCTCTCTCTCTTTATATATATATATATATATATATATATATATATATATATATATATAAAGAGAGAGAGACTTTAATTTTAAAGCAATATTCTCTTCAAATACCATTGATTGCTAACAAGAAAGTAAAAATTTCTGATATATATATATATATATATATATATATATATATATATATATATATATATATATATATATATATATATATATATATATATATATATATATATATATATATATATATATATATATATATATATATATATATATATATATATATATATATATATATATATATATATATATATATATATATATATATATATATATATATATATATATATATATATATATACATACATACATACATACATACATACATACATACATACACGTCGACCAATAGCTGAGTGGTTAGCGCTCCTGACTCCTGAGATGTGGGTCCTGAGTTCGAATCCTGGTTTGGTCATGGATGTCACTTTCTTCCTCTGTTTTTCTCTGTCCTTTCTTCTGTGATGACCATGTATTGATTCAAAGGTGCCTGCTGGGTAACGACAAATCAGGAGCCGTTTCTGGCCTTGTTGTGGCATAGGGTTCGTCACCCGAGTGCCCGCCGTTGGAAATATATATTTATATATAAGCTTCACGAAAAATAAATTTTAAAGTTACACATGGGAAATAAACAGAGTGAAATAAGAAAATCTATATTTTAAAATCATTTAAAGTAAAAGGATTGCTGTTATTAAACTTATCCTATAAAATGTATTATGTTATATGATCTAACAAAATTATGAAGAAATTAATCTAAAAATTCTGAAACCAATAATAATTTTTAATTCTTAGAAAAATTAAATCATTACGTACATTTTTATTATTTTACAATTGTGCATGGGTAGCTTAAACTGCATTTTAATTTTTACAAAATTTAATGACTTTTATATTGACGCTAAGAGGAAAAAGTTTTGAGTGGAGTAAATGAAAAACTTATTCCTTATTTAAAGGAAATGAATTTATAAAACATATGTCAAAAATTAATAAATATTTTGTAAAAGTAAAAATACTTTATATAATCACAAAAACATTATACTTATATAATGACTACCTATTTACACAATAATTTTACTAAAAATTAAAATTTGAGTAAATGAAAAATATTTTTATATGCAATATTTTATTAATCTTTACTCACACACAGTATTAGAATTGATACGAATCAATAAATGAAAAATTTAAATAATGTATACTTAACACATAAAGATATATAATATTGTCTTCCATTTACAAAAATAGGCCATTAAGTAATGAAATACGGTTGATATGACAAATAAAAAATTTGCTAACAATTATTACATTCTCCACTTTATAAAACAAAGCAAAAACAATTCAAGAAGTGATAAATAATCTATGTTAGAAAATAAATTAAAATTTCCTTTAATAAAAAATTACAATCAAAACGATATAAGCAAGTTTTGAAGTATTAAATAAATTGTGCGAGAATAATCAATAAAAATATTTCTCCAAAGGCTTCTCAAATGTTTTGTATTTATATTGATCATGTTTAAAATATTATATTTTATTAATATTTATTTATTTATTATTGCGTCATTAATATGGTACGAAAGGAAAAATATATCTCACAAATATTTCATAATAACTGATATAATTTGTAAGATATTTTATAAAAAGTTATAATTTAAATTTTTATAACAGCAATCATACCAACAGAGGGATTATAAAAAAATATAGCAAATTTTACTAATGCCAAATTATCTCTTATTTTCATTTTATTACACAGTTTCATAATATATATTTGATTAAATTTATTAATATAATAATTTTTTAATGTTAATCCTAATGAAAAAAGCACTTTAAGTTAGGTATGTTTGAAATGTGTTATATGATACTAGGATATTTGGAATATCCTATTTAAGATAAAAATAATTTTATATACTTTGTAATTTTTTTAAAGTAAAATAAAAATAATTAAATTTGGAGAAATTTATTTAAAAGAAATAAAATTTAAATGGTTATGAGGAGAGAGAAAATAGAAAACGAAATTTCAACTAAGTTAAAATATAACTATTTTGATTAGTTCAAATTTTATTTTCCCGGAAATAAAGAGATATGTTATCTAGTTTACAACGTCACTTCCTTTCTGATTTGCTTACATTATTTTATTGCCGCATATCTAAATGCATAATATGTTGAAAAAAAAAACGAGAATTTCCATTTTTATCATACCATGAATAAAGAACAATAAAAGGGAATATTCTTCTTATTACGTTTTAACAACTTCTGTACTTAATCTAATCATTTCAATTTTTCAATTTAAAAACTAATTATACAAAAGCGTTCTTCAATTACTTTATTATCCTTAATTAAAACGAAAACAATGAAATCAAATATATAATTTTTATTTTATCCGAATCATTACAATTTTAACAGAAATTAAGTAATAGATTAATCATTGAAAATTTTGAAACTATTAGTTAATTTTAAGCTACTTAATTAAATTTTATTTAAAAACAGCTTTATATTGAAACTTTAAAACTGCTATAACTTTCTGATTTAATCCTTTGATATTCTGTTTTAATATCATTTTTAATGGAACATTACTTACAGTTTTATAGCGATAAATATCAGGAAATGTTTCTTTTTAAAATCATCAATTTTCAATTATTACAGCTATTTTGATTGCGTCAGCTAACGGATGTAATTTGACGAAAATAAGCTAATAGTTATTTTTATTTATTTATTTTGCAAATTAACAAAATCTAATGATATCAATCAGAATTAATAAGACAAAATAACTATTATGAAATACATTAGCGAAAAGTTAATATAATTAAGATAATATAATGTTACACACAGTAATCAATATATACATAGAATGTTGTAATTTGTCCATGAACAATCTATGTCGATGAATTTTCGAAAATAATAATAAATAAAAGGAAAAGCTGTTTACATAAAAATCCAGACATTACAGTTTATTTATTATTGCGTCATTAATATGGTACGAAAGGAAAAATATATCTCACAAATATTTCATAATAACTGATATAATTTGTAAGATATTTTATTCAGTAATTAATGTTCAGTAATTAATGTTTATACATTTTCTCTAAAAAGTCTTAAAATAAATTTTTTAATTTCATTGTTTCTGGTTTTAGAAACAGAAAGCAATTCAAACATACAATTGTAATATCTTTAGAAATGCTTTTCATATAGAACTGCTTATATCTGTAAATATAAATAAATAATTTCTAACCACATGTTTAAATTGTAATCAACTCTTCCTTTGTATATTTTTAAGAAAAATTCAAGAAACTGTTTTCGAAAATTTCATGTTTACATTCATTTTTATTTGATACACGCTTTCAACTTTTTCTTAAAACACAAACAAGTCCTGCCAAGTAAAAATATATCATAAATTTCATTTTTAGTTATTTAACACCGAGAATTTAAATTAATGTCATTTAAAATCAATTCAATTTGAACTCGCCTTTTTACTAAAATATATTTTAGCTTTTAATGTTACATTTATTTCTAATTTAATAAATTAATAATATTAAATAATTACAATATCAAATAATATTATCATTAATAAATTGCTGCAATTACTTGGAATATTCAAAATCCAGAACTTCTTCGAAGCTGATTCTGATGACGAAATTTCCTGATTTCGCTGCATTCTTTATATTTACAGTAATAATATTAAAAACTAAGATAATCTTAGTCAAAATTTTAAAAAAATTCTCAAATATAAAAAATATAAAAAAATTTCGTTTATTACGAATACATTTAAAATATTTTGGCCATAAATATCAACACAGATTTCATGTCCAGAGATATCTATTAAAAACACAATGTATGATGTCATTTCAATTAATCATTCCTATGTTAATTAAATATTTAAGTATGTTTTTTAAAAAAATCTATGGAATAAATATTTGCAATTATGAAGTATTACTTATAATATCACAAATTCATATTCAGATCTATTTCATTTACAACAAAATTAGAATAATCAAGAAAATACAGAATTTGTGTTTTAATAGTTTTATAGATTAATTATTATTAATTGAATTTTAACAAATCCGTATAGAAAAACTACTTAAAAGATATATATATATATATATATATATATATATATATATATATATATATATATATATATATATATATATATATATATATATATATATATATATATATATATATATATATATATATATATATATATATATATATATATATATATATATATATATATATATATATTAAAACTTTAAAAATAGCATTAGAAAATTAATCGTAATTAAAGTAGTTTAATTTTTATTTTATTTTTTTTGGGGGGAGGGAAACGAAAATATCTCCCTGTGCACCAAGGAATTCTACACAGGGCCCGAAGGTACAACAAATGTACTACATAACAGTTCCAAATAAGTCATGAGAGGAAAATAATAATAATAATAAAAGGCAGGGAGAGAAAAAAAGTGATAAAAATAAAAAGGTGTTAGATAACAGCATGGATAAATTTTTAAAAAAATTCAAAATTCTCTTTCTTTACTAGGTCCACCAAAATCGGGGGCCACCTGTTATTTAAGTCTTTACAAAGCTCGTTCCTTTCTGAAACAGATGGGCATTCATGAAGAATGTGAGAACAGTTGTCTCTCCCAGAGTTGAACATACACATTTCACTAAAGTAGTTTAATTGGATGACGATTCTTTTAATATTTAATCGGTTTAAGTGACTTTTTTTTTCTTAAAATTAAATTTATAATAAGTTTTTATAAGGATTCAAATTTTAAAAAAATTGTACTGAAATTCTAATTGTTAAACGAATTGTAAATAGAATTAGTGACATTCAGTTTCGTAGAAATCTGGTATGATTTAATAAAGAGATTCCTTTGATTTTCACAAAATCCTTCATGCTAAAGTTTTAAGATAAAAATGATTTAGTTTCGGTTTTCTTTGTCAGTCTCTTACAATTCGCAGCGTATGAGTTTTCGGACATATAACAACAAGTTAATTGTATTATAGTATTAAAAGGATCTTCTCTGAGAGCTTTCCATATATCTCCCATGTGTGATACGCAGACCAACACACGTTTGTCTGTGGGCACTTGAAAAGTCTGACTTATTCTGAGGATCACAAAAGGATGACACTTGGCTGATAAAAACAGACGTCACCTTAGCACATCTTGGGTTACCTTAAACTGACCTGAGAGATATTCACAAATGTCCACTTCTTGTATCAGACTTCATTAATGCTTTTGAGAGATTTCAAACAACAACAAAGACATTTCCGATTTCGAAATGGATTCCGAATCACAACATATCTTGAATTAAAAGTCAGAGGACTGATAATTTAGCCACCATTTTAGTAAAGGCTTTTAAAATTAGCTTTCGTTTCTTTATTTCTACACTTTCTTTTTGCCCAATTTTTCCATTGAAATGATAAATTTTTAGAAGAGTCCATGTTGCTGTTGTGTGCCAGCAAGGCTGACGTTATTAGGTGAGCTGCTCTACTCTTTTCCAACTGAACCTTATTTAGGTGTGGAGTCCGACTTCTTCAGTACACACATGCCATGGATATCCGTTTATAGGGTAGGCAACCATTCACAAAGGAAAGGACAAAGACAGGATCGATAGAGAAAGTACATCCATGCCCTAACCGGGATTCGAACCCAGAATCTCACTATCCGAAGTCAGGCAAGCTGACCACTAAACAAGTTGGGCGGCAGAAGATTTCATTAAATGTTGAATTGGAAGTGAGAGCGATAACCATTTAGTTACTAGTTCATGCAATTCTTCCTTTGATAAGGATTTAAATGAAAAGAAAATGCCATTAGGATATCGATTTTGGAATTTCAAACATTTTCTAAAGTTCCCCAGATTTAAGGTAATTTTTAGTTTTTGATATTTTGATTGGATAAAATCATTTGTGCCGAAATTTGTTAATATTTTTAGCGAGTTTATCCGATAAGGATTTAAAAAGATCATGAGATTTTAAACCGCAAATCTTTTCTAAAATTAAAATTCCATAAAATTTTAGCGTTTTCTGATATTTAGTAAATTTGTTGAATTATTCTAATCAATTCGCAATACTTTGTGATATTTTTAATATTTACAAAGAGCTTCCTTAAGAGTAATTTACCAAACACAAATGTTCTAACTTAAGCTTTCCATCAGAAACACTGAGCTTCTCTTTTTCGAAAATACATATTTGTTCGGAAAATTGCTTCCCCATGAGGCGTTGACAATAGCTAGTGGTGTTGCTAAGTTACAACTGCCAAGTTTCAGAGGTTTATCGATTGATGACTGCCAGCGACATCTTCTGGAAGTTCATGGGCAACAAAAGTTAACCATGACATTATAATCTTTTTTATCCCTTTTCGTAACCAATAAACGTGTGGGCAAATAAAAATGACGTGTGCAATATGCTTTACACACATCAATTAATATATCTTACGCGACTTTTTTTATTTGCCTATTCGATGAAGATATTTTTGTATTTATACATAATGATTTTTTTTTGAATTTGATATTTGTTTCATTTAATTTTAACTATAATTAAAATTTTAATTCATAATTTTACGAGTAATTTAACTATTAGGAAAAAATATTCTATATCAGTTATTTCCAATGAAACATATGTTTTTCATTCATGCCTAGCACTTTTATATCGTAAACAAATATTACAAAATTTATTAAACTCATGAATTTTCTGAACTTTATTATGATAAATATTTTTTATATTAAATATTTTTAAAATTTACATAATATTTTGATTTATCAAAGTAATGTATTTAGTGTACGTAAATACATTCAAAATCTTTACTAAAATAAAATATTATAATATTTATTCAGAATAATATATAAATATTAAAAAAAGGTTTGCATTTTATATATAGAAATTACGCTAAGAGTTATTTCACATCTACTTATTATTGTCCAAAATTCAATAACAATTAGTGAAGTTATAAAGTTTAATATGATAGTAAAACTGAGACGAATACTAATTTTTTTTAAATTTAAATTCGAAATTTCACTCTAGACTACTTTATTAAATATTAATGAGAACAAAGGAGGGAGGTGGCATTTGTTTACTTATGAGTATTTCTAAATGAAACATTTTATATTTATTAATGATTTTATATAAACAAAAGTTGTGTGTGTGTGTGCGTGTGTGTGTGCGTGTGCGTGTGCGTGTGTGTGTGTGTGTGCGTGTGCGTGTGTGTGTGCGTGTGCGTGTGTGTGTGCGTGTGTGTGTGTGTGCGTGTGCGTGTGTGTGTGTGCGTGTGCGTGTGTGTGTGTGCGTGTGTGCGTGTGTGTGTGTGCGTGTGTGTGTGTGTGTGTGTGCGTGTGTGTGTGTGTGTGTGCGTGTGTGTGTGTGCGTGTGTGTGTGCGTGTGTGTGTGCGTGTGTGTGTGTGCGCGCGTGTGTGTGTGCGCGTGTGTGTGTGTGTGCGTGTGTGTGTGTGTGTGTGTGTGTGTGTGTGAGTGTGTGTGTGTGTGAGTGTGAGTGTGTGTGTGTGCGTGTGTGTGTGTGCGCGCGTGTGTGTGTGTGTGCGTGTGCGTGTGTGTGTGCGTGTGTGTGTGTGTGTGTGTCTTGTAAAACAAAATTTAAAAGCCATGTCATACACGAAAATAAATTTCAAATTTCAAAACCTGCTCAGACTTACTATAAACTTTAATTAAATTTGAAATTTCATTCAAATAAAATATGAACGCTTCCTTGAATAATAACAGTATTTTCGATGACAATATTGTTAATTATAAAACTATCTTTTACAATTATCAATCGTTATCAATTCAATTCTAAAGTTAATCTCTGTAGGATTTATTAAATGCTTGGACATTCATTACAAACAAAGAAAACTGTTGGAAAATTTTATAGAGCATATAGGAAACGTTTTAAAATGGATTTCTTATACAAGGCTGCTTTTAAAATATCAGCATTAAAGTAAGCATACGTAAATTTGATTTTTTTTGCTTTTCAACGTTTCAAAGGGTCAATTAGACCGAAACCTACAGTTTAAAGTGGATTTCGTGTCATTGCAAGCATCCATTGAGAATTGAACTTACAAGCTGATGAACCGAAGGCCATAGTACTAAACATTCGATTGGCAATTCAACTACGAGTCAATGTCAAAATCTTAGTTGAAATATCTTCAATGGATGCATTTAAAATTGAAGAAGAAAATAATAATAAACAAGTTAATTATATTGAATTTTCAAAATAATTTTATACTGAAGTATGATAAATTATTTAGATTGTGATTAATATTTTTCGTTTCCGATTAATTGAGTCGAAATATTATTTTTAAACTATTTGAAAATTTGTTGTGGTGAATCTTGGTTTTGCGGTTGGTGATGTCTTAATTAAAACAGAATTTTGATTTACATTTTTAACGAAATATTTTAATAACTGTGTGTAAAACAATTCGTTTGAAAATTTTTCGCTAAAGTTAAAATGAATTTCGATTTTAAGTTTAAAAGAGTTGAGTTTTCGATCATTTAAAACACAAGTCATCTGAAGATTTGTTAAAATAAAAAAAACTGAAAGTTAAATTTTTTTAATATGATTCTAGGAAAATTAACTGTACTTATCAATATTCAAAATCATCAAACACATTTCAGAAATAGATAGTTGAATTTTTGTGTTTTTTCTGAACAAGTTCCTTATTATTCAATTTGAATAACATCTTAATAAAAAATATTTTTATTTAATATTTTACGCGATATAAAAAGCTGCATATTAAAAATGATAGAGTTATCAGCTAATTCTGTATTTTACATAGTATTTGTGATATATTGCCATTTAAATATTATAAAATAGAAAATATATTTCAATGAAATAACCATATGAAGTAACTTTTTTTTACCATAAAACTGACACCATATACAAAATATTTTTTAATTCGTTACTGATAATTTCTGAATTTTTATTTATACAAACCACTATATAACCAGGAAAATTAGCTATTAGAATATTCTTAAACAATATATAACAAAAACACATGAAATGAATTCTTTATGACAATAAAATTAACTTGTTTAGGTAAATGATAGAGTAAAAGTAATGGTAAAAAACTCCCTTTTGTTTATGTGAACAATGAACTTTGTCTTCTGATACTGTTGTGTAGGAAGATGTACCCTACAGTATTTAAATTAAACCTATATTGTATTGTTGTTAAACTGTAGTGATAACTATTAAACTTGAATCCATTAACATGAGAAAAACGATCTGTTCTGGTATATTAGTACGATTTTTTAACCATTTAATTTTTATTTATGTTATACTGTCCAATATCAATTAAGATTTCTTTAATAATTTTTTAAAAATTTTTATCCCCTTGTGAAAAATCGAAAGTACTTTGAGACAACATCCGGGCGTTATTTCTTCCACCTCACCCTTTTCCAAGACTGAAGATAAAAGGTATGATACGTATATATACGACGAAGTTAGCGTTTATAGAGAACTTTCCATAGATCGAGGGCAGTCCTTTGATTTAAATCAACTACTATAGTATCTTAAAAATTTCATTTAATAACTCATAATTAAAAATTTATAACATACAATTAAAATTTTGCAGCTTATAATTAAAATAATAACATTATTAAATATATGGATAATATGATCTCTCTCTCTCTCTTAACAGCCTTACTGAATTGCTAATATCTTAAATATCCAATTATTTTGGCCCTAACCCATATTAAGTCCATATTATTGAAAACCCATATCCATTGTCCATTTTCTATACATTGTTATGCATCAATGACTTGTACACGTTATTTTTCTTGTATATATCAATGTATCATTATTAACATTGAATGATTAATTTAATTAGAATCATTGTATCTAATAGAGGATATTTCAGCTAATTCTTTTTTGCTTTTCTATATTTTTTTAAGTAGTGTATTATTGATTAAAGTTTCGATTAAACACGGAGAGTACCAATATTTTAATAATCTTCACTACAAATCTGTAATTAATTTTAAGCAAATTTTTAATTGTATAAATATTTTATGTATCTTATTATTTATAATTAATCTTAATATTTTTACTTAAACTGTAATCGATTTGCCATTCAAAGCCCTTATTATCCATTCTGTCTTTATTATAAAATTTAGGTGTCGGCCATAACTACAAAAAGAGGTAAAAGGACTTTGGCTCGACACACACTCATCCATTAGACCAATTTTTTTATAGACGACATTGCTCGGTTAAATACAATTTATATTTTTAGTTCTTAAGCCAGATTTTACAGGATTATTATGCTTTTGGAAACAACAATTAATAAAATGGCTTCTTGAGCCGTCTTATGAATTATTGTCGAGGCATCAGCAATAATTCCAGTTTTGATATTGGAGATATCAGACTCGAAATTAATGATTGGTTAATTATTTGACTTCTTTATCCAGCTTTACATGTTCTTAAATGAATGTTTGAGACAAAAAATATCTATTGGTTTCTCAAGCAATATTTGATTCTGAGTGTATTTTGTTATGTGATGCTCGGGTAAATAAATTAAAATTAGCATTTGTAATTTTGTTTGTGACCCTTCCACCAAAACGTACGCAAATTGATTTACAAACACATTATTATTTCAAAATAGAAGAAGGAAATCTACTTCTCCTATTTCTTTTTTCCTAAAATCGCTTATAAAGTTTCATGCGAAAATTATTCTCCTCTAAAAGTTTACTCAAAGAAGCATTTTTCCAAAGTGGCTTGAAAGCAATTTCGTTTGTAGTTGTTGAAAGTTATGCAGTTTAAAACTGATAAGAAATAATTAAAGACATTCATGTAATTTGGATTATTTCCTTTTCTTATCGTAATAATTTTTCGCCGAGGAAGTAAAGAACAAAATTAGAATTGCTTTCCACAACGATTCAACGAGCTACGGAAAGTATAATAATAAAACCAAAACAATTTTCCTTAAAATGTGATTTATTGTTTCGATAAAATTTGTTTTTGTTATCATTTTTTCTTTTTATCTCTCTCTCTCTTGGTATGTCTTAAAAGGCCAACATAATTTCATATTTAAATCATGATGATGAGTTGATCTTAATGATACAAAAAAATTACGGATACCTACATTGAGAATTTGAACTCCGTTAATGAGGATGACAGTAAATATGTTGAGATTGATATTTCATTTCATCAAAATTATTGTAATGAAATCCAGTCTATTATTTTAAGTACAATGTATTAAGCGATTCAGTTTGACAAAGCGAAGATTTTAAAATCTATTAGAAATCATTTAACAATAATTTATTACTGGTCAGATAATAGTCAAAATTATTTTATAAAAGACTGCGGAGGAATTACTTTGCCCGCTTCTTATTTGGGTGATCTGCTTATATATGTTAGAAAAAATTACAGAGAATATCACTGTTATTTGTTTGTAAATTTTAGACAAATATTCATAATATCATTCACATTAGTATGTATGTGTGTTTGTGTTTGTGTGTGTGTGTGTTTGTGTGTGTGTGTGTGTGTTTGTGTGTGTGTTTGTGTGTGTGTGTTTGTGTGTGTTTGTGTGTGTGTTTGTGTGTGTTTGTGTGTGTGTGTGTTTGTGTGTGTGTGTTTGTGTGTGTTTGTGTGTGTGTGTTTGTGTGTGTGTGTTTGTGTGTGTGTGTTTGTGTGTGTGTGTTTGTGTGTGTGTGTTTGTGTGTGTGTGTTTGTGTGTGTGTGTTTGTGTGTGTGTGTTTGTGTGTGTGTGTTTGTGTGTGTGTGTGTGTTTGTGTGTGTGTGTGTGTGTTTGTGTGTGTGTTTGTGTGTGTGTGTTTGTGTGTGTGTGTGTGTGTGTTTGTGTGTGTGTGTTTGTGTGTGTGTGTGTTTGTGTGTGTGTGTGTTTGTGTGTGTGTGTTTGTGTGTGTGTGTGTGTGTTTGTGTGTGTTTGTGTGTGTGTGTGTTTGTGTGTGTTTGTGTGTGTGTGTGTTTGTGTGTGTGTGTGTTTGTGTGTGTTCTCTCAAAATTTTTAAAACATTGTCATTTTTTTCGAAATTTTAGAAAATTTGTGGCATTTGTTTGGCATACAGCAGAAGACATAAATAGAAGAGGAGAAATTATAGACATTATCGACAAATATTTATGTTGCCAAGATAGGCCGACCGATGGCTGAGTGGTTAGCTTTCCTAACTCCTCATCTGTGGATCCCGGCTTCGAATCCCGGTTTGGGTATGGATGTTACTTTCTTTCTCTGTCCTTTCTTCTGTGATGATATATATTATGACTTTACAAATGATTTGTTTCATTTGTAGAACAATGTAATTCGTAAAACTGTACTTAAAGCATATTTTGTATTCTTCGTAAAGCATTTAAATGCACGTAGAGCTATTTCAAGCATTTTTATAACAAACACAATTAATTAAAGACAGTGAAAAGTTTAAGGCTATAACAATTTGAATAATTCTCATGATATACATTTTTATAATTTTATATATTTGTCATTAAAGCACATTATAAGAACTATCTCTAACATTCCATCTTCAGATATATTTTTTTTCTGGTCTGGTGACAGGACTTATATCTGCCTCTAAAATACTATCCAGACAATTTAAATATAAAATTAAAACTCGAAAAAATTATTTTTCAATATTCTTGTAATTTAATAATATCTCCTAAATTTTTTAGGGAAAAATTACCAATTAACGGTATTTTACATAAAAAAGCAATTTATATTATTTTGTTCTTATTGAATAAAAAGTTGCTTTGTCTACACCAAAAAATATTTTACCAGTAACATTATAATGTGTTTAAAATAAATTATATATATATATATATATATATATATATATATATATATATATATATATATATATATATATATATATATATATATATATATATATATATATATATATATATATATGCATATAATGTTACAAATAATTACCATTCCCACTTTTTTAGAGATAAAACTGAAATTTAGTAAAGGACTCCATAGTAAGTTTTTTTTCATGCTATCATTATACCAAATTTTAGAAGTTATTAATTCTGAATGAAAATCACACACACACTACATAATTATAGGCATTCACAGCCAAGGTGGTGAATTAAAGAAAAGAAAAAATTTATAACAATTTCCAAGAAAATTTGTTTAAAAATTATTTTCAGGAAAATAAATTTTGATCATTACAAAAGATTTTTTCAGTTGTTTGTGTTTTAAACAATTTATTAAAAATTTTATGTTTAAGAATTGTGTTATTAGGATATACTTAAAAATCTAGGACATCAGATCATTTACTTATAATTTATTCCATAAAAATATTAATCAAAGTTTGGATTTTGCAAACTTTAGGATATGTTTATCGCTATACATTTTTTCTTTATTTTGCAATTGAGGAATTCATTTGTTTTGAATCGGAAACAGTAATAAATGAAATCACGATTCTTGTATTCCACCTATAAATAAATAGAGTCTGAAACAATATTCTTAGCGCAGTTCATTGTTCTCAAAATGCATCAATTTTATTGCTTTTCAAATATTCCACTGAACATATTACTTGACAATTCTTCCAAAATCGATTCATTTTTGCTGCTTCTCTGGATCTCTTACCTTATTTGCAACTTCTTCGCACCGCCGCCATAAAACACTTCCGATTGGCGCCTTTTTTCCAGGGTTGCGGTATTTACGCCAGCTTGGCGATCTTCCTCAATTCTACCCGCATTTATATTAACTCTCTTTCACCGTAGAGACGTGAACAGAGAAAGCAGACTAAGTTAAATATCCTGTCAAACAGCTGTCTAACCTGCAAGAATTCTTTACCTTCCAAAAATCAGTGTAAAAGCAGGATTAAAGTAAATTCTTTCAAATTAATTAAGCAAAGGAATCTAAATGATATATTGGTGACTTTAAAGGACTCCATACGGTAGACACAAAGCAAAACATATTGTGAGAAATCGTGTGATCATTACATTAACAAATTTGACAAGGATTTTCTAAACTTTTATTTATTAACTGGGAAAAGATAATTAGCATTACATTGCATACATAGTTAAAAGAATATGGCTGATACAAGAGACACAGGTATGTATTTCATATATATATATTGAGTAATAATAGTTAAGGATAAATACATTTGTTTGTATTACAAATAAAAAATAGTACTTCTCATAAATATAATTTATTTTTACTTTTGGTAGCTTTTAAATTAGAATTTAAAATACGAAAAAAAGGTTGAAAAAGACTTTTCTACGGTTAGTTTATACCAAATTTAATAATAATTTTTAATAACTATATATTACTAAAACAAAGGAAAGCAACAATTTTCAATTATTAGTAGATTACCCTTGGATTTTTTTCTAACTCATATAATGATTAATGGGTAAAATATTGCTTGTTATTCAATAATAATTGACGTATAAATTTTATTAAATTATGTGTATTCATTCTTTTAAATCGCTACAATAAGGTTGTATTCTGCCTTTTAGCTTTTGTCTTAAAGTGATAATGACAACTGAAAGAAAAAAGTAATTGTTTTCAATAATTAAACTAATTAATAATGTTCATGATAAATATTAGTTTATCAGTTAGTTAAATTGCATTTTTTTTATTTTAGTAATAAACATTCATAAGCTCATATATATATATATATATATATATATGTGTGTGTGTGTGTGTGTGTGTGTGCGTGCGTGCTAAATTTCTCAAGTTAATTGCTTTTTTAAAACAAACTTCAAAAGAAAAGACTGAAGAACAAATTAATTTTGACTGTAAAAATCTTAACTATTTGAAGGCTTAAAATAATCTCTCAGCTAAAAAAAATTGTTTTTCAAAATAGCGGAAATGGAAATTACGAAATTTAAAAAATACTACGAGTTTAGATGGAAATAAAAGTTTTTAGAGTATACTGTAAACAAACACAATAGAATATTCTTCCATTTTTTCCTCAACATCTGATGTATTGCTTTTAACTGTGTATAAAAGTAATAAAAAATTGCGTAACAATATGACTCGTTCTTCTAAATATATAACTGTAAGTATCAAGATTATTCTTGAAAAGAGTTCGCTGCGCCGCTGTGAAAAAAATAAACGCGCATCTTTTCTAATTCACTCTTTTATTGGGATGTTAAAAATAAGAATCACAATTTCTCTGTTATTGCCTTATTAATATCAGTTTCAAACTGAGTATGGAACAACATTTTACCAAGCAGAATGTTCCACTTATAATACAAGAAACACATCTTTTTTTTATATAAAGTAATCATTTTTCCTTGATAGAGAAATAATCAAACTCTCATCGAAAATAGTAAAAGTGAAAGTTTTTTTAAAGTTTTGTATGAATACATGAAACAAATGTTAGCATAAATTAATTACAACATAAACACAATAATTGAATTAAGTCAGCAAATGATTAGTGTAAATTTTATTTTGTTAAAGATTTTTCACAGAATCAAAAATTATAAGCTTTTTTTCCTAAAAATGCAAAGGGCAATCACTTTTTCTTCTGATTTAAATTTCCTTTTTTGGGCTTTTGCGTTTAACAAGGGATATATAAAGATAAAACTCGAGGTGTTAAACTGATACCTGCATATATTCAGATAAAACCCGTATATTTATAAATTTAATATTTTATTGTCTGTTCTTATTAATTTGAAGGGGTAAAAAGATTGACAAAAAATTTAATCTCAGTCAAATCTAGCATTTCATTGGTAATCACTTGGACACGTGGCATCGCGTAAAGATTACAAAATTTCTAATTTAATTTAAGGCTTTAGATGATTTATGCACTTTTTGTTGCAGCCTGTTTACATTGCTTTAGCACCATAACACATCAAATAATAATTAAAAAGTTATTGCATAGCAATAAAAATGTCTTTCTGAAAGCTATAATTTTCATTATTATTTTCACAAAAAAGTATTGTTGAAGTTTTATTTTTGTAAATTAAATTCAGTATAATTTTGTTTTTTATTAATTTCTTGTCCAGTAACAAAAAAATCAATATTTTAGAATACATAACATATTCCTTAAACTCATTGAGATTTAATACATTTTATATGAAAATATTTATAAAATTGGAATATAGGCTAGAAATTAACCAATATTCCAATTTTATAAATATTAACCAATAACCATTTTATATATAAAAAAAAACCAACATGCATATTTCATCATGTTCAAATAAACATTATTTGAGATACTACAGTTTATAATGCATAATTTCTATTTGTATGAATATCTTGACCTTTTCTTGACTACAACTTTCCAACTTATTGCTATGCAGAAGGAGACATTGAGTCTATATTTTTCCAGTGTTTCAAAAAGTGTTTTTGAATCTCATTAAAGATTATAATGGTAATTAAGATATTGAAGTCTTTCACAGCGTTTTTTTTTCTTTACCATGTTACTCAACCAAAATAAAATGTTATACATCAATATTTCTGAAAAAAAGCTCAATTGGATTATTATTTCGCAGAAATGGAGGAGAGAAAATCATTAAGAAATGTTGTCTTGAATAAGTTTCATATATGATTTCAGAAAAAAGTAATATTTGTCAAGATTTATTTAAAAAATATTTCTAAGTTCGCACTGATTTTTAAGAACTTAATTTGGAGAAGTTTTTCTACATTATTAAAATAAATGATTTCATAATGTGTATTTGTGATTGTGATAAAAGTTCGATCTGATCTTAGACAATTACAAAGAAAACGAAGAAGAATTTCTGTGTTTTAATGATATTTTCTCTAAAAACATGTAACAAAATAAATATTAGGGCTTTAACTGTCAAGTTTTGCTTAAAAATTTTACTTAAATGACTAAAAGAATTTAGCTAAAGGTAAAATTTATTGCATAGTTTAAATTTCAATTGTTATTTTTTGTATTCTCAATTCACTTTTGGAGTAAAATATTATCAATGTTTACTTATTCAGTGTATGTTTAATATTGAAGTACCTATCCATAAAATTTTAACGTACCATTTGATATTATCATCTCTGTAATAATAAATAAGAATGGTGGAAGTCATATATATATATATATATATATATATATATATATATATATATATATATATATATATATATATATATATATACATATTCTATAACAATATTCCGAAAATCGTACTGATCAACAATTTTATCTTAATCATCTGCTATTAATAGTGAGATGGGACTGTTTTCCAATGAAGTGGAACTACACTCCTTAACACCCACATCTTTTATCATTCTTGCTCCAGAGCGTATACATTTCTATACTGAATTCTTGACTAGGGTATGAAAAAAGTCAGATAATCCTGAATTCTCTGGACAGATGGCTCTTGAGACAATATATGGCTTCCCTCTTTCGACAGTAAAAATGTATACTGATAGTAACATGGTCGCCGGTGATGTATCTGGAAGTGGAATGCATATCGAGACACCTATAACACAATTGATCTTAAGTTTAGAAATACTGATGAGTGTTCCGTCTTCAGATATGAACTTGTGGCAATTTACAAGGGACGACATTTTATATACATGGCCTCTGAACTTGTCTTCAAGGATATTTGGATTTTATCGGACAGTCGTGCCTCTATGCAGTATCTCTCTCATTGGATGACTGTTGGGGATATGACAAGCCTGGATATACTAGAACTTCTGAATAAGGTTGCTAAAAGACACTCTATACACTTTCAATGGCTTCCCTCCCATGTTGTATTGAATGGTAATGAGACTGCCGATAATTTGGCCACGGGTGCCTCTGCTGATAACCCGCTTGAGAACCCTAAATTAACCTATTCTGAAATTTCTTCAACCAAAAGAAAGGTTTTAAGTACACTTTGGAGAGTTCCCCCTGTTCACTCGTGGTACTTTATCAAAAAACCTCGCTGGTGCCACAAGCTCAATTTATCCAGAAAACAGCAGACGGCTTTCTTACGCTTTCTGAGCGGCAATTATCAATTAATTATATGGCTAATTAGATGACATACAAAATTAGAAAGTTACAAGTATGTAAAGGGAAATTTTAAAATTCAATAATATACACAGTATTTCTCATTCTCACATTTTCTAGGAATTTTAAAAGTAATATGAAAATAATAATTCTGCAACGTACATTATGTTGTTACTTATGACACTTGGGCAAGTCAAGCTAATTAAATGCTTAATGACGCTACAATATTCATTAGACATAATGCGCCATTTTGTCTTAACGTACTAAAATTGTTCATAGTTTAATTTATCCACAAAGGAATGCTTACTTGTAAGTTTTTTTATAAATCGTTAAAAAACATTAAGTATTCTGATATTCAATGGTAAGTTCAAATATATTTTGGAGTACAAGACCCCCTTTGTTATTGAATTGAGAAAGTAAAAAAAATCTCTCTTGGTCATTGAAAAGGTGTATTTTGTCACCTCATTTGTACAGAAAATATCTTGAATTTAGTTTACTTAAAATGAAATAAGAAATTAACTGTTTCAAAATTTATTTTCACAGTTCCGATCCAGGTATATTTCTTTGATAAAACAATTTGAACATTGACAATTAAATATTAATCATTTCAATAAAAACATGAAATTTTCTCCTTTTTATTTGATATAAATTAAAAGTTTTGTAAAATATGATTTCCTTTAATTACTTATATTTCTTAATTTGGATAATCTGCTAGTTTTAATTGTGTTTAGTCAAATGTTAATCGATATTGTCAATTCTGTTATTTTCATACTATTTTTTTTTTCTTTTTTATGATCATATATACATACATGTGGTCATACATAACTAGAAAGTTATCACAACTTTATGTAAATTGACCATAGTGTAATTCCAAATAATATTATTACGGTAATAAATCACGTAGCAACTAAGAAATATTACCTGGTTTTAATTAAAAAAATAAGACATTGTAGTATTTTAAGGATATACTTCAAAACAATTATTATATAAATATAAATAGAATATCTGAAATTAACCTATAAATGATTAATACCTTAAACTAGATAAACATACTTTTACATTTGATTATACAATTGAAAATAAAAAATTAACATTCTTATCCTAACAGAAATCGCTATAAGATTACTTATACATAAGTGAACAGAACATAAAATAAAGTATAAATAAATTGCTCTACTTTTATAAAGGAAACCAAACATAAATTGATTTGGATAAATACAGCGAAAATAAATACGCACACACACAAATAATTTATATAATGTTTTCTTACACCGCCCAACTTTTCTAGTGGTCAGCGTGCCTGTCTGCGGATAGGGAGATCCTGGGTTCGAATCCTGGTTCGGGCGTAAATGTACTTTCTCTATCTATCCTGTCTTTATCCTTTCCTTTTGTGAATGGGTTGTGAATGGTTGCTTACCCTATAAACGGGTACCTATGGCATGTGTGTACTGTGGAAGTTGGACTTCACACCTAAATATGGTTCAGCTGGAAAAGTGGAGCAGCGCACCCCATAATGCCACCCTAGCTGGCACACGATGACAACAACAACAATGTTTTCTTATAATATTGGTTTAAAATAATTAAAAGTATCTCCTCCGTCTTATATAAATGAAGTTTCATTCATAAATATTTTTTATTTTTGCATTAATACGAAAGATTTTTTTATTGAAACGGTCTAAAATTACTTTACATAAACTAAATAAAACAAATTTTCATACTCATTTTATATAATTTTTGATGGTATTATTCAAAAAATTAAATCTATTAATAATTAAAATTAGTTTAAAATAGTATTAAAAAATTGCATAAGAATCTGACAATTATTAATATTTTATTTTTTCAATAACTGATACAATTCCATTTTTTTTAAAAAATATATAATTTATTTCTTTGTTTTGAAAAATGAGCCAAAATGGGAATCACACATTATGGTATTAATAATACAGAGAATTAATATTATTAATAAAACAGTAAAAAAAAAATTAAAAATATTAGCAAAAATTTTCTTTTCCATCTTGGCCACTTTTAAAAATCTTATGTATGAATAGCCCTGAGAGAATTATAAAATAGTTTTAAAAAAAAGAGTTATTCACATAAAACAAACAAAGTCAGTCATGCTTATTTAATATACCACTAAATATCATAATAGTGGTTTATTAAACAGGCATGACTGACATTATATTGAAGTTTTTCGGTTAGTAAGTATTACAAAATTCAAAGGAAGTGCTTAGTTCGTTTTTCCACCTGTTCAAAAATATTACAACAGCTTTCTCACCCAGGGTTTCATTATGCAAATAATGAAAGATTTAGTTCATGAGTGTAAATACGCTTCTGAAATATGTAATCCTGATTGTTCTGTCCTGAATATACATACATGCATACATACATACATACATACATACATACATATATATATATATATATATATATATTATATCTATTCTTTTGAATCAGAAGTTTTTTCAGTATACTACTTTTAAATTAAATTAATATTCTTCATATAATTTCATTTATTTAATAAAACACACACACACACACATTTTACAAATATGTTTCTTGTGAAAAATAATATTAGAGTAATTTCCTTAATTTAGTGATTTTAATTCTACTACGTAACAAAAAAAAATAATAGTGTGTAAATATATTACGCAACATTACAAAAATTAATAATTTATGTTGTATAAAAAAGATAATAATAAAGTAGTAGGTAGTAAGGATTACTTAAACACAGATCACGAGCTGTCGTGGAATAAAATGCGCGTGTAAATTGCATGAAGTTAAAACCACTTAGATGTTGGTATTTTATAAATATTTTATTTCATTTTATGGAAAGATTTAAAAACAAAATTTTAAAGGTGTTTCAAAAATTTAAGATATTTGTTTTTTAAGTATATTTTTATAAATTCTGCCAAATATTTTTATGGAGTCACATTTACAAAACTGAATTTGTTTGTGGAGTTTTTATGAAGATTTTCAATCGTAATTGTCGAGAGCTAGAGCAGAAAGTTTTGTTGCTGTCTTTTATTATTAAAACTGTTTAAACAAGTTAAGTTTTATTGTGTATTAGTTAAAAAAAATACATAGATATACATATTATACTTGAACAATGATTTTCAATTATGAATTAAGGGTTTCAGAATAATAAAAGATGATTAAATAACAGATAATGAAATTTTGAGTGACAGCAACTTGAAAATTTCTCAAAACCTTGAAAATTTCATTACCTGTGACTTAGACACGCTCCATTATATTGCGAATTTTCTCTGAGCAATTTAGATTCTGAGATACTTCTGTTCCAAAGCTTGTTATAAAAAATTATTCGCTTAGAAAATATTTTCTTATGTTTCCTCTGAAGAATCGGTAGATCTAATTCTAGATTTATTACCGTTTCTTTGGTAATAAGTCGTAAAAGTGAATAGCTATTTTTCAAAAAAACATCCAGAAAATGTTTTTCGAAGAATTGTTTCTGTTGAAGCTAGTTCTTTATTTCTCAAATTTTATGAAGAAAATTGGAACTTCTCAGTGCTAAATACAAAATGTATTTATCTGATCGTTACAACAAGGTATTTTACAGTTACAAAATTAAATAATAACAATGGTCAAGGAATAAGCACAACCAAATTTCAAAAGTCAATAAGGAAAAAATAATTAAAGTATTTATAAACAAAATTAATAATTATAACTATTAAATTTCTTATTTTATACTTTTTAGTTTTGATTTAAAATTCAATTAACAATCTCTGTTAAAATTAAAAATAATGAAAGCTCTGACAGTTTCTGATAAAAAATACACGTGATTCAATATTAAAATGCTGTTACATCCTGTTTTATAAGTTTTCAAAAATTTTAAATCATTAAATGATTATTATTTATTGTGAAGCGATGTATTTAAGTTATTAATTTATAATACAATCATTCAAATATTCGCGATTATATTATTTAAATTCATTTGTATGTACTTTTATTCAAAATACTGCAAACTTATAACATACAGTGATGTAATAGAAAATGTACATCAATGTCAGCAAACAAAATTAGTTTAAAGTGTATTCTTAATTCCTCATCATACATTATGTATTGCGAAATATTTGTAATTTGAATTCTGTTGTTGTTTTGCTGATTTATCTTTCATAAACGCAGTTTCATTTTATGCCTCCGCTATATATTATTTTTCACAATTTCTGTGCTTTTTGCATTATATTACTCTCTTTCCTATCATCAAAATTGTTTGTGTCCAATTAGATCAAAAGTAAGTTAAATAATTCTTGTAGAAATGAATTAATTAATTAATATTTATAAGGGAGATAGATTTGTTAATCATTGTTATTTAAGATGAGTAAATTTTTAAAATATATATGATTAAACCGTTAATTCAAATAGGCTATTTATTTCTAAAACACTGAAACCATATTAATTTTGCAATATGAAATAACTTTGATATGAAATTATAAATTTTTGAAACTTTTTTTTAAATATGTTAAATAAGTAAAGTTTCAAAAAATAATCTAAATTATGTTTGCTAGAAGAATAAAAAATTATTTTCACGATGATTTACAACTCCTCTCATGCATATTTGCGAGATTCTTGTAAAAATTACTTTAGAGTGTATTTTTTTTTCGAAAAACTAATTGATATTTTAATTTTTTTTAAAAATTTTAATGGCTCTTTATTTCTACTTATGTCATATGTTCTACAGAAGAAGAAATTTTACCGCTCAAGCTTGTTCCATGTAAAAAATTATCACAGAATGGACGATTAATTCTTTAGATAAAACACATAAAATCATATTTATGTGAATATAAGTGGAGAAAGCAAATTTAAAATTTCTCATAGCTGAGCATTTGATCGACAATAATCTACGAAAATATTTATTCCCAACATAAAATTTTCTAATCATCTATAAATACGCTTAGTTTGATTAATCTTTTTAAAATAATACTACCAAAATCCTTATAAAATATATAGATTTTCAGTTTATTTGAAACACTAATTTCACGCCTGTATGTGTTTAAAGTCACACACATATGTTAAAAGTTTTTTTTTTTTTTTCCTTTCCCAATGGCAGATTGTAGACATTTACAACTGCAACATAGTTTATTAATCTATTGTTCCCTGATTCCCAAGGAACCAGCCAGAAACAGTGACCTCCTAGCCGCCGAGGCATTACCCCGGGTGCACCGCAGGGGGTGGGCCACCATCGCACCCTCACACATGCCCTAGGGACCTGTTTATAGGGTAGGCATCATTCATACTTCATTCACACACACACAAGGAAAGGACAAAGACAGGATAGAGAGAGAAAGTACATCCATGCCTGTACCGGGACATGTGTTGAAAGTTAGAAAACACAAATATCTTCTTTTTGAAACTAAATCGTTGCCTAACAGTGCCAAATCAATTTGCAATAGTGTACAATAACTCACTCTTTCCCTTCTGTCTGCACGGAAAGACAATGGCCCATAATTCAGTGTTTCTCAATTTTTTTCCACACACCAAACATGTATTCGTTTATAAATACGTTTGCAGCAATTTATTTATTTAAATTCCTATTTTCATATTTCGTCGCAATATTCTTGTTATTATGGTCATCTATAATAATAAAAAAATTGTTGTAATATCTATTGTAATAGATATTACAACGTAATATCTATTACAATAGTTTAATAAAATTCTTATTGTAATAATAATCTTATTAAAATATTTCAGATCTCTGTAATAATGTTTATAAACTTACTCTTCGTCTTTATTTATTTCATATTTAAATTAGTGATATAAATATATGTTTAATTGTGTAATGATAAATGCTACTTTAGAATTCGTGTGATTGCACAGTGAAAAATAACAGTCTTAAGTGATTATATCACACAAATAGTTATGTTACCCAAATGTTTATGTTTTCAAACTATGTTTCGAAGCAACATTTTATGAGAGTTTTAAATCAGCCATCAATAACTTAGAAATGATAATTTTAAATGTCTTTTCTTAAAAATAGAAAATTACAGATTTTTATCATTTTTGTATTTTTTAAAACAATTTTATCTTAAAATCTAATTTAATGTTTAAAAAGTTAATCTCATGAATTATTAAAAAAATTAAAGTCTATTTTCATTCATTTATTTTCTGAATAAATATTTCAGTGAATTAAGAAACATGTCATATAATTTCTATTAATATTACTATATCGACAAATAAAATTACTTTTATCAGAATAATATTTCCTTTTGGAGAGTAGTAAATAATTATTGATAGTAATAAATAATAATAGTTGATTCTACGTTAAAAGTACTAATTTTAAGTTTGTAAAATATAAGAGATCCATACGGAATTGAAATTATAATATGTGAGTGCGTTTTGGTAATGTTCTATATGAATTTCTATCATTACATTAAAAATGAATTCTTACTTATATATTTTAACTTTTTCTAGATATAATGTCAAAAGCCAAAATGACGGCTGCAAATATCAAAGGATATGCATCTAGATTGACAAGAAAGAAAATTATTGATACTGATGTTATGGAGACAAACTTGCGACGATGCCTCAATACTGCAGACATAACTCTTTTAGCCATTGGTCATATGGTTGGGTCTGGTGTTTATGTCTTAACTGCTACTGTCGCCAAGAATAAAGCTGGTCCAGCCATTGTCATTGCTTTTCTTTTCAGTGGATTTGCATCATTCTTATCCGCTCTTTGCTATGCCGAGCTTGGAGTAAGATATCCAAGATCGGGTTCGGCTTATTCTTACACTTACTTAGCCCTTGGTGAGCTTTGGGCATTTTTAGTCGGGTGGAACGTAGCACTGGAACATATAATTGGTGCAGCAGCTGTTGCCAGATCATGCAGTGCTTATATTGACTCTCTGGCGGGTGGAATGATTAAAAACGGAACAGAAACACTTTTTGGAACTATGCACTCTGATTTTATAGCAGAATATTTAGACTTCCTGGCGTTTGGAATCATGATTTTCTTCGTAATTTTTCTTTCTTTTGGAGTTCGCATGACTTCACACTTAAATAATGTCTTTTCCGCTGCCAACATGATTGTGATATTAACTATAATTATTGTCGGAGCTTACTTTTCCGATACAAAGAACTGGACAAATCCTGAAACTGGTGGTTTTATGCCATATGGTTTTTCTGGTGTTCTTGCTGCTGCGGCTTCTTGTTTTTATGCTTATGTAGGATTCGATTCCATAGCTTCATCTGGAGAAGAAGTTAAAGATCCTCAAAAATCCATACCGAGAGCTACGATGATTTCGATGGGTATCGCCACAGTTGCATACGTAGGGGTGTCCACCGTTTTGACCTTGATGGTTAATTATCAGGATATTGCAGATGATTCGGGGCTTCCTGAAGCTTTAGCTTCACACGGTGCACACTGGGCCAAAATAGTGGTTATTGTTGGAGCAGTCAGTGGTATGTCTACAGCAATAATTGGTAGTCTTTTTGCATTAACCCGAGTTGTATATGTCATGGCTGACGATGGCTTGCTATTCGCTTTCTGTTCAAATGTAAATATAAAGACAAAAATACCACTTGGAGCAATGTATATATTTTCAAGTATGTCAGCAATTATGTCTCTGGTTCTTGATATTAATACTTTAGTGGAAGTAATGTCAATTGGAACTCTATTTGCTTACTTAATCGTCAGTTGCTCAGTAATTGTTTTAAGATATAGGCCATCTAAAGATTTTAGAGAAAACAGTCAAGAACTGTCGTCTGTTGGTGACGATGGTGGGGAAAAATCACCAGTAGAAGACCCTGCAGGACAACTACGAGACCGCTTTCGATTACTCAGGACTCATGTTGACTGGGTACCTGGACGACTTGTGAATTTGTCTGTCATTTTCTATGTTGTATCAACATTTTTTCTGTGTGGATTCATAAAACTATGCTATGACAGTATTGGAGAAGGATCTTGGTGGGCCGTTATAATTCTGGTGTTCTTGTTATGTTGCGTCATCTCACCTCTCATCGTTATTGCACTCCACCAACAATCTACCTTTCCACTTCGTTATAAAGTAAGTCTCATATTCGAAATAATTTATAACCTTAATATATATATATACATTATAAAGGAATTTTTTTTAATGATTTCTTGCAGATCTTAGTTTTTCATACGAACAAATTTCCATTAAGAATAAATTACGTTTTTCATAACAATTCTTAATTTGGCAATAAATTTGTTGATATAAAAATCAGTTAGAAATTTCGTATTCTTTCTTTATTATTGGGAAAGCATTTCTAGATTAAGATACCTCATTTACAACAGCGAAATGCCTCTGATTGCATTATAATATAAAGTTGCATTAGAAGTTATTACGTTAAACAATGTTACTTAGTCAGTCCATATAATGCAAAACCTCAAGCTTATTTTAAAAATATGTGCTTTATATTATGGTTTCAAACTTTTGCTTGAATAAATTTTCTACATTACAACATGTATATTTTATTTAGTTTATTCATCTGACTTATATGAATATTTATCCTAATCGCATCACTGTTATAATAATAAAAATTTTAATAAAATGCCTTAACAACATAATTAATTTTCTAATGAAAGATGACATGAACTATTAAGCATGTATATGTAAAAGTTATATTATCTTCTTGTTTGAAAAATGTTTAGTTTTTATCATTAAATATATTCCATGATAGTTATTTTGGGAAGATGGTTTCCTTGTTAATTAAAACTTAAAAAATAATACTCTTATGCTTCGGATTCTTTAAGCAAACGTAAGCATTTACAAGAGTACGGTTTGAGAAAATGCTAAATATCTTATAATATAGAAATTTCTGTTCAAATGAATTTGGTTTTGGTTTTAAATTAAATAAGTATTTTATAATAACCCTGAAACTATAATACATTATTCAAAAATTCATTGCAAAATGAGAGTACACAGTGTTGAACTATTCATTTCCTTATATATTATAAGTTTAACAATTATGGAAATTTTACTTATTGTTACATTTATAACACCGAATAAAATGAATTAGTTAAGACTACTTATTATTTAATTTTAATTAATTCAAGCCTTAACTTTACTTAATTAAGCATTATTTACATAATTTTTCAAGGATTAATAACAAGTTTAAACCACTTCTTCTGAAGATGAATTTTAAAATATGCTCTATTCTTTTAATATCCGTTGATATCATATTTTTTTTAGCGATGTATATTATATCAATATACATATGATTGATATAATATATATCTTTCATATACACGATATAACATATATAGGATACG
The DNA here is from genome assembly GCA_030067965.1 of Latrodectus elegans. NCBI lineage: Eukaryota > Metazoa > Arthropoda > Arachnida > Araneae > Theridiidae > Latrodectus > Latrodectus elegans. The sequence continues at coordinate 78,001,174 of CM057811.1, forward strand.
TATATTATATCACTAGACCTTTAAAATGTTCTTCGAGAAAGAATATGATTATCTGTTTTAGGTAACCTTTAAAAGAAAATAAAAAAGCAGCATGCGTATAGTAGAAAATTTTTCGATTTTTTTAAAGAAATATGATTATTTTAGTTAACTACTAAACCTCTATAAACAAATATCTGAATAATATTATTTTATTAAATACTGGATAACTCGAGACAATTCAACCCATAACAATCTATTAACTTCGGTTGAATAGTTACTTCTTCTTCACTTAACACAGCAAACAGAATTAATCTGTTCTAGAATCATCCACGCAAAGCATGTAAGGGATTTCTGATTGATTAACCGAAGCAATGGTCAGCATGGGGAATTCCCCACTCTTTTGCTTATTCTTCTTACTTCGCACAGGTAGTTTTTTTTTTTTTTTTTTTAAAAAAACAAACTAATTCCCTATTTATATCGTTGTATAATCAGAATTCGAAACTTTTAAAGTTACTTGAATGGCAACATTACTGTATGTAGTTAAAAAGTTATTATAAAAGGAAGAATGACAATTTCGAACAAATTATTCTTAAAATCATTTGCATTTCTATACATTAAAACAAAAGGTAGGTAAAAATCAATGCGAATTTAAGAATTCATTATTTGTCAGTTTTAAAATTTGCTTTAAAAAAATCAGGAAAGACAAGTTGTAATACATTTTTCAATTTTTACATCGTTACCGAAATGTTTCTGTACTGGTGAAGTTCTCATATAGTTTCTTAGAATGATTTAAACAATTCTTAATACAATCAATGCTAGATGTGTTTAGGTTAATTCTGAAAGAATTTAAGCTAAATATCCGAAATATTTTAATCAGAATAAAAAATTTTTTAATTTTTTAAGACAGTCAAATCAAAATAATAAGAAATGAGAAGAAAAATATCTCACATTTTCTTGCTGTTCTCTTGATAACAGTTAAATTTGCAACTTATATTATCATTTTGAATATTGAAAAAAAATTAGATACCAATTTCCGCTTAATTCTACATAATTTATTTACTTTTTATTCAAATAATTAACTTTATTGAAATTAAACTAGAAAATATGAACTGTAACATCTTCAAATGAAATATTTTATTTTAGTTTTCTAATGAACTCCAATTTTAGTTTTTAGACAGCACACATTGCTAATTTTTTTAACTTTAAAAACCTGAACTTTATCAATTTTTTTTACAGTTCATGATAATATATATCAATAATAGTATATGAAAAAAATTGCTTTCCAATAACGTAAGAAACAACGCATACAGACAAAATAAAATTTCTACACCGGTTAGTAATGCAAATATTAAAATGATATTTATCAGAGAAGTATGCATTATTGTAAAAAAAATTAAATCATTAACATTTTTAAAACATTGGTAGAATAGATCTTTTTAATTCAGTATTCAAGGAAGCCACCTTTACAGGCAACAACACTTCCCTACCTGCACAACTGAAATCTGATGATATGTTCCAATTTTAGTATATGTACAGCCGAAGCTAGTACCCTGATGATATGTATGGAAACATGCATAGTACCATCAATCCTTATAAATTCAATATCGTGAAACAATTAATTGATCATAGTAAACGGTGATTGTATTGCTAGTCGATCAACTATTATTATATTTAGATGTTCTAAGTTAGTCAGAGAGCAGGAGAATATGATGGTCAACAGAAATACAATCATGATATGGATAAGAAATGGTCAGGACAATATTAGTTACACGCAGTCCGTCATCAGATCTCGTGCAAAATTACATGCAAATTGTAGCTTTAGACAGTCTTGTAAAAAAAGACCAGAAACATGGGCTTAATACATGAGAAATGTAACAGATATAGTTCAAAATAGCGACAATGGGGATAAACTTTATAGAGATGTCCTATAGTTACAATGTATCTAATGGTACACCATACCATCACCATTTTGTTGCTGTTGGAGGAATGTAGCAATTTTCATTTAACACTGCATCACCAAACGGGAATTAAGCCATCACAATTTTGTATAGTAAACATGGATTCGTCTGTAAAGTTTGTGTTTGTTACGAAATGATTTTTGCGTTTAATTTCGTAAATAGTCATGCGGGTGAAAGCATGATGTTGTCTGATAAAGGATCAAGCATCTTCTAAAAAACTATGGTCTGTTGGAAAATAATACCTATCGCTGCGAATATCTCCGAAGACTTGTTCTTGCACATATTTTTTTTAGAAAATGATTACAAATTTTGGATTCCAAACAATTCCTAGCATTGACTTAAGCTTCGTGAAAAATAGGTACAAATATTTAAAGCCATTCAAATAACATGTCTGTTGTTTATGGAAGAAGGTAGATGAAACCTTAAGAACATTATAATGACATCAAAATTTCCAAATTTCATTGCTCTAAAGACAGTCATTATAGGATTTCGACTAACATATGCAGCATTAGTAGAGCAGAATAAATGGTAATCCTAATGGTAATGGAATAAATGGTAATCCTAATGGTAATGGAATAAATGGTAATCCTAATGGTAATGGAATAAATGGTAATCCTAATGGTAATGGAATAAATGGTAGACTACAATTTGATTTCGATCAAAGAAAGAGATATATAGATTTGGAATTTATCTCTTTCTTGTACAAGACGAAAACAATAATTTTTCTACTCTAAAACTGCGTATGTATACATTATGTGTAAGAAAAATACATTGTTAAACTCTCATTTTATACATATTATAAGTGTCATTATCACACTACTACTGCGAAATAGTTAAAAAGTTAACTATTATCATAGCATATTCTATTTACCTTAGAAATTCATGTGCATAGAAGAATGTATGTGCGTGTGTCTTCAATGTTACTCCCTGAAAATATATTATATATATAAAATTCATATAATAACATTTTTAAATTATATAATTGAATATAGTTTTAGGTAAGTGAATAAGGAAAATAATTTAAACAAGAGTTTCAGCTAAAATAAGGCATTGAAAGAAAATCATCAAAAAATATTATAAATACATATATAAGAAGTCCAATGGCATTGTGGTAACGCCTCGCGCTTCCAAGATACAGGTTTGATTCTCTAGTTGTGGACAGGGTCGATTGAGCATTTCATCCCAACAGTGCGTCGATAAAATTGAGTACCAAACCTGATTGGAATCAAAACTTTGGGGATTTCAAGTGATGCTGACCACCTAATCGAGACATAGGCATCACTCCCCAAGGTTCTCAATCAAGAGAACGTATGGGCACAGTAAGCCTCTGTCTCCAATAAGGACTGTCATACCACTTAATAGTTTGATTCATGAATAATAAAATGTGATTTTTAGATGATAAATGATAAAGATTCTTATTCTCTGTATTATATAAACTATGATCAAAATTTATCATAAAATTTTTATGCACCAAATTGTGTTTAAAAAGAGCTACCCAATGAGATGACACTTAAATTACATTACTGTCTTTAGCTTATGAATGTCAGAAATTTAATTGTACTTTATAATTCTCTACACTTTGATTGGATAGAGACATGATGAAATTCAAATTTTGTCAGTTTATTCAATATATCCACATCTTATTTTTAACAGCATCATTCATTTTGAAAAATGTATCTTTAAGCACCAATTACTTGTTTGCAAAAAATAAAAAATAGGCAATGCTGGTATAAGCAAGGTAATAGTCTTAAGATTCAAAAGATATTGTTTTCAAATGTTGCAATTATTAATTTAGAATTCTAATAATTAACGAAATTTTTTAAAAATTTAAATCGTCCTTGCCGATTTAAACGAATTATAAAGTGGATATTTTATCATGTCTTTATCATGTTGCTTTTCGTGCTGTTCTATTGTTCATGTGTTAATGCCTTGAATCAATGGAAAATGGTTTCTCAAACCGATGGTTTGCTCTTTATATAAGTAGTAGTAGTAGTAATATGACGGAAACAGTTTTGGAGCTTTATGCTCGTAGGCTTATAGCTCACATGGAGTAGGGATGAATTTTTTCACAAAACATGTCAAAAATTTAGAACACACGATTATTCATATCTCTTTTTATATAAGAAATCGTTTTGTTAACAAAATGAATTTCGACAGTATTCTTAGACATTCGGTGGTGAACTTCGTCTTGTTTGCTGTCGCTCGAAGAATATGATTTGAATGTAGGTTGCAAATTCGTGGATAAGTCGAAGTTACATTGCTGTTTCTTTCTTTTTTTAAAGTAACAGTAAATATAGCTGTATTTTAAAAGCAATTACATGAGTAGAATGTAAAAGGAAAAAGGGATTTGATACCAGTAGCCGCTTACGATTTTATATCGAATTAAAGGTCAGTAAACAATCAGACTAGGGATTTTATGTACATGGAATTATTTCTTATGATTTGTTGAAACAATAATCATAATAATGTTTCTTAATAACTTTCTCACTCTCAGAAACTAAATTTCATCACTAACATGAACAAGTTATTCCTATTTTTGTTCATTATATTTGAAAATGTGTTCATGGTAGAAAAATCTTGAAAGACATTTATTATTATAATCTATTACAACAATTTGCTTATGGAAATCCGAACTATCTAAAAACTAGAGGTGCCAATAGAAATTCATCAGTTCTAAAGATTAAATGACATTTACGACTTAATGATAGATTCAAATAACATTTTAATGCTTCCACATTTATTTTTAATTTCTGATGTGTGTAATATTGACGTTGCATTACAGATGTTTTTCTTTTCTATCATGCATATAACGAATTCAAGCATTCATTTTATTAACAATATTATAATTTTCTTCAGATATATTTTGCAAACTATAATTCTTCTATGGGAGTATTATTAGGTATTTCATACTATTCACAACTACAAATTGTTGCAGCAAAACTTCTGATAAAATTCGAATCTGTAAAATTCTGTTTCTTATATATTTATGGTTCCTTATCTAAGTCCTGTATCAGTTGTCAACAAGAATGTGAAATTATGATGAAATCAAAAAAATATTTTCGAGACATGCTTTTTTTAATTGGTTTTATTAGGTAATAATTTTATTTATCGCCAACTGAATACACTCGCTTTGCTGCTTTTAATTAAATCAATTTACATTGATTGGTACAATGAATTTATATTTGTGACAACTGATTCAACACATGCTGAATTAGGTTTTATTTAAAGAAAACATATATTTAGATTTTTTTGGATCCCTTCTTTCTTGCAAAGTGTTATGCAGCATGTCAAAATGAATAAAAATCGAATAAGTTGAAAAAACCAAACTCTTCTAACTTTAGTTTCAGTTTAAACGTGAAAATATAGCTTTATAGTTTAACACAAAAATGAAAACATAAAATAATGTAATTAAGAACATTGCAAAATAATTTTTGATTCAAGAAATGAAGTCGTGGACATATACTAGTTAAAAACAAAATGAATGAGGTGTAAGAGGTTTAAAAATCCAGTTTAAATACGAAGTTAATATTGACGTTGTGACTTTTTTTCATTTTGGTTCTAATGCATTTTCGATTGGTGACGTACTGGAAGGGCAAAATCACAATCGTTGTAGAAGATAAAAAAACAATATTTTTTCAACAACTGAATAAATAGTAATTATTATTATTATTTTAAGAAAAATTATACTATGGGAATGTCAAATGAAGAAATAATCCGACGTCTTAAATACATTTTCTTTTCTACCAGCGGTTACTCAGATATCAATTTTAAATAGGGGGAAAAACAAGCTTCTTTTTTGAAGCGAAAAAGAGTTCCGAAGTGAAATGTTACATAGCTTTAACTAATTACATCGCGGTATAAGTAATCTCACAGAAAATTCAAATCAACATTTATTATTTTTTAAATTAATTACAGATGCCATAATCAAGATTTCGAAATGAGACGTACTTTTCATTTTAAATGAGCCAAATAAGACAAAAGGGATATCAATACTTTATTTATATAGATTATATGTTTTTTTCCTAACAATTATTACTAAACTAATTATAATACTATACTTTGAATACCATTAGCAAAAAGTCTTGTTAACTTCTTTAAAAAGTTGGCAACAAATACAATTTACCTGAAAAAAGTAAATATTTTTATTACTGTCTTGTTGGTTTCTTCAGTCTGAGAGAATTGTAATCAAAACTGTACACTTACAGGTGAAATTCATATTAGAACCACGAAATATATTTAAAAATGTATTGAATTTCACGATAAAAATGTATTTGAGGGTGCCCCTTGGCGAGATTGGCGATTTTGTTTAAACATTCAAAAATAATGGTTAAATCTAAACCAATCAGAAACGTGAATGGATTTCAGAATACTGTTTAGGGTTACCATAAATAGAACGACATCGCCCAGTTTGGCGATAAAATTGGCGAAAATTCAAGGGGCCCCCTCAAGTATAGTCTAACCGAATTTCACTTGTAATTCACTCAAAAACAATGAAATAAATTTAACTTTCTTCTCCACAATACTTCAATAAATTGACTTTTTCATTCATGATTCTTTAATCTGTGATTTCCATGGACGGTTTATCTTCCTTATTTGACAATCGAAGAAGTGATACGATGGGAATAATATTTGACTAAAAGGATATGTTATTAGATTTTAATTATTTTTCTGAAATGAAAATAATAATGCAATAGAAGCTTTCTTCAACCCTGGAATAATATTTGTGCAAACTTACAATAAAGTTAAATAAAGGGTTTAACTTGATTTTATTTATTTATTTATTTATTTTTTTTTTGTAAGTTTGTATGATTTTTTTATTAATTGAGGGTTATAATCAATTGTATAATTGTATCCGTATATCTTTCTTTTTAAATTATTTTCCTATTATAAACTAGAAATTTATGTATATTTGATAAAAATAAAAATATTCTACATCTTACATAAATATTTAAAAAAATATTGTTTTTTGTGCAATTTTACTCTTATAAACTTATATGTATATCAATTGTCTCCATAAAAAAACACTTTAAAATTTTTATTTATTATAAAGTTGAAAACATATTCAAATTTAAAGAATAAAAATAAAATTTACATTTTACTATGTCAACTGAACCAATGAAAACTAATTTATAATCACATTTGAGATGATAGAATTTGCTGTTAAAACAAATAATATTAAGTTAAACAAATATTTCACCCAAATCAATATTATGTAATTTGGCACAATTGAACAATGCAGCAGTCTTAACTTTAATTTAAAGTTTTTCAATTGACTGCATATGCCATACATTTAATTAAACGGTATGTGATTCTTTAAAATTAAATATTTGTAAATAAATATAGAGCAACTTTTAAAATACACAGTATCGCATTGAAAGCCGGCCAACTTGTCTAGTGGTCAGCGTGCTTGACTACGGATAGGAGGACCCGGGTTCGAACCCCGGTTCAGGTATGGATGTACTCTCTCGCTCTCTCTTTATCCTGTCTTTGCAATTTCCTTGTGTGTGAATGGTTGCTTATCATATAAACGGGTCCCTATAGCATGTGTATGTACTGAGTAAGTCCGATTCCACACCAAATACGGTTAAAGTTTTTTATGTTGATTCTTTCAAAAAATATCGGAAAGTAAAAACATAATTTAAGTATTTTAATTTATTATTTTAATGCAGATGTATTTCCAAATTATTTTTATTATAATAATAATTAGAGTTTATAATTTAAATAATATTATTATACAATTCGATATCTAAATTAAATTTCCCCTATAACATAGTATATAAAGAAATATTAAATAGAATAAATTTAGATTTATCATCAATACGATGAAATAAGTTTTAGAAAGTTTTTCTTAGCAAAGTTTTTTTTTAGATATAAATATAATTTGATGATATAAAAATATATAAAATTTAATTTATCTTTTTATTTTTCAGTTTAAGAGTGTAACAACATATTTATAACTGTGGGTGATAAAATTTATAGAATTAAAACACAAATGGTTTCAATCGAATCAATATTGTATGATGAGTTTTCATGTTATTAACATCAACTTTTTTATAATCACCATTTCTTATGAGTTGTAAACAAACAGAAATTGATTGTATTTCTCCGAATTAAAGTAAATATAACAGGTAATTACAAAAAAATAATGCATTAAATAACAAATAATTTCTAAATCAGAAAGAATATAGTGCATTATGCCTACGAATTTCGCATTCATGTATATATTGTCATTTGTTTAATGATTGCAAGAATAAATTTATTTATCGATCTTTTTAAAAAAGATTTTTCTAATCATAAAATTCAGCTGAATTTCAGAAACACGGTTTGGCAATATCCATTAAGAAGAATTTAGTTATTTACTTGTTGATATATTATTTTAGAAGTTGGGAAAAACAATAAATAAACACTTAATAAAGTAGATTCGGACGTAGATGCCATACAATCCTTTTTGATTACGTTTGAATTTTTTCGGCTGGCTGAGAGACGCTTAATTGCATGTTATATATGATTTTTTTTTTAATCTAAATAAGTAAAACAAATCCGAAAATAAAGCGTAAATAAAATCAGGAAATATTAAGATTTTTTTCAAAAAAAGAAAATTCTTTTTATTTATCTTAACAAGAATTCTAATGAAAATGGGCACTTAAAGTATTCTAAATTTTCTAAATTGATCTGTGATGACGAAAAAGCTATGTTTGCTAAAATAGAAGGATTTTGAACATCTTTTGTGTTCTCAATCTTTCTAACGCATTAAAAAAATTTCTAATTGACAGAAAAAAGTTAAAATACTTAAAAATCTTCACCAATATCATTAATGTACAAAAAAGACTGGACAATATCTGTGTTCAAGATTGATTATGCACACATGTTCCTAGGTGACCTAAGCTTTAGAGTATCCCTCAATTTCATGCCAATTTGGCGCCATATTGTTAACAATGTTGGTTTATTTCTGGTTGGTTTATTATGTTTTTAATGTCATCTAGTTCTTTCAAACATGCACGAAACAAGCTAGGAAGAAATATGGCAATTTTCGTCAAAAGGCACCCTAAAGTTTAAGGTGCCACTTGACAAAAATTGAGTTTTTTATTTTTATTTATTTATTTATTTTTTGTGAAAGTATACTTTAGGACCTAGAGTATATTTTCCCCCATATTCTTTTCACTTATAATCCAAATTCGCTTAAGTTGTGTTTACAATATATTTAAATGTTCCTGTGTTTGCACTGTATCGTATTCGTATCATATTTTCTTCATTCTTATATTTGGTTGCAAATCAATAATTTATAGTTTGTACTTCTTTACGCTCTGAAATATATTTGCTCCTCTTCGTTTTCACGTATCCATTACATTTCATTTTTTTATTTTCCCATTTATTTTTTTAAAGAAAGACTTACTAAGATTTAATTGTTTTTTCATTACTGTTATTAAATTACATTGATTCACTTATTTAAACTTTTTCAGTCATTTTGGAAAAAAAATATTTATTACTTACAATTATGTAAACTTGGCGATATTTTTTGGTCCCCAACAAAATTACGGTGAAAAGATTATGTAACATCTGTGGCAACAGTGCAATATAAAATATTGTTACATAAAATTAGTATTAATATTCTGCTAAGCTATTAGTATATTAATATAGCATATACATTTTTCGAATGACACAAGTGGAAAATTTCTATGAGTATATAAAATTGTTGATTAAAGTTTCCTACAACTGCTGTTGATGCCAGTAATTGAACAAATATGTTTAGATTGCGCGATTTTATTAAAAAAATCTCTTTACATCAAAGAGCGATTTTTTCGTACTGGACCACTTCTAATCTGGTCTATATAACGATATAGATCTATATATATAATCATATGGTATACATTATTATATACTTTTCTTTTTCATCGAACATTTCTTTTTGTATCTGCAGGGAAGGATACTTCCATAATCTCATATTATGGAAATTATTTTTTTAAATTTTCAAATTTAATTCAATTCTGATATTTTCATGCAATATCTATTTCAAAAAATATAAATGTAAAATAATTAATCCATTAACTTTACACTATCACTTATTATCATAATTTTTTACCGGAAAATATGGTTAGTAGCAATCCTTCGGAATTTATGTAAATTTTTAAGTATTTCTTAAAAATTCATCAAATTCAATTTTTTTCTCATATTTAATGAAAGTATTTCTTTTATTGAATATGAGAAAATAATTAATATTATATGATTCCGGCATTTAAATATTTTTACCCTGAATTTTTTGGAATATGTGATAAACTAGATCGTAAAAAGATTTTGGCTACAGCGAAATTTTTCCTAACTTAATTCCTTTCTTAAAATTTGCAATAACCAATATGAAACGGAATTCATCGATATTTTACATATCCGAATATAAAAGGTAGCAAAAATTCGATGATCAAAACAAATGTTAAAAGCAACCGATATATATTTCTTTCGTACAGACAAAATCTATAGTATTTACAAGTTCCAGAATAATGGAATTCTTTGCTGAAATTAAAAGAATATCTTGTAATTACAGTAAACATGAAGGTATACATTTAAGCTAAAGAATTTTTAAATAGTGTAAAAGGAATTCAAATCAATAGAGGATTACTTTTCTGAATGAATTAATAATCGGAGATATTCAAAATTTATAAAAAAAAAATCAAGGTGGAAAGTGGATTGAAAGCGAAATTCAGTAATACAAAAGAACAATTAATTAAATATAAAATTGATGCTAACATTAAGTAGAGGGTGTTTGGAAAAAGCAATCGAGCCCAAATTTATATTTTGCATTCAATGCAATAATATTTTTTGTTCAGAAATAGCTCATTTTAAAATTAAAAAATTCATGAATTTAAAAAAGATTCAAGAAATCATTTTATGAATCTCACGATATACTTTATTCAGTATTTGTTACATAATAATTCCCATGTCTTTTGAATAAATGACACATTTCAAATATAAAATTTTTTTCTGCATGTAGTTTTTATTATTAATATATTCATTTGCGCCTTTATTAAGCATCACAATAATAGAAAAAAAAGGGTTGTAAAATTTATATGTCGAAACGATAACGTGAAGTTATTGGAAATGATTTGTCCAAATTATTATGGAGTTATTGGAAATGATTTGTCAAAATATTATATTTAATAAAAACATTGCTGAAACGATCAAAGCCTAAATATATGATTACATCTAATTTCTTAATATAAGTACATATATATATATATATATATATATATATATATATATATATATATATATATATATATATATATACGAGGGTCACTCTGAAATTTTTGAGATACAACTAGGTTTTGAAAGTACTTACAAAACTTTAGGTGTGTTCAAAGTAGTCTCCTCCAGTATCAATGCACTTTTGTAGACCAATTTTCCACAGATTAAATGCCTCAAGCCATTAATTTCTTGGAATAGATGAAAAAATGCATTTATAGCCACATCAATCTCTTCTTCTGAATGAAAACGACGTCCACGTAAGTTCTTTTTTAGATTAAAGAATAACCAAAAGTCGCACATAGCTAGATCAGGTGAATACGGCGGATATTCGATCACTTTAATTTGTTTTTGTTTAAGAAACTCAACTGTGTTAATCTGGCTGTATATGAAGATGCATTGTCATTGTGAAGCATTAGACCCCTAACATTCAGTTCTTGTAGAATTTCTGGAAGACATTTAGTGGTATACCAGATTGCTGTTACTGTCTTCTGTCCTTCCAACTTGATGGCTTTAATCAATCCCGTACTTCTGAAGAAAACGGCATACATCACTTTTTTCAGTGCGCGTTGTTTTTTCATCATTGTCGGCGTGGGATCATCTTTAAAGACCCATACTTTGCTTTCTTGACGTGTTGGAACGTCAAAAAACGATATGAACGCTTCATCACCTGTTACAATTTGAGAAATGATGTGCTAGCCACCATCATTTAACAATTTAAGAGTTTTTTTACTGATTCTGACATTTTCCTCTTTTTGGTGCTCAGTTAGATTATGGGGAACCCAACAGCAAACTACTTTTTTCATATGTAATCCTTCATGAGAATGATTTTGTGTATGGCTGCGGATCCAATGTTTAGTTCCTTCTGTATCATTTGATAGGTACAGCCATTATTATTATTCATTAACATTTTTCGTATGGCAGACACATTATCCGGGATTACTGCCGACGGCGGCCTCCCTGTGTGTTCTTCATCCTGAAGAAAATTGCCACCTCTTCTAAATTCTCTAAACCATCTGAATACAGTAGTACGAGCTGGAGATTCATCACCAAATGCTAATTGCAACCGTTGAACGCATTCTTCTTGATTTAATCCTGCTTTAAAATCGTAGAAAATCATAGCGCGAAAATGTTCTCGCGTCAACTCCATTTTCTCTTCTGTTTAAAATTTATTCTACCCTAAACAATTTGAAGTAAGTCAGTAAAAAATCGTCTTCTGTGTTAAAATACTTTGTATTTTAAAATTAAACCTTTATTTTTATTTTGTAAATTCTCGTCTGCGCGCATCTCAAAAATTTCAGAGTAACCCTCGTATATATATATATATATATATATATATATATATACGTATATTGATCGTTTTTATGAATATCGCTTATTCAAATTAATTAAAGCTTAAAAATTAAAGAGCATTTTCATAAAAAAGTTAAATAAGTCAAGAAATATTTTAATGCTTATCTTGCCAAAATATGTTTAAAAAATACTATATTTAGCTTTTCAAAAGTCTATTTACATGTTCTACTATAAGGTAAAAAAAATGCTTGCAAGTTATTTTTGATCGTAATAAGAACTCAGCTTTTGCTAACTGGATGTGCATTATTTTAGATTAGTTTTGTTCGAAAATTTATAACAAATTACATATAACAATTCAAGAAATGTGAAAAATGTTTTGTCATGTGCAAAATTGATAATTTAAAAATAATATTACAAAAAAAATAATGAAGAAAAGGATTTCTGAAACTTTATTATTATATTATGGAAAAAAATTGTGGATTTATTTTAGAATTTTCTGTCAAAATCCAATAAATTTCAGCATTACCTTCTATTCTAAAGTAATTCCTTTAAAAATGAGTGTCAAAATATATAGAAAGTCGTATTCCATTTTGTAATACTTTTGCTTAGTTTTTTTTATTATTATTATTATTTTATTTATTTTTATTTTTATTATTAATGTAAAGACAAAATACATGACAGTTAAATTTTTTTTTATCTCGTTCTTTTTAAAAACAATAATTAAATTGAAGAATAAATTAAACACTGAACAAAGAAAAGAAAATTTTCATTATAAATCTTTATTTTAGGAAGTGGTTTTGTTCGTTGATATTCCATTGTGAAATCGAAATTTTTTTAAATAAAATTCAGAATTTAGTAACAATTTCATTAAACAATCATTCGTCAAATCTTACCATTTATTTAAAAATTAAATTTTTTAAATGAAATAGAAAATTTTCTAAATGAAACAAAACATACTCTAAAACAATAGTAATTGTTGTATGCTATTAATACTTGGAAACCTTATATTATACTATATTGGTTAAAGCTGGTTGTATTTTGAATGGCAACAAACACGCTGCTATTATAAAAACGAGCTTTAGATAAACAATATTTATAAATACCAATGATTAATAGACTTTATGAAATAATATAAATAATCTTATGCGAGTTTACATTCTTTCTCGTTTTAATTATTTTATTCATCAACGTTTCGTGAAATATATTTTATTTATCAGTATTTTGTGAAACGGTGTATTAAAAGTTATTTCTTTATAAATTTCATTTATTGATAATAACATTTATTTAAATCAGATCGCTTTTTTTGTCCAGACTACAGATAAATGAAATTATTTTTAATTCGAAAGAAAACATTCTTTTTTTCTTTTTTACTAATATTTGCATATGAAAATAGCTTACTTTGAAAAAGAAATCTAAAAAATTACTGGAACATATTAAACTTCATTTATCATTTGTTATTCCATATATGAAATAATGGTAAATAAAAACAAATCTTTTTTCTTTTATATTTTTCAGAGCTTTGCTTCAAATACATAGATAAATGAAATTATTTCAAGACAAATAAAAAAAAACATTTTCATTAAAATTTTCAATATAAAAATGAGTGAAATAACAATTATTATAGAAAAAGTTTTATTATTTATATCTATTTTACGCAAGAAATACATGTTTCATAGAGCATTAAAAAACTGTTTTGTGATAAATAGAAACAAAACGGAAAAATTTTGTTTCGTAGAACATCTGTAAGTACAAATTCTTCTATCTTGAAAACAAAGACTAGTAAATTATGTTGATTAGAATTATTTTTTGACTGATGCATACTTTTGTGAGTGAACTATTTAGACTATATATGACATATATTTAGACCATCATATTTTATTTTACATTTTACTTTTGTAATATTTATAATTTGCTTTTCTTCATTTATGAAATTATAAACATTTATAAAACAATTTTGTTATTTTTATTCAGTATTTTTAAATAGAAAATTTTAAACTTTTCACACAGACTTTTTACAATTCATGAATAAGAAAACAATATTCCATTTCATGTTCTTCAAACATTGGTTTATTGTAATATTAATCCTTCTGATAAATTCATTTCCAAATTAAAATCATCAAACAAAATAGTTTCGATCCTCTCTTAATTTTAAATAATAAATCCAATAGCCTGTAAAATGTCATATCTGGGTCTTGTTTTAGCGTCTAATTCATCAAATCGAATCTTTTATTTCAAGTAAACGATAAAATTTTAAATCTTGAGGAAATTAATTCATTTTAAAATATTTTCAGCGAGTCTAAATCTAAGTTTACGCTTTGAGATTGATACAATGGTATTTCTTAAAGATAATTAGCTTCAAACACAATTTTTAAATTGATCTTATGAATCATGTAATGAAATTAGAAAGTAATTTGCTCCGGTAGCTTAACACGGATCGTATAAGAATCATTTGGATGTTTTAGAAAATGTTCAACGTTTGACCAAAATTGAAAGAGCGTTTGTTACGGGTTTTTTTATAGTCATACTATCGATCACTTCCAAATTTACAGATTTGCATTATTGGCATGAGAAGAGATTCAAATCTTTCTTCCAAATCATTTATATTTGCTAAGCATTTTGGTTGAGGTTGATATTAAAATCTATAGCTTTCAACCATGCTGCAAATCCGACCTTTATTGGTACTACTGAAGTAAGTAAGTCTTACTAAGCATTGCGTTAACTACAATTATGAAAATATTTGTTGCACACATTCATTTGTTAAATGTTTTCTTATATTTGAAAGAGATGTGATTCATGCAGAAGACTTGAATTACATTCGATCAAAATTTGCACAACGACAAATTAGACCAGTTTTTATCAACTTAAAGAATTTAGATTTAGCATTTTTTTAAAAAAACAGTAGGATTTCGAGTAAATGGTCTGGAAACAAGTATTGAATTGGCGAATTACTAGTTTTAGCTTTAACGGTTCCTGAGCATCTAATTGAGCAAACTACATATTTGCGGATCGGTAAGGCACTGTCTTTTAGAGCTTGTAGATTCAGTTTTATCATCAAATTTAATCTTTCTTCGACATTCGTGATTCTGTTTTGAGTATTTTACTTTTTCTTCTTCAGTCAATTTACGTCTACCCATGATTAAGTTTTTTCATGTACCGTCACATAGGTTATTTAGACTCAATTTAGAAAAAATATATCAATTCAGAAAATGTTTTTAAATAATGTCGCTGAAGATTTTAAAATCTGTATTCCAAACATTATTAATAAAATAGAAAATTTCCATAACACTGAAAACTGTTAAAACAGAATAAAATGTTTTAAACATAAAGCTGAATCTCAACGAAATTAACCACTTCATAATAAAGAAGAAAAAAAAAGAGCACATTTACCGTTATCTTATGGAAAACTTTCAACACTTTTAATCGTTTTGATCATTGTATATGACTATAGGATACTGAAGTACTTTGCTTATAAAATGGGTTAATATATATCTATTATAAATTTGAAAAATAGAACGCCATAAAGTGTATCATTAAATTATCAATAATTTTAATTGTTCTTAATTCCTATTTTTTCAAACTTTATGTTATATTTACTATGAACAACAAATGAAATATGACGATAAATCTAGGATTCATAAAAATAATAGAATCATTATAATAATGAAATAACTAAAATCAATATATTCACATTATTGCAAAGTTGAGATAAAATACATATCAAAGCTTAATGAAAACGCTTGTACTAGCATTCTTCAAATAATTTTTTTCTATACGACAAACACATACATTGAAATGGTTGCAGTCAATTTTTCATTCAATACATCATTTACTTTCATTTACTCATTAAATTTGCACATTATGAATAATTAGTATAACTTAAACTTTTTTTAGAATGTATGTAACGAAATAATTATTTTTAAATATAAAATAGTTGAGTTCTTTTGCTTACTATTTTGATTGCTGGTTAACTAAAAAGAAAATAGCGCCAACATGCTCTGAAAATTATTAGAAGCCAGTAAATGGAGAAATAGTTTATAAATCATATAGTTTCATTAAAATAGTATCTTTGAAAATCCGATTTCCTCATTTACGTAACCTATGCAGTCTAAATTATGTAATAAAATTTCTATATAGATCTTCGCATTCAGCATTTAACTTATATGACTCATTAAAATATTGTAAATTTTGGTAAAATTGAGTATTACGATCGAAGTGTTGACATTTGTCGTTTTTTCTTCTCCACGCTGGCGATGACATTTTTCTGAGTGATAGTAAGAAATATAGGGAGGGAAATGACGGTATTTTTTAAATTGATTACTCTAATGGTACATAAAATCATATCATAAAAGACATTAAGAATCGATTGCATTTTATGAAGAATATTACAAACAAATAGAAATTTGAGAAAATGGAATGTGAATCTATGAAAGAAATGAAGTACCTGAAATTTTAGAATAAAATTATTAAGAAATAAACGAGATTTCCAAAATAGACTTTCTTATTTAAAATTTTATAGATAATAGCAGAAATTTAAGAAATGAGTCTTGGTTATGAAAGAAATTTTATTTTCCAAATAAATTATCGTAATTAGAATCCTATTTAATAATATATTAATATTTAATTAATAATATATTTAAAAAGGAAAATATTAGTTTAAATATAATTTATAAGTTATATATTTAAAGGAAAAAATCCCATTTTCTAAATTTCATCTAATATTTATTGTTCCGTATTTGTTATGAATACCCTTGGCTACGGAGCACCCTCCTTGGCGCATTCTGTAATCCCTCCATTTACGGCAACCTTTTTTCTTTAAGTCTAATGTACTCTTACGCAAAACCGCGCTGCGAAAACACGCAGCCAAATAAACACATTATTTACAATTCTTTTGTATTTAATTAACGCAACATCTGCACAGTTATAATAAAATATATTATTTTATTCTAAAATATAAAACTGCAATAAAGTTTAAGAATGCTTGAAAAATTTTGAGCTAATAAAATTTAAATAAGAAATATGGAATAATAATTAGGAATTCTCAATAAAATATAAAACATTCATTTAACAAATATTTAATAAAAGAATTCTAAGAAAATATAACTATATAGATGATTACCAATTTTTTAAATTTCGAAGGAAATAAAATTCGCCAAATAAAAGCTTGTGTTTTACTTGTTTTCATTTTTACCAGATATGTTACTAATACTTTATAATATTTTATGAAACATTTTAATAAAATGTTTATGTAGTACTACTTAAATACTTCGTAAATTAATAATTTTCTTTAAAAATATTAAAAATCATCATAAACATTATGAGAAAGTGAGGAACTTTCGTATAGGATTGAAAAAAATCAATCTAACTTTATATTGAAAAATTATAGTTTTAATTTATGTAGAAGAAAATTTACTCTCTCTAACGCCTGTATCTTTAACTTAGGATATTAATTTTCCTTAGATTGTTTTATGATGCTAAACATAAATAATCTAAGGACAATTTTTCTGATTAAACAATGTGTAGACTGCAAGACATAATCATAATCATAAAATCGCGAGAAACATTTCTAAGCTTCAGATTGCCACATTTTCATTCGATACTCAAAATATATAAATCCCTTTATGATATTTCATTGACCTATTAATGTTTTATTTGGTCTTTCTTATATAATTCGGTTTAAAATAGGTTGACAATTATTTGGCGTAACTAAAAATAGATTTTCTTAGTAATGATCTACTTACGAGAAAATTTTTTAGCTGTCGTTATTTATTTTTAAAATTCGATGTTAAACTAAATCATAAGGTTGCCGGCTGGCAGTTTTCAGGTCTCGAGATCTGGCGATCCTCTACCTCATCTCTCATTAGATAACTGGCTCTTGGTTGGTGAGCAAATCTGATTGGCTTAAAATGAGATTGAAATTTTAATGGTTATTTCATAAAGTTTCTTTTAGAATTATTAAAAGTTATTGTTTATTAATTTATTACTGAAGAGAAATATATATTTAAATTAAATAAAACTTATAAAAAATAAAAGAAATATTAAATTAATAAATTGAAAGATATAAGAATATTTACATAAGAATAGGTAAAGATATTTATACAAGAATTTATACACACTACAATATTATTTACAAGATATAAACTTGTCTGCAATACAATATCTCTATATCTTTTTTTAAGTTTTATTTATTTATATATATACATACATACATATAAATTTTTTATATCTTTTTTATATACATATATAAATTTGTTATGCATACTATATATCCATTTTTTATCATTATTATTATCTTTAGTAGTTTTTTTCACACAAGGAATGTAATACAATACAAAAATTCCTTTTATCTTTTTAGTAGTTTCTCTTTTTTCCATACAAAGAAGTATTTAACAAGGAATTTTTTTTTCTATTTACAGTTCATTTTATGTTGGTTGGCAAGGAAACTTAGGGTAATATCTGAGCAATGAATGGCGACGGGTACTTAGGTCATTATAGGGCGGAAGACTAATTAATGTCTCGTTATTAATTTTATCAATATTTTTATGCATGTTATACATCATTTTTGCGAAGAACTCTCTCAGGGTAGGGATTTTTAATTCTTGTCTGATTTTTTTTATTTTTATTTTTAAGGAACCAAATGGGCCTTAATTGCCCATCGGTTTATATTGGAGATTTTCCAACTCTTTTAATTTTACTATCATAGGCGTAACCCCAGAAAGGGCAGGCATAGGAAACAACTGCTCGAAGGTATGCTTTGTATAGATGAGCACTTTATTTTGTGTGTATAGATGAGCACTTTATTTTCTATGGAAAGTTTTGAATTCTCGTTGATAAGTGGGAATAATGCAACGCTTACTGTTTAAATTTGTTAATAATTTGGAATAGATGGGGATTCCATGCTTAATTTTCTGTCGAAAAAGTTACTCCTAAGTATTTATAAATTTGTTACCATGGTATAATTTTGTTGTTGATCCACAGGGTGGAAGTGGTCTTTTTTGTTAAAAATTGAGACTACACTTTTATTCAATTTAATTAGAACTTTTCATTTAACGAACCAGAGCTCAAGCTGTTCTAAATGTTTGTTGAATGATTCTATGATATGTGATGTTTCCTTACCTTGTGATAGTATTAATGTGTCGTCTGCAAAAAGGGGCAGGGAAGTTGGTGTTGTTGTTGGAATGTCATTCACATAGGTAAGGAAGAGTATGTTAAACTAGAAGGTGGTATTTAAGTTTTAAGAAGGCAATACGAAATAATATTTTACTTAGATGAATTAATGTCATGATTCATCTACATATTTTTTTATATTCAAATAAATTATCGAAAAAATGATTCCATTCTGAAAGTTGGACACCAAAACAGTCAGGTTAGAGGATTCAACGGCTTCTCTGCTGTTCTCAAAACATTAATTGAGCATTTTATTCTTTGCGAGTAGCAACAGAAAATAATCTGTGAGTAACTGCAAAAAAATGAAGTGCCACAGCGAATTAATTTGAAAAGTAAATTATCAATTCGATTTTTCACACTTCCAATAATTCGCAATGAAGCAAGTGGTGTCTAAATCGGTGTTATTTTAGTACTGAAAGATGCAAAAGTTTTAATTTTTTCTGATTCTGCATTTGCGTTTTATAGGCAAATTGTGGAAAGATTGTTGAATGAACATTGATTGTTTCACGACTTTATCAAAAAATCGATTGCAATGCTAAAAAGTTATCAATAATATATTTCCTTTTTTAATTGTTTTTGGCATTAAATTTAGGAAACATTGCCTTTATGAAAAACTAATTGGTCTAAAATCATCTGAAAACACCCAATACTATAGGTTGCCGTTTTGTTACGTCTCTTTAACATTATTCCATAATTACTTATCATTTTTGGTTTTCAAAAAAAAAAAAAAAATTATAGCTAATAGAATTTCACAGTTTTTCTTGTTCAGCAAACACAGAATTGATAAACTTTTTTAATTTTAATAAAAATCGTATAATGTGAAAGAAATTGTTTTACCGTTGCCAGATTCTGAAAATTTAAATACCTTCTTCATATAATAATGTTGAAGTTATTTTTATTTCTTTTAAGTGCTATGAAATTCAGTTGATAATTATTTTATGATGTATGAAGGAAAAGAAAATAGAGAATTTTAAAGATAAAAATATTTACAGCTGTGTCTCTGTGTGTTTTGTGTGTATCAATAAAGATATATAATTTATAATAACCAAGAGAAATATTTATTTAAAATAATTATAGCTAATATGTATATATATATATGAAACATCAATTCAACAGAGAATCCACTACGAGATTTCATTTTAAAACAGTTATCATCTAACCTCTTCTACATAAATATATAATGTGTATCCCTCAAAAGTATCTAATCAATCTTCAATTTTTTAACCTTTAATTGAGTCCATAATTATAGATGAAAAAAAATGTCTTAAATTTGGAAAATTTGTATTCATATGTAATTTTAAATTGGAAAATATAATTTTATAAAAATCCCAAAACACATTATATAAGTTTTGAATGACTTCGACTTCATATATTCTCAGTCTTGCTTTACCTTTCAAAACAAATCCACTTGATTGTAGAATTGCTTAGTGTCTAGTCTTAATGCTAATAATCATTTGAAAATACTACATTTGAAATACTTTCAAATTATAATAAAGCAATCAATAATCAATTCTACAATTGAATTGTTTCTTTATTATAACTGTTTTCAGCTTCAAGTTCTCTTCGCTCAGTATTTCTTGTACACACAAAATCAGTCCTAAAGATTTTACCTTACAAATATTACTTTGACCAACAATAAACAATCGTTGAAAACGTAAACATTGTTTCTATTTTTACTTTTTTCACGTGTTTTCTGTCTCAAGCTGGATGGATGCTTGTACAACTGCTCTTTGAAGATGAAATTAAATATTGTCTTATTTTTATGCAATTTATCATAAAATGAGATAAAGTGTTTCTTGCACTTATAACAAAATTTATCGATCATACATTATGATCAATAACAACCATTTATTTTTTAATTGCACCAAATCTGATTTCGACGAATCTTAAAGAAATATAATATTTATTATATAATTATCATATAATATATTTACTACACGCGTATACTGATACCATTCTTTCAGTCACAAAATAGCAACTTTTTATATCGTATTTCCAGTAAGTAAAACAGATTGAAAAATATGGCCAACATTTTCCTATTTTTGACTGTTATATATTATACTCTATTTTTAATTCAGTCATCATTTAACTAAGCACTTTAATAAAAATTGATAGAAAACTTAAGTGTGCTTATCTTCATTATTACTTAATTATTTTAAAATTATTAATGAAGATTATTATAAATTTAAGAAACATTATGACCTTTTGAGTTTCCTCTTAAATTTCCAATGTATGTAACCAGTTTATTATTACTTTTTTTCCCTTCATTTTACCTGTTTACAATTTACTTTTCGACATTAATTTTGGGATAGTTTTATGTTGAAAAGTATGAAAAGAGTAAAGTTTATGCAATAATTAAATTAATATTAGAATATTTTATGCATGACTTTTATATGCTGCAAAAAACTTTACTTTTATATTTTAATCGAACAGGTTCCTTTAGTACCATTCATTCCTGCCCTGAGTGTTTTAATCAATGCCATTTTGATTGTAAACCTAAGAGCTACCACTTGGCTACGATTGCTGGTTTGGGTTGCAATAGGTAAGTAGCATCGCTCTTTTTGGCTACTTTATTACAACATTCTTGCTTCATTTACACAATTAGTTAATTACGTTTCTTTCAATGCATATCTTCTAATCACAATTATAAAAATAATTTATAATTAAAAACTTATTTCCAATTTCTTAGATTTAAGACATTTTTAAATAACTATTTTAATATACGTTTCCCACAAGCAGAAACCTTATTCAGATCACATAATAATTTTATAACAAAAGTTAGTAAGTAAGTTTCTAAACTCATAAGAACATTTAGAATAAAAAATTTTATGCATCAAAATATTAATAACCAATTTCACTGGTGCATACATTTTCGATACAGATACATTTTTATTCATAATATATTGTATTAAATATTCTAGAGATAAACACAACAAGTATTCAGAAAATTAAAAAAACTTCGGATTTCATCACTTATCTATTAGGAATTTTTAATCTAAAATTTCATTCAACTTTAAATGAGTCATCTGTTGAGTCATTTAAAAAAATGAAATGGCAAAAAATATCAAAAACTCATTGCCAATTAAAGCGATTTATTTTGTATTAGTTAAATTTTATTACATTTAGTAAATCGCTTTTATTATCCAACATTTCTTTGAATGTTTTTAATTCCTTCTATCTAATTTTGAATCTATTATAATTAGTTAAATAAAATTATCTTATAACATTTTTATTATGTATATTCTGCATTGTATAACTTTATTAACATATGCACATAAAATTAAATATATTAATATATTCTATAAACGAATTGTTATTTTATCAGCATCTAATTAATAATATGTTCTAATTAATCAATGTTACATTCTTTCAATTCATTTGTTCTATACAGTTCCCTCCATTTCGATTGCTATAAGATGAATTTTCGCTTTTGCCAAGCATGAATGATGGCTAAATAGCACAATTAAGTAAATAAAAAACTTTCAGTAACAACAATTGTAGTACATCTATCATACACTGCTAGACTGATCTAAGCAATTAAAAGATACTGTAAATCATTTATATAATAACGCAACAAGCATTTTTTCCTCTTAAATTAAAGAAAATTCCCAAGTGCAAATTTTTCTCGCTATCAAATTTTGTAGTATTGATGATCAAATTTTGTATGCAGATTTTGAATTTTATGTCGAAGCAGCTGGGATGGGAATGAGATTTGGCATTCGATTTTATGGCCACTCGAAATGGAATGTAATTTGTTAACAGCAAGGCACCGTCGCACTACAGCGAATGAGCAACAGAGCATGTGAAATGGAGAAGAAATGAATAATAGCCCACTATTCTTTTCTCTGATGAGTCATTTTTTTCCTTCATCCTGATGTTGTTGTTGTCGTGTGTGTGTCAGCTAGGCTGGCATCATGGGGGACGCTGCTTTACTTTTCCAACTGAACCATATTTTGGTGTGGAGTCCGACTTCCTGTTATACTGAAGCGACAAAGTTCATAAAGGCTCATATGTTATTTCTAAACTTTGAATGTTTTTGTCTAATAACAGTTAAAAACAAAAATATAATTTTTTATACATGATGTCTAACGATTTCTAAAACTTCATAAGTAAAAATGCTTCAATAATGATCCGAAAACCTATTCCAATTTGAAATATGTCATATAAAATAACCTGCATGATTGAAACTTCATCAAAATAACATCCTCTCAACTAAATTTTTAAGTTTGGTTAAGAGATACCGAGAAGAAATAAATCAAGAAAATATAACGAAAGATTCATTACATGTTTTCAGTAAATTGTCAGAGAACATCGCTGGAATATTTCATCATAATATTCTGGATTATTGTTATAATTGCTTTCAATCCAAACATCTTGATGAATCCTATTTTTCGATGAGATTTAAAAATTGCATGCACGTGTTTTTAAGTAAATAAAATATACCTATTTTATGCAATATTCGATCAATTTATGCTGTAAGTTGTTGCAACTTTTTTTCACCAATCTAAAATTACACCCAATTTTAATCGTTCCAGGTCTGTCAATGTACTTCACATACGGCGTTGGACACAGCAAACTGGATGCCAGCTCTCCAAAATCTACACTACTTAAAGCAGGGACATCACAGCCGACAACATGGGGGTCCTTGGAGAGAGAATCCTCTTTTGATGCCAACCAAAAATCTGCCAATACTAAAAATTCAAAGCCTCCAGTTGCTGCATCTCTGTCTCAAGAATTCCTTGTTGATAATGCAGATATATCTCCGTGATGTCTTCTTGCTCAAGATCATTAAATGTCCATTTTGTAACTCTCGAAGACATCCAGCTGCCAAAAGTTTTTTTGGCAAACCAATTCCAAATGTATTCTATGCCATAAGGTCATTTTTAATTTCTAGTCAGTCCCTGGATGTAAAATGAGTTTTCCTTGCTACTTCTGTGTATGTATAATGAGTAAAAATATTTTTCAACCCAAAATGTAAAACACAATCATAAAATATGAAAACCCATTCAACAATCTCTAATTTTTATCAAATATTTTATAAAGCTTGTAATTAATCTTAAGAATGAATGTCAATTTTCTTGTAGTAGAAATAAGACCTTTACAGATAAATCGCAAATGGTGATTGAACCACATTTATTTAATTCTTGAATTATAAATATTTACCATTTTGTGCATGTTGGCTTTCCATGTGCAAAAGTAGACAATGAACAGAAAAGCTTTTTCAGTATTATTTAAAAATATATTCCGACTATATAAAGCTGTAAGAGTGACAAGAGAGGTTCAATAAGCACACACAAATTATGCATTAGCCACAATTTCCATTTTTGCCAATCATGTATATGTCCTGTTCATTCCAAGTGTTCATAAATTAAATGTGAATAGTTGTTCATTTGTGTATGTTATGCTCACATTTAGGAATGTAAGCGATGTTGTTAAAAAAAGGTAATACTTCTCAATGTTGCAATATAAAAAGCACATTTTTTACTACTGAAAAGAGATGTATATAGTGGTTTACAGAAAAAAAAAATTACTGATAAATTCATATCAGCGCCTTTATTAATGCCACTAGCAGCATGGAGAAGAAGCGATATCAGTCTATAATTATTGAATAAAAGCCGATGTCAAAAATTTTTCGACTTTTTCATTAATTCATTACAAAACATCTTTTAGGTTTTAATTTAGGAAAAGTAAAAATAAATAAAATACGTAGAAAAAAATACATAAATATATTGCAGAAAAACTGTCTATTGGAATTTAAAAGAAACAAAAAAACATTGTATATTATATAACTAATAGTTTTTGAGTTTAGGTATAACCATTTTTCAGGAATTATCTTACGATTGATATAAATGCGGTTAATTTGATTGTGAAAAATTTCCTATAACAGTTCATTTTCCTTAACATTATAAAATAATTACATTTTAGAATTCTGAAAAATTCTTTTATTTTACAAATAATACAACACTAAAATTCTGTAATCTTAAGATTACAGAATTACAGGAAAAACAAAAATATTACGATTTGCTTTCAATTAAGGAACTTTTCAGTTCCATTAGTCAGAAAACAGTTTTAAAATGAAAAACAATTTTATTTTAATCTAGAAATTTCATTTTAAGAAGTTATAAAAGGGTTGTTTATATAAATTCAGTTTTCCAAATTAAATGTAGAAGATTTTAATGAGAGTTTTACTGAATTTAATTAAGCTTTCAAATACCATGCTGTGATTTATTGAATATAAAATATGTAATTTATTGGCTAAAATGATATCTATTTCATAAAATAATACTTCCTTTAATATTATTGATTTTAAATAAAGCGATGCAATTAAATTTAAAAATTCTAAAATCAAGGAATATATATATATATATATTATAGACACATAAAACTTCTGAGTTCTAAATTAAAATTTTTTTTTTAAATATTTCTTTATAAAATAAATGGTTTTTGATTTACTTTATATATATATACACACACACATTTACAATGTAAATGATACATTTATACCGAGGCAATGAAAGCAATAGTGGTGTGAAATAATTTAATTTAAATTATTAAAAAGAAATGTCTAATTATAAAAATATGTTCCATCTTTATAACATGTGCTACTATATAAAATTACTTTAATAAGATAACCGATGCCATTTTTCTAAATTATAAATTTGAATGTGAAGCAATCGTACACGATAGGAACTTAATGTTTTTAAATAAAGGAAATGGGTGTGTGTACCATAACAAGGGGCTCTTTATATAGTGGGCTCGTGATGGCACTTTATATAGTGGGGCGGCAAGCGGGCGTGCCCTCAAAAATGTATATGTCCTAATAAGGAACCAAACCGAAGACTCTCAGATTTGGCCTGCCATCCCCAGAGGAATTATTTTACATTGAGGACAATGCGCCACGTGTCCCAGAAGTCATTAACGAACGCGATGAATCTACGGTTATATCTGGATTCAAAGTCACTCATATCTAATAATTAGAACGAATACACTAACAACCATGCTACCATCGCCTCTCAATATTGTAAAAGTAATATGTAGACTACTATTATTCTTATACCTCAATTATTTCATCTTTATATTAATTATTAAGCTTTTTATGATGGGAAAACTAACACGGACTCATGAATAGCTATGAATTTCATTATTATGATTTAAACATTGTCACTGATTTTGTAATCAGATTTCAGAGTATGTGTTGAAAATTTTAAAATATTCCCTTTTATACAATGAAAACTGTATTTTAAGAAATGAATCTTTTACAAAATTTGAACATTTTAATAAAATAAAAATGGAGAGCTTTTCTGAAAATAGTTTTAATATCAAAGCTTTTAATATTATGTTTACCATTTTTTTTTTATGATTGTTATGCTTAAAAACTGCTTAGCTCATTCTATACAATAATGTGGCAGCTATGAAAAATATTGAATTGTATAAATAAATGATTATTGTAAAAATGTAGATTGTATGATGTGCTGTATTTAAATGTGATATTAAATTGCTGTTAAAATATCTGAAAGTTTCCAATATTTATTCCAATTATTTTATGTCTGCACATTTTAGAAAACGCATCAATAATATAAATGAATATTAAGCACATATATTGCATATTTACAAACTGTTTTTCTTTTTTTTCCCTTACAAGAAAAAAATTGCTAAGATGTTTTTCCAAGGAATAATTTTGTGTCCAATAAATAAATTTTTAATGAGACATTTTTATAATAATAGTAAAAGCTTTTTCTAAAAAACGTAAATATTTAATTTATGGAACCATTTTGACACTTTTTATAATTATATAGTTTGCATTAAGTTATTTTTATAATGATAATTTAATGCAAAATATAATAATAATACAGAAAAGATGCAAAGCCATTACCAATATTTTAGATTATTTGGTACTAAATCTTAAAATTGTTAAGCAAGAAATAATTTGTGGATAATTGACATTTTAGATATGAATTGTAGTCCAGGTTTCCATAAGTCACTATGATTTCATAAGCAAAATACATATAATAATTTCAATCCATTGAATAAAAATATAAGTTGATACAGATATTATAGGAAAACTACAAAGCAAACAATGTCACAGTATTTTTTTAGTTAAACAAATGAAATAATGATACACATTAGCACCATATAGAGTTAAAATATCGCATTTTTTTGTATATAGTAAAACACATAATAAAACATATGAAGAATCTTATTGCCAAAGGTGATCGATACATTTTTATCGCAAAGAAAATTTATTTACCGAAATTGCTGCAAAGAAGAATTACTATAAGAGAAGTATTAATGGGCAGATTTTGAGTTGTTGAGGATATTGAGTAAACAGCACAAAATATATAAAGTAATAAATATAAAGACAGCTCTATAACACATTTTTTAACAAATTAAGATGAATACTTAAATATATTACATTGCTTTCTGCAATAACAATTTTACTCTTGAATTTATTAAAAAAATAACCGGCATGAATACTGAATTAAATATGGGGGTGGTTGTTGCACCAGCAAGCTTCCCTGTACCTAGCCCTGAGTTGGGCGTCAAACGTTGGAATTGTTGACACATTCAAAAACAGTATATAAAATATCTGCCAACTGCATATATGTTATATCCTATAATTGCATTACTTGGTATGTAACTGAGGCACTGAAAAGTAGATGATAAAATAATATATCTGTAAAAAAATTAGTGCTTAAATATCTTTGTGCAAAAATTGATATTAATCAAAGCAAGTAATTTCGAATGAATTTATTTATATTGAATTTTTGTGAATTACCTATTAAAGATTTCAAAAGTGCATGAATCATATGATACATACAATAAAAAATTTTGTATCATTTACAAGTTTATTGATGAATTTGATATTTTCGTTTTATGATTCATTCAAGTACAATTCTTGAAATTTATTTTTCATTAATTACCCTAAATATGTTACAAAGATTACAGCATAAATTAATATAGATCGATTTTTAGATGGATGTTTGTTAAAATGATTTTTTTTATAAAATTATTAAAAAATTATGGCTATTATACAGTGGCAAAATGTAACTTTTTGGAATTCATTAGTTTTGATAATTAAAATGAACACAAATCAGTATCACATAAGATGCAATAGATGCTTTTTAGTTCTTAAAATCATTGCATAAGCACTTGGATAACCCGAAAAATATCAAACTCTAAAATAGTTTTAGCAATTAAAAAAATGCAATTTAAAAAATGATATTTTATAGTTTTATATTTAATACATTTGATATCCATAACATAAGACAAAGTGTTCCTTAAGACACACCATAATGGGAAATTTACACTGAAATAATTTTACTGAAAAACTACTGAAAAATAATATTTAAGCATTTTTTTCCATTTCGGTAATATCGATTTAAAAGCTTTCAAAATTAATACAAGAAATTTTAGATTACATTAGATAATTTCAAACATCATACATAGATGATTCATTCTGAATCTTAAAATTATAAGTTATTCAGAATTCAAAATATAATAAAAAGATTATAAAGAATTTTCATAAATAAAAATACATCTATTTATCAGAAGTTTACAAATATTTTCAGTTTCATTTTTAGCAATAAAAGTAAATATTTATTTTAAAAATAAAATACTTATTTTTAAAGTATTGTAAATTTTAGTTTTATTTTTTAAGCTAACTCACACTAAATGAGCATTAAATCATTCTGTAAGAGTAATACAATTTAAAGCAGTGAAAAGCAAGATCTTTGGATAAACCTTTTTCTCTCTTTTGTGGAATGAAATATTAAATATCACTCATTCAACTTGAAATTAATACAACCCTTATCATTCAATGACAGCTTAAGATCATTTTCTCATTTAGAAACAGACAAACTTTTCAACATAACATCAATTTGTTGTATGAAATTAAGAGATTACTGGAAGCTTTTTTAAATGTTACTTTATTAAGTTCTCTTAGAATAGTTATCTTTTAGTTCTTAAATGAGAATTATTTTTTTTTTTCCAGTAGACCACACTTTAGATGATGGCCCAAATACCATGTAAGCATGCACGGAACCTATTTTTTTTTAATCTTTATTTTAATTATGCACACAGATATATATTTTATTTTTAGTTAACATAGTAAAATTCTATGACAAATATAAAATTATGTACTATTTATATAATCTTAAAAAATACAGTAAATTAACTATAAAAGTAATTGTAAATAAAAGTTACATTATTTATATATTTATAGCCTCATCAATCCTTGCTAAATTAAGAGATAAATTCATTTTCCAAATGAAATCATTTCTCAATTCACTTATTCGAAAAATATTTTTAGTTTCTTTCTACATTTAATGAGTCAAAAGTAGCTTTTAATAAAAACTCTATTTTATTTTAAAATCAGTGTTATTTACAAACAAATGTCACCATTTCAACAACAATATTTCTAAAATAATTTTTTTTCTTAATGGCTCAATTCTTTCAAGTCCCAAGCATCAAGAAAACAATCTTAAGAAATAATGTAGCTCTGTAAATAGCTTGCTGATACATAGTTCATCAATAGTTCAAGAGTAGATAGAGTTGGAAGATGTTGGCTCAGCAAATTTAACACTGCACCTGATGAAATTGGAGTTGTTCCATGGCCACAAGAAGACAGGACTGATGAATGGTTCAAGATGTTGACTTTGGCACTTCTTCATTTGGATTCATTACTTTGGTTTACTTTAAAGAAAAAAAAAATGATTGGAAGAATTTCAATACAGGAAATAAGCCCAGAGGTGATTGTGAATAAAAGAAAAAAAAAAAATACCAATCACAAGACAAGCATGCAAGCAAAAAACAGTGACTACAAAACATTCATGATTAAATATATTTCTTTAATATTCTTTTCACACAAATATAAAAATGAATCTTTAAATTTTTTTTTAAAAAACTAATTAAACTGCTTACACTTTTTAAAAATAGTTGAACATGCATATAACATAACAAGTAATATTATTCATACAAAAGAATATTTACAAAGAAAAATAATATAAAAAAAATTACTTTTTATTTTTTTAACAAAGGACTTTTATGGGGAAAAAATCAAAATATCATTTAAAAAGAAATAAGACTGTTTATTTTTATGTATCATCAAGATTATTTGTTAAAGAGCGTGAATAACACAATGTCTCTTCTTTTTAATTATAAAAATTACCAAAAGACACAAATAAATTGAAATATATTTTCCAATACAAACATACCTAATTCTTAAAAACATATCATACCCAATTATAACTATATTAAAGTAAAATTATTCTTAACGAAATATTTGTGAACTATGAAATGCAAAAATTCACATTAGTTACCTATTAAATAATTGCATGTAATATATTAATTATTATATGCAACAAAACACAATTTGATAATGGCACAAGCCACTAAATTAATAACAAAAAATTAATAGAAAGCATAATCCATAAGAAATTTTGTTTGAATTCCTGACAATTTAGGCATAACTACAAGAATTATTGTATACTAATAATAATGACTAAAACGAATAAAAACATTAAATTTGTAAAACTTATGATGACAGTTTAATAATCCAAAAGTGTATAAAATGTCAAAAAAGGTTATATGGTTGATTGGTTTGTAACATAGTAAATGCAGGATCAATTTTTGCACTTAAAAGCTGATTAAACTGAGATTTATAGTTTAACATAGGTTCGAAACCACTGCAATTAAGTATGGCAGGGATTTAAATCAAATCTGAGAGCAGTTAAACTGAAGACTGGGGAACTAACCATCCAGCTGACAGGTAAAACACATTTGGAAAATATATTTTAAGTTAATCAAAACATTTTATATTAAAGAAATCTGTATTTTTAGGAAAAAAAATGGCACTTTTTATACTGTTTTAAAAGTTAAAATTAGGTGGTAAGAAAGAAATATTTGCATGCATTATGTAACAACACTAAACAAATATTTGATTTTAAGAGAAACTCTTTTTAATATAAAAGAATCACATTTATTTGGCACTTTCAACAACAAATGAACATATATGAACACATAACAATGTTATAAATCTATATATAAATCTCAATCTACACCTTCCATTTCAATATCCATTGATATATTTGTGTGATGTGTATGGTCACTTAATGGGATGTCATCTGTAATAATTTCAGTCATGATATCACTAGTTTCTTCACCAGGAGTGCACACATCAGTGGAAACTTCAGTGGGGAAAGGATATTCAAGAAGCTCATCAGGAGTATCTGAAAATATGCAAATTATCTTTTAAAATATTCAACTGACAAATTAAATAAAATTTATAATTGACAAAATAAATAATGCAAGTAAGCACGAGTGTATTTTTGCAGTTATTGTATTTTACAAAAAATAGCTTTTTGAAAAATATGTTTAGCATATTTGTAACTAACAAATAATTTAAACTTTTCTTCAAGAACATAAAATTTGGTTCATTGATTGAGTTTAATTATATTTTCTTAATTTATTATGATTGAGAATTGTGAAGGAAATCATACGCTCTCACATTTTGTTTTATGAAATCAAAACAAGAATTACAAACAGGTAAGAAATTTTCGATAGATATCTGTGTGCATGTTTGCGACAGACAAATAATGCAAAATATTTGTTTCCTTTTAAATACACAGAATGTTCAAAAAGAAATGAATATGAGGTACAAACCTATACATGGAGAAGTTTCTTTCACCAATTGTTCTATCACAGATGTTAACATCGTATTGGAAAAAACATCATCTCGTTGTAGTCCAAGAGCCTAAGAGGAAATTGTCTTATGCAGATTAAAGTAGATTAAAGAATTACTTCATTAAAGTATTAACACTTATAATAATTAAACTAACATAAACATTCTGAAAATGCATACAAAAATCAGTAAAAATAAAATGTTTGGTTTCATTTCTTTGTCACCCAATGGTCACTTTTAAACACAAGAGCTATATTTTATAATATGTAATTATTAAATAAAGCCAACAAAATTTGAAGTAATCTATAATATTAGTATACTAAAATATACCTTATGAAAATATTCAACTGCTTCAGCCCACTTTCCAGTCAAACTATGAACAAATCCAATTGCAGCATATGTGGATGGATTTTGAGGTATAAGAATCAAGGCATGTTCATGGTAACTTAAAGCATCATCAAACATCCTGTTATTAAAAAAATATACAAATATTTGAATGTTTTAAATAATGAAACAAATATCTTTGTTTTAATATTTACAACATTCAAATTCTTTTGTTGTGTAGATATTTTAAAGATTACAAAGTATGCCAGTATTCAATATTTTTGTACAAATTGATGCAAATTATATAGCTTTTAAAATTGTTACATAAATCAGAATAAATATATTATATTTATATGCAAACTGGAAATGAAATTTATAAACTTATTATAATAAAATGACAAAAAATGCATCAAAAGATTAAGGATAAAAAATTTAAATGTAACATAGCTGATAATTGGTATTTTTTTACTTTTATTTCTTCTTATTACTTTTATGCATGTGAAAAAAAAATTAGAAATTTTTATAAGCATATGACAATTACATAAACTTAAAGGCTATAAAATAATTACTTAAATTAGTGACATGATCTGATTTAAATATCAAACTTATTTTTATTGTTTGTAACAAAAAACTTTCACATATCAAATAATTTACAGTGCATAATAATATACACACACAATAAAAAATAACCACTTTGATGAAATTTAATTCATTTATTTACATTGTGCATAATTTGAAAGCAAAGTTTTCAATATTATACTTTACGCAATTGGATTTTTTTTTAAAAATTTTAAATTACTTATATAATGGAATATATTAAAACTTAAAGTTCAATAAATTCCTTAATTTATCATTTTAAAATGTTTGCTAAAATAAAATATACTTTACTATGGGAGATTTTCAATTTTTTATTAATTACAAATAAGTAATCAGTATCATAAAAAATTTATCTTAAACGAAAATATATTATTCTTTTAGTTCTGCTTTTTACAGTTTTTAGAACAATTTTCATTTTTAATATATCCCCTTCATCTTCATACATAAAAATACACTGATTTAATTAGAATTAATAAATACATATATAAGACAACAAATAAAAATTAACTAGAAAGAAATTATTACTAAATATAATTACTTTAATTTTCTACAGGCATGTCCTAGGTTATTTAGTAGTCCTTCCCACTTCTCAGGCAGTACTGTATGTTCACTGACCTGAATTCGTCGAAGGGAGTCTTGGAAAAAAGTCAGGGCAGTGGTGTAGCTAAAAAAAAAAAATCCAAAATAGCTCTTCTTTAGCAAAAAAAAAAAAAAAAAATAAAAAAAAATTATATATTTATATATATAAATAATGATTCTAAACAAATTAATTATTTCCTTTTACATCAAATTCATAAAAGGTATATTTTCCCTAAAAATATTTTCTTTATTGAAACAGATATACATAATATAAATAATAAATCATTTTTTAATAGAAATTTTTAGTCAAATGAATTCAAATGAACTATTCTTGTAATAATGCATCAAATAAATATTAGAATAAGAAAACTAACTCTTGATTTTGATATGCTACAACGCCTAACTCATGAAGAACAAATGGATCTTCTGGTGCTATGCTTTGAGCTTGAGTAAAAAACCTTTCAGCTAATTTAATATTGTTTGATAAACCATATTCTAGACCAATATACAGCAATGGTAAATGACACCTGTGAAAAATGAGATGTTTCAAAATTCAAATCAAAATCATAAAGATATTTGACATACTTAAATTCATACAAAATTTTTAATTCTTTAAGTTAGTGCGCAGCTCAGAAATATGACTTTTACAATTCACATTTCCTTTACAGGGAAAAGTTAGTTTAATAATCATTTTATTATACTCATGCAAGCAATGATTATTAAAAGCCAGTGAATTTTATTAATATAAAAGAATGTAAACTTAAGGAAACTAATCAATCACACACACATTTGACAAGAAAGTTTATTTTAGTACATGAAAAACAACAAGAATTTTTAATAATAGAAATAAAAAAAAATAAATATTTACAAACCCTTTCATCAATTGCGATGCTCGACAGTAAGCCGCCATTGCCTGATCATGTTCATTTTCAACTGCAAAAGAATGTCCATACATAAGCCAAGCAGGTCCATAAACACGATCTAATGTAGTAGATTTACTGAAATTAACAGAATGTATTCATAATAAAAATCATGTAACCTGAACATAACATCACATAAAAAATATAGTGATTAATTAAAAATAATAGACAAAAATAGATAACTTTAAATATATAAAGTAACAAATTTTGATTAAAACAAGTTTATTTGATGAAATAAAATTTTTTTTTTTTTTATATATTTCTAAATGTTTAATAAATGGCAATAATTTCCTGAATATGAAACAAAAGTTTTTTCTCTTATAAAGTAAAAAGTATTATATATTTTTCTTTTCTAACAAAAATTATAAGTAACACATAATTGTAAAACCTAAGCTAAATTTAAAATTGAAAATATTTTATTTTTTAATTCTACAACACATAAAACACTAATTTTAAAAAGAAAAACTTTAGTTCACTGTGTATATGAGATCTAGACCTGCAGTATCCAACTCTGTTTTAGTGGTGAAACAAGAGTTGGATACTACAGATCATGTAATCAATTTAATATTTCATACATTAGATTTTTATTTTGTATAAAAATCTATTTTTAACTGAAAACAACCAAGCTTGGGATGGGAGTCAAACCCATGATAATTACTGAATAAAAAACTAGAATATAGATAATGTATTTCTAAATAAGGCAGCCAATGAGAGTCATGTGATTTAGCATCTCGTTAAGCTGGTTGGATAAGTATATTATACCATGAAGAGATAAAAGGAATTAAATTCGTCCACTCAAAATGATTTAATCTTAAAATGCATAGTCACTCGAATAATGGATTCAATTATTTTTAACAATGGAATAAAAAATTAATTTGTGCCATCAAAAACGTTTTACTTAAAATAAAAAATTATATAAGGTATTTATTTACATAATTAGGCATAAATTAATCAATATTTAGCATCTGTGTAAGATTATATAAAGTAAATAATCTTGATATTATAAATAATAATTGATAACTTCGAACAATATGTTAACATGCCATTTCAGAATAAATGCTTATAAAATTTTCTTCACAAAAGGTTTTAGAAAGAAATTCTCTAAAATCATTATTTAAAAAAGTATAATTTTAAAAATTTTAGAAATAACTAATAGCATAATATTTAACACTTTAAATAATAAGCATATGCAGATGAAAAGATCTTAAAATATATGCACACAATGCTGATTGCAGTCAAAAACATTTAAATTTGCAAATTTCAAGAAAAATCGTAAAAATATTTGATAATATATACTTTAAAACATTTCAGTTTAAGAGAATATTATGAATATTAGAAAAATTCTTTATTTAAAGAATTTTTCATATGTTCAAAAAGTAAATGACTTATATTTTTTCAATTTGTATTGAAATTAAAAAGGAATTACATGATAATTTTATGCTAAATTTAATGAATTATATTATGGAACTTTTATAACTATTATTAAAAACTTTGTCATTAAAAAATAAACCAATTATACCACAAGTGCATATGGATTCTAAGTACTGACTAACATTTGACTAAATATCCATGCCTCAGTTTGAGCTAATATACAGAAATAAACTGATGGCTAAAACATTAAATAATATTAGTGAAATTAGTATAAAAATTCTAACTTTGTGTTTAGATTTTTGTATCTATATTTCGGTAAACAAATAACTTAAAAAATTTTTTATGTCAAATTGACATTACTAAATTTAAATATACAATTTTCTGATAGAATAATCTTAATGGAAGGTTTTTTTTTTCTTAAATTTAAAAAATATTGAAAACAATTGTACTTTTCTCTAATAAAGAACTGGATATCATGAATTTTAAAAATTTGTATTTACCATTATACACAATTAGAAAAATATCAATATTTTATAACTTAACAAATTTAATGCTTATGAACAAACAAAATTAGTTCTTCTAATATTTATAATACAATCTTAATTTAAAAAGTGACCTTTTGAGAGAGTATCATAAAAATTAAAGGTGATTTGAACATGTAAAAAAAAGTAATATTTTATTGATTTTTTCAAATTATGTATATAGAATTATGATAAGATTCCAGATAAATTTTATCAAAATGTAAAATCGAAGTTTATTTAGGATAAGACTTCATTTTAATTGAACACATAATTATACCTTTGATTATATAAGTTACCTTAGGTAGCGTCTAGCAGCATCTGTCTTTGAGATTTGAAAATAATAACATCCAACTGCATACCAGGCCACCTTAAAAATGAGTACATTAAAAAAAATACAGTAATTATAATAAGCAGAATCACAGAAAATAGGAAAATTATTTAATTATATCACAACAATAAGTAAATAAATTAAAAAAAACACTTTTAAAATCATGAAAGCAAATTGTGCTACATAAGACAGCCAAAAGCGAATTAATACAAAATATAAAGGAAGATGAAAATTATTGAAATTTTAGACAATAATTAAAGGGGAAAAAAAATCAGAGTACTTAATTATTCAAATAAACTGAAAGCGATTAATAACCCATAATTTAGATTTTCTTATGCATGCTTGTATTCTCAAAGATGTTCCATGAAAATGAATAAATTTTACTCAAATTGAGAAACATTTTACGTTGTATCTAATACAAAAGACACATTAGTAATCTCTAGCCATTAATTTAAATTCTTCAACTCCAACAGTTTTAATTGCAACAATAGCAGGATACGGAATTCCCTAAAATTAATTGCAATTTAGTACTACGAGGGTTGCTATTTATATTTCTGGCCTTGGCAACATTAAGTGTTGCAAGGCGACCGAAGACGATTTTAATCGAAAGTTTGATATTTTTAAACATAAATTCAGCAGACAATTTACCATTATAGCTTTATTTGTGTTGTTGACAGTAAATTGAAAAGTTCTTCTCTGTCAAAAAATGGAATTGAATCGTGAACATTTTCGTGCCATTATTTTTCATAACTTTCGACGTGGATTGTCAAGACAAGAGTGCTTCGATGAACTTAATTCTTTATACAGCGATAAAGCGCCATCCTACAGCACTGTAAAAAATTGGTATAACGAATTAAATCGTGGTCGATGTTCGATCCAGGATGAATCCCGTGCAGGTCGTCCAAAATCCGTTGTTGTGCCAGAAAAGATCAATGCTGT
This sequence comes from Latrodectus elegans, assembly GCA_030067965.1. Taxonomy (NCBI): domain Eukaryota; kingdom Metazoa; phylum Arthropoda; class Arachnida; order Araneae; family Theridiidae; genus Latrodectus; species Latrodectus elegans. The sequence continues at coordinate 78,039,060 of CM057811.1, forward strand.
GCGTGAACTGATAAAGCAAGATCGTCATGTGACATACCGTGAGATAGAGGCGTCTTTGGACATTGGTATGACTAGCATCAATAAAATATTGCATGAACATTTGAGCGTAAAAAAAATTTGTTCGCGTTGGATCCCGCATAATCTGACAAACACTCAAAAAAAGGCTCGTGTCGATTGGTGCAAGGAAATGTTGGAAAAATAGATTCAAGGTACATCAAAGGCTGTGTATAACATCTACACAGGTGACGAATCATGGATCTATGTATATGAGCCGGAAACAAAACAGCAATCAACTGTATGGGTCTTCCAAGGCGAGCCAAAACCAACAAAAGTTGTTCGAGGAAGAAGCACATCAAACAAATGATTGCCTGTTTCTTCGGCATTAAAGGTCATGTGGCAACAGTGGCGTTAGAGCAACGCAGGACGGTCAATTCTGACTGGTACACGACCATTTGTTTGCCAGAAGTCATCGGAGAAATTCGAAAAAAGCAGAAGAATAGGCGAATCATTCTTCATCATGACAATGCGAGCTCTCACACATCGACTCAAACAAAGGCATTTCTGACGGAGCGAAAGATCGAACTGATGGGTCATCCGCCGTACAGCCCTGATTTGGCACCCAATGGCTTCTTATTCCCACACATCAAAAATAAATTACGTGGACAACGATTTTCGACCCCCGAAGAAGCGGTTGATGCATTCAAAATGCATGTTTTGGAGTTACCTCAATCGGACTGGAAAAAGTGCTTTGAAAATTGGTTCAAACGCATGCAAAAGTGTATTGATCATCATGGAGAATATTTTGAAAAACAATAAAACCAATTTCGATCCTACATATTTGTTTTTTCATTATTAGGCCAGAAATATAAATAGCAACCCTCGTAATTAAATATATTACAAACTGAAAATTTATTTTTTGACCCTGAAACCTGTTACAATAATGAAAAATATAATTAAAATAAATTGTAAATAGGAAAAATTTGTGCTACAAAATGTACAACTCTGAATTCTTTATTGAATGCTTTGCAAGTAAAATTCAAAAATCAAATTTTTATCTTAAAATGGAAATTAATGAGAATTACTAAATTAATTTTTGTAAACATAAATTTCCTTACACACATATATCAATCAAATATTTTTTATCTCTTCTTTAGATATGAGTTCTCATTAAATCAGGGCTCATTATAAGTGATTTGTACTTATATATAAATATAACAGTACAATTTGCTTAGGAAGTTAAAGAAGAAATCAGAAATATTCGTTGTTATTATGTCTACAGAAGTATAACTCATTTTCAACAAACAAACTCCAATTACAGAAATCAATGTTATTATAAGTCATTATTGAACTTCTAATGATTTCAATTCAGCAAATAAAATCTTTGAAACTTCCTTAAATATTTCAAATCAACTGAACAAATTTTTAATCAAACTTTTAAAAGCAGTTGATTTTAATGCTTTGCAATAGCAGAAACAAACATGCTAACATAAATGTACTTAAAGTAATAAACTTAATGAAAACCTTAGAAAATGTTACCTTAGTCTTACCAGCAAATTATATTTTACTTATAAGTTAGGTGGAAAAAAGATCATAAATTAATATAGTTCAGCTCTTTACCATTCTACATAATAAAATCACTATAGCCTCTGATAGTTTCCTAATTGCCTTTATTTCATTATGTAAAGCCTGTTAAAATTTTATAATAAAATCTAACAATTTATATATTGCATTTTGAAACATTTTGTGTATTTCCCTTCTCACTTAGGAAAGCCTTAATACCTAATGATAGTTATTAAAATTACATATTACACGGCAAGCATTTTTCTTACTCTTTTATAAATAATAAAGAAAGGAAAAGTTCAGAAAAGGCAAAATATACTTAAAAAAGAAACATTTTGTGCTAATAAATAGAGCAAAATAGTTCTTTGTTTTCTCTGTTTTGAGATACGAAACAAAATTTAAAAGTCTTCATTTTAAATTTTGTAATTTGCACTTATTATTTCTTCTTGTAAATTAATTTTGATGTATTTTTATTAATACAAAATGTTTATTAATGCTTGTTATCAATAAAAACAGGAATAATTTAAATATTTCTTTAAAAATATTTTTCCTGGTAAATAATATTTTCATAAATATAACTTATTTTTTAATGTTACTAAATAAATAATATATATATATATATATATATATATATATATATATATATATATATATATATATATATATATATATATATATATATATATATATATATATATATATATAAGCAGAATAAATGCATTTTCTTATTGTAATGTCAGAAAAATTTAGAAGATAGTTGAGTTACAAAAAATTTGCACACTTCTTTTTTCAGTGTTCTAAATATGTTATTATAACCACATGTATAATAATCATATCCTTTTCACTGAATATTTACTTTTCTGTAAAACATTAATTTAAGTTTCCCTCATACAAATGCTTCGCATCACTGTGCAATAAAATATGCAGTAACAATATAAATTAATATAGACAAGTTAAATTGTTTTAAATAGAGGATTCGCAGATAGATTTACTTTATTTAGGAAAAAAATCTTTTTTCTCAGAACAAAATAATTAGAATTTTAAAAAGAGTAAAATCTTTAAAAATGTAGCAAAATTTTCTGACTACTACAAATGTAAAACTAAGTTTCATTAGTAAGCATTACTTCAAAATTATTTCTCAATTTGCATTTGCTTTCTTCAAATAAGTCATATAGTAATAAAAATGAAGGATATGTAAAATGAAATACAGTACTTAACTTTTTAAATTTAAAAATATTAATGAAAATTTTGTAATATAAATTATATATATAAAACTTACAACATGACAGATATATTAACAAGAAATAAAATATTCCAAAAAATATTCTAATACAATTACAGAAAAATAAAATTGTTCTATGTATATTATACACATTTCAAAAAAATAATGACAAATAATCTCATAGTTTATATAATAAAAAGCAAATAATTTGATTTTTAAATTTTATATAATTAAGAAAGCCAAAAAATAAGAAAAAGAAAAGTTTTTCTACTTACAGCACTTTCAGGATACAAGTCAACAAGCTTATGAGCAAGATAAAACAAGGCTAGAAAATTAAAAGAAGTTAAAAAATAATTATAATAGTCCAAAGAAGTAAAAGATATTTATGATTTAGTTATTTATTTTGTAAAGAACATAATATTCTTCATATTGTGAATAAGTTAAAAAAAAAAAAAAAAAAAACTACAATGTATTTTTTACTTTAACTTGCAGATACTCATTTCTACAAATACATAAGGACCGATAAAATAGTTTGTAAAATATGAAAATAAATGTTAGGCCTTAAAAACTATTTCATTAAATTGCTCTCTTAGTAAATAAATAAATACTATTAGAAAAATTATTTAGTACATATTATACAAAAAAAAAGATGAAAAATAAAATTCATCTATAAAAACAATTTTTATATTTATTTTATTGATAAAAAAAACTAACAAAGAAATGGCTAATTTTTTTGATAAAAAAAAGGTTTTTCTACTTACAGCACTTTCAGGATAAGAAACCTTAATTTATTAGCCATTCATCTATTCATTTTGTTGACAGACAAAATACTATGTCATTTTCGTTTTGTTTCATATCTAAAGGTTATTTTTCATTCTCATTCATATTTGTTATCAATCATTTTATCATCTAGTGTAGTTCTTACACATGATCTAATAGTTTCTTACATCTTTCTACCAACAAATTACACCTGAGTCTACATACAGAAAATTTTGAAATGAAACTTTGAGCAGAAATAGTTTTTTGTTGAACTTCTTGGATAAGTGACTCATTTTCACTCAAATTGTATGATAAATATTCTTGCCTTTCTTTGGTTATGGTGGTAATAGAGATTTAATGCCAATTTGTGCTATAGATATTTAGACATTGTCTTTTCATTTGAAAGATTATTTGATGAATTGATTGAAAAGTGTATTGCACATGGAATATGAATTTCATGTGATTCCAAGCCATGATTATTTTGCAAATATAATTTAGATATATCCAGTTAAAGGGGTTATTGGTTTCATGGGTTGTAAGATGGGAGATAGATTAATTAGGAGAAATTCAATACAAATAGTTTAAAGATCTGGATTTTCAATATCAGCAGTACATAAACCTACAATTTACAATGTTTATGTACCTCACTGATCCATGATTCTAAACCATAAAACAAAGAATAAAAAAATTAATTTGAAAAGAAATTGGAAAAAGAAAAACTATTAGAAATAAATGAAAGCAGAAAAAGCTTGAAAACAAATTTGTGAAAGAGATTTCAAAAATTTTAGTTTATAAATGGGAATTAAAATAATCATTGCATCTACGGAACTGTATTAAGGGCCAGGATCTAGATCATAAAATCATGAGTGTTTTTTAAATTAGCTTTGTAAAAATGAATGTCCACTGTATTCTGTTATCTGCATAATTCAATAAAATTTATGAAATTTTTATATATTGATTTCTATGGGGTGTTATCAGTAAATTAAGAGAAACCAAATAAAGTAAAAGAAAATTTACCATTGTTTTTTTCTAATTCCATTAGACATGATATATGAATGGGAAGGCAATTTAAATGAAAGGGATCTTTGTTTAAAATTCTGTAAAACAAGAGAAACGACTGTCAATTTAATTCAATAAATTTATATATAAGTTACTGCAGATACAATTCTTAATCATAAATATAAGTTTATGAAATAAACTTACGAAGTTGTTATATTGAAACATTGTTCATAATCACAATTATAATAACATCTTTCAGCTAATGCTGTACCAACATCAAGATTTTTAGCAAGACCAGCCAATTCAGGAGGGATAACCATTCCATTAGGCTTATCATACTAAAAAACAACAAAAATATAAAATGATAGAAAAAAAAACTTTAAATAAATTACAAAATTATTTTTATATATTAAAAAGTTTTTGATAAAATTTTTTTTTAATAAAATTAATTTCAGTTTTAAAAAGAAAAAATATTTTTCAATAAAAAGGGAACAAAATTCCATTTATTATTATTATTATTATTAATTATAATGGTAAACCTGAATAATTTTTCAATGTGGATTTCTTTACCATAAACATGACAAAAGAATCAAAATCCATTAATGCATGTAGTCAATAAGATTTTATTTTTTTCATTATACAAATAGAAATATTAAATTCTTGAAACTTAGTTGTATTAACAAATGAAACAATCTGAACACAAATTATCAATATTAAATTACATTTTCTCTGAACATTAATTGGATTATCTCCCAACACATTTCAATTATGATTAATATTTGAAATTAAATGCTTAAAAACACATTAAAATTTTTGTTGTAAAGTCATTAATAGAAGTAAGTCTTCTCTCAATGGGCCTATGAATATTTGAAAGAAAATGTGTAATATGGAAGCATGTATCTCATGACCAGGATATTAAGAAATGTGGAGAAAGAGCAGGTAATATAACCAAATTTTTCATATATATAATTTAATTAAAGAAATATAAAGAAAAGTATTTTGAATGTAATTAGTGATTTCTAGATTAGATGCTAAATAAATGATTCATAAATAAACAATTATAAACATGCAATATTGATAAATAAGTTCTCCATATTGAGCCGTATTAAAAATATAAAATATAATTAATTAAATTATAAATACCAATTTCAATTTCTATAATTATAAATTTATCAAGCATTTTCTGGTTTCATTTCGGCAAGCAATGATGTAAAATAGTTTCAAACAATAAAATAAATAAATTCTTCAGAACTGTTTTAAAGACTTAATGAATATGCTAATTAATTTAAGTAATTTGATTTCACTGGCACATTGATATATTTGATAGATATTATATTTATCCATACAATTTTATGAATTTAAATATTATCATATTTAAAAAAAATATCACTGTGCAATAATTCTGAGTTTTATAGGTTGACTTTTTTTCTGTAGGAACAAGAATTTTTAGATTTTAACATTTACAAGACATAACTAGGTGGCAATGCTTCTATTACTTTTGATGCATACCTTTAAAACTTAAGTACTATTACATAAATAGTTCTTCATATTAAAATTCTTTTATACTTTTATTCAATAAATGATGTGGCATTTAAAAATATTGTTATTGGAATAATTAAAAGCAGAAATATTTGCACAATTTTCTCATTATTATTTCATTCAAACTGAAACAAAAAATTGCAAAAAATTTTGAAGATGCAAAGTTAGATATATTTTTAATTGCACCCTTATGTTGGCTCTTTCGAGCATAATTTATCTTGCAGTCCAATAAAGATAAGAAGTATCTCCAGGAGTGAAGAGTGTATTGAAATGTGAAGAAGAGCCGGCTTCCTGGAGGGCAGAACATTTCCAAAGATGCTCGCCATCCATGTCAACATGTTCCCTACATAAAATGCAGTTGGGGGAATCCACAAGCCCTATGTGATATAGATGTTTCTGGAGAAAATCATGCCCAGTAAGTAACCTGAAGTAGGAGACCCCTATAGATCTAAGTAGATCTCTGGGTAAAGTTAGATATAAGATGCTTAAAGTTAGATATAAAGCATTAATAAACAAAATATTTAAAAAAAAAAACAGCAAATTATATGAGTATGTTTTTTTACTATAACTATAAAGTCAAAAATTCTTCTTTGTCAGAAATAATCATTAAAAGTATATGAGTATAAATATCATTAAATTATAAAAGCAAAATAACATAAAATATAACTTTTTATGTCATGATAAAGAAAGCAATAGAATAGCTAAAGCTCATAAATATTTTTGAACAGAGAGAAATTGAGAATTCTTTACTCACCTTTTTAAGTTGTAATTCATATAAAAATTTTGCTACATTTGGTTCATCGTCAGGACACTGAGTATCAAAGGGTAGCGATTTCATCAGATCTACTTCTGAAATAATATTTGTCAATTAGCAAAATTTTCAATTTAATACAAAAAAATAATAAATAACAGCAGAAAATATTCATTTTTAAATAGATAAGAACTTAGGTTGCAAAAATAAGAATGAAAATAAAAATTTAACTTGTATTTTATTATTTTTTTCTTTAAATATGGTTAAATAGAAAAAAAGTACATGACAACCAGGAGAAATGCTTCAATTAAATTATCTAGAAGATTCTAGAAAAACTATATATGTAGAATAATTTTAATATAAAAAATCTTTTTTTCTTCTTTTCAAAGATATAGAAGGTTAAGATTTAACAATGCAGAAAGCATAATTATCTTATAACTATACTACAAATATATGTAGAAAATGTTAATAAAAAATACAGAATATCACATGAATTTCCTTTGCAAATATTATATTGTTGCTTTTTAACGTTAATATTAGTGTGTAAAATGATTTAAGTAAGTAATAAAAAAGATCACACAGAAACAAAAAACTTTATAAAAAATTTATCTGATTTCATAAAATCAAATATAAGTGAAGATAATAGCAAAAAATATTCCTAAATTAATAAACTAACTTATAAAAAGAAAAAAATTTAAAAATAGTTTCTAAAATTTCTAAAAATTATAAATTTTTTGGAAATAATTCTAAATTTTATAAGACAAAATTTGTCAAGTAGTATATTAAATCAGAATTTATTCGCAGCTATACAATTTTAACTATCTCACCACTCTGCAAACATTAAAATTGCAAAACCAAAAAGGGAGCATAGTGCATAAATATCAACTCTCGATGATACATAGATATTTTCTAAACGTAATAGTGAAAAATTGGAAACCTAATTCAATTAACTTTATTTATGTGGTCTGAAATTATTAATGAGCAAAACTACATTGTCTGAAAAACATTTCTTCATGCAACTAGCATTTGATGTCAGTTATTAAAAGTGATATCTGGTGGTAACTATTTTTAATTAGCAACTAAACAAGGCAAGAGATTAATCAAACCATAGTAAGAAATCAATTTTAGAAAATATTTCATAGTATGAGTTCATAGCATAGTGTTTTGTGAACATTTCCTGTGACATCTCAACCATATCAAAATAACTTTAAGTAATGCAGGCAGCTGAGAGGCCAGATCTCTGTGATCTTTAGCTCAACAATTCTTACTTGTAACTTTCATTTTGGTTATAGGTGTTTCACATAGTTCAGAACTCATTTTAAACAAAGTTCCAGTCTATTATTAATCTAGCTTTTGGTGTAAAAAATATTATCAAAACAATAAACTAAATAATATAACTTTGAGTTGCCAATGCAATCAGAATAAAGTGATAAAATTTTGAAAGAAAATTCCGAAGAAGCATGGTAAGTTTTTGAGAACATGAAGACTTTTTGAAGGTACTGATTGCAAAATTCCTATAGTAAAATTGGCCATGCTGGGATCAGAAATAGAAGCTGGAATAGTATAACTTTTTATTGTAGTAGCTGAAAAATATTAAACATACTGCCATTTAAAAAAAATGTATTTTGGAGCATACAAAACACTGCACAGAACGTTTGATTCATAAGTTAGTAACATTTGATAGTTTAAATAAATAACACTGAGCTTCCTGTGAAGTTGATATGTAGCATCAAATTTCACTCTAAATGTATTTAGGTTCTCAATTTATCTTCTTCTAACCTAACAAAACAGAGATTTTCAGGGCCATCTTTTGCTGTCATTTTGGAACTATAATTCAAACATTATAATAATCATTTAGTTAAGGATAATTTAAATCAACTAATATTTCAGCCTTAATATGTAATGGTCTGTTAGGATGGTAACATGACATCTTACATTTCAAGTATTATGCACTTCTTTGCTAATGATAGAAAGTTGGAATGCTATTAAAAAGATTCAAAATAGGAATTAGTCCAGCAACTATCATTAAATTTTACAATAATAAAAATTTTAATTGAATTTAAAACTTTTAATCTTTAATTTATGTCCTTTAAAAATTGCAACTTTATGAATATTTATATGCACTTATTAACAATTACCCTTTTTTACAACAGTTCTAAATAAGATTAATTAAATACTATAAAAAAGAAACTGAACAGAAAAATTCTAAACCTTCATCTTTTGTAAGCATTTGGTGTTGAACAAGTGAATCGAAAGCATCATAGCAATATACATCTTGCTGTAAAGATTCTCTGAAGCATTCAGATGCAAGACCCCTGTTGTCCATTGCTTCATATATTTGACCTTTCAAAAGGAGAATGGCACTGTTCTGAAGTATATAAACAAAAATCTAAATTAGATTCTTGTACGCAGTTAATAATATAATCTGTTTACATATCAACAATCCTAAATTAATGAAGTTTTACAGAGACTAAAGAAATTATGATTTTTAAGCCAGAATTATATTTCTTTCACATATAGTTTGAAGACTTTCAAGTAACAACTACTTGTGACCATGAATATTTTTTACCATGTGTTGAAAATAGTTTACAAAATATTAGAAGAAAAAGATGTACCTTTTTACATTAAGTTTCCTTAAAAATATATTAAATTAAACATGGAAAAAAAATTTTCTAGAAAGAGAAATTTTCACCATTAGTTAGATTATATTCATCTTGTTCTCATCATTCATAGCAAATAAGATAGTAAAATATAATTTTTAATTAGAGCTTAAAAGTGAATAAAGGATGAAAAAGCAAAAAACATACCATCATGATATTAATTAATAATCTTATGAATATTGCAAATTTCAACGTTAGTAATTAGTTATCATTGAAGCAGAATTTTCAGCTTTTAAAAATTAAAAACATAATTGATTCATACTAATATAACATCTTTCTAGTTCAGATTTATTGTTAAGACAAAAAATATTTTTTTTAAATACATTATATAAAAGATTATTTTTCATCATTTCAAAAACGGAAAATCCAATATATTGGATTTTTCTTCTTAGGGTAATTTAATGTGTACACATTAAATAGTATTAACAAAAATGGTAAAACTTTTAGAACAGATTTTTTCATTAAAAAAAAAAAAAAAAATTTATATGTATTTATGTAATTTTTGTTCCAATAAGTTTCCTGCAAATAATTTTGATTTTGCAATAATAAACATAATTTCTTTTCTTATATTACATATTTTCTTTTGTGTACAGTATTAAAAGTTTGACTATATTTTAATCATAAAATAAATCCTTAATATAGATGAAAATATGAAATAACTATTTCCATTTCCCAAAGCCAAATTGAATTAACATTTTACTGTCTGATCTGATGCAAAACAAAATTTGTATTCAATTGTATTTTAACACTAAATATCAATGTATACATTATATTCAAGGCACTGTAAGTTTATCTTTTATAAATTAAGTACAAACAAAAATACAAATGCACATATATCTCCTTAATTTCAAATTTAGTTTTCTGAAAATGAATTTAATTAAAAAATCATAATTTATTAATACCAATATTTGAGCTAAAATGAGAACACACTTTTGACATATATTTTAAATACATTAAAAGTTAATGGTTATATTACAATCTTAAAAATGTGTGTATAACAGAATTTTATACTTGAAGAATTCATGTATATGCATTCCAATTTAAAAAACAGAGTTGCCTATCTTCAAAATTAACAGCATTTCTGCCAACATTTTGAACCACAGAATTTTTCCCATCACTCATAATGATGAACTAAAAATGCATTTACAGTAAAACTTTGGTTTATAAATATAACTACATTGTTATATTTTGTTATTTATATGAATTAAAGGTTTAAAAAAATTGCCACATACCTCAAACTTCTTGAAAGATGTAAGTTTTTAGAATATCACAAAAATATAACCATTACTGATGTTTTTAAACATTAGATACCATGATTTTCTTGCATTTACTATTACTTTTATTGTTGATATTCATTAGTATATACTGTGAATTCTGATCTCAAGAGAAATTCAATTTTAAGAAGTCCAATGTGGATTTAATTAAAAGCTTTCTAGCCTGTGATACATATGAAAGGTTATAAATATTTACACAGAAATAGTTTTATAAACACAATGCTTCTTAACATGCATAACAATAGATACTATCTAATCCCAATGAATACTTTATAATGATGATGTCTTTGTAATGATCAAGAATAAAGTCTTCAAATTTACTAGATTTAAACTCCATAGACTATTTATTACATGTGATCTGTTGTTGAATGAGAAGCTTACAATAGAAATCAACCAATAATTGTTGATGATGACGATTGTGTTGAATGAATATCATACTCAGATAATTTAGCTTTAATTTTCAAAATATTAGTCTAAATTGATTGTAAGGGCATATGTTTATCTAGTAAGTTTCCAAATTACATATTATACTCAATTTCTAATTAGCTTATCAGTTTTATGCTGTTATTGCATCTAATATTTAGATTTTGAGAATAAAATTTTATGAATGCATTGAATTCTTAAAAGTTAAATATTGTATCGTAACTTTAGTGAGGAATGTGGTGATTGTACTATTCTAAAAATATATCATGAAATTTAATCTTATAATTTTGAATTTTATAACAGATATAAAATTTGAAAAGCAGTTACTTTTTTTTAGTTTTTTTTTTTTAACTCTAATGATGAGCTAGTTTAAAAGATGCTTGTTGCACATGAAGGAAAAGTGACATCTGAAATCAAAAATATTAAGCTTAAAGAAAAAAAAGATATAAATTGAAATTATTATATAGTAGAAATCCACTTTTACAAACCTCTAATTCAGGAACACTCACGATTTTATGAACTAGTAGCAGGCCTTAACAAAGTCCATGGACATAATAATAATTTTTACCCTCATTTATAAATTTAAGTTTTGAGAGCTCTTTATTTCAATTACATGTTCAGGAATTTTTTTACATGTGTTTATTTTTTAGCATCTGATTCTTTATTCATTTTATGATTGAGAAACTTGGATTAACATAATTATTGGAGAATCTCAATCCAAAAGAGAATCATAAATCCTCTGAATTATGGATAACTAATTGCAACAACTAAGTATTAATCAGTGTAATGACTAAAAAGCAGTTTCAATTCTAATATCAAATTTTTTAAGAATCCTAGAGTAATTTTTATCAAGCATGGAGATAACGATTTAGTGCTCTGACAGCATATAAAACAAATAGATAAATGAGTAACAAGATTGGGATACCTTTTTAGATAAAAATAAAAGCAATGGAGATGCTTAATAACATAAAAGTTTTTAAATATTAAGTTCTAGAATAAAAAAAGTGATCACATAAAAGTTTTTAAATATTAAGTTCTAGAATAAAAAAAGTGATCACTTTTTGCCTCTTTTTACTCAATAAAATGAAAGTAAGAAATCCTTTTAAATATGAATTTATTTTACATATTCTTTATACAATGCATGTTAAATAATTTTTCTAATAGCACTTTAATTATAAAGAGGGCAGAGTAATAAAGAAAACATTAAAGATCTAACAGCTATTTTTCTATTTTTATGAACAATTGATTTTAAGAACTATTTTACAAGTCACCACATATTTGTAAAAAGGAGCATCTACTGTAATATATTCCATAAGAACCAAAACATTTTTAGCTCTTTCTGAGAAAAAATGAATAATCTATGATTTAAATGGAGATATTACTTTTCTAAATAAACATAAAATTAAACATAATTATTTCAATGCATAAATTTGTATAAATATACAATGATTTGAAACTTACTAATTGAGAATCATCTGATTCTTGAACTTTCTCATTTTGTGTTCTGTTTACAGCATTAGTCTCAACAACATTGAGAACATCCAATGCTTCTTTATATTCTTTACCAGCAAACTAAAATATTAAATTTTGAGTTAAATATGGTTTAAAGAATATTTATTGTTCTGCGGTAAAATACACTGCTTAATAATAAAAAGAAAATATAAGTTTTTAATTTAATAATATATGGTTATTTATGCACATCAAATTTTGTTCTTAATTACATTTATTGTCTTTAAATGTATGTTTACTTGTAAAAACTATACAGGATAAGGTAAAAAAGTTTTTGGTTTGGAGCTTTTCATATGCAACTGATAATTAGTATCATGAAACAGCAATATTGAAAACAGTGGCATTAAAAAGAACTAGAACAGTTTAGATTTGACCACTTAATATAGTAAATTACAAACAATGTATACTTCATAGATTTGTAAGTTTCTGGTTATTATAATTAATGTTCAAAAATTTAAAAATTGAAAAGTTGGAATCAATATTTTTTTATTTTAATTAATATTTTTTAGCTAATATTTTTTTTAATTTAAAGGAAAAATACTTTAACTTTTTTCCATGTTAATTAAAGTTTTCAGTAAAAATTCATTCCTCGAAAATCAATTACTTACATGACATTTTGCAGCCAAATATCGGCATTCTACATCTTCCTGGAAATATATATTAATGCATTAAAATTTTTAGAGGAACACAAAATAATATACAACTCTTAATTTAGGTAGGAGGATAGCTTTGAAAATTGAATTTATAAAATTATAAATTGCTACCTTATGTAGGTTTCTTGATTTAATACAAATAGCAGCTCTGTGATACTGCCCACTGTAATACAAGCTTTGAGCAAGCCAGTATATATCATTTGCTTCCTCTAAAATAAATATGTTACTTCCTTTAAATAAAAAATATTTTATGCTAAATGTAGTAAACTTTATAAAAGTTTTTGATACATAGTATTATTTCTTGTAATTTTAGTAATTGCACAGTAATTCTATAATGCTTCAATATGAAACTGGAATTAATGAATATGTAATAAAATAGATAAATATTAAAGTCAACATAAAATATTCTAGAACTACATGTATAAAGTTTACATTCTGCTTTTGCTCAGTTAACAATATTTTAGAACATCTTAAGCATTTTACATAATAAAATATCAATATAATGCCAAACATGCCAGTATGTGAGGTACATTAATTATGTGATTAAATTTATGCATTGTTAGTTTTAATAGTATTCTAAATTTTAATAAATTTATCACATTTCAAACATATAAATTACTTAAGAATAAATCCTTGTATTTTCAATCATTTTTTATATAACATTAGAATGAGTTGTTACATTTTTTATATAAAATCAAGCATAATAGTCTAAAAAGCAAAAAGTACCTATAAGAAAATACAAGACAACTTAATTTTAATAAAAACTTCAACTACTTCTATACAAGATTTCAGCCAAGTGAAATAATTCATTAACATTCAAATCAATGATTAGATGACTGGGTTTTATGGCACAAGGTTCAAAATAGGACAAGCTGTACCATCTCAAATCATTGATTCAACAGGATAGATTTTGCAAGAACACATGATTGAGTACTTTCTCAAACACTGAAAGAAAAAAATGTGACTTCATAATTATTATAAGTGGTATGACAGACATGTAGCAACTTAAATATATGGATTTTTAAAAAAGGGAAAAAGGATAAATTATCCATTTAAAATTAGTTTAAAATATAATTCCACAAAAATTATATCATGAACAAGGCAATAGTGACATCAGTCTATTTGTAACATTTGCCAGAATCAGGATTGTACTGTTGAATTCTGATTGGCTTGGAGATCAATACTGGAAGAACCTGTCATAAAAAGTTATAAAAACTAGAATTTTGACTTTTTTTCTTCTTCTTTTTTTATTTTATTATTATTATTTTACAGAAATTGCACTTTTTTTCAGAAAAATTTATTTGCTCCTATAATTAACTTATCACACAAGTAAATACAGGAGCAGAATTATTTACTAGAAAAACATTATAGAACTATACTTAAAATGAAATTAAACAATTTATAATTATATTAGATACTATTCACATACTGATTCTTCCATTATAAAATATTCAAGATTTTGCAGTTCTTAGTAATTATTGTTAACAATAGGGTTCTTTAAACTATAATTTCATTTCAAAATTGCTAGTATTTAAATATTAAGCTTTTCATTGTATATTATAAATCTTCATAAAACAGCCCTTTTAACTCCACACCATCCTTTCCTCACTTTCTGATTCTTACGATACCTGTATAATTCAACAGTGAGTACACAAAAATACTTACAAATAAAAATATAAGTAGAACAATTTTATACTAATAACATAAATACCATTTGACATAGAAGCTACTTTATCGGCCCAAAATATAGCAGCTTGATAAAGGTGCTGAAAAAACAAAATTCAACATAAGAAACACATAGCAATATTGAGTGGAACAAGATTATACAAATTGTAATCATACTGAGCATTAAAAATGTATTTAAAATTTATTTTAAAAGAAAATAATTCAACCTTTAAGCTATTTCTAAATTCCAGAATACCAAATTAAAAGACTTCTTATAGCTATAGTTAAAATTGATAGGAATATTTTTAGTAATATTTGGTTTGTCACTGTTGAAAAAGTCAAATGATGACTTATGAGCAAAAGTATATCATGAATAAACTACATAATAGTGTGCACTTAGAAACACTAAAATAGATTTTTAGAAATAATGAAAAAAAAAGAGAGAAATTAATGAAACTGATTTGCCTCACAGCAATGTAACTTTACATGGCTGAAAACTCTAAAATTGCTTAGTTCATGAAACCATTTAATTCTAAATCATATATTCAAGGGTATTAACACTACTGTTTGAAAACATGGGAAATGTATAAGAATAAATGAAATAACATACTGTTGTGAAAATAAGTAAATAAAAATATGCATATGTATATCATGAATAAACTACATAATAACATTAACTACATAAAAACATTAAGTAAATAAAAATATGTAGCACTTTTATGTACAATTTGAGAATTAGTATTATTATTGCAATCCAAATAAATATAGCAAAAAAAAAAAATATTTCAATTAAGTCTTTTCTATGCAAATGCATAGAAATCTAAATGATCATTCTTCATTTTTTGACATATATAAGCAATCAAATTATATAATTATATGCTTTATTAATAGATATAAATTAGATTCATATTGGAGCTCATTATCTTAATAGCAATGAACAAAACACTTGCAATATGTTTATTTTATTTTGAAATTTAAATTCACATTAAGTATAAATAAATGAATGAAAATATGATGAAAGCTTCTGTAGAAGACAATGGATTAGTTTACAGAATAAGCATTGTGATAAATTACAGTGAGTCCTCTTGATTGGCAGTAAGTACTTTTGTATTATGTGGTTAAAATTATTAAGGAGTTCACATTAATTTATTTATTCTTTTTTGTCATTATTCAATTATAAAAAATCTTTTTGATAAAGAAATTTCCTCCTGGAGTTCTTTGCTTAGTAGAGCAAAGAAAACATTCTTCAAGATGACTTAGTTAGTTTGAATGACATATTTATTTGGCTTCCCTTGATATTTTACTGAGCTTTAAACATAACAAAGTTACATTTTGTTTAAAATCCTTTTGAGTAAAATTAACATCTAAATATTTTCTATTTGAATGGAGGCACAAACATTAGAAAAGTACTAATTAAAAAAATATATCCATTTTCAAATTAAAATGATTTCCTTAAATTAAGAATAATATTCACATAACACATAAAAATTTGTTTTAAGAACCATCATTCAGCTTAAGAAATGGTCACTTATAGCACATACAGTAAAAGGTTTTTACTCTCTCTCTCTCTTTGACCATATATGTTGCAACATATACATAATTTTTTAACATATTTGAAAAAACTATTTAAAAAAAAACTGAAGATGTCTCTTACTGTATATCCTGTAAGTAACCTCAATATTCAATAGAAAATTCACATAAATTAATGAAACATTTATAAATTATTCACTTAAATAAACTTTAATATTAATAAAAAATATATCCATTTTGTTAGCTCACCTATTGTTTAACAAGACTATCACAATATTTCCTATATTATAACCATTAAAGCTCAAAAATTTTAAGCTCAAATACTAGAGCTCATGAAAGTTTTTTTTAAAGTTAACAGTGAGGTACCAGGAAATTATTTAATCATCACTCAAACTTTTGTTTATTACCTAAAAGTGTTATCAACATTTCACAAATAAGTAAACAAAGGGCGCCAGATTTGGCGAGAAATCATATATGGGGATACTGAACTTGTACCTTTTCCATTCTGAAGTTCACTCTGGCATAGTGGTAAAAATTGTAATCTTTGGAATGAAAGATGGCATGTTCGATCTTATAAACTATTGAGAAACGAATGACAAATATTGTGTTTGTTGATGTAATAAAAGTTTTTACAATAGCTTTCACCTGTTAGATTATTCAATATGTTGGGATAAGGATTCCCCTGAAATTTACATACGAATTGCAAACTGGCTCACAGATATCATGAACCCTATAGTAAATATGATGGTTCGGCCACCAATCGCAGTTTTTCCATGAAAGTTTTTTTACATGCTTTTTGACATTTCTTTATAATTTTCCCACTTTACAGGCCATACTATTGAAGTGAATATTATTAAATAAAATCATTTTTTATGAAGTATCACGAAAATTATATGAAACAAAGTTATAACACATTTTAATAGAACGAAAAATTCATTTACCATTTCAATATATTTACGCACTCTTTGCCTAAGTGCATGAAGATTAACTTGTGTTGATGAATTACTTTCATTTCTAGGAGAAAACGTTTGAAGATTGTTTTCGTCACTTTCACCGGCCATTTGTATACAAATTTGTAAATATAAAAATTTGAGTTGTACGATGCTTCCTCAGATTGTATTCGTTTTAATGTCATGCTGATCAAACTTTAGGTTTTAATTAATACACAAAAAAATATTATTAATCGAAACTGCACTTCTGATAATGTGCATATTGTTAAACAAATGTAAAATCTATTTAAGAATTTTTAATCCTTAAGGATTCTTTTTTACAATCAGCATATAATTAATAAAGTACTGTATAGACATTTAATTAATAAAATGCCAGCTTAAATCTATATTTTTTAACGCAGTATATTGATAGCTTAATGTGTTCGGAAACCGTCGGAAGGCATTTTAATATCCATCTTGTAAAGTATAATATCCACCTTATAAGGGAGACTTTTCATAGATAGTAGGTCACATTCCCTCTCCATAAGGGAAGAAATCCGGAAGATTCCGAAGAACCCTCTCCGACAGACATGCATGCAGAAGCAGAAAGCACAACTTCTATTTCCTGTTCTTCAACAATTGCTGGAATTGAACCTTAGGTCTGATGCTCCAAAGAGCACACTCTTACCACCAGACAACAGTGAGTAAAATGCTGATTTTGTCACTTGAATGTTTAAAATTATGAAGTGATTATGAGAATTTATATCAGCATTGCTTGACGAAAATAAGCAGCTGGAGAATCTATCCTAACTAATAAACGCATACAGGGTGTTGAATAAGTAAGTTGCTTAGCATAGATAAATGTCACCATCAAAAGACGGTATCTGAATCTAACACTTTTCTTTTGAGATTTTTTGCTGAAAGAATGCTCAAACTCAAGACAAAAATAGCGGATTGTTCTAAGCTGCAATAGTTGTAAATTCGAACTTTGATATATTTTTGTTTTAAATTTAACTGCCAGCTATCATGTATTTCTTTCCTCTTTTTTCGCATGGCAATTATCCTTGACTTCGGTTTTGATCTCTATTGACTAAAATTGAGTTTTTTTTAAATTCTTTTATAAATATAATTTATTTTTCCTTAAATTGCTATTTTCTCTATTATTGCTTCAAAATGAGTAATGCAGAGACGGAAATAGTTTAGGCTGATTGTGTTTTCTGTATTCTAAACATATTAATGATATTGTGGGGCTATTCCGAAGCAACTCATAATTTAAGAAATAATCCTGCTTGTAAAGAATTACAAGTATATGACACCAAGTTCAGCATATCCCTCGAGGTAAACTTTTATTCGAAAGAGTGCCTAGTTATTATTGTGAAAAATAAATAAATCTCCTGGAATATAAGTCAATGCTACTTTTCAATCCTTAAGATTTTTAGTTAAGAAGTTAACATAGAACTACCTTCTCTTCTTCTTGCTGAAGTAATTTATCGAAATGACTTAATGATGTTAAAGTTTTAAAGATTTACAAAAAGTATTTCTAAAAATACAATCATGATTTTATATTATACAAAAACTGTAGAAAATTCTACTTGTGCAAATGAAATTTAAAATGCTCAAATTGTTAAGGGTATCCTACACTCAGTAATAGTGCATACCTTACAAGAACCGAAGAAAAAATATTTACAGTATAAAAGATGGAACTATATTTCCTTTATTGTAGCTAAATGACATTAAAATGAATCGAAAATTACTGTAGGGTAACTAAAACTTTTCTGTGAAAAATCATGAATAAATCATTGATATTGCTAAAGTCACATATAATTTTAAAGCAAAATTATTTGCAATGTGAGCTAGACAAGATCAAAGAATCCAACAGACGTATTTGTTCACAAAAGAAAGCCTACAAACATGTTGAAAACTCTCATCAATTTCCAGATCCCCTTTCAGAAGTGTTAAATAAGATTTAATTAGTAAAGTAAGATAAATCCAAATAATTCCTTGAATCAGAAAACTACATTACATGAACATAATTTCAATTAAATATTAAAGAAGTAGAACACAATATTAAAGAAAGGATTAAAAGCAGGGGGAAAGCTTAAGAAATAATTATAATTTCACAATGAGTGTATTTAATACAAGAGCACTTTTTACATTTTAATTATTTCATTTGAGTTTTGATTTATAATATTGAAATGCAAGAAGCGTTACACATCTAAGCGCCTGTATATTAAGCCTCCATTTCTCAATTCTTTGATGTTCAATGAGTTTTTTCTAAGCAAAATGACGGCAGGTAATATTTTTTATTTGTTGATAGTAAATCTCAACCAGAAGTAGTATTAAATATATCCTGCTTTTCAGTTAACGATAGAGAAGTTTTAGATATTAAAATTAATAGCTACTTACACAGCGTCTTAAGAAGCAGTCAGGTTTACTGCACGATAATTGTAGACTTTTACGAACATAGTTTGTATATGATGCAAACTCTCTTGATTCTACAGAATTTTTCGTTCAGATAAGGATAGCAAAATTTATTTTTTAAATACTTCTCAGTCTATTAACTTCAGATTTCACCTCAAACATCTCTTACCGATTATAACTTTGTATCACCTGATATTTTCCCTTTTTATACTTTCTCAGTTAGCTTTGACTATAATAAAAATGACAACGTCCAGATCCAAATATGGGCTGATTCCCACTTCAATCCAAAATCTGTGGTAATGATTATTCGAATAGTATTTTCCATACTCTTCGAATAATAAATTGATGCGACGAATTGATTTCTTTAATTCAATATTCACTCAAATTGTTAATGATGGAATTTTCTCTATAAATTGATTCCAACTTTTATGGAAACATTATCTTAATAAATTTTAAAAAAATCAATTAAGGTCTTATCTTTCTAGGTTGATGAGATTTTAATAGATAACCAAAATTTATTTGGCATTTTCAGTAAATTTTGAATAGGAATTACATATTCTTATTTATAATACTTTAAATAACAAAATTATGTTGTTGTGGTAGTTATTTATGGATGACTTGGTCAAACCAAGATGGCTAACCGACGGGCATCAGAAATTAAGTCAGAAGGGTACATCTTTTGCTTAACTTAATCACCCCGAAGTCGAAGGTATGTTTTTTATCTAAGACTTCTTCGATAGATGGCACGACCAGAAAATCCACTTCCTCAATTTTAATTTTGATCTGAAGGAGGTGTGAAAATTGTTTTATATATGTATACATATATGTATATAGGAAAGACTGATATGTTGTTAAAGCGACATGCACATCAAAATAAAAAATTTATTTTAAAATGATTAACAGTTAATATCGTATTATAATTCATATTAAAACTAAAAATATTTTTTTTCTGTTTTTCCAATCAATACAAGCTTAAATTATTATAAATCTTTTAAATTAATATTATATTGAGTATTTTTCCCTCGCTTTTCAGAAACTATATCTAAAAAAATGAGTTTTTATATTCCTATTACTTTTACATTATTTTTTAAAAATAATCGTATAAATTATGGCTGTTATATAGATATTGTTCTAGAATATTTTTTTCTAATTTTTGTAATATTCTAATGTATGAACAAATAAAAATTTATACATAAATCGACAGTTTTGTAGCCTACTACTTTTACTTTCCATAAACAATGTAGTTTTTTAATTTAAACATTTGCTTTTTAATTTAAACAAATGATATTTTTATACAGCTAATGTGATTTTTTTATATGATAATTTAAAGTCCCATGTGCGTGCTAAACTACTTTCAAATCATATAAAAGAAATTAGTAAATGCATATCTACTTCCCTCATCTTTTTCCTTTTATAATTTTAAATTCATTTAAGTATAATGCGATTATTCATCATCATTGATTTCTAATTTGTATGTAATTTGTATTTGTAATTGTAATTTGTATTAATTGTAAATTTTTTGTAAATTAAATGTAATTTGTAAATTTTTTATATTTGTAATTTGTATCATAATTTGTAACTGTTAATTGAAAGAACAATAAAGTTTATCACTGATACTAATTTTTCAATATGAAAAGTAAGATAACATGCGGTAATCATGAAAATTTCATTCTTAATAAGTTGCATTAAAATAATTTTAAAGAAAAAATTTTCAAAACAAATTCTAAGATTATTTCTTTTTAATTTCTTTTAATTAAAAAGAAATCATCTTAGAATTAATTTTCTATTAAAACTATTACCATCAATAAATAAGCTATGTAATTAAATAACTACGATTTTTATGAAGTTATTATTTCTATAAAGTTATCTATGAAGCTAAACAAATTTAATCCAAATGGGTCAGCTAAACTTATGCTTTGCCATATAAAAGCTGTCAAGTTTGAACCAAAAATGGCAACTAAGCATAGACCAATATGCTACATTAAGCCTTGATGCCACGAAACTTAAAGCCTAATACCTAAAAGATATTTTAAGCCATACGGTGAATAGTTTTTCTAAACTATATCTAAAAATAACGTAACTTATAATTTCAAAAATAACAGCCAACATGACATATAAACAGTTGTTATGTAAATGGAGGCTTAAATTAATTTGCTCAATAAATTGGGTAGAATTTATGAACGCAGAAGGGAAATTTACATTTCGTTTAACTTTATTCAGTAGCAGTATTTCAAGAATTCCTATAAATATACTTATCTTTTATGTATGTGTTTAGGTTTATGTATTAGGTTTACCCTTTGTGTATTTATTTGCAATTTTTGCAGGTTTGGAATTTCATATTTAATTTTGGCAAATATACATTTACTATTTTGTTTTGGTTACAGACTTGATATTTTAACTTGGCAATTATGTATTCATTCATTACATTTATTCTCGTGTTATTATCTTCAATTAAAAAATTTCCACTTTAAAAAGTATTGTTATATGATTAATTTCCTAAATCTGAAGAACTTAATTCTTTCAGCAAATTATTTAAAGATTCTCCCGTCTTTTGTTTTGGTCCTGGGTACAAGACCACAAAAAGAAATCCAGAGAACAATTCGTGGCTTCCCAAATTATTATCTTTAAAACGGAAAACTACAACCACTTGTTTATGATTAGATATGGCTCGCGTTCCATCAACCATTGCAGAAAAATAAAATGATCATTTTATAGGATATAATTGAGGATTTGCGATTTTTATAGTCTAAGAATATCATTTTGATGATGGTTGTGTACATAAGAAAAGTTTTTCCTTTATTTTTTTTAAAAAAAAAACATTTTAATTAATGGCCAGTTATTTTTAAAAAAATTCAATTAATGAACAAGAACAGGAAAGTTAAATGCTTTTATATTCATTAATTCCAAAAAACTGCTTCTATTATTAAAACATATTTTTTCATCATTCTACTCTTAAAGCTAGAAAAAACTACAGTTTCATATAATTTTTCAAATATTTTTCAGTTTTTATCTTCTTCTTTTGAATGGGCTTGCACGGTACTAGGCACCTCTGCTCAATAGCATTTTGTGCCAAAGTTTTTATCTACTTTTTTAAATACTGATTTTCAAACTTAGCACACCCCAACGATAATGTTTTAACAAGATTTACCAAATGATATTCTGGGTTTTTATGAGAATGGTAAAACTCATATTTTACTTTTTGAATTGCCTTTGACCAGCAACTGAAATCTGTAATTGTAAATGCAGATTCAGTATATCCTTTACTAGAATCTGAAAACGCTCTTCTCCAAAATCAAAATACATTATTTGCAGAAGTACTAAATTCTAGCCATCTGTATTGTATACTTCTCTTTTCTCTGTTTCTTGTACTCTGTTTGAAAAAGGCACTGTAACTGATTTGAGATGTAGGAATGGGATATGAAAGCATTATGTTTATTCTCAATGGAAATAGTCGATTTTAATTTCTTTTTAATAATTTACAACCTACAGCCAAATAGAGCTCTTTATGTCGATTATTTTTTCGAAAGTTAGGATATGTACAGTATAGCAGTAAAAATTCAACCCAATCTGGAAAGGACAATTTCAACACATTATCAACAATAATTTTTTTAATTTGGCTATTTTGAAATATCAGTTTGAATTATGGATAACACCTTCAGCCCTAACACAGCTTTTTTTTAATAAATTTAATTGAATGTTAATTACAATGACGTTTAATAAAATTAAATACTTTTTTTTAAATAAAAAGAGAGTTAAAATTATGTCATTTAATGAGAAATAATTCTGCAGTGTAATATTCGAGGGAGCTACTTTTGACTGCGATAAAATAAAAAAATGTGTTATGCATTAGACCCTACGAACAGAAAAAAATAGAAATTTGATATTTCTATTCATTTATTGAGGAATGGAATTAAAATTTAATTTCAAGATGATGCTATATGAAATAGAGTACCATGTTCATTCCTTGTCATTGTTGAAAAATAGGCAATTGATATGTTTTACTATTACAAATAACTAAGTTATTCACTACTCAGTTACTTGGGAGAAAGAGTTATACAATGTTTTTTCTAAGATTTCATCTTTGATAAACTTCAATACGGGTTCATTCTTTATGAGCAATTCTACAGAGAAATGAACATTGGAAACAAATTTCTTGCAATTTCAAGCAGATAGAACACTTATTAATCGCTGGGAAAGTTATCATTCATGATTATACTTATGTTGTTGTTGTTGCTTATGATACTTGGACAAGCCAAGTTTCCTATCCTTGGCTATGCGAATTTAAGTCAATAGGGAGAGTCTTTCGTCTTAATCAGAGCCCCACGAAGGTGAAAGTACGTCTTAGCTCTTTTTTTAAAGACTCCGATAGATGGCACCACCAGAGGAACCTCTCACTCAATTTTGACATTGATTCGAAAGGTTAGGAAATTTTCTCCAGCCCATTGTACCCATGGTAACTGCTCAACGACTGACCACAGGACTTTCAATTCCACAAATTTGATGAGCATATGTATATCGCATGTGCTCAGTGGGTCTTTGGTGGCATAGGGAATCGAACCCATCCCTTTCAGATGGAAGGCCGATGTCCTAACCACTAGGCTACCACAGCCCCATGCTTATGGAGATGATAGATTACAAGTTCTATTTTGGTGATCATTTAACAAATAGGAATTATGATTTTCTCTACTTTGCGTAAGCCAGTCAGACTTAAGAAATCTTAAGTAACTTTTTGAAATAGAATTTTCACACATTTTTTCCCCTAATGATGCAGAAAAAATGTACATAACCAATGAAAAGTTTTCTTGGAAAGCACAAAATGCGGAATTCACAAAAAGCTCATTTCTGCTAAGTTATTCACTGAAAACATCAGAGCAATAAAGAGGAGTAGAGAATATTATTTCGAAAAAATGAATACTGATAACGAATTTTTCTCTGACAAATTTGAATGATGTTTCGTTCCTTTTAAATAGTGCCTTTGTGTTTGTTATATTATTGTTTAAAATTATTCTATGAAAATTTGCCATTGTTTAATAATTATCGTTTGCTAATTAATAAAAGCAAAAGTACATTAATTCTTGTTTAATGTATGCAGTTATGAAACTAAATTTAAAAACAGTCATGTTTTCAGAAACTTTAATTTTCATAACAAAATCAGCATATGCAGCAAACAAATTATTTTACACAGAGATCATAAAAATTTTCATTGCAAACAATATATGAATTTCAGATAAATCAACTGTTCAGAGTAGTTAAATTACATTATTTTGTAATCAATTTTATTGACATTTTTGAAATATTAAATAATTTATTGACAACACAGAATAAAAAGGAAATTTCAAAAAAAATTTTGTTTAAAATATAAATATTAAATTTTTTTACATTTTAACAATTACGAAATACATTTAAACAAAAACCTTCCTATTTTAAACCCCTTTATTAAAAGCCTATGAATCAATTGATAAAAGTGAAAAATTAATTTGATTCTTTTATAAAAATTGTAATAGAAAATGATTGAGGAATTGATACATTTTAGAAAAGGAAATATACATATTAAAAAATAGTTTCTTAAATTATGAAGTAGGAAAAATACGTAATTAATTTTAAGTAGTTTTCCATTTATAGTTCTATAAAAATATTTATCCTGAAATTTAGATTCGAAATTTTTTACTATAATCATGAAAATATTCAAAAATTAAACCTTTAATATCTGATTTTATTAATTAGATTCAAATTTTTATTTATTTTTCATTTTTTTACACTTATAAAAAGTGATAAGCTAAGTTGCATGGTGTATCACCTTTATATGTTATTCAAACCCAACAGTCACTTTATTTGGCAACTTATTTTAATAACAAGCAATGCCTCGAAGAAGCATTTTAATACTAACCCACAGTCACAGTATTTCAAAGAAATTTCTATTACATTTCAGTGAAATCCCGCAAGCAACATTACAGTATTTTTTCATAGAAAAATATCTACAATTCTAAGGGAAGACGTCCGTCTCATTCGTCGTCTTCAGATTGCTTTCGCTTATTCTTCCTCCTGTTACGTCGCCGTCTAAGAGGCCGCCTTCTTCGTTCCTTATCTTCTTCCTCGTCGTACTCATCGTAGTCGTATTCGTCTTCGTAATCGTAATCCCTGGGTCTCGGCCTCCTCTTTTTGGTGGTAGTCTCGGGAGCGGCTGTAGTCGTAGTCTCTTTCCACAAATCGTCGTTTCTGTAGTAATATTTTGCAGAGCTTTCGCAGTCGACGTTGTTGGCGAATCGGCAGGTGAAAGTTGTCTGGTCGTATAGAGTGTAATTGGCACACAGGAAATCGTAACGTGCTCCAGCGAAACAGTAATGGAATAGCTATAAGGATAGCAATTAGAATAGTATGAGTAGTGAAATAACTATTAGAATAGCAATGCATGAAGTCAGAAACAATGTACATATAAACTAAAAAATATTTTCATTATACACAAAGAAAATTCTTCGTTGGTATTTGAACTAAGAGAAAAAAAAAAGAGCGATACAAAGATGGAGGAATAATGTTATCAAATGAACTGTGTGATGTGGAAATGGAATTTTATGATTGTACATTTGCTTAAACATAGAAAACATTTTAAAACAATTTGCAAACAAATTGAAAACATTTTGCTTAAACATAGAAAACATTAATGAATTTTAGGTCAAGCGAATTTTTTCTTAAATTTACTAATTAAACTTTAGAAAACTGAATACAAAGCAGATTATATAGATAATGAAATCAAGATTTATTTAAAAGCATTCCACGCAACCTGATGACAATAAGAGAACAAAGTCATGAACAATACAAATGTTACTTAATTCTAATATCATTTAGTTCTAGTTGACACTGATTGTCTATTAAATACAATTTCTTAATCACTGGGAGCGTTTTTACTGTCTTAGATCAGTGTTTCTCAACCTTTTAGTATTCATGGCCCAATTTTCAATCATAATTTTCTTTGCGCCTCCTCTCCCCACCGCATACAATAAAATGTATACAATAATAATGTATTTTGAGTATTTTGGCGCTAAACCTACATTACAATCTTAATTTTAACAAATTACCAAGAATACAGAAATTTATTGACATTTTGCAACACCGATCCTCAGCATTGAAAAAACAAGAATTCTATGCCTTTTTATTGCTCTTGCGTTCCATCATATCGGGCATTCTCACGGTTTCGCGAGAAGTTTCGATTTGTCTGGAATTTGTCTGGTCAGCTTAAAAGTTAAGTTAGGAGCGTGCGCAGATGTGAACAAATGTTTTCTCATAGGGAGAAAGAGAAAGTTCTATGACGCCAATTTCCATTCCAGACAATCTCATTCAAGTCGATCCTTCTATCACTATTGAATCTATTCTGAATGTGTATGTTAAATATACTTTCGTGTAATTGAAATTCACCGTAATAAATATTCACGACAGCACACTTATGCAGAATCATGGATAAACTTTTAAGCGGGCGTAAACGATAGATAAGCATCAACAAGTACACAGACGAGCGTGGTTCCGAAAATAAGATCAAGAAAATATTCTCAAGAATACTTAATTTTTGGATTCACTAGTACTGAAGTAAATGAAGAAAAAAAAATGCCCTTGTGTATCATTTTCTCAAAAATGTTGGCAGCAGACAGCATGAAACCTAATAAACTTAAACAACATTTGGAAACGCTTCATAGTGAGTACGTAAACAAACCCAGAGAATTCTTTGAATTAAGATTAAAATCATATGAAAAGCAAAAATTGTTTAGAAAAAACTTTGTCTGTGAATGAAAAAGCTTTAATTGCATCTTACAAAGTTTCATATAAAATAGCTAGATGTAAAAAGCCTCACACAATTGGTGAAGAGCTTATTTTGCCAGCCGCAGTTGAGATTGAAGAACTTATGTTTGGAAATAATTTTGCAAAACAATTGCAGTCTATACCTCTTTCAAATGATACTGCTACTATTCGAGTTGCTGATATAGCTGAAGATGTAGAGTATCAGTTTTTGTCGAAGTTGCTTGACAAATAGTTTTCAATACAACTCGATGAGGCAACAGATAGTAATAAAGATGCTCATTTCATTGCCTATGTTAGATTTTGTGATGATTTGTCGGTAGTAGAAGAATTACTTTTCTGAAAACCAATAGAACTCAAAGCAACAGAACTCACATTATTTGCTATCTTAAATGATTTTATGAACGAGGCAAACATAGAATGGAAAAATTGCGTCGAAATATGCACCGATGCTGCTCGTTCTATGTCCGGAAGATTCCAAAGTATTCAAGCACTTGTGAAACAAAAATTGCCATATTACGTCTGGATACATTGCATGATCCACAGAGAAGCTTTGGCTTCCAAAGAAAGGAGTCTTGGTTTGAATATTATGTTAATTACTGTTGTAACCGTAGTAAATTATATAAAAGTGAGACCCCTGAAATCAAGAATCTTTTCTGCACTTTGTAAAGACATGGGTGCAGTACATTCAGCGTTACTATTTTATTGCGAGGTAAGATGGTCATCACGAGGGAAATTTTTGCAACGTGTTTATGAATTAAGAGAAGAAATCACCGTTTTTCTAGAAGAAAAAACAGATCGGAAGCTGCGAATTTTCGCGATAGCTTATTTGTGCTAAAATTGAGCTACATGTGTGGCCGCCATATTCGAGAAATTAAATAACTTGAATCTTCAACTGCCAGGAGCAAATACGCATATATTGGATAAGAGTGATAAAGTTAATGCTTTTTATAAAAAATTGGAATTTTGCGTTGGAGTAGAAATTTAAAACAAGAAAATGTAACAATGATTGTATTAAAACTTACAAGGCTGAAGAAAAACATGTAAAAGTTGTTTTTGTAACCATTGAAAATCATTTAGCAATGCTAGCAAAGAATTTTAGAAAGTACTTTCTTGCTGACGACAAACTGATATCAAGTTACAAGTGGGTGAGGGATCCATTTCAAACTACTCTCGAAGGACTCTCAATTGAAGAGGAAGAAACCTTCATAGACTTCACGGCAAGTGGCGAAACCAAAAGACAAATGAGTAATAAATCACTCTTTGAATTTTGGGGAAAAGTGGATGATGAGTTTTCTGCATTAAAAACAAGGGAATTTCGCATTCTACTACCATTTTTAACATCTTACCTTTGTGAAACTGGATTTTCTTCGGTGGTTTCTTTAAAGACAATATATAGATCTCAGCTAAATATAGAAAAAGAACTGAGAGCGTCTATTTCTAATATTAAACCCTCCTTCGAAAAACTTTGTTCTGAAAGACAGGCCCAAGGAAGTCACTAATAATTATTAAATTTGTTTTTAATTTAGTAAGTTGTTTTAATTTAATAAGTTAATTATTAAATATGTCGAAATGTATTTCGTTTTGTATGTGTGTGTATGTTCTTTCCTTTCAGTCAATCAATTTTTTAAAATAACATTTTCTCTTGGATATGCTCGCGTTCCCCCCTTAGTGTGCTCGCGCCCCACAGGTTGAGAATCACTGTCTTAGACTTTTATCAAGGACCTAAAAATTGCTTTGAGAGTCTGATAAACTCGGTCTCATATTTTTTCTTAATAAAGCTGATGTTTTCAAAATAATTTCAAAATTTTTGGAAGATCAATATTCTTATACGAAAACTAGCGTCAAATTTATTATGTGCATTATAAAGGAAAAATAAAATAAAATAATCAAATTGTAAATTATTTGATATAGTTTCTTGATAACTATTTGTCACTAAAAATGATAAAATGTAGTTCAACTCTCTCCTGTACATATTACTTTGAAAGTAAAAAATTCATTTGTCATATTTAAAATTTCTTGTTATCTTAAGAACTGAAATGGTATCCTAGTTTTCATTCCAATTAAAGTATATGCTGAATCATATAATAAGTTGGAAAGTTCATGTCAAGGGAGGAGTGTTCTTTAGCAAAAATGTCACAACATTATACTCCTCCTATTTCAGTGTAACTATTGCATAAAACTCTCATAAATTGGAAAATAAAGCTTGAAACATTTATCGCTGAATTGAAGAAAAAACAAAACTACAATCATCCTTTATTAAAGCAAAATATTGCCTTTCTAAATTTATTGTATTTTGATGCATAACTAAGTTTTCATTAACATTCTCCAATGCGTGAAGAAATAGTTTTATAGGATTATCCATGTTTCCCCATTAAATTCATCTAGCGTTTCTTGCTTTTCGATGAAATAATTTAAACATGCTTAGCCTGAGAACACATGTGTTACCACTAAATCTAGAAGACTGTTAAGGTGCACATTACTTAAATTAATCTGCCGATTAACCGATTTTCTACGTTAAAGTAAAGAAACATGAGAAATAATTGAAAATAAAATAATATTACATTAGTTTTTTAATGACAAAAACATATTATTTTATTTCATTGTAATTTTTAATCGATAGGTCATAGATTCTAGTGACTAGTTTATTGATTGTATTAATTTGATTAGCTGAAATAAATACAATTATATTAATTCAAGTATGTAATTTGGAAAAAAAGTAAAATAGTTTTCCTTATTTTAATGGATTATTTTCTTTAATCTGCACATTTCCAAGATAACTTCCAGAACGATTGATTTCCGCACTTTAGCGGTAACACATGCATAAATAATGAGGAATTTGAGTAGATAAGTTATTTTGCATAATATTTTTCTTAAAGTTCTTTAGATACGTCAGAATATACATTATGGAAAAATTTTGATCTTTTCATTAAGTAGAAAAACTCAAATTGTTTTATTTGATCTTTTCTGTCACACTAGGTTTAACAAAAATGCTTCAAAATCAGTTTCATTGAAGCTAAACATGAGTCTGAAGACCTCCTAAGTGTGTTGCAAATTTACTGAAGCGAAATTTAAAATTCTTGTTTTCTTCTCAATTTCTTTGATTTGGACAAGGGTCATCTTTACAGTCTTACGACGCATTTATATAATTATATATAAATCACTTATACACATATATAATTAATTTTCGTGAGCAAAAATAACCATAAAAGATAAATCACTTATAGTTAAATAATTTGCATAATTGCTATAAATAAAATTAGAACTAATAATGAAACTTAAAAAACTTTAAAATGAACTTAAGCGGTTTAAATTTCAATGTGTACATACTCTAATAAAAACATAAATATTTCATTATCACTGCAGGAAATACGACTTTTCGTTGAACTTCTGACCTGATCTTTAATTAATAGGATAAAATTTACAAAATGTGTTATTATTTACTTCCGCATTATTTAGCATTACATGTCTTTTTACAAATGCATTAAGTCTACCGGAAAGTTCTGTCCATTTTTGGAATAAAACAGAATACAAATTTTTCTTAACGTTAATAAACTTTATTTAAATTATATAATTCCCATTTTTATTAATGACTTCTACACAATTTTTACATCCCATTTTCGAAAAATGTTTCAACTTTTCAAGTGAAAAATCGAAACAGTGGTTGATTGATATCTATTTTATTTTTAAATTTTTTCCACTTCAAAAAATTTTGTTAATAAAAAAAAAAAAAAAAAAAAAAAAACCAATTGGATAGTTAAAGGGTGATAAATCTGGAGAATATAGTGTATAGGACAAAATTTCTCAGAAAAATTTTGCAATTTTTCGGTAAACTCTTTTCTGGACTTGTCGGCAGCCTCTTTTCTAGAACTTCTCCGATTAAATTACCCAGTTCCAGACCATATTTCTCCGAATGGAGATTTTCGTTCAATTTTTAATTCTGATAATGTATTGGTCCTCAAATGTCCTACCATATATACAACAATCTCTTATTCAGAGTCAAATTTGCTTTAGAGTTAGAAGGGATAGGTTTTCCGCACAATATGCCCTTTTCTTTATGATGTTTCCGTTGGCAATCCACTTTTCATCCCCAGTTATCCTCAGGTACAAAAAAGGTTCGATTTTGTTCCTAGCAAGCAGAAATAAACACGTGCTAACTCGATCATCAAAGTTCTTCTGATTTAATTGATGTGGCACTCGTTTTGAATATTTCCACACCAATTCTATGTTCCGAATATGATCCGAAATAGTTTGCGGAGCTGAATTAAGCTTTCCGCGATCTCCGATGCTGTAAGAAAAAGATCATGCTCCAATACAGGATTAACAGCATCATCATCGGTTAATAGACAGAATTATCTGGAGAACCTAATATATAGGGTATATTTTTTGTTATTTGTATTTGAGAAAAATGCTTAAATTGAAAATATAACTCAAAAGTAAATTACAAAATAGAAATGTGTTGAAACTACACTTATGTTCTCAAATGCATTTATATTTATTTATTGTGAAAAGTTCATTCTAAGGAACATCAGAAAAATATAACATTAAATTGAAAGAAAAAGAAAAATAAACTATCTACCTAAATTAGAATCTAATTTAAGTCAGGATTTGTTATATTTGTCAGACATATTCTCTTGCACAACTTCATTATTTAAGGATATCATTTAAACATCTTTGAATGTAAACATAACTGACCATATTTTTGTCGACTTTCCAGCACTTTCTAACCTTTTTGTAATTTACAATAGAATATTTTTATTTTTTAATTTCATGTAAACAACGCACTGCTAAAAATGTAACCATTAAACGGCTAAGCGCGATGTGGGATTTATTTCAGTAATTTGTTAAACTAAGTAATTAAAATGCATGCAGATAACGATTTAATTTATAACAGAACATTATGTATAGAACAATTACATTACGTAAGAGAAACATTACCAACCTGGCATTTGTGAGGTACACTAGCATAGTAACCATCCTTTCTATCCTCACAGTCAAACACAATATCATCAGGAACTTTGATATAAAACGGATAATCAGTTAAATCAAAACCCTTCAATTCTCTTGGGCGATTAGGATCCCTTAAGAAATCAATAAATCTTCCATCTGTTCGAGGCTTGTATTTGTGTCGCAGGTGCACTGGTATATCTCCGAATCCACCAGGAGGCTCTGTAGTGGTACTTGTGGTAAATCTCTTGGTGGATGAGGTTGCTGGCAGAATTTCAGCAATATCCTCAGGAGGAGGCTGGAACTGTGACTCTGGATCGAATTTCAAAACAGGCTTTGGGGATGGCTTACTGCTTCGACTGTTTGATGGACGTCTGTTGAAAGTGTTTGTTCTTTTTGGAAGAGAAGGACGTGCTGTTGTGGTGGTGGTTGTAGTTGTGCTTGTGGTAGTAGCGATTGGCTGGTTTTTTGCAGCTTCTTCATCATCTTCATAATAGTAATAATATTCTTCAGGTAGTGCTTGTGTTGTTGTAGTAGTCGTAGTAGTAGTTGACCTGGGTCTTGGTCTTCCTCTTGTGCGTATTCTAAGGTTATTGCCTCTGAAATGAAAGATAAATTATTTTCAAAATCATTTTAGAAAGTGGAAACTAAAACCTTACCTAATATAGAGTAATTTTTTATAGGTAACATTTATTTACGTTCAATAACAAAATAACATTCAGTTTATTCAATATAAATAATAGTTTTTTTTAGAAATTAACAAAACATATTTTCTAAAATATATTTAATGCCATTTTCCGTAATAAATTAACATTTGAAAAATATTTTAAATTTTATGAAAGAAAATAAATTAATAATAAGAAGTAGAATAATTAATAATTAAATAATATAATGTATAATAAGAATAATAATTAATAATAAAATAATAATTTAGAATGTAATATTTTATAAACATTGAATATTACAAGACTTTTAAGCTTATTTAAGGATCACTAAAATACTCTAGAAATAAACGACACAAAAAAACTGATTTTAATATGAAATACTGTCATATCAATTGAAGTAATTCATATAATAAAATTTAATGCACATTATTTGTGAAATCCTTGTTCACGAAAATATTTTTAAATGAATGATGAGAAAGGAAATTGTTTATTTATTGAAGATTTACGAATCGTTCTTTATTAACAACATTTGTTTCAATTATAATTTACATTATCAACTGCATACACTAAAGAAACATGTGACTTTCCTGACATGAAGAATACAGAAAAAGAATCATTAAATATAAAATAGGGATTAATAATCAAAAAACACTTGACATTGATTGTGGAATGTTAGCTTCAATTTGTATAGCAATTTTTTAAATATATGTATATTAGTCATATCCATATTATTTTTCAGTTATATTATAAAAATGTATGTTTAATATTGGATTTTTTTTTTTTTTTTTGTGTCTGACATTTTCGACGAATTATGATATTTTTTCGTTGGATTTACTATTTGTTGGATAATAATAATGCATTCCCGATATATACCCCAACAGATTAGGTAAAATTTGAAGCCTATTAGCTGTACGGCATTCTTTTAGTGGGAAGTATTGGATATATAATTTTATTACTGAACAATTGAAGATGATTTTAGGTTCTCTGTCTTCTGAATGAAATAGCAACATATGCTTCCACTGCATATTTATAAATTCTCTTTGAGCTAAAAATCAGACAAAAATTGAAGCATGCATTGCTGGCTACATACAGACGTTTTAGAAAAGTGGTTCTTGTCCTTGTCTTTTTTTCATAAAACGTTGATGCAGGGAAAAAGTCTATTTTGTGTTGAAATGCATCCCAGTCTTACAGTCAATTTTATGGGCAAGATTATTTATTCAGTAATGAGAAATTATTGGAACTAAAAAGGAAATAATGATATGTGTTAACTCAATATTTGCATGCATTCCAGCTTTATATTTGCGATTCTTATTATCATTGTAGTCAAAAAAAAATTGAAGAGTAAGTAATAGTAAATATAGAGTTGATTACCTTCGAGTTGCTTGATCGTTGCTAGCTACTGCAGGTGCAGGCTTCTGGGTGGTACTCCTACTGGGTGTTCTTGGAGTAGCTGCACTTCTTTGCGGTGGACGTTGGGTTTGTGGTCTATTCAAAATATTGGCAATGACATCAAGTCGTTGGCTTTGTGCTGGGGTTGCTCCGAATCGAGAATTAGAGTTAGCAGGTGTGGTTGGTTTTGGTGCAGCAGTAGAACTAGCTGGTTTTGTTGAAAATTGCGAGCCGAATCTTGGACGAGCATTAAACCTGGAAATAAGACTATTACATTATTATAAAAATAATATTTTAATTTAAAATTTCAATTTCAAACAATGTACATATAAAGTTGTGAGTAAAAGTTTTTAAGCTATAAATTTAAACTTTCATAACATTGCAAATAAAAAAGTGAAATTAGTATTAAGATTTATAGAAATAATAAAAGGAAGATAAGCGCATTGCATATTACGGAAGCAAGATTTAGTTGTTAACCATGCTATTTAAAAGATCCACATTACAAGACATTTGATTATAACAACGTATTTTTTTTTAAAAAATAGCCATTAACGTTTTCAAATATTTTTATAATTCTTATACATATTTGTAAAATATGATTTTGAAAATAATTTTCCTAGATTATTTATGCATGCTGAAAAAATAAAATAATAGATGTAATTTGGTATTTGGCGTATTTCTTTGTTTCAAAGATAGAAACAGTTCCATTGAAGTACTTTTTTCTTAATAAAGACTGCTATTTTAATCTTCAAAACGAAACCCAAATCTTTATCTCTTTGTTTAATATAATCAACATAAATCCTTTGTCAGCCACCTTGCGTAATAACGAGGATTTATTCTTGTCAAACCAAGAACATGGCATTCAACTTTATAAAAGTAGAAGGTTAACATACAATACTAAAGAATTTAACAAATTATATAACAATGGAAATAGAAGTTTTTATATCAACAATTTGACATCATGAAGTTACAAGCATAATTGCACATCTTGCGAATAACTCGTAACTTTATAGATGCTTATTAATTAAGTTACTTTTTTTTATTTGTTATGCAACACAGTTAATTATTTATCAATAAAAAATACCCAAAAATAAAAATAATAAAAATTAATGAGAAAGTGATAACATTCTTACAAATATTATCAAAAATATTGATCGAGAAATGAGATAATCATTTTGTGTGATAACATTTCTACCTAGGAATTTTTACTCAATATATCCTTTTGTTGAATATAATATTGAATACGCTTGCAGAAAGCATATTTAAAATTATATTGAAAAATCAGTTTAAAGTATTCTGTAATATACTGGTACTTTACAATCCTGTGTTTCGTTAGAATAATGTACGAGGTTAAGAATAGATAGGTAATTTATGTGTCATATATTTCTGTACTAAAATCATAAATTTCTTAAATAAACCTGTATTTAAAATTAATTAACATTAGTCTATAATAGCAATTAAAAGTAAATTTTATCGGTTGTTTCTTAATCTATTTACAGTTTAAGTTTTTTAGCTATTTTTTATTATTATTTTTTTTAAAAAGCTATTTTTTTAAATTAAAAATTGTATTTTTCTGAACAGTGTTACACTCTTTTTTTCATTTCAACTCTAGGAGATTTAAAGGCTATTTATTTATAATTTTTAAGACTTATTTATAATGTAATTTAACCTATTTTAATTTTATAAAATGTATTCATTATTGATGATAAACAAAATATTTAACAAAATCTCATAAACTACTTTGAACAGCATACGATGTTCAAAACTGTACTTGCATCTAACTATTTTGAATAGCGAAAAAAAGGAATTATAATTACAGAAGATAAATTTTGAACGTCTGCTGTACTAATTTGTTTGGTTTAGTGCGTGTCTTATCCATATGACACAGAAATGTGCCCATTAACTAAGAAATTTCTTTCTCACAGATAACATGCTATGAATGTTTAAAAAGACATACAATTAATTGTCTTGAGATTCTTATCCCCCCACGGTATTAAAATATCAATAGACATAGATTTATTTGTAACAATCAGAAACGTTGTTAAGCGTCTTCCGTTTTTCAGTAAAGCAGCAATTAAACTTGCAAACTTTCTTCGAAGAAATGTAATTCTACATGAGGGATGATGCATCCAACAAAATAATTTCAATTTACATTAATATTTTCGTTATTTTATTAACATACTTTCATAATTTTATTAGTTAGATGAAATTTTGAATTGGAACGACTGCTAAATTTCACAAATTCTTTTATATGCATGTTTAATTAAGCTCGTTTTTATGATATTTTAAATTAAATTAATCGATAAATAAGGAATACATTATGTTACTATTTAAACTAGTTTTTTAAATTCGTATGAAACTCAAAATATAATATCTGCGTGAAAAAAATGAGATTCAAATTGACTTCAGATTTATTAAATGAAGACTAAAATAAGCTACTTGTAAGCTTCATAAAGCTCACTTTAATGTGATGATAATAATTCATATCACTACTTGAAATAAGAGAAATTAAAAATAGTCATTTTCATAACCTATTTATGTAAATTTTATATTAATTATTATGTGGCTATCAATTCTTTTAATCAATTCCTTATTTTAATAACATTTGCAGAAAAAATAAGCACAAATTTATCATTTAATGATTTCCTTAAATTAACATAAAGTCCATTGATTTTGCTAACTATTTTTTGTATAATGTAGTTATAATCTGCTAAAGTAAAATATAATATAAGTTGTAAAATCTATAGTTTCCTAAATGTATAATTCGCCATTTAAAAAATCTTAAATATATCTTATCTTGATTTCAAACATTTACTTGCCTATTGTTAAAAACTACCGGCCTAGCGGAGGACTTTGGTGGGGTGGGTGTAGTCGTCTTGGGTGCTTCGGTGTATGTCTGTTCATCAGAGTAGTCGTCTGATGGAAGGGGTTGTCTTCCTCTAAAAGGTGACACAGGACTTTTTGGATACTCATCTTCACTGTTGTCATATTCCTCTAACTCTTCTAATTCATCTGGAGGTGGAAATTGTCTGCTTCTCGAGAGCGGAAACACTCCCCCAGTTCTCGATGGAAATTGCCTCTTAACCTGCAGAGCAGGAAGTAATATTATACAGATTACTTTATTTAGTATGGCAACACTACATTTCTTTTCTTAAGACATGCTTTATACTATTTTAGAATACATCTCTTCTTCAAAATAAAAGGAAATGGATATATTATTTCAGAAACTGTTCCAAGAAAAATTTATTTTAATTATTGCAACTATTTATGTTACGTTTATACGACAAATTATTTCCTTTACTTCAATTAGCAACTTATCTTTTTAAAAAAAGTAAGAGAATTTAAAGAAGTTATGAAGAAATTTAAAAAAAAAATATTTTCTCTTCCTTTTTTCATTCTTCAAAACACCAAATGACATTAAAGTTTTTCCACATCTTATGAATTATTAAAAAGTTTAATTATATAAATTGCAAATAATTGTTAATTGAGGTCATATTCATTAAATACATTAATATATATCCTAACTTATGAACATGAATACATTACTTTTCTTATATAACGAGTGATTTACATGCTTAAAAAATAGGTTAAATGATTTCATTAAAGGTATTCTAATGTAGCTTTATATAATAGATAACATTAATATGCAAACCCCAACAAGCGTGAATTCCTTTTCAAAGTTAACACTTTACAAAAATATTTGTCTTTGACATCTCTTAAATACCTAAATAAATATATTTTAATTAAATATATTTTGAACGTATACATAAAATATTTTTTAAATGAATAATACGATGAAATGTTATGTGTATGTGTATCTGTATCAAATAAAATGCATAATTTCTACAAAGCTTTTGTCGATTTGAAACAAAAAACAAAATGGTGTGGAATGGAATTTTAATCTCAAATCACAGATTTCTAATGATTAGAAATTAAAACTGACTAAGAAAATTTATACAAATCGTTATTTATTTTATAAAATATTTTTAATGAAATAGTTAAGTACCTGAATAACTAAATAGGTTTATTTAAATTTTACATATTTTGAAAATTAAATTTGTTTATTTATATTTTCTTTTTATATTGTTTTTCATTACAATCATCATAATTTATATATGAGGAAATTTTTATGAGAATAATGTACATCAAATCTTCATAATTAATAATAGATTGCCAAAATTTTTTGTTAAAATTTTAAGATTTATGTGTTGTTTAAAATATTTTAAAAAATGTTTGTTTATGATCATATGCTGTACGAAGATTGTTTTTAATACTTTGATAATTGAACGTTAGTTTATTTTTATTTAAAGAATAATTCACTTGTAATATATTGTTTTACTGTTATGTTTTATTGAAATAATTTTTTTTTAATTGTAAAACATTTCTTTTGAAATTTTATGTATATTTAAATGCTCCTTCCAAGAAGTTTTCTTAATAAGTTATATTGAATCCAAATAAATAAATATGTAATGATGTCTTGTATTTAAATAATAAAACTACGCGGCAAGACACATAATTCAATTTTTGCAAAGTAAGCTGTGGATATTCAAAGGATTCACGAGATTTTTTGTAGAATAATCAGAATGAAAAATTTCATGCTTTTCAACAAAAAATTCTCCAAGTATGAATTTTTTTAAAATTTATGTTTCAATCTTTCAATGAATTTAAATAAGAAGTTATAATAAAATCATTGCGTTATTTCTTTACTAGAGTAAGAGCATTTTGAAAATTTTGGAGATTTACAGCTGACGAAATTCCTCTATCTAAACCTAACACAATTGAAGTTGATGATAAAGATAATGGGGAAAAAACCGCAATAACGTTTATTTTTTTCTCTCAGTTGTGCATTTTCTAATAAAAACTTTGAAAAATGCTGAAAACTATTACTTCGGATAACTATAACTTTACGGATAACTATAACTTTACGGATAACTATAACTTATAAAACTATAACTTTACGGACTAAATTTTTCATAATCATTTTATAAATAACATTTCTTTTTCAATTTCGCAAACTTAAACTTTAAAAATTATTGAAAAAAACCCATTAATTTTAACATATATATCTTGTTTTTTAATAATAATGATTAATTTTGATTTCAAATTTGATTATAAAGCTTTGATAAAAAAAAAGTTTAATTCATGTTTAAACCTTAAACTTGATTTCATATTTTTTACATCAAATTCGATACATTAATTTCACGATTTTACATCTTGAGCCATGTTGTAGAACATTAGATATAAAAATGCCTCTAGAAAGCCAAAAATTTTACATAAAAACGCTTGAATTGTTTTTAACAATCTAGATATTTTCAATAATTATTCAATTAATTTGTGCAATTCAGTAATTACTCAAATTGTTTTTATCTATTCAAATGCTTACCAATTTGTGAGATTGTTTTCCATCTGCCGTTGTACATACTGTAAAATAAATAAAACTATTAGTAAAATGTTACTGAAATCTTATTTTCAAAGGGCATTAAAATATAAGTTTAAATTATCACAGAAAAATGTATTAAATAAATGAGCATTAGTAATAGAATTATGTCGATTAATTTTTTTTATAAAGAAAGATTTTGTATAAAATAAAATATTATTTATATATTATCTTCCAAATGCTGAGTTAATGCTTATTCTTCTCTTAAATATTTCTCAAAGGTTATTCAAATATTGTGAAATCACATTTTTATAATTCATTGACTATGAAAATGTTTTTTAAGTAATTACAAAGATGCTTGATATTTAGCACTATTTTTGATGTCCGATTTGTAAATATTATAACTAAAACTTATTTGACTTTATAAGTGAAATTTTAATACATTTTATTTTCACGTGTGCTTTAATTTACATCTCTTACCAAAAAGTTGAATGGTTATATTACACGAGAGTTGAATTCTGAAATTTATGTATTTACACAAAGAAAAAATTTAACATATGTAATTAAAAATAATAAACCTTCTTAATTCTTTATTGAAAAATATATGAGAATAAAAATTTTTCTAATAGTGGCATTTTATGTTTGTGGTTTATAAGCAATAGTAGGTTTTTCTTATTAAATCAAAAAATATATAATATAAAATCTGCTAAAAACATTTAAAAGTTACTCTTGTGGGAAAATTTGATCATGAAAAATTATAAACTTAATATATTATAGAAATTTATTTATACTTACAGTAGCAATAATAACTTTTCCTATACACAAGCATACAATATTGATGATTTATAACAAAATATTCTGTTAAGATGTCTTATAAAATTCTCATATAGAATGATAAAAATAGATGAAAATGTAACATTTTATTGGAAGATTTTAAATTACATTCTTATCCAAATGATTAATCTCGGAGCAATACATAAGTAATGTCTACCTAAAAGATTAAACAATTAACGAAACATTTTCCAAATTTTTCTCTATTTCTTCTTTCTAAGATATAAAAATATTAGAAATTTTACTCTTTTAATAGACTTGCGCAATAATTATTTATAAAAAGGAAACCAAATAAATTATTTCCATATCACAAGCTGAAAGTTTGCTGCACAAAATTTCAATTCATTTCGATAATTAACTTCAAAATAAATAAAAAAAATAAAAGAATATAAGGATTTCTGAAAAATCTATGGAAATATTTTGTAGTCATTTGATATAATATATTTCATTATCAATGTTGTTTGTTAATCATTAATCTACAGTATTTGATAAATAAAAATCTGAGCAGTTATAACCGTATAATTTCAGTTACATCATATTGATTTGTATTCTTATGAGTAATTTTACTTCTACTAGCAAATACGTTGTTTTTATCTTCAACTGTTGACATCATTATTCGAGAAAACATCAACAATTAGATCGGAATACAATCGGAGACGGAGCATATCCAAAAAGGCATAGAGAGTCAGTGAAGCAAAACAACTCCTCGCTCACAAACAATGGATAAATTATTTGGGAAGGCTATGCAGAACCTTGAACTACGTCGATAAAATTGAATTTTTAGCTTGCTGCAGACGATGTTCCATAATGTTCGAAAGACAGGTGTTTGCCATGACCCCATTTCGGAACAGAATACAAAATAATGCCGAGACACACTTCACTACAGTACATTAACATTTTATAATGTATACAATTTTTTTTTTACAGTGCAGTCGAATTGACATTCGCAGCAGGGAAATGGAATTTTTCGGGCTGCATACAAGTCAATTACGGCGAGGAAAGTAAATTAAATTTATCTGTGATACCCAAGCACGCGGCCTGTTTCTTAACTATGCATAATCAGAAATACCGTTGAAGATAACAATAGTGAAGTATTTTTTTTTTCTTCTCTCTGCGTCAAAAATAAAATAATTCATCAGATGCGTCAAATATTACTAGTTAATGTAGAAAATAAAAAAATCATGACCCATAAACAGTATTAGAAAGAGATATTTGGCGGCTTTAGCAAAAGAATATTTAAGAAACCCCGGAAGCTCTCTTCATATTTTTTAAAAATATTTTTCTGCTGATATGAATGCGTGGAGTATATAGCTCATATGCACATTTCTCGAAGTAAGAACTTTTAAAATATTTATTAACAATAACTACAGAGAGAGAATTTTGAAAACCTTTTATTATTGTCTGAATCTTCAGGTAATTTTGTAAAAAAGTTTCTCTAATTTTAGTTGTGCACTTAATTTATTTGCAACATATCAGATCTTTTTTAATGAATAGCTGTATGCATTAGGCATGAGATTTGAAACTTACAAATAATAACTTCTTATTCCTAATACTCAGTTTGGATGCGAAAAATCTGCTTGAATAAAAAAACTAAGGAGTCATAGTTTATCAGACAAGAAATATTAAATGTTCGAAGTTTTATTACCCTTTACAAGTTACACAAATAAAATTTCCGGATATTCCCCCAAAACAAATGCTTAAAGATTATATGTCATACAAGAAACGCTTTTTGATACTTTATTGTTAATAAAACTATTATAAAAAATGTTCTAAATATCAACAATATCTAACTAATCAGACAACTATTAAAATTTGTTTATGACATATTATGTTAAAAAAAAATCCTCTGTTCATGAATAAGAATTTTTTAATTTTGTTACTTTCATTTCTTTATTTTGAACAATTATTCAACAAATGCATATTAATAAGGTTTTACGCAAAATATTTATATGAAGTATTGCCACACGTGCCGTATAATCCAGGATGCCAAATTGCCGATTTTTTAGGCGAATTTTCTTATGTATCTGGCAACTTCGTTTTTTTTTTATTACTTCATACATATGGAGACCTTAAATAATTATGCAGAAAA
Organism: Latrodectus elegans; assembly: GCA_030067965.1. Lineage (NCBI taxonomy): Eukaryota > Metazoa > Arthropoda > Arachnida > Araneae > Theridiidae > Latrodectus > Latrodectus elegans. The sequence continues at coordinate 78,082,037 of CM057811.1, forward strand.
TTCTATTTTAGTAACCCTTGCATTTACGTCATCGTGCACATCACGATACGTCATCTTGGCAGCATTTCTTCATCACCAAAAAAGTTTAGAATTTGGAATCATGGATTATATGGCACCTGTGCCGAAGTATTTTCGTTCTTCACATTGTTTTCTTACTGGCCATTACTCTTGGCAATGACTAAATTTTTACTTATGAATTAGTACCAATGTTTAATTTCATAACATTTTGAATCTTAATTACGGTAATATATAACGGTTATTTTTAATAAACAATGATTGCACGGATTTAAATATGGCTATGCAGTCTTCTTTCATATACTTATCAATATTTAGTCTTTTAATATATCTCGTTTCTATTTCACATTCGTAGATGAGGGTAGTTAGTATCTAGTGTCACAGGAGGAAAGAATGCTTATTTATATTAAATAATGTTTCTATAAAAATGATAATGTACTAGGGCTGTTCTTTTTTTCTATATCATCTCAAATAAAAACCCTTTTAGACATGTGTTGATAAATAACAAATTGCACCAAGTCATTTATTTAAAAGATTAATGTGTTCTAGCATTAGCACACATGTTTAGGGCCAAGGTAGACTAGTGGTTAGGGCATCTGCATTCCGTCCGGAAAGGTTTGGTTCGATTTCCAATGCCGCCAAAGACCCACCGAGTACATGCTATATACGTGCTCGTTAAATCTGTGGAATAGAAAGTCCTGTGGTTGATCGTTGAGCAGCTGCCATTGATGTAATGGTCTGGAGACAATTTCATTCCTCTCCAGATCAATGTCAAAATTGAGGAAGTGGATCCTCTGCTGGTGCTATCTATCGGAGGAGTTTAAAGCTAAGTCGTGCTTTCATTTTCGTGGTGCTCTGGTAAAACGAAAGACGAATCCTACCGACTTAAATTCGTATAACCAGTGGCATAGTGATTGGCTTGTCCAAGTGCCATAAGTAACAAAAACAACATCATGATAAACACAGTTAGTATTAATTGTCATTTATTTGTGCTGTATTTAATATACTGTAAAATGCAGTTTCGTTTAAGAAAGCTGTAAAAGAAAATATAGGGAGTATTCAGCACTAGAGTGAGTTACAGAAATGGCAAGAAATATAAAATTTTAAGATTTAAATACTGTCAAGTGAAATTTAAATATAAGGATTGTACAGTAAATAAAATTATTTTCATATATATTAAAAGTATATGTACATGTATATAAACATTAAATGTCAGAATATCCATTATTTCTCCAACTAATGTGGCCTGAGAAGTGAAGGGTAGAATGCCATCAGAGTATTGACTATTTATCTGAGGATCGAAATTCTGAAGTAGTTGGCGATAATTAAAGGTTTCTGTAGGTAAAAATTGACGCTTGAAAATATATCATTCTCATATATCATTTTAATCATACTTTGTCATTTATTTCAGTGATTTTGTTAGTTTTCATAATATATTAACATGAATATTATGAAAATAAAATTTAAACTATTCACATAATATAATTTTGTGAAGTGAATTTCCAATTCATTATTAGTTTCCAAAAATATATATCACATTTTTGTTTTTTTGGGTGTGAAACAAGTTAAATATGTATTTTGAAATTATGTAAATAAAAAGAATATTTATTCTGATTTCTATTCTTCGAATATCAATAGTTTAAAAAAATTTCAAATATCTTTAAATTTTCCGAATAAAAAAGTTAATATATATACCCTTTCCTTCTCTTTACTATTAATTATGGCCAACTTCCTCCTTTCACACTAGTCAAAGATCGATTTAAACTTTGACTTTTGTTTTATTTATCTCTTAAAAATCCATTTTTGCAAACTACTTAAACTTGTTCTGCAACCTCATATTGACTTGTATTTAGCAATGAAAACATTGAAGGTTTGATGTTTCGAATATTCTCTTCCGCATTCTATGGAATTTTGAGAACAAACTTATTCGGTAATTTCATTTCATCATCAACTATCTCATGATAAAAGTTACACAACAGGTTTCCTTTAATGAATGCGTTTACTTCCAATTGATTTAAATTTTAGGAAAAATGTCTTTCATATAAAATTTTTAAAAACATTTTTCTTATAAATGTTCTTTGTGAGCTGCACAAATAACAAATCGGAAATTTTAACTTCAAAAATATTTAGGTAGATTCAATTTAAAATTTTCTCAATATTAAACTTAGCACTTTGCATAACTTCAATAAACATGGAATTTATTAACAAATAATTTACTATTAATTATATTAGTTTAAATTCTCTTTTGTTAATTTGATCAATATTTTGAAACAGCATGATTTTTGCAGTAAATTAATAAATATTTACAATTATTTACATTACATAATATATAATTATTAATTATTACATATAATGAATTATAACTGATTAAATAAGCTATTAAACAAAGTATCTTCGCAATATCAAAGAGCTAAAAAGTTTAGAACACTTAATTTAAAAAATTACAATTTTATTTACAATTCATTCCATGTTAATTTTACTTATATATGTGATATGTTAAAGGTTAATTATTTTTATCAGCCTTTTTAAGTGTAGTGTTTTCTTTCTCATTTATTCTTTTGAAATTCAATATTTATACGAATATATTTTTCATAATTAGAAAATATAAGAGTTAAACTAATTTAATATAAAGAATTAAAAACCCTTTATTAGTGAAAAATCACTCAATATATAATTAAAATATTAAAAAAATTAGGTTTATTTATGTATTTTTATATTTTAAATACATTTTAATTTCACGGTATTAACTTTTTCAATGCAGCATCATAAGTGTAATTTTTAAAATATTTATTTGAATGCTTTATCTTATATCTCTCGACTTGGATAGTCTCAATCATTTAAGCTAAATTTATAATTGTTCTACCATAATTAAAATAATTGTAAGACTTATACAATACTTCCGTGGAAAATCTTAATTTACTAAAATCATATTTATCCGATCTTCATAAATACTGATATTTTTTTGTTTCAGTTATTAAAAACATCGATATCTATTAATTTTTGGCATGGTACCTAAAACTTACCTAAAACAGAAATGATGAGGATGATTAATGGACAACATCTGGCTTTCATAACGTTTAAAAATCAAACCTATAAAGAAAACACAAATTAATGCATAGAATTTTTTTATCATGAAGATAGTTATATTAAAAAAATATTATATGAACATTATTTTAATATATATTCCATATTATATTATAATATGGTATTTTATTGAATGTATTAATTATTCATTGAAATTTTTCAAAGAATATTTTTAATTTTTAACATTTATAAACATTTAATAACACATATTACTAATTATAATTTTCAAATTCCTTAAACAAATTTTTTTTGTCCATTTACATGAGGAAATGAATTATTAATGAATCATTTTCATTATGAAGACTAATGGTTTTTATATTTCAATGTTTAAATGGTACTGAGCCAAAAATTATCACATTTCAAAGTGAATTATAATCATAAGTTCTGTAGCTAGATTTATTTATCGATAAAATTCAAATTTAGTATTTTATTAGTTAATACATTTTGTATTTAAGGGTAAGCTATAAAATAATGTAATCAAATAAATAGAAGGATACACTGTACTTGATGTATACTTACACATATAACAATGAATTATTAAAAACATCGATATATATTAAAGGAGTAAAACAGTATTAAAGGAGAATGTTTTTAAATGCATTTTCCTTGTTCTTACATGTTTTCTAATTAAATAAAGTATTTGAAGATTCTTAATAAGTATTCAATTTTCCAACTGTATAAAGAATTTCTAATTCTTGCGAGTAAATATATATATATATATATATATATATATATATATATATATATATATATATATATATATGTATATGTATATAAAATAAATAACTTCTATATATCAAATTATTAAAAAATATCTTTGCTTCTGAAACATTTATATTTTATATTCTGTGATAAGGAAATTGGCCTTATATATTTTACTCAAAGCCCAGTTATTTATTTAATCTGTATTATTCATTTCCAAAAAGAATGGTAAAATGTTTTCGCCTAAAATTCTTTCTGAATCATAAATAAGATAAAAAAAATAGTTTAAGAGAGCTTTTGATAATATACTATGATAATATAATACAAGTTTCTTTTAATAATTATATTTTGAAAAATTAATAATTGAATACTAATTTGAAAAGGTTTATTAAACTAACCATTTTTTATATTTTAATAAAACATTTGGATGATATATTGGAGTGTATGAATCTGAAGTTTATTTAAGTATACATTTAGAAAAGATTACCTATACTGCAGATTTTTAAAATATATAACACAGAAATCATTATTTTACAATTTAAATTGTCCTGTACCCAAATGCTTACGAAGTATGTTTCAATTACATTGTTAAAAATTAGCATAAATTTAAAATTTATAAAAGCTATAGAATTTTATTTGCCTTTTTACACATAATTTTACCTCGGCTATTTATAAAACTACATTTAGATATTGTTTCCAAAAACAGTAAACACAATAATTATGTGTAACAAGCGTTGCGTGATAAATTTATCTTTTTAATGAGTTAAGAAAATACAGTTAGTTGAAGTAAAAAAAAAATTTTTCATTTAAAAAAAAAATAAAGAAATAAACCATATGACAGAGTATAAAAGCTTTCCTGGAGTATGAATTAGTTTAATCATTTAAAAACAATTAATTGTTTGAAATTGACTGCAAGATATATAATTTATTATTGGGATCAAAATGTTTTTCATTTTAAAAGTAAAAATGAAAGCTGTTGAAAGTAAATATGATAGGACGCAGAAGAAAATTTTATGGATGTTTTACTATTTCAGCAGAAAAGAAATACAACGAAAATACTACAAATTTATAAGTTAAAGTGAATTAACTTCTTTTAAGTGAAGTCTATTTTTAATATTATGAATGAATTTGATATTTTATTTGTTTCCTACTTAAGAAAACCACTAGAATTAGATTTTAATTTCACTCTTTTTTCTTATTAAATTAATAATTATTATATTATTTTATTTGCAATTAAAAATCCCCAGTGTATTTATTGTACATAAAAAGGTAACATAACAGCTGATCTACAAATAATTATCTTTTAAATGAGCTTTCTCATCGATAGTACGGTGTATTCTCTTGTCTCAAGGGAAGTCTCGCGAAAATTTCTCGGCTCTAGTTTTGACACATATGTATGCAAAAGGCAGAAATTTGACATCTATAAGTTGTCATATAGATGTCAAATTTCTGCCTTTTGCATACATATGTGTCAAAACATGTTTGACATCTATATGTTTTTCATTTTAAAAGTATAAATGAAAGCTGTCTGTCAAAAAGTTCAAGATTTATTCATTACCACTAAATCTTATAGTGGTAATGAATAAATCTTGAACTTTTTGCTTTAAATGTAGTTTTTGTATAGTTTTATAACTTGATTACGCTGTAACATTTGTGAAAACTACAAGAGTAAACATTTTACATTACATATCCATTCTCGTGAAACTTTTTATTCTGATCTATTTTAAAAGAATAATGAAACTTTTAAGAAAACTATTTTTTATTGCGTTGAGTTATTTTCATAATAGAGCAACATTTTACAGATGATTGATGTTAAAAACATTTATATTTAGATATATGACATTCTGTATTAAACTGAAAACAAAAAATTGAGGAAAATGAATTGACTACACGCAAATATATTGCAAGTATATCTCCTAATTATAAACAACATTCTCAACAAGTTTTTTTCCATTAATTTTGCAAAAAATATACTCAATTTCTACATACAATTAATTAACAATTAAACAAATACTGTTGACAACAATTTATTTCTAAGTTTAGATATCAGAATAAATGAAGCATTATAATTTCTAAATTTTTATTTTTAGAATACTTTTTTTTTTCGTTTAACAGAATTACTTTCCTGTAAATTCGTTACGCTCTAAAACTGGAGGATCATTATTACTTTTTACTTTTTCACCATTGTCCATTGATATTTTAGTTGAAGGTTTTGAATAGTGAGAAAAAAATAAAATTGTCAGTCCATTGAAAAAATAGTGTGGAAAATAAAAAATTCAGTATATAAGAAATCTATAAAAATTGTGGGAAAACGATTTTGTGAAGTAACTTTTGTATCAGACAAACAAGAAAGTTCTTGAGGTTTTCACGTTGCCGTTAAATGAAGTGAGAATAAGTGTGCAATTTTTTTTTTTAAGTGGTTGAGACATGGATCAGTCAAGAGTAGGAATATCAGTCGTTATAGGTCTACTGAGCACATTCATCAATCGTAACTCGTACAGTAACGCAGAGAAGTGGATGTGTTGAAAGAGATCTTTCAGAGTTGCTTGCCTTACAACTTCAAAGGGGACTTATCAGCTGCTGCACCAAGCTCCAAATAGCCAAACATTTGTGGATAGTGCTGTGAATGAGCATACAGCAAGGCATTGGTTTCACAAATTTAGATTGAGATATTTGTCCCTCTGTAATAAAGCTGTTGTCTGGTGGACCAATCATCAAGTGGTTCATTATAAAATATTACCAAGGGGTAAATAGTCATTACGGACCTGTACTCACAGCAATTGGAACATGTGCCACAGTCATTGCAACAGAATAAGCCAGTACTGGTTAATCGTAGGCGTGTACTGCTCCTGGTGGGATTGAATGTCACGTGGGTGGCAAGGAATACCATACAGCGATTTGGTTGGGAGACCTTTCGCCATTCTCCTTACTCACCTAATGTTGTATCGTCATATTACCATCTCTTCCCTTTCTCCGAACTATCATTTTCGAGGAAACTTTTTAACCAATAAAGCCAATTTGAGCCAAGCACTCATGGACTTCTTTGCATCAAAAAACGCCTCAATTTTAGTGCAAGTAGTGCAAAGGGATTGCACAACTGGTGACACATTGAAAGAAGGCGATGGTGATTGCTTCGAGGACTAAAAATTGGTTACACTTTCAATCGGTCATGTTATTTTGGGTCATTATAAGGAGCAAGAGCTTTCTTGTTTATCTTGTATTTATTTTAAAAAATGCCATGAAATGGGAATAAATAATGCAGAGTGTTGTTAATCTGGATTTGATAAATCGAGATTCATTATGATAACTGAAGGTAAGCGAAATCATAAATATTTATAAATAACTGCATGTAAACACAAAACTAATAAATTTTATGGTTTTATCACAAAAATTCCACTCCTACGTTCAATACCAGGGACTATTTGAATGATTGATATTAATATGAATATCAATGGAAAACTTTTGATAGTTAAAATACAAAATTTGTTAATATTTGTAGTTCACTGACATAAAACGAAAGTGGTATTAATAGATAATCAAAATTTACTGCAAATAAAATATGCATGAAATAATAAGAAAAAGTATGGGTATAGTAATATGGAAAAAATATAGCTATAACATTGCGGTTAAATTTGAAAGTTAACTGTGAGTGAATTGTCTGAAATATTATGTTTCTCATGTCGTATGATTTCATTTATATAATTTTCAATTTTCCAATAACGAATCGATTATCTAAGTGATTGCATTAAAGTCTCGTTTGGCTATTATGTTATGTAGATTTTTGAAATAATAATCAGAGATTAAAATGTTTTGTTCAAATACAATTAACCGTAAGGTTTCTTAATAGTTTATTGAGTAAACACCAAAGAAAAATTACTTTCGCATTTAAATCTGGTTTACAATCGTTAAGCTTTTAAATTTATAAATTATGTTGTGATTCATTCATAAAAAGTAAATTTAAAATCAATTATTACAGCTGAAATATCGTAAGGAGATTTTCACAATTTCTCCATTATAACTTAAATAATATTACGGAAATCTTTCTAATTTCAAATAGTACCGTTAAAAGGTAAGTATTTAAATTAGAGTCTCCTCTGAGGCCCTTTTTTAGAGAACTCTGAAGGATATACTTAATGCAAAATGAAAATACCACATGTTGTTATTGTTGTTCCTAATTTCATATTTGGTTTAATGCAGCAAGATCAGTTCAATTAAACCACTGAAATTAATGATGTCCGATACAAAAAGTGGACAATTATGAATGTCAACCCAGTCCAAACTATGGCAGTTCAAGATATGCTGTGGTGATATTTGTTCTTGCTGTCATTTAGGGCAAAGAGATCCTCAGAATATGTGAAACTTTAATGTGACCACTGGCAAGTCGGAACAGACATCCATTGGCCTGTTTGTCACAAGGTCTCTCTCTTATGACAAGCAGGCCTGGACTTCTGCCTTTTTATTAGTTATGAGGTGGATATATTAACCAATTTTCTTTATTTTTTTTTCCTTTTTCTTTAAGAATAACTCTAAATATATGAGCTCTAATGTGGATGGAAGTGGGTGGTCCAGAGCCTCCTTTACAAGAGTTAAGTTTCTCATGTAAATATAATAAACATAAAAAATAATTTAATTAATTGTAATCGATAATACTTATTAAGAAAACAAATAAATTACTTCGCAAATTACAACAAAAAAAAAATAATTTCAACTCACAACATTGTAATATCGATCAAAAATGAAATAAACAGTCTATAATTGTCTTCTTTAAATATAAACACCTTTCCCTACTTTGCTATTTTTTTTAGCTTTTTTAGGAATAAATAAATTTTAAATTTTGTAATTATTTAAAATAAAATAAACAATTTAACATTTCATTTCAATTAGGTAATTAGGGCTTAGTTTTTACTAATGTTTACTTTAAAATTTGCAATAAATGAAAGACCTGCCTTAAAACAGCCAGTTTGACAGTCAAAGGCACGATATACAATGGAACCCATCCAGATAAAAGAAAGTAACTTAAGTCTAAAGAAATTGCAGCACAGAGGCCGGATAATGCAGGATGTCAAATTCTGAATTTGTTTGGCGATGATGAAATGTGGCCAAGATGATAAATTACGACGTGTGCGATGACATTAATACTAGGTTTGCCAAAATAGAATTTTCTGCATAATTCTTATAGATTTCTATATTTATGATGTAATAGAAGCCAGGTTGCTAGATACATAAGAATATCCGCACAAAAAATTCACTAAACTCAGAATTTGGCATCCTGGAATATACGGCGTCTATTCCAAAATTTCTTTTTTGCTAAAATTGTTTCTATTTCAATTCCAATTCTAATATTTAGCTCTACATATTTTACTGTTAAATTGATTCCTCACCAAAATATAACATTTTATTTATTAAAATTTGGTTTGAGTTTCGAGATCGGTCCAGATCAGTGTAACTAAATTGTAAAATAGTTTTAAAATGTTTTAATTTTAGTTATTTATGGAATGTTTCATGAAATTGTAATGAAAAACGTTCAATGATTTTCTCCACATCACTTCTTATTTAATGTAAATTCATACGAAAATGATAAAACATATTTATTTGTTTCACATTTACTAATATACGACAACATTTCTGATTAATATGAACAAATAAATATATTTTTACATGATTATGAAAAGAACATAAAATTTTAAATTAAAAACTGCTCTTAGTATCAAAATTGTTCATATTAAAATAATAACATTCTCAAAATAATGAAACATAACATCTTATTCAAAGTATTACTTTGTAAAAAAAGTATTTTTTGCATCAAAATTTTATTTATTTACATTATGTCAAAAGTTAAAAATACAAATATTTTTCAAGTAGGATTAATATAATAATAAGCCATTCACAGTTCAAAATGTGATGTAAGTATTTTAATAGCATTTGGAACAATACCTCCTTTCTTATAAAAAATTCTTGCAAATAATTGATCAACTTTTACTGTTTGAATTTTAAATACCATTTTCTTATTTTTTAAATACAAATTTAATCATTGATTTTTTGTAGTAATAATAGTAACTATAATTTCTTGGTTTCTTTATTTTTGTATTGAATATTGGGTTTTCAATTTAATGTTTCATTTAAAAGCAATTTACCGAATATTTAATATCTAGTAAAAAACCAAATAAAGATGAAGGAATTTAATAAAATACATAAATCACAGTGGTAGACTTTTAGCATGACAGTTGTAATTATTATTTGGGGGAGGTGAATGTCAAATTTTACTCGAAAAATAGTATACAATTTGAGTCGCGAAATTTTAAAAAAGGTTTTTTCTTGGAAAACATGAATGATTCACTTTATTATGAAGTTCTTCGCGTAATTGTATTTTTTAAAGTTACATCAAGAACTTTGAAAGAAACATCCCTGTGATATTACTCCATAAAAGAAATTCGCTTAAACTATATTACTAATCTTTAATTTTAAGGAATAAGTATTGCTTAAGAGAATCAGCATTTTATTAATTTTATGAATATTTTTAAACAGAAGTAGGAAATATTTAGAATGCCGTTATTTTGTCTTAATGATATATGAACCATGCTGTGAAAAATCATTTTGAATAAAATGAAATTATGAGAGATACATGCATAATATATATCATCTTTCTTAATTTTTTGTTATTTTAACTTGGGTTTGTAGAAAATACGAATAAAAAGAAAATATTTAAGATTCTAGTTTTGCAATCCATTTTTTTATTATTAAAATTCCTTTTATTTGTGCTGCTTGTGGTTCTAAATTGATTTCTTGTATGCATAATTTTTAAATAAGGTAAAACTTATATACTCAATATGGAAGAAGTTTTTATTGTTTCTATAAAAAAAACTAGTTTTATAATTGTTTATTAGAAAATCCCAGTGATTCTGTTTTCAGAAAAATATCATAGTTGAAATATTTTAATTTGTATAAAAAGTTATTTTATCAGTGTTTGTATTTTTTTTATATATTAAAATGCTATTCAGTTAAATTTAGTGTCCATTGATAAGAAACATTATATTAGTATATGTTTACAATTTTATCTAATACCCGTTTCCTTTTATCTGAATCGGTGTATTAGCAAATATTTTATATCTTTATTTAAGTATTCAAATAAATGTTCTCTAAGATCTTACTTTAAAGGGAATATTTTCTAAATAAGAAGAACATATTCATAATGCTCATTATGTGTTTACATTCATTACATAGGTCACTCCAGCAAAAACATTTAATCTTAAAATTGTTAAGAGCTATTTATAAATGATCCTTCAAATTTTTTTCATCATGAAAGAAACTATCACCTTTTCATCAAAAGACATGCATTTAATATTTATTTTAAGAAATTTTTAAACCAAAATATTGTTTAATTTTAAATGATACTTTTAGTTAAAGTCATGGTATTAAGCTATTAAAAAAAAATAAAATAAATAGCATCTGAAAATTCGAAACAGAGAATCAGTTATAGTAAAAATTCTATTTATAAAAATATTTTAATATTAAATTATTTTGATTTTGAACAAATATTACTCTATATATTGGCATTTCGCTACCTAATGCATTCCTTATAATGTAATACGTATAAGAATTCCTATATAAATTTATATTTCTACATTTTTCACAAGATTAAAAAAAATTGTGTTATATTAAAAATTATAGTTATGTGTTAATTTTTAGAATTGTAATCTTGTATTTAGTTAAATTTAAGAGAGCAATCCACCATCCAGATAATTTATTTTTTTAACTTTTATTTATGCAGATACTTTATTTATGCAGATATCATATACTTATGTAATTTTTTTCATGCAAAAATGACTAAAGCTCATGTCATCATAATCAAATTATTTTATGTATAAAAATGGTATAAGGCCTTAGAATCAAATATCATGAAATATTTTATGAAAAATAAATCACGAATAAAACCAAATATAACTGTCAAAATATCTGCGATGAAAAAATGTAGAAATTTATATATTTTCTGAAAATTTTCAACGCTCGAAAAAATTCAAAATAACAGTTCTTCATTCAAATAATTTTTATCGGAAAAAATAACGTTTATTTATTTTTTTAAAACTTTTATTTTTGGTTCAAACAACTGATGTCCAAATCTTAAAATATTATATTCTAAGAGGCATATGATAAAAAAAATGAGAAAAAGTTTGCTTCTAGAAGTATACAATACAAGGAAAATGAATTTGAAAGATTTACCAGATTGACCTTGAAACCCAAAAACTAGATATACAAGGATTTCTAGATTACTTAAAGAAAAAAAAGAAGATAATAGAGAAATATTTCCAGCCACACACGCGCGAACTTTTGCTACTAAATTTTATTTTCTGCCTTATATGTTTTCTTTTTTATCGTTTGTAAAATAATGCCAAAAAAAAAAAATGAAAAGTACAATTTGAACATTATGTAAATATATTATAAGTTGAAAATTCTCTTTCTATGTTCTTATCAAATTCAGAAAATAGTTGAAAAGAAAAAAAAAAACTAATTTTTTCAAAGAGAAAACAAAATGGTGAAATGAAAATTAAATTAGGACGAATATTTAATCCACCTTCGATAATAGCAGACGATCAAATCAGTCTTATTAAATCGAATCTAAAAACAAGCATTCCACTCACGTTGGCAATTCCGCTATGTCAACAATTTGAAATTTTATTGGTGAACTAGTATTTCTTAAATAAAAATAAACATGAGTGACGTCAATGAATTTGTAATGATATCCCTTTCACTTTTACAGGCAAGAAATTCCAATTCGATTAAGCCCGAAGCGAGCTGTCAAATAGTAGAGTGGGTCATTAGGTAAGACATTAAGACGCCTTGCAAATAAATATGTTGATGTGTAGGTAAAACATGATTTTATCAAGTGAAATCGAATGCTTTCTCGTATTTGCTACCTTTTATGAAAGTTTCATTACTTGTTTCAAACAGGAAGCCATAAGAATGAAAAAAATTATAAGCATTCCAAGATTTTTGTTCACATATTAATAAAATGAATATTTTTACACAATAAAGTTGTTTGTCTTTTAAAAATAATTAAGTTTGTTTTAGTTTATATGATACGAAAAGATTTAATTTATACGAGAGAAAATAAACTATTAAGTTATTTTTTAGGAACATTTTTGATTATAAAAATACATCTGTCAAGAATAATTCTTTTTCATTAAAGTTGAGATTCTTTAAAATTTGCACACAACTAATATTAATCAGATATAAATGGTCTGATGTTTTAAATTATTTGTATGCATTTTAATATAGAAAACTGAAAAACATATGCTTTCAAAATAATTAAAAAAATGAAAGCTTTATGATATTTAATGCAAAAAGAAAGAATTTTAGAAAATGAAAAATAATGGCGAACAAGTTTAAGATTCAAAATTATTCATAGCTTAAATTTAAATAACAGAAAATGAATAAATTACAATGTCCCATGTCATTTAAAATTGACTCAATGAGGAAAACGTGATCACGAAAACAGAAATCCAAATAACACTTCCTTGTTTTTTTTAACACCTATCATTGTAAGAAATATTTAAGCGTATTTTCTTTTGCTTTATTTTGTTTGAATTTAAAAGTTTATTTATATCTCACTTATTTAAAATTAGTAATAATAATGTAACTAAATTAGTAATTTAATGTACGGTAAATATAGAAAAATCCACTGTTAATCATGGGAACTAATCACCATTCCTTACAAAATGTCAGACAAAAATAAATTCAAATCCAGACAGTCAGTATGAAATTTAAAATCAATTACCCAACATAAGATTTCTATTTTATCTAAAGTACCAAAGTTATACGGCGTTTACTCTTTTACAAAAATTGGCTGACGATATTCCCTAAATTTCTTAAATAACCAAAATTATATTGCTTATTTAATTTCTATTGAAAAAAAATTCATTAATAAAATGTTACATAAGGACATAAATTTCAGGTACTAACATAAAAATAATAAAAATTTTAAGTTATGTATTTTGTTTCTTCTAGCAATAGAAAATTTTAAAACAACAAAAATTTAGTTTTAATCAAATTAACAATGGGAAATTTTTAAAAAATAATATTTAAAAATATATTTAAAAAACCATAGAATTGTGAGCTGCGTGAAAACAGTGATCTAGGCATCAATCAAAAGTTTTTTAATTTTTTATGTCCAAATTGTTCAAATATTAAATTTTTATAAATGATTTTTCACATCAATGTTTTAAATATTTAAAGATAAAAAATATTTCAAAGACGTTTATTTCAGAGCTACTTAACCATAACTGTAAAAAATTATCAAATTCGAAGGCACAAATTGTAAAGATAATTTTAATTTCAATATATGTACTTGATAAATTAATGACTAATCATGTAATTCAATTGCATGAAATAAAAATATTTTATTTAGTAGAAAAAAAAATATTTTTACTGACAATTTTTCTAATAAATATTGAAATTAATATAAGAATATAGAGATACAGTTTTTGTGCTGATAGTCCCAAATATTTTTAAGTATAAAGTTGACACTTATTAAATTCTAAGTTTAGATGAATCCAAAAATTAGGAAAATATAAGTATTTTAAAGAATTTTTTCAAAGATTACTTAAAATACTTCACTAATTTTATTTAAGGATAATTAGTATTGTTATATGCAAGTATCATCTATTTTGATACGAATTCCTATTTTAATTGTAGTATTTTTATTCCCTAAACTTTCAGAATAATATAGCTTTTGAACGAAAGATTCTTTTTGAAGATGAGATACATATAAATATTGTTTTAGGAATCAATCAAAAGTCGATATAGCAAACCAACTCAAATGAAGGCTATGATATGAACAAATAATAATAATGAAAATTATGCGGTAAAATTGAAATATTTTGGACTGAATTGAAATGCCCAAGGCATAAAATATATCTTTTTATCTATGCGAAAAAAAATTTTGGTATTATCATAACCACCTACTTAATTTGGCTCGTAGTCGGAAAAAAGGAATAATTAAGGGCGTAGCCTGCAAAACTTTCACTGCAAAGGCGTATTCTTTTGCAGAACTATCTATAATGAGAAACACGGCAAAGGAAATAGGCGAAAGTAAAAGAAACTTAGTAAGAATTCGTCAACAACATTTTTCAGCATGCCATTGGTAAAATAAATAAATAAACTCGGGACCCCGTAATCTGTTTTTTTTTTTTTTTTTTTTTTTTTTTTTTTAGTTTTGCGTCATTGGCTTATGTGGAAAATTCCGAAGGTTTAAATCCAGATAAACTAGTATTTTGGGATTTGAACGTCCTCTTATTACTCAAGGACACTTGAAACATTTAGGGAAGAGAATGTCCACTAAAAAT
This sequence comes from Latrodectus elegans, assembly GCA_030067965.1. Lineage (NCBI taxonomy): Eukaryota > Metazoa > Arthropoda > Arachnida > Araneae > Theridiidae > Latrodectus > Latrodectus elegans. The sequence goes on from CM057811.1 coordinate 78,097,177, forward strand.
AAAATGAAACATCAAAGCTCTTTCATGTGTAAAAGTAGGCTTAAGAATATCTATTGCCAAGCCTGCATGTCTGAATACTATCATGAAAATACTGTCTATTTTTATATAAGACTATTTTTTTTCTAGAAGAATTATCTAATTAAAGTTCGTAGGGTTTCTTAAACAACATAGTTTTAGTTTATTTAATATTAAATAAGCATTATTATTCAGAGTCAGTTTATATCTAGAATGTTAACGTATGTTGTAAAGCACCATATGCTCTTTTTAGATTATTTAAAATATTTCATTTTTAATATATTGAAATTTATTGTGATTTCTTCAAAGTATTTTGAAGGCTGCAATTAAAATTTTAGAAAAAAAAAGTAAAAGAAAATCAAAGATGTTGAAATTTTTTTTAAAAATTTGCTGAAGAAGGAAATAAATATATCATTGATGTTCTCGTTAACTATATAAAAGTAATTTTTAATGAAAATTCAAATTAACAGTGGATTTCAAACATTACTTATGTTGGATAACAAACATTTTTGTCATCTAACCATTTCTATTTAAGCAAGTTTTATGACTGCAAATGATAATTTTATAATGTTATTCAAATTCTTAATTCATAAATATACATAAACATAATCGTATTAAAAGAAGAAGAAAAAATTTAAATAATGAAAAATCAAAACATTTGCAAATTAATCAATAGTTGTTAAAAAATAATTTTATTACTAGAATTAAACCCATTAAAACAAAATCTAAATCCCCTTTGAAAAAAGAACTCCAAAATTAATATGCTATAGCAGCTGTAGTTGACCTAGTTCTTAATGCACCTTTAAGGGCGTTGCAGCTTTTTATTTTATTTATTTATTTATTTATTTTTATTGACTGTGGAAACAAAATAATCAAATGGTGCTACGATTATTAAACAAGAAGCCAAAATAAGTATTTAAAAGTAATTATTATTGTATCATTTAAGTTGCTGTAAAGTTTTCCTTATAAATTTTATAAAGAAAAGTTACTTTTTATTTTACAATTCACCATTACTGTTGAAATGATGTGCGGTTTGCTTTTACTATTAATAGCTATAAAAAAGTGGGCTCAAGTTATAGAAAGAATATTTACACATGTCCAATGAAAATGTGAATGTAATTTGAGCAGAACTGAGAAAGAGAATATTTGAATACTTTTCCACAATTGCATACTTAAATTTTTTATGAGGCAAATATTTGTAAAAATTAATTCATTTTTGCAATTCCTGCGGTTATTTTTTAATCCTCCAAAAATCAGCCTTCAAACATTAGTTTGAAAAGCACTAATGTTGACCCATTGTATATTAATACAAAAGAAAAAACAGGTTTGGAAAATAACTATGATTGAAAAATTTTGTTATTAAAGATTATGTATCATACTTAATATTAACTTTTATGTATCATATTTAATATTATCTTTTATGTAACATAGTTAAGGCTGGGAAAATTTTTCTTTTCTAAGAAAAGTACAAAAGAAGCACAAAAATTGAAAAACTCAGTGAGATTTAGCATTCTTTTAAAATATATTAATACACGATCAATAAATATATAGTACAATGAAACACAAGATAATGTAGTTCAAAATTAATATTAGAATCTTCCATAAGTTTAATAATTAAGTAATAAAATTACCAATATTCTTGCACTGGAATTTAAATAAAAAATTTAATTACTTTCACATTCAGAAAGATTAGCTTTTTCTTCATCTAAAACTTTTGCTTTAGATAATTTCAACATCTAAAACAAAAGTTTTAGATTAGCCTTTTCTTTATCTAAAAAACAAAAGTTTTAAATAAGGAAAAGGATAAATCTATCTGAATGTGAAAGTATCAAATGATATGCTACAAAATGATGTTTAAAAAATAGAGATAAGTCTATATTTTTAGGGGTTTTAGATTAAAGTATGTTATTTATTCATTTATTTTTGGAAAAAAAAACATTTCGAAGCTTTTATTCTCTTGCAGTGAAAATTTGATTATGAAGAAATCTGTAGAAACAATATTTAAGTTTTAATTTAAGATAAGTATTTAAAAATAATTTTGGGAAATTAATCATTTTTCTGAAAAGCTCTTCATAAATAGGAAAAAAATTCATATTGTATTCTAAAAACTGTACATCAGATTTGTAAGTATATTAAACAATTAATTTTTTTTTAAAAGAAAGAAAAGTTTTAAGACTTGAAGAAAGACTTTAATATAGAAGATCCGTTAATCAGACTATGTATGCATTTGTCTACGAGAACTGAAGTCAAAGAAATTAAATAGTATGTACGCTTAAAGTAAATCGTATCGAATATTCATTCTAAGAAATAATAAAATAAATAAATGCAAAGAGAAAATTAAGTAAACAATACAATTTATTTATTTACATTGTACATCTAAAATATTTTGAAATTGGAATAATTCTGAAATTAATAAAATAATAATCAAAGATTCCAGATTTGTGAATCTTATAAGCAAACTAATTTTATTGAAATATTGATAGAAGAATTGTGCATAAATAATTAGATATCACATTGAAAATTGAACAGTTCGTGAGTACGGTTAAGTAAAGATAAAAATGCAAAGAAAAAGTAAATATAGTTAGTTAAAATTGTGTCATTAAATCAATTTTGTATATTCAATATTTAAATGATTATGTACAATTCAATTGACTTTTCTCTTTTTTTTTTGTTCTTAGCTCTGAACTGTACAATATTTTTAATCCGTGTATTTTTTCTCAATAAGTTATGTAAACTTATTTCTCAAAAATAATCTTGGGATTATTCTTCAAAAGTTTTATTGAAAAAAAGAGTCAAAATAAAAAAATTTTTCTTATAGAAGGTATAATATGAATAATCTCAGATAAGAGAAATATCTGTTATAGATAAACTACTTTTAAATCTGAATGCAAAAATTTCTTTCCAGATTTTGTATAAAAGCAATTCCGTTTTTTAAAATTGTTTAAGTAAAGTTAATCAACTTTCAGTTCCTAACTGAATATAGAATTCTAATTTTAAACAAAAAAATATGTGGTACTTTTATTTGTTCACTCGTATATAATGAACGATTTTTTAACAATTTCTAAATGATTTGAAGATTCCGAGATGTGTACACATTTAGAAGTCCATGGTTATTTGGAATTGAATTGAAAAATGGTATAAATTTGGTAATGGTAAAATAATTCAATCTGATTGCAAGTGTAAGACAATCTAAAAGCTCGATGTCGCCCTTAACCATTCGGTTAAACTTTTATTGAGAGGAAGGACGTGTCAGGAGTGTTAAGCTATTGCATGCACGGTTTAGTATTTTTGCTTGCTTGAAACGAAATATTTTTCTCAAGTGGTTGACCGCCATAGCAAAACCATTTGAAATCTGACCTCAATCTCATAGCTTTTTCCTGCTTTTCTTTTGTCAAGAGGGAAAGAGAATTCTAATGCTTTTTTGTAGTTAAGACCAGGCGAGAGAGATTTTTACATCCGCCTCTCTTTCAAACTCATGAGACCGATCACGAAGAGAGATAGCGATTCACAAATGCCAATCTCTTCGCTTCCGCCCTCCGTAACGATCAACAGTGCTGCCAATCACGTAACTGTTTTGACCTTGTGAGAGTTATAATGAAAATAAGTCAAACGCGGAAATTTTACGCTTCACTAATTTGACTATTGTTTGTGATTACCGAGCGTAATTAAGAAATTCTAACCAAAGTTTGGGCTCAGTCAGTTTGGGAATAATGCACGATTTTATTTATTTAGAAGACATTATATTAAAAATGAATTAAATTGCAACAAAATATATTTGTAATGTTTCAGAATCTTCTTTAAATGATACATCCAGATGGGACAAGTCCTTATATGTAAAATAACTCTCCAGAGTGACAGACAAAATGACAATCGAAAGAGAAATTATGACAAAACATTATCTAAATTCTATACATTTAAGGCCATGAAAATTTTCATAAATATAATGACATGGGATTTTAATCGTGAGCTTTACTTACCAGAACAAATAATAATTACTTACCATTCAGATTTTTAGACTGAGAAATTCTGTGATAATTAAGCGATTGTTTTTCATTTTCATGAAGAAATTAGATCTATAATAAGAACATAGTAATATTTCAAATCCATGATTTCACTATACGTTGCCATTACTGATAATAAAAATTTCTTCTACTGCCTAACTGTTTAATCATCAATCTCAAACAGTAATATTAAAAGAGAGTCGAAGAAAACAATGGAATTTCATGACATCACAGTCACAATTTTTAACGAATATCTTGAATATTTTATACAAATGGTAAAAAATAAGTACTAACATTGCTTTAGTAAAAACATCTTTTCTGGTGTACATTCTACATTCCTTTTCAGTAGAAATTTGGAAGTGAATGGACATTCTACGTTTATTTCTAGTGAACAACTACTGAAGCATTCTATTCTAATGAACAAAGAAAATAGTTATATTATACTTTATCATTGTTTTCCCCAAATAATACCACAAAATATAATGCAAGGACATTTTATTATAGTTTCTAAAAGTTTAATTTTTTATGGGTGCAGCTTGAATGATAACAATAAAAAAATTTTGATTTTTATTATTTTTTTAGTTAATTCATCAATGAAAGACAAAAGCTGTCAATAACGTTATTAAAAACGGAGTTTATTTTATTTTAACTAATGATAAATTTGAAGTGAATTTCATACACAAAATCTTTATTTAAAAATACCGCCAAAGTAATAAAACACAATTTAAACAAATGTTTTATACAACCTAAACCATAGTAATGAGAAAGTAGGTTTTTCAAATCAATTACAAATAGTTCAAACAGTCCCACAAAACGACAGCAAACAATATTCTCAGGAAAAAATAGTTATCCTATATAAAACACATTGGAGAAATATGTAATTAAGAAAATCAGAATATTTTCCATATTCTCAATAATTTTTGTCCAATATCCAGACAATTTTAAAAATTCCGCATATTATACACATTACTCAATAATAAAATTGCAACTCCAAGAAGAAAAATTCATAAAATTATTGAAATTTGTGAAATTGTTGATGTAATTAAAATTTGCCTATGATCACATTGCTACTTCTGTGAGCAACTTGTGGTTTAAATAATATAAAAAGTCACCATGATTATAAATTTTGTCTACCACACAAGGTTTGTTTTATCTGTAAATTACCGAAAATTTTAAAATAAAATTATTTCCCAATTTATAAATCTTTAAATACTTTCACTGGTTATAGTTGTTTTTCTGAGATAATGTCTATTAGATAGAGATAATTTAATTGGTCGACGCAATTATGTATACAATTTTTCTTATATGTTTAAAGTTTTCTTGGTATGTCGTCAAGACAAATTTCTTCACATCCAGCATCAACTTATAATTTATTCTTAAATATAGATGAGAATATATTTATAAGAGGCCTTAATAGTACAAATCAAAAATCAAAATGTAGAAATCTACAAAAAGAAGCAATTTTTCAGAAAAAAATACAGAATTTATAGTTTGTAGTTTATTTTTTAGAAATCCTGCAAGCAAATTCAGATGCGAATTATATTAAGATAAGACTTTTTAGGAACAACTTTAAACATTTATTATTATATTAATAAAACACATTAAATTCAATATTTTGCAGCAAATCGCAAGATTATCGAGGATTTAAAAAAATTGTTTCAAAGCCTTTACAATATATTAAATACTTTATATTTTAAATTCCCTTACTTTTCATAAAATTTCATAAATCGATCTAATTCTTTTAATGGCTTCATAAATTTCTTTACGAAATACAAATCTCTTCAAGCGAAAAATGAACTACGTTTTAAGCATTTCTAAAGCCAATATCATGGATCATTGAACAATCATTCCATAAATATAAGTTATCTTGTAATTTCCTAAAATTCCAGTTGCACAACTTAACCATCTTTTGCAGCAAAAATAAGAATTAAAGTGGAACTTATAATGCTTTTATAATTTACTGTCAGTGAATGCAGTGTCAATGTATATTATCACTTGGTGTCTTCCTTTTCTAACTATTTCAAATCTTCAATCGATTTTAATGGCAATGACTAATTAGTCAGCTGTAGAACTCGTTACATACTCAAACTATTTCCAAAGGTTGCTTTTAAGAACATTGTAAGTGCTGAAAATCAGTTATAATAAAATCAAAATTTTTATACTTCATACTTATTGCAAAACTGGCACATTAGACAGTAGTTGAAATCAAAATAATATTTTATCACTATTAATGTTAATCAAATTCCAAAAACATATGTAACCAATGTATTGGATAAGTATAAAGAACATGAAATAAATATAATTTCTTCTTAAGTAATTATTCTCTTTATTTACGACCACAGATTTCTTTTTTTTTCATTTCCAGTTGTAAAGCACTTTGGAATTTTCCAACTTCTTTTCATAGGAGCAATATTACCGTGCTAATCTTTCCTGGCTATTTCAATGTCTTTCATATTTAATTGATGATGTCTTCTATATCTAATTAATTAAAGACTTCCATATCTAATTATCAATTTCTAAATTGACGATCAGTGTTAAATATATGATTGTTAAAGATAGCAAAACTAATACACAAAAAATAAGCAAGTTAACAGTTGTCATAAAAAAAATTGATACATTCTGTATTATTAATATATGGAATATTTTATTGAATGGTTGTGTCTAACAATGTGACACCTTGCAATAATAATTATGTCATTGTCACTAAAATTTCTCAATTGCATTTTTTTAGACAGTTCTTTATTATATTTTATATATTTCCTGTGATCCTTACGAATTAACATATGAACGTTGAAACGAAAATATAGGCTAAACAAACTTTTTCGGATTGTTATGAATACCATGACTTAGTAATCGTCTAAGGTTCTGATTTTAGAGGTTTCTAAAAATAATGTAAAATATTTTAATTTCGTGCTCGATTTCTGAAACATACCCTGATCCAAGGATTTCTAATGTTTCTAAATTAAAAATATTGGATAAATACCAAAAACAAATAAATAGCAGAAAATGTTTATTCAAAGAAATGATAATTAATTTCTAGTTTTGATTATAAAGTAATCTTGTTTTTTTTAATTGGACTAAAAACATACTGATATATGAACAAAAGGAATTGTAGCTACATGTATCAGATCATAAGCAGATATTGAATCTAAGGGATATAATAGGGCCTAAAAATTAAATATAATAATAATACTTTTTACCATTGATGCAAACAGAAGTGTACATTTCCTTAAAATGGTAACATTTGGATGAATTAAATTTATTGTATACACGAAAATTATTAACTAAAAGTTTAAACAACACATTATATTCTTAAATTTTAAGAGAAAGATGAAGTAAAATTTAATCGATATCTTAGTGTATATTCACGTAAATAATTTCCAGATAAAATTATTAAAATGTATTAACGTAAAAAGAATTAATGTACTAATATTGATTTAATTTATCATTATTTGATTTTACATCTTTACACTTACTCCCTATAAAAATAATTAATGTAAGATAATAGGAGAAAAATGTGAAGGAAAGCCTTAAAATATTGTATAAAAATAGACATAATTTTAATTGGTATGAAGTCTCAAATTTTCAAATTTTTAACTCTTTCAATCCTAATTATTCATTATATGCAGAAATTTTATTTATTTGCAAGTAAAATCCGCTAGGAATAAAATTTTATTTTACAGGATAAATGATGCCAACATATAAATGGAATTCTACTAATTTAGAAAAAAAAATTATTTCCATGAAAGTCAACTGGCAATTTAGTCTCGAACTCTCGCTTCTTGTGCCTGGAGCTAATTGTCGTCTGCTGAAAACCATTTTCGAATTAGGTCACCGAACATCATTCTTTAATTCTATAACGGGTTTAGCAGCATCTTCAATGACTATTGCTTCCCTGCTGAGTTTGATTTATTTATTTTATTTTCACTTTCATCGCCTCAACCAGACGAGGTTAGATCAAGTAGAATTTTTTGCTATTTCCAGAAAACCGTAACGAGTACTCGTTGAAAATACTTGTTAACCTTTAAGTCTGCCACCTTAATGTTCTCCTGTGGTGAAATTTTGATTCTAGATGGAATTACATAACGGGTTTAACTGCAATTTCAATTACCTTCTCTTTTCCCTCTATAGGCGGAAAATTATAACTATTTATTTCGTTTTCACTTTCTGGTGCGCGTCTAATAGACGAGGTTATTATAAAAACAGAATTTAAAATTGTTTTTCTGGAAGAGATTCAGGGTAAAGTTTAATAGTTAAAGATGGTAGTTCTGGTTTTGAAAGTTTTGACTTCTGAAATCTTTTTATCTGTAAATTAGATCAATTAATTGCAAATTAATGTAAATTTGTCTGTAAATCTATCAAACGATATATATCAAATATTTTAATCAATCAAATGAAACATTTTCATTGTTTACTTTAAAGAAGATAAACATTTAAAAGAACTATTTATCTAAATAACTGCAATAAATGTAGCTTCATTAATAAGTATCATAAAAGAAGAAGATGCTAATTATGTTATACAATGTTTCAAACGTAATGAAATTACGAAATGAGAAAGAAATTTTTTTAAATCATGACTCATCATTATATATAGTTTATTTTCAATATTTTAACTCTCTATTTTTAAAATGGATGTTTTTTTTATATATATAAAAGCACAGATATGAATGAATGTACATTATTATAACTTATAATTCAAAATATCCTGATTTTCTTTATGATTTTTGTACAAAAATATACCTAATATAATTAAATTTGTATAATATTATTCCTCAGAAACATTCATTTATTCAAAAACAATGCATACAATTCAAAAAATCGAAAAAAAATTTTGAACTTTGTTACATAAATTAGAAATGATCAAAATTGACTGTTTTAATAATTTTGTCAAATTCTCAAATTCCACCAAGTATTTATCCCATTCAATTTTACTAAAACAAATAGAGCCAAATTCATCTCTTCAATTTAGATTTATATAATTTCTAAGGTATAAATATTTGGAGATCTGGCAGTTTTATGCCTCATTTTAATCATTATTATGCGTGATGTTGCAAGTATTAGGCATGTTGTTGAAAAGGTAACAGCATGAATAAGTTTTAAATATTATTGCTTAACAGTAAATTAGGCATTTAAATCATGAAACTGTACATTAGACATTATCAAGTCAAACAAGATTTCTTCATAAATTATACACTTATGAATAATATCTAGAGTGCATATTTAAAATTTAATGAATTAGGAATGTTGTCAAAAATTATAAGGATCTGAGCTCCCATTACAAAAATGATATTCCGCAATGCCACTAATACAGATGTAACAATCAAGACTTATCAACATATACATATATTTAAATGGTGATGATCTGGTGATCTATAAATGAATTAAGAATTGATTCAACATATTAGTTAGAAGAAAACATTTTACTAATTCAGTTATATCGGTTCTGTGACAATAATTTTTTTAAACCTTTTGAAATTCGTCAAGCAATAACTATTCCTCCCCTTAACCTTCTAAAATACATGCATTATTTAAATGTTTTTAATTTCGTTTTGTCAAAATCCGTCCATCTCTTCGAACAATCTTAATTTTCAGCTAAAATCTTACATTTTTAAAAGTTAAAATAGTTTAAGTACTTCAACACAAATCTCTCTCTCTCATTATATTGATTATTATTATTATATATATATATATCAGTGCTAATTTCCAGAGAAATATCGTGCTTACCAATAAATGATCATGCGCACCATTAAAAATAATACACGTTGACTATATGCATGGTTATATTCGTTTGTAAAGTAAAAAGCTCATTAGCAATTTACTTGATTGAGTTTTGATATTATAAGAAATTAGGCTGCAAAATATTATGAATTATTTCAAATATATATGATTGGAACAGAATCTCTGAATTGAATAATTCTTATTATTTTCTATCATGTAATTATAATTTTAGAGGGAGAGTAGCTACTCTATATAAAACTAATTCAATTGTCATCAGTTATGCTTTTACTTACTACCTTAAAATTGCGTATCTAATGTTTTTTTCAAATGGATTCAGATTTCCTGGCTTTGAACAGGAAATAAAAAAGTAGAAAGTTTTTGTAATTCAATAAATGAAGGTTTCCTTGCAATATAAATTTCTGTTGCATTATGTATAATTTTTAATAGCTTAATAACAGTTTTCATCATTTACTACATTGTTATCAATTTAAATAGAGTCAAATATTTCCACCGTATATATTCTACCATGATTAAACTTCAAAACTCCCATTTTAAGGGATCTCACTATTTTTAATATAGTCCAGAATATTACAATTGGAGAATATTATTAGAATAAGCATATTACATACATTAATATGCAATACAGTGGGCATGAATTTATAAAGATATTCAGTGAAAAAGTGAAGAAATTTATATATAATTCTTTTCTCTGCGAATGTTTTACCTGTTTCTCTGGAATTTATATGTGAAATATACAGTTTTATATTTCAAGTAGATCTAGTCAAAAATTTATAGGAAAGGAAATCCCAAATTTTTTCTTCATAATTTCAACTAGAAAAATTTGTTCCTTTTATATAGTAATATTCATTAATGTTCCTTTTATAAATGAAGTTTTTATAATAATGTAGTTTTCATAGCGACTCTAATTAACCAGAAACTGATTAATTAACAAGGTTACATAATTAATTTTGAATATTTTTATATTTTAATTAATTTATAAATTATATTTGTGATCCAAAAATATAAAAACCAAAATTTTATAAAAGACTTTTCTTTATTTTAGAAGTTAAGCAATTTTAATACTTCATAGTGAGTAGTTTTCGTAGTATAGATCATGTTTTTTTAAAAGTAATAGCAGTAAATAATGGAAATAACCTTTAAATTTTTAACATACTAAATTTTAAGAATGTGCTAATTCAGAAATAAACAAATGACAATGTATGTAAGATATGTTTTCGCTTTTTCTCATTCCATAAATTGATTATAAAGACTTGAATAAAAAATTTCTCAAATTGACTAACTTAAACGTATAAATTGAAAGATTTGCAACAAAGAAAATTTTATTTCAATAAAATTTCTTAAAGTTTAATAAACCAATTCTAAAAAATTACTTTTCTTGAAGGTTTACCATTTAATAAATTTACTTCAGTTTATATAAGAAGTTTATACTAGATTAAAAAACAATTTTCATAAAAAATAATTCTAAAACCACTAGTTTTTATTTGTAGGGATTTTAATACAGAATTCATAAGGTTTTAGGAATGAATGAACAATATATATAAGAAATGTATATTTTTATATAAATTTATTAAAGCAAATTTGAAGTTTTGCTATTTTTTTGCCACCATAATATGATTATTTAAACAATGTAAATCTTTTCTTCTTCATATAAAAGAAAATGGGAATCCAGACTATGAAGACTCCAGAAAATAAGTAGCGTTAAAGAAAGAATTGCTAGTCAGATAGGTTATATATTTTTTATTTTTAAAAATATGATATATATATATATATATATATATATGTATGTATGTATGTATGTATTATATATATATATATATATATATATATATATATTTATATATATATATATCATATTATATATATATATATATATTATATATATATATATGTATATATATCATATTATATATATTCATATCATATCATATTATATATATATATATTGCAATAATTTCGTGAGCACCAAACCATTAGGCATGCTCATAATTTTAATAATTTTAATATATATATAGATATATATAGATAGATAGATATACATATATGCATAAAAAATTTAATGTCAAACAAATTATTGAAAAAATATTTATTTACTGGAGAAATATAGTAAATATAGTTTTTTTTTGTATTTTCTAAATAAGTGTAATTGGATGGGCAATCATTTGAAAAACATTGTTCAAGTTATGTTCTCACTATAATGAATACACCCTTAAAATTAAAACAAAATATTTTATGCATTAAATTACTCTTATATAATAATTTAATAATGTATTTCGTAATAGAATAAATACTTATATATATATATATATATATGTATATGTATATATATGTACTTATCTGTATAAATGTACTTATCTGTATATATGTACTTATCTGTATATATGTATATATATGTATTATGTATATATATGTATATATATGTACACATATGAATATGTTCATGTATATATTATCATTTAATAAGCTCGTAGGATGTCTAATGAAGCAATTTTACTTTAATTTATATATATATATATATATATATATATATTATCTTGTTCAAGATTCAAGAATAATTAATTCATTTCAACGATTCTCTATAGTTTTGATGAAGGATTTTTTTCTTTAGCTAACCACGTAATGGGGTTTAATATCGGAAATCGTACTCTAAATAGTGCAGAATTTCTTCCTCTAGAGAATTATTTTAGTTCTGCAAAAATGCCACAGTCACTGGGAGGAGCAAGGTCCAGTATAAACTGAAAATATGTTTGTAATTAAAAGCATAATTCTTGCAATTTTGCCACAGTTGCGATCGATTTGTGAAAAGTTTGTCTTGATGATACAGCAAATTTTTATTCGTCTTTAGGAGTCGTTTTTTTTCCGCATTTTCTTTCATAAAAAGTGTTCTGTTATCACAATACAATATTTACCGTCAATAGTGTTTTCTTCTTCAAGGCAACAAAGAATAAAATATCAGTGGCTAACAAAATTCTGAGGATAAGACCTTGATATTTAACATTAGCATTTTTGGCAGATTTGGGCGGCTTTCACAAGCTGCTGGCCACTCAACTGACCACTTATTTGACCATGGATTGAAATAATGAATTCATGTTTTATCCATTATCACATACTACAAAATCTTGTTTTGTGCTTACACAACTCAAACCATTTCTGTGTTGGCGCTGTGTTGTTGTTTTTGGTTTCGTTTGAGAAAATAAGATACTCAATTCAAACAGTTTTCTCATAAGCATAATTTCATGCAAAATAATGAATAGATTGCCATCTAACATCTTTAAGGAGTCAGCTATCACACTCACATTTAATTTATTATTTGGCAAAAATTCTTGCCTTTTTGTTATATTTTTAGGGAAAATTGCCAAATTTGAGCGAATACAGTATTCAGCATTGTCGATGTTCATATGATCTCAATATTATATATATATATATATCGTACATAATCTTGTTATTTATTGATTTTCTACTCTCATTATTTAATGTGTATAATGTGAAATTTTGTTTTAGAATAATTATTTTAAAATTACTACTTTAGTCACGTTGTAAAATGTGGATTAACTTCCAGTCACTCTGAGTCTGATGTTATGAATTCGAAAATTATCCTTCTACTTAATTTAGTATTCATCACGGAGCATAAGTTATGTGCAACTTCAACGAAATAAAAGGAACCTTAATTAAGTGGAAAAAAGAGAAAGTTCATATACAAATGCAAAGCTGAGATTAAATAGGCCGATGTTAAAAAAAATCGAAAATTGAAATTCCTATCGTGGATGGAGTTAACGATAGCTGTAGATTGTAATATTTCAAACAGATTAGTTATTAACTATTAAAAATACGTATTTTTCTTGTCAAAATAATATTTATTTGTTAAATAACTTTCAGCCCATATTCTTATTTTACGAATAATAAAGATACTGAATTTTTTTTATAAGTATAAATTCTAAATGAAAGATAAATTTTAAATTGCTCTTGTTTTTTTTACATATTCATGACTAATAATTATTTATTAATCAGAATTAAAAATACTATATGCATTTGTTATTTTTTTTATGAAACACCGGAATTTTAATAAAAATTTCCGAAATATGTTTTAATTCTTCAAGTAATGTACTTTGGGTTAGTATAGTTTTAAAAGTATTTTGCAATATTAATAATTTCATCCATGTTTTTTTCTAAACTTAGGTTGTTGATGTGAAACTTAGGTTGTTGTTGTTGTTGCATGTCCCTTCGGCCAGCAGCGTTAGACCAGATTTATAAAGTTTAACACCCCTAAAAAGTCTAGGACGAGCGTTTGCCTTATGGGGCGAAACCCCTGTGGCTGTTGCCACGTATCTTCAATCGATAATTAATTACCCTTATAGGGGTGAGCTTTTTAGTCTTATTCAGTAGTTTATAATTTTAAGAATAAAACTTGAATTTAGAATTTTGAATTTACAACTGTTACAGTTAAACAAGATGCTATTTAATTTATTTGTTTAAAAGGGGGGGGGGGGTACGGGGAAAACCGGTATCTTCATCACTGTCCATGGACTGCTATATTTTTCTTCAAAAACATTACATTGTCATGATTGTAAAGTCAGAACTTGATTCTACTTAGTTTCGGTTTACACATTTTCAATTTCATATAGTTTCTGTTTCACATAGTTTTGATTATATACAATGGTTTCGGTTTCACACAGTTTTGATTTCACAAATTATTGTTTACAATGACAAATTTTCTTGGATAATCATTTATAATGACAATTTCTTGGCTAATTATTTACAATTACAATTTCTTGGCTAATTATTTACATTGTTCAACAATTTTTGATTTCAGTTACAAAACAATACTTACATATTTACAATCATAATAATATTATATACATAATTTATACATATTTAAGTAAGTGCGAACAATTATCAAGATTCCACTGTTTTCATAGTATATTAAATTTGGTTTCTTGGGATGGCATGAGGTCTTCTCCTGTTTGTGGGATAATTAATATCATAATTGGGTTGGATGTTAATTAACGGATTTTGTATATGTTGAAGGTTTGAAAAAAATTTATTAGCTTTTTCCCTGATAAACTCAGTAATAGTTGTTAGATTATATTCCTTGAAGATTTTGTCGTTCCTAAAATATAGGGAAACAATGGTTAACAATCTAACAATTTTGTTTTCAAATTGCTGTAGTCTAATTGTGTATCTATGGGCTACATGTCGCCACATAGGGGAGGCATATGTGGCTATAGGGCGCATTAGTGATTTGCAAATTAGCAATTTGTTGTATGCACTTAAAACTGATCTACGATTAATCAACGGGTATAAACCGCCTGAATTCGTTTATCCTTTTTTAGGATTTCCTCTATGTAGGGTATCCATGTCAATCTTCTATCAAGGATAATTCCAAGATATTTTACTTTATTTTCCCATTTGATTGATTTATTGAAAAGTGTGATTTCAGTTGTTTTCTTTCTTTTATTTCCAAAAAGTGCACTTTTCAGTGTTTATTTTCCTCTTCCAATTATTCAGCCATGTCTCTAGTAAGGGGATAAAGGTTCTTGCACCATTAAAGGATAGTTGTACAAATCATGCTTGGATAACCCCAGGCACTCAAACATGTATTCTGGCGTAGTTTGTTCAGTGAAACAATTGGTACAAGTCTCGAAAATTTTGGTACCCTCAGAAAATTTTAATGATCTCAGGTGACCATTTCGAAAGCGGGCGAGAGTAGTTTGTTCCAATGTTTTAAAGCCATAGGGGAAAATGTTGACGCCTCAGAAGCTTAGGTACTTAAACTCGTCTTTTTTATAGCAAAAAATGGGAAAAACACAGTTAAAATGTTGTTTTTTAAAGTCATTTTCATATAAAATCTAGAAATCAATAAAAGTATTAAATTACATATTAATGTTAGTTTGAATCTGTCTTATTTTCACTAAGAGATTTCGTAATATTTATATTTAGGTATATTTTATATAATATTGAACGTCGTTAATCAATTTCGATAGAGGATATAAATATTATTTACAAATGCCAAACATTAGCGCCTAAGCCATTAGTTCACGGGCTCTCCAATACATTTCAACAATGCTCTCATACTGAGAAAGAATTACATAACTATTTAAATGTTCAAAAGTCATTGGTTGACCAGAGTCACACAAAACACAGTCCGGGGAATCCACCACTTCAATCTTATTGAGATGGTCCCGCAAACAATCATGTCCAGTTAGACCTCTAAACAGTGCCACCGCAGTCTTTTTTGGAAAAACGGGAACAGCTCTTTCCTCCCCCAAAATCTTCCATCTCTTATGCGTCGCTCGTTAAACCATATCTTGTTTAAGATTCTTGAGAGTCAGGTTAACAAACAATTTAGTGATTCATGCGTTGATCTATCAAGGCTCCCTTTTTAGCCAGTGAATCAGCTTTTCATTGACCAAAACACCACAATGGGCCGGGATCCACGATAATATAAACATAAAAATTCATGAATTTTATATATATATATATATATATATATATATGTCTTTAAAAATGCAAATTGTGTTTGAAAATGAAGCAATTTTTATTTCTTAAGAATAAAAAATGACTTGTAATTTGATTTTGTTGAGCTGTTTTAGGAATATGTAAATGTTTGAAGTGTATATCGTTCCAATTTGAAAGATTTGATATCGAAATTAAATACTTGATCTGCTCTATATAGCAATATTTAAATGGTCACTTTTCAATACCTAGTTTGGCAATGAAATTCGAAATCAGAAAGCGTGAAATTCCGGAATACTTTCTATGTCTCTCTGAGGTTTAAGCAGGTAGAAATAGTGCGTTAAATTACGCCTCAATGTGTGTTAGTTCGCAGAGTTTACTCGTGGAAGCAGGTGGTGCAGTTCTGTTCCATTTAGAAGAACGAGTTTGATTCCAATAAGAAAAATATTAAAACAGAAATTTTAAAAACATCCTAGTTACTTTCTAAGTGAGCACGATGAAACAACAAACTGAAAAAAACAACTCCATTATGGCTTTTTTGTTTGTTTGTTTGTTTATAATGAACATGCGCATGGAAGTTCAGTAATCTAGATTTATAAAAGTTACTTTTGAGTAATCAATTTTTGGAATGAATTACTCTTCTATTTTTACAAATTATAGAATTTTTATTATTCGATTTTAATATCTTTAAGTAATAAAATCTGACTCACCATCACTATAATTTTTGTAATTTTTTCTAAGAGTAAATTAAGTTTTGGAAGTCAATATATAAATATTATTTTGATTACAAAAATGTTATGAACATTTAATGTATTATTACGAAAATTTTATATATATATATAAGCTACTATATAATGAAATAAGAATATTCCTATTTCAAAGAGTTGAGCTGTTTGTTAAAAAGAGAGAAGTATTATGAGCAAGAAACGTGCTATTTGTGATAGATTAATAACATTTCTCAAAATAACTGAAAAATAAATTAATTTAACTACATTTTGCTCAGAAAACAGTAAGCAAATTAAATTGTTAAAGGAAATTTAATCGATAAACTAATAAAATTACGAATGAATAATTTCATGTGTTAATTATCAATGAACAAATGAAATATTTTAAATAACTGAAACAATACTCAACATTTAAGTTGTTAATTTTATAATAAATATGACGACATTTATAAAAAAATGCCTACAAATTGATTTTATACATTTATAAATATTATTTACTTATTTGTTAAAACTATTATATCATGTATTCTAAATGATGTAAAAAATCATTTAAGATTGAATGTGTGTGTTTTTATAGTCACTCATAAAATTATACATTCAATATAATTTTTTTTATTATAATAAATTTTTTTATATTGAATATATAAATATTTACATACGTAATAATATTTACATTAGATTATAATGCTTAAAAGCAGTGATTTTAATCATGTAAATTCAATGAAGGATTTACATGATTAAAATCACACAGTTTATTATTATTTCTGAGCATATAGAAAAGAAATATATTTAACATTTTTTAAAGAATTTTTTTGCCAGTTAAAAGTTGAATATTTCCGCAGATAAGATACATAAAAAGTAGACTTGATAAACAAATAATTATAGAATCTCAAAGGAAAACTGATTATAAGACATCAGCAAAAAAAAAAAGCGATACAATAAGAACTTTATTAAGGTGCTCTCTCTACGCATTTAAAATTTTCATTTAATTAAATTAGAGGAAACAAAACAATTTCTTATAATAGTTCATCAATAAAATAAAAACATTTTTTTTACTCCAGCAAAAATAATGAGTGTCAAATTATTATTTAGACTTTAATTAAAGTCTTTTATGTTTATTTTTTGAAGAAAAATAAAGTTTATTGTTCCTTTTTGTTTAGATATCTCGGAAGTGAGTGAGAAAAAAAGGAAGGAAATTATGTATTCATTATAGTTCACGACTTCGCTAAGTTCGAATTTATTTCCGTTAAAGTGATTACCACGGCCATCTTGCGTAATGAGATTGAATCGTGTGGTTTAAGAAGAAAAAAAAGTTTTCTTCCTTAAGTTAATCTTTAAATCTAGTTCAATTTATTTTATTTGTCTCAGTATTGTTGCAAAATCAGACAGAAGAATTTGTTAATGCGTTACTTCCCTTAAGTATTTAATGTACCGTAATCTCTGTAAGGCTATCAGTAATTTCTAATGTTCGAATCTTTTTTTTTCCTCTGGTTTTTATTGTCTAATTTTTAACATTTCAAAACTATCAAATTATTAATATTATTTTTTTTGCAAAAGAAATATATTAAATAACATTTTACACATTTGACATCTCAAGTGTTAAAATATAATTTCTACTGAAAACAAAAAGATTAATCAGAAAAAATAAAAAATTGTCTCAATTTTAATAACTACGTTCTTACAGTTATGATTTTGAAGTTTTGACTACAAAATAAATTTAATAATTAGTATTTAAAATTTAGATACACGTAAAATTTATGTACCTTTGAATTTAAAAAGAGCTAAAAAATTTTTAACCTTAAAGACAGTGCTCTTATAATTAGTTTTTATTTCTTTTCCAAATTTTATGTGAATAACTAATTTTTAATTGTTAATTAATAATATCTTAATTTCTATTTTTATCACTGTTTTTGAAAAACTTTACAAACTAAAAATTGCTTTTGTTATTAATGGTAAATGTGTAAGAAATGATACAAAAGTTATAATATTCGCGATATTGTGTATTCTATACAATTATTAAATTCCAGGCTCATAATGTAAAGAAAATTTGAAAAAGTGGCCTCATATTTGCAATAAGCAGACGCAACTAATCATCTACCAATAAAAAACATTAAAAAATAAAACATTAACATTTAAAAAATTAAATTTAACATATTAATTGTAAAATGTATATCAAGACACAACATTGTGCAAATATAGACAATCAAGTATAGTCAAGTATAGCATTAATGACTATATCATATCATATTAAATAGACGTGAGCTCGATAAGTTAAAGATGTGCCTACCACAAAACGTAAACAATGAGAAATACATTTATCACCTTTTGCTTAATAAGAACCAGGTGATATATTTTTACATAACACTGTTTTTAAATTTATAACAAACATACATTTAAATTTGCAGATAGAAATCACATAAAATATCACTCTGTTTCTTAAAAATTAGTTTCAGAAATTTATGAAATACGAATAGTGAGAAAGCTTAGAAATGCTTAAATATTTTTTTTTGTAAAATACATTTTATATTTATTAATTAATGTGATGTAAAAATCTTAACCACAATGAAAAGGTCTTGAATATATATGGGAATTGAAGCTTATGACAAAATATTAGAATAACAGATATTTTTTATTCTATTTATTTGTAATTTTTCAAAACCATGTTTATTATTATTAAACAGTGCTTAAAATCTTGCTTGATATTTTATTTATATTTAAATTTATTACATTAGAATAAAACATTTTTTGTTTATATTAGAATAAAATAGACTTGCATTTTTCTTTTTGCATTCTTAATATTACCTATATACATACTAAAAATATAACTTTATATTTTTTATCTTCATACGTTATTATATTTATACTATTTAGTTTATATTAAATATAACGTCATTTAAAAAATTATAATGCTTATAATATAATTTTAAATAACTTGATTTCTCTTATGCAAACCAATGATTAATAAATGTATGGAATTTCAGCATTTTATCAAGTAATTATATTAAATGTTTATCAAAACTCAAAATTGTTTTTTCGATGTAACATAAATAATCGTTAAAATAATCGTTAAAACATAATTATTATTTATTATGTTTTAAGTTCATTTTTTTAACGAATTTCTTTTTTAAATCACAGTCAAAATAAATTGCAATTTTACTGTAAAATATTATAAATAAAAATAATAAAATATAAAATTTCATGAGGAGAAAAACAGACGTATAAAATATACTTTCTAAGCAACGTAAAACATTCGGATACATCTATCAACAAAAAAATTGGAAATTTTAAGCATTGATTTAACAACTGGAAATTTTAAGCATTGATTTAACAACTGGAAATTTTAAGCATTGATTTAACAACTGGAAATTTTAAGCATTGATAATTATTTATTAATTTATAGAGCGTGTGAATTTAAACCTGTCTCATTACAAGTTATTTACTTAATTTTAAATGTACGTGCGAGAAATCAAAGTATAAAAATTTAAAAAAGTATATATTGTAAAATTTAAATCATATGAGAGAAATTTATGGAAAAAAAATTGGTTAGAAATTCAAAATGACAGTGCTTATTTGCTATTCTTTAATGCAAACAGAAGCATCCCCCTACCTGGCCACAAGTTGAAGCCCCGTCAGATTATAGAGAGAACAGTTCACTTGTAGATAGCACATACGCTTGTTAAGTCCCGCACACAGTTCTAGCTTCGAGTGAGATCTTAAAGGAAAGCGAGAACTGTACTCAAGTGCCGAGAAAATTCGACAGCGTGTCCGGTACGCGAAAAACTTAAGTGAAACTGGGTTAGCTGGTTTTCTTCTTTTCGTTCTTTCTTTCTTTTTCCAGATCGTCGTCACTGCTAAACGAGGTCCAATAAGAAAAGGATTGGATAGTTTTGGACGACGACCTTCGCTCTTTTACCTGAAAGAAATGCCACGCATTTGGAAGCAGGCCTTTTCGGCAGCCACTGTATGAAATATGTAACAGTGGCTGAGCAATCACAAAACATGGGTAAATGGCGTAAATTACTCCCTCGCAGGTCAATGTGTGTGTTTGTTTGTGACGGAAGAATGTCGCCAAAAGTCGAGGTGTCCTATAGAAAAGCAGAATTCTAATCAGGTGACCAATCGTGCAGTTCTTCCTCGCTGTCGTATCTTACGGCGACAGCTGAAGATGTTGTGACTGATGAGATGACCGTATAATTCAGTCAGGATTAATAGTCTTCGAACACATCCCGAATATCTATCAGAAGAATGCCTAGGCACTTACAATTTTATGGAGCTGGCTTATAATATATGAAAATTTACTTAAAATTCATACGAAAACTGATAATTAATAGTAATTATATGATTTAATTGGGAAAAATGATAGCTCAAAATATGTTATAAAACTGAGGTATAAAGGTTCTTTTGACTTACTTTTGAATTAATGTTTTCTTCCTCTCAAAATATCACTTAAACTCTGAATATATTTAGTATTAATTCCTTTGGAAAGATTATATTCTGCTCTAAATAAATATACATTTTTTAGATAAATTAGTTTAATAGTTTGGAATTTTATTCTCTATTAATTTATAATATATTTCTCGACACAGCATAGTGGGTAGCCTAACCTCTTCGTTGTGTAAGACATCTTAATAACTAACTTTGTTGTAACTTTAATAATCTTAATAACTAACTTTGCCTAACTTTGTTGTAAATCCTCTTAATATCCACTCATAAATTGCCTTTCGGAAGAAGTTTCTTAAACACAGAACCGTATTCACATATCGCAAGAGAGGATTCTCGGAAAACATTCAAGCATCCACCATAATAAATGGACATGCAGAAATATCCCTCTCCGGTTGCTCAACAATAGCTTTAATCGAACCAGAGACCTTTCGATCAGAAGAGTGCTGTATTACCACTAGGCATAAAAATGTGCACTTCAAGGAAAATTTATAAATAGCTTTAAATTAAACTTCCTTTTTTTATAGTGATTTTGCATTATCTGTACACATACTTCCCTTGTATCTGAATATGAATGTTATAAATACGTAAATATTTTTTTTAATCATTTCTAGAAAAAATCCTGCCAAGAAATAATTATTTTGAATATTAAAAATTTCACCAAGTTTTATCTCTATTATATTATCCATTATATATTATCAAAATTGTAATTAACAACACTTTGTAATCAAGTTTGTAGTTTTACGAGTTTAATTTATTTAATTTTCAATCACAAATTTTCTCAATTTTTATGCATCTTTTAAATGGAGCTGATAAGTTTAAAATCTCAAATTTAACTAAGAATAATTTAAATTTTAATTATACATTGAAGTTGTGCAGCATCGAACATTTATTTATATTCAATCACATTTCAGTGATTGATACAAAAGTGAGATTAATTATTATTCTAAAAAATGAGACATATTTTGCGGAGAGAAAAGAAAGGTATATACATCTAAAACAAATAATCAGATATAAATATATATTTCGACTAAAACTTTTACAAGAGAGAAAAAGCTTAATGCTTTTATTTCAATTGAAATCTTTATTAATGACACGTTAATCCCCTTTTCCTATTCCTTTCACAGAATTTCATGTTGAAACTAAATTATTTTGCAAAAAAGATTAAGACCATTTATTTTATATTCAAAGTTTATATTGATATACAATTTTCGTATTTTGATTCATTATCATAATTACTAAATGCTAAAGTATGTGCCTCAACTTCCTTGGTACAAATATACATATATTGAAGAGTAAGCTAACTATGGTTTCCAATGAAAAAGGAAAAAACTGAGATATTAAAAATAACGATATTTGATATTATTTGAAGTTATTTAATATTTATATTTAACTTTGTCAAAAATTCTTTTTTCACTTCGAATTAAAATCTTACATACAGATCAGTTTAAAAAATATGAATGAAGTGCTTGAAAATATGAATACTTTAGATATGAAGTCATAAATATTAAAACTGGGATCCGTTTGATCCCATTTCTAATGTGTGTGGAGTGAGTAGCTACTGGAAAAATCACAAGAATGATGCATATTTGTGCGGAGGGGAACTTTATTTTTTTCAAAAACTGGAAAAGACAGTAAGTAACAATGTATTATTTAAAAAAAATTACAAAAGAAAAATCCAATTCATACATATTTATTTCGACAACCAGCAATTACATTTAGACGACAAATTTAGAAAGGGGCAGAAACACACTCCTCCTTTCTTGAAGCGAGCAGAATTCCTGAATATTGATCACCCAAACTTGAGTAACTCTAAATGGATTATGAAAATCAGCTTTTATTATGGTTTAAATTAACTTCAAAAGGCGAGATAAAAATTGCGAAAAAGATCATGCTTTGTGTTTTAAGGTATCCAGGGACCAAATTCTAATACAAAATTTCATTTCCTAATATGCCATTCGCAAATTTAATCCCTTAGATAAATAGGAAAACAGAAAAATAAGGATTTTGTTTATACAGAGATTATAACACACAAAATTATAAATAGATAATATTTTATGCCCATCACATTGCATGATTTTATTTTGAAAAATAACCCAAGTTGATTATTTATGTTTATTAATATATATATTTCATTTCAATGAAATTTATAATTACTTAATCATCAATTGTTGTTTTCGATTCTTTTAAAAGGATATTTTTGGTCATAAAAGTTTTATTAACTTGTTTTTATCGCATTATATATCCCTAACGTAATTTTTTTTAATCAATCTTTCCATTTTAAGCAATTCGATAAAAATTAATTTCTGAGTCTAATAATTTTGTTTTAGTTCAAAGTGCTCAGATAAATTTTAAAAAAATAATTTTCACTCAGAAAAAAATTTTGAAAATTACTATTTTTGTTTGTAAAATCCTCATGAAAAAATCTTTTATGCCCGTCTCTCTCTTTTTGTGATCTAGATACCTACTTTTTTCCTTAAAACTTTCTTTCTTCCTGTCATTTAAGACCTGATTTTTTAAGGCGATTTTTTTTTCTTTTTACAGAATCTTCTTTTTTTTTTAACATCTTTCTCTCCCATTTATTTTTTCTCACATGCTAGTTATGCATAAGTTTCTTGTTTGTGTGATAAATTCATCCTTTTCCCCAATTTTTGTTAGATTTTTTCCTATTCTTGTCATTTTACAACGCGAGATGAATAATTTCCCTTCTTTATCTTTCATATCGGCATTTTTTCATTTCTTTATGTTTAGAATCATACATTTTTATTTTGATTTTCTTTAAACTTGCATGAGCGGTTCTTAAAAAAAGTTTAAAGAAACAAAAAATTAAAAAGTTTTTTGCTTATCTCACCGTTTAAATTTATTTTATTTATTTAAAATGTTTAATTTTTTATTTTAGAAACTTAAAAAAAAAAAAATTCACGATTTTCTTGAAAGATGATATTGTGAGATTTGGAATTTCAACTTGTTACTTTTTTTTGTTGCCATTTTCTCAGCAGAAATAATGCACGTATATGACTTAATTTTCTACTCAGAACGCATTGAACTATAATTCTTTTATAGGTTTATATATTTTCAATCAATATTGATAACAGTATTGACTACTTTCATTTAATACAGCAACATTAGACTCAAGAAATATAAATATAATTGTGAAAAGATTCTGCAGACAAGAAAAGAGTTAAAAGACATTTTCTGAGCAAAAGGTTCGGAAAAAATCTTTTTTTGTACGAATGATTTATAAAAGAAACTTTTTCTGTACAAATTATTTAGAAAAACTTTTTTCTGCACAAACGATTTAGAATAACTTTTTTCCCCAAGATTGTCAGAAAAAGTTTTTTGGTAATCTTCCATAATAGTAGATAAAAAGAGACTATAGTTTAACGGATATAATGCTAAAATTTTAATTCAGAGCTGTACTTTATACTGTATTATTTTTATTTCATTAAGACTACAGAGTTCAAATACAATTCCAATGAGAAATTTTTGTTTTAGGAAAATCTAAATTACAAGTCTCTTATAAAACAAGAGTTTCAAATTCTGAAAAATGCATGTGAGTTATTAAAAAAGATTTCAAAAACTGTAGTTAAAAAATGTCCCAAATATTCATTTTTTCCCCTATAACTTAGATTGAAAAAAATGAAAATTTAATCTACAAATTTCAAGAATATTAGGGAAATGAAATTCTTTGATTATTGATAAAATTTAATAGATTATTCGAAAACATTGTGACGCAGCAGAATTTCATATGATAACGCGATAAAACAATCATTTGATAATTAAAGAACATCAAATTGAAATTAATTAAAATTTTGAAGCTGATTTTTATAGTAAAAATAAAAGGCTAATGTGAACTATAATGAATCAATATTACGTTAATTGATAACATTAGATTATCTCTCAATATAGAACTGCATTCTAACAAATTACTAACTGTAAAGAGGTAAATTTGAAACTCATATGAAGAAGAAACTTCATAATTCAAAGTATTCGAAAATTCAACTTAATTGAATTTATTACTTTTCTCTTTTTCAAGAAATTAAAATATTTAGAAATATCATTTGATTATACTATGATAAATAAAATACACTTGTTGTCGCATGTTAATAAGTATCCAAATATTTTTAATTTCTCAATTGAATTTAAAAAATTCCTTTTATTGTTTTCGTAAAATATAGTCACATTTTAATTTTAATTAATTAAGTGTTACTTAATAGCAAATCCTAGTAATCTGTCCTTTACTTTTTTAAGTTCATTTATTATGAATCACAATTTTTTAATTTCAAATTGTTTAAATCTTATTACTTGATG
The DNA here is from genome assembly GCA_030067965.1 of Latrodectus elegans. Taxonomy (NCBI): domain Eukaryota; kingdom Metazoa; phylum Arthropoda; class Arachnida; order Araneae; family Theridiidae; genus Latrodectus; species Latrodectus elegans. Next base: position 78,122,858 of record CM057811.1, read on the forward strand.
AATTAGTTTCTTCAAACCATTAACTACTTTTTTTCATGCCAATTTAATAATAATTAAACAGGTTAGATTCTTCTTTTAGTCTTAAAGTATATTATAAAAATTTTCTTATAATTCTTATAAAATAAAATAAATATAAAATCAACATAATAAAACTAACATATTGCAAACGATTTATAACTAACAGGATGTTAAAATATAAATTTTTGTAGATGAAAGAATTGTAATACAAATTATAAGATTGGTTGAAATATTTTGCTATCATCTTGTAAATAGTCGAATGTCATAAGCTGTTGTAAAATTTTTTGAATATCCGAAGGGCACTGTTAAATAGAAGGGAAGTTTTGCGGATAACAGAACGTATTGTTGTATTTTATAAGGGAATAAAACGGTAAAGGTGTTAAATACACACTTTGAGATAGATACCCACGTAATGCAGAAATATAGCTCATTTTGTGGTATTTTTCTTGTAATAATAATTTGGAATGAAAAGCCAAAATATTCAAAAAAAGAACTTGGTTTTAACACTAGGCCACACTGGAATCATTTGGAATGCTTACACTTCTAAATAGTCAACTTAAAGATGTCTAGATCTATGTGTGTGGAAGGTTTCTTATAAAGCCTGCAAAGAATTCTTCTTGAGGGAGGAGATTTTTGTGAATAATGAATTGTATTCACGTGCCAGTTGGAATATTTTAAGTTTTCGCACTAAGCTGAGCAGAGTTCAACGACATTTAAAAAAATTTAAGCGCAGACGTAACTCTCAAACCAGACCTCCCAGACTGGGTTGTTTTATTTATTTTTTCATACATAGGATAGTCGCATCAAATAAAGCCGTGAATTCTTCTGCAATTTCTTCAATGATTTCGGAGTATAAATTTACCAATGATGTCAAAGCCCCGATTCTCCTGAAGTCAGCACTTCTAGCTGGGCAGTCAAAAATTAAACTAGTATCAACTGCTGGTCTGGGCAGTTGATAATATTGGTTCTTGTAGACACTCTTTGCGTCTCTGTCGATATTCATGCCTATGTGATGCTTGGTTCTAAGCCTGATAATACTTTTAATTAAAAAATCTATCGTGGTTCATATTACAAAGCTGATCCTAGACTTTTGAAATGGGTAATAAATTATAAATGCTTTTATTGGCAAAGGAACTCAAGTCTCTGCACAAACCCCTGGAGAAAAGCAAAGCTTATATTACTTAAATTTACTAATTTAAAGAAAAAAGTCCTTACTTTTATAAAAAAAAAAATTATCACGTGCGTTTTCTATGAATTTGAACTGTGATTTCTACTATATGATTGATATAATTAAATAAAAATGTGAGAAATATCCAAATAAAAATTTTAAAAATCTGCTTCTTTCTGTATTATATAATTCGATATTATTTTATATCTATTTCTTAAATTTATATTGCAATTTAAAATATCCTACTCAATTAACTATAGAATTTTACGAAAATTAAAAGTATTTACTCAATAATATTAAAATTATTTATATTTATCAAATTTTTTAAGCAAGTAATAGTTTCTCAATAATCAATTTTTTAAATATTTTGATTGAATTTTTAATCACATTATAGTTTTGGATAGTAACTGAAAAGTTGCTGAATATCATCCACTTCTATAAATATTTATTAATAAATTATATATATATATATATATATATATATATATATATATATATATATATATATATATATATATATATATATAATATATATATATATATATATATATATATATAAATTAAAAATGGCTATACATGACATTTTTAAAAATTAGAATGTGTAAAAACTTTATTTCAGATGTAAAATTTGAAGAATAAACGAAACTATAAATTATAAATAATATTTTGTTATTAATTTAATTACAAATATAATTATTTTATATATTTAAGAATAAAAATACTGTGTTATAGACATAATAAATAACTTGAAAGTGAAAGAATATTAATAATGCTTGTGTAACATACAAATATTTTTTTTAATAAAAGAAAAATGGTTAATTATTCTCTTAGTGTCAAAATAAATTAAAAATTGCGATGTATGTAGCAAATCTATTTATCTAAGTTTCTTCAAAGCAGCTTATTGCAAAAGTTTATTCAACAAATGATTTTCACGAATCGGACTTGCATTCAATAAAAAAATTTGGTAAGCAACTATGTACATATTTATCACAGCACAATTCATGTTTTCATAAGCATTTTGTGACTATAAATGTCCATTAGTTTTATGCAATGTATATATATATAATCTATACATAATTTCTAATAACGTTTTTAACATGCTTTAAGAATGTAGAATATATAGCGAATAGCTGTTGTGCAGAAGGGATATGAGCTTATATTGAAGTAATTCCAAAGTAAAGCAGAAATGTACTTATAAAATTGAATGTAAGAAAATAAATCAGATTTGTAGCCTTGAAAACCCAGTTATAAATTAATATTTTATTAATATTATTAACATTTGCATAGAGGTCAGAATAAAAATAATATGAAACGAAATTTTGCTTTATCTTTACTCACAATATTGAAAATAATATTTTCTTAATCATTCTGAATCCATCTGTTAGTTACAAAATGTATACAGGGCTGCACTGTTTATTGACAGCCGGGATGGCCTGGTAGGTTAGGGTGTCATTTTCGATGTCGGAAAGTAGTGAGTTCGAATATCAATGCATTAGAAGATTTATTATGTTCAGTAACAGCGGTTCGTACATTTAAAACATGCCATAATCGCGATGTCTTTCATGTGAAATGATGCCTATTGCTGTGAAAATCTATGTATGGAAAACTTCTGCTTGGTCCCTACCTTTAAATTACAAAAACCTACCCGCTTTTGTGGATGACGATGGCTCACTCAGTGGCTACCCCACTATGTATGGTACCATCACTTTCACCCATTGTAGAACTGAAAGAGGGAAAACCTAGTAACACAGCATTATGCAGCAACAAATTAAACGATTTATATCCATTTTTCAGAATTTTAGGGATCATTTTTTTACTATAAAAGTCATTATGTTCCAATATTATTAGAGCTACTTTCGCTATGTATCATTACAAAAAATCAGCAACTTTGTTTTTGAATAAATTTTCAAATGTCTTTTGCAGAGAAAAATAATTGAAAAAGGGACTTGAAATATTTTATTTTATGCAGTTTTGTAAATAAAAATAACCATACAGTGTTCCCTAGCCACTTCACGCTTCATGTTTTGCGGCTTCAGTGTTTCAGAGATTTTTCCAATATTCATCAAAAAATAAAAATGAAAAAAATACAACCTTTTATGCTGCCACATTGGGGAAAGAAGCGTTGTTTCATGTTGATACGTGAGGGAGAAAGATCCCTGCATGTCAAACAAAGAGTTGAGTTGACTCAGAGTACATACCACGGATTCTCATAAAGGCGCGTGATTGGTTTACGGTGTGACATCGACCAATACGAGTACAAGGGGATTTATCATTGCCTGCTCATCATCACAGCTTCACCTAGGATCTTCTCTTGTTGTATCTCGCCAATCTGGTCCATGATATTGGCTGTCTCGCATTATGTATTTAAGTGTTGTGTTGGTGGTAACTTGTCTTGTTTAAGCAATAATTTTGGAATGAAGGATTTTACAACATAACAAAAGAAGACATCAGCGTCCTTATCGATGGCCACTTGAACCCCTACTGACCTATGAAGACCTCCTTCAGATGACAAAGTCTGCAAGGGATTAAGAAAACGAAGAGAAAGACGAAGAAGAAACTGAAAAGCGTGGCCTTGTCCTGGAGAATCTGCAACAACTGTGCAACAAGGGAAGAGCCCTGCAAGTCATTGACGACAATATGGTTCGAACTGTCTAATTCAGCGATCGCGTTGTCGGGGTTATTTCCTTGTGCAGGGGAAGGAAAAGAAAAAAACAAATACAACAACTACTTATCAGCATGTTTCTCTCTAAGGTAAAGTCACTGGCTCTACCGTCCGCGCTTCCAACAGAAGAATCTCCGGGTCTACAGCTTTTACGAGTCAAGTGAGATCCTGTCCTTCAGCACCAACACAATACTCTTTGTTTCTCTCAGAAAGAAATTTTGATTAATGTTTATAACTGTTCAAGGTTTCGCAATTAACCTTATTAATTAACACTGACACGTTTAAGTAAATACTATACTGTAGTCATTTTTGTCTTAAATGTGTAAAGAATAACTACTGTTTACATATTTAAAACATTCGTATACCTGCATATATGGAAATTCCTAGGTGCAAATTCTACTTCGCGGTTTTTCAGCTTTCGCGGAAGGCTTTGGTACACATTAACCGCGAAAAATGAGGGATCACTGTAAATTCCAATTATTATTCACCTAAATCAAATTAAAAAATTCTCCCATTTTATTATAATTTTTAAAATTAAAATATTCCCAGAATTTCATATGATTACATTTGTAAAAGAGAAAATTTATAATGAAATTTTATTCACAAAAGAATCAAAGAAATTTAACATATTTAAATTTATATAACTATAAATTGGACTGCATAAAAACTCATCGGTATTTTTTACTAATATATATAATAAAATGTTAACCAATATTTCTCAAAGTATAATCAATAAAAGTCAAAAATATACCATTTACAATTTCATTATGGCAATATTATATGGCTGTATTAAAATTAATTTACTTCAGCAATACTTGGTGATTATTTTATGACAAAGAACACAATAAATATGAATTTTTGTGTTATTATAAAGCTTTCTTTACCCTTAATTATGATATTTCCTGCTTTAAACCTTTTTAATAAGATTTGAGCTTCTGCAGTTTAATTTTAAAAAATATCTCTCTATAAAATGACATAAATAAAAGAAGATAAATATTGATATAAAATATCAAAACATGTAACGAGATACGCTGTGAAACATTAATTTCAATTATTCATTACACTTTTAAAGAACTAATATTTAAAAAGGAGAGTCGCAATAATTTAAATAATATGATTTATTTTTTAGAAACTAACAATCACTTAATATGTACACTCTTTCGCTAAATAAACTCATAATATATATTGAAAAGAATAATTAGATTGCCAACGGCGGGCACTTGTGTGACGAACACTATGCTACAACAAGGGCATAAATTGTTACTCATTTGTCGTTACCCAGCGGGCAACTGTGAGACAAGTCACGGTGGAGAGTACCATTGCCTGTGCCATAGCACCACAAACCCGTTTATAGGGTGGGCCACATTCATACATCATCACAGAAGAAAGAACAGAGAAACACAAAGAGTACAGATAAAGAAAGTAACATCCACGCCCGAATCAGGATTCGAACCCGGGCCTACAGCTTAGGAATCAGGAGTGCTAACCACTAAGCTATCGGCTACATATATATATATATATATATATATATATATATATATATATATATATAAAATTATATTATATATATATATATATATATATATATATATATATATATATATATATATATATATATATATATATATAATATTATATTATATATATATATATAACACATAACATTTGTAACACATATGGATATTCCTAGTTACTTTTATGATATAATTCTGTGGGAAGTAGGCTGAGCGAGTGAGTAATTCTAGAAGAAGTCTGTGAGGAATTGAACTGAAAGCAGAAGTAGGCAAAAGCCGACCCTTTTGCTTACTTTATCCGGCCCGTTGAAAAATCCTGCATGCACTTTTTTTAATCTCTTATATGCGATTTTGTTGAAATCAACAATATTTGTATGCGTAGTGTACATATAAATATAGTGAAAAATATGTAAATAATCTAGAGTATTACAGTTTGAAGTACTGTAACCATACCCTTACTTTGATATATGCAACATACACATACTCTCATAAAGTGTGTTGTCGGCTTACTACATGGAGAGAGAAATGAACGTGCACACTTTTCTTCCTTCGAGGGACGACAGACCACAGCAAGTGTACTGTTTATTTTGATTTAGCACTAGTCACATACTCGTCATTTCTTTGAGATTAATGTTTGTTATTTTGGCAAATATAATAATAAATTGAAAAAGTGGACATTTTGTAAGTGAAATTTTAAAACATTGATTTTATTTTTATGTAATAATTAAATTATATTTTAGGCCTTTGTAAAATGACTCAATCTAAAAAAAGAAAAGTTGATTTGGAGTGCAAAAATTTCAATGAAGCATAGACGGTAAAATACCTTTTTACAAACATTGATAAGAAAGCAACTTGATTAAGTTGCCAGGAAACAATTGCTGTTTTCAAGGAATACAATTTAAACAGGCATTTAAAATCAAAACAATCAAAATATGCATCACTTTCTTTAATATGGCTTCAAAGTGCGGCAAAAAACATGACAAAAATCTTGAATAAGCAACAAAATATGTTTTACCAAACAAGGTATTATCGAGAAATTGACCACAAAAGTAAGTTATGCTGTTGGACATTAAATTGCTAAGTTCTGTAAATCTTTTACCGAAGCAGAATTTGTTAAACAACGCAATATACAAGTGTCGGAGATAAGTTGTCCTGAAAAGAAACATATTTTTGAAAATGTAAACCTTTCGAGAAGAACAATAGTATGACGGAACGAAAATATATATTGCAGAAAATTTACCTCACCAGATAAGAACAAAAACTGATGATTTTACATATTGTTCTCTGGCTTAGATGACTCCTGCGATATTACTGACACAAGTCAATTATTAATATTTATCCGAGGTATTAACAAGAAAAGCTTTAAGTCTTAAAGCTTCAAAATCAACACAACGCTATAACATTTTAAATTGTAACATAATAAATAGATAAGCATATTGTACAGATGGAAATAATTTTAAATTAGGCCAAATTTAAAAAAAATAATTAATTCTGACTATTTTTTATTGTGAGTTATTAATAATTCAAACAATTATTTTCCATCAATTCAGTCATGGGGTACAGTGAGTCCCAAAGCGCTTCAAACGTGTCAAGGTAAGACCGTATTATTTTAAAAGTTTAATACGTTTTAGGGAAGCTATTTAACTTTATTCAGATGCTTAATTTATTCCAATTTATTGACCGAAGAGGCACAATTATTAATTAGAACTAAAATAAATAAAATTGGGAAAATTTTGTGTTGTAAGTATTGAAACTGAATATTTTCTAACTGGAATATGAATAAATTAAGTGTGCATACAAAAGCAATCTTCATACAAAAATTTCACTCAAAGTCTTTGTAATCTTTGATAATAAGACTTATTTCGATAATAGAACGATATTTTGCAGTAAATTTAATAATCCATCGAAAATGTTTTTTGACGTAATAACATTTTCTTCCTTCCAAAAGAGAAAACTTGCAGTAATTCAGTCATAATTTATCCCAAAATTTATCAAGTAAAATATGAAATAAACTTATTAGAAGAAAATTCTTAGAGTTAAGAAACGGATTTTAATACTAAAAGTAATAATTACAAGTCCTGAAAAATAATCATAAAATAAAATAAAAAATGAAATTATAATTCGATTCAATAAAACCGTTTCCTGACAATAATTTGTAATTCATCTGTCGAGTTATTTTTTATAATAATAATAATAATAAAAAGAGAGAGAGAGAGAGATGTAATAGTTCAGCTCAGAAGAGTGTTCGACTTAGAACATTTATTTGATTTCTAACAAGGTTTATTTATTTGTTACTATAATATGATAAATGAAATCTGTAGTAAGTTTTCCTGGATTGGTTTTATTTTGTATATTGATGTAAGAAACCTTACATCTCAAAAGAAAACATAAAAAGTAGCACAAAAACTCTAGCAAATTTAACTATTAAGCTTATGGAAAATTTCTGTGCAGCCTAATCTCACTTCAGTCAAATCTGATGGAAAATATTACTCGGATATTTATATAAAGAATAAAATAAAATAACCCTCTACAACTGATGCATTGAAAATTTTCGGGCTTACAGGTATTAATTTGTTGTAAAACTTTGGATCATGGCATTACATTTTTAAACAACGCAGTTTTATTTTTATGCTTATCAATTTATTTATTTAAGAAATGAAATAAATCAGTGTCACGCAATTCCTGATGCATAGAAAGATTTACAGGCATTTATTTGCTGAAAAACTTTGGATCATAGCATTACATTTTTAAACATAGCAATTTTATTGCTATGTTTATTAACTTATTTTTCTGGGTATTTTTTTATTTTCATTTTCCAAATTGACTTTTACTCTTGGTTGATTCTTCTTGAAATGACAAATATCGTTAAAATCCTCTTTAGTCAATAGGAGTAAAATTATGGTTTACTTATGACACTTGGACAAGCCAAGTTCGCTATGCCTCAGCTATACGAATTTAAGTCGATTGGGGCCGCCTTTCGTTTAATCAGAGCACCATGAAGGTGAAAGTACGACTTTTGATCTTCAAATCCTACGATAGATGGTAGCACCAGAGGATCTACTTAATTAATTTTGGCATTGATCTGAAGGAGGAGTAAATTTCTCCAGACCATTGCACCCATGATAACTGCTCAACGATTTAACGAGCACGTATATCGCATGTACTCGGTGGGTCTTTGGCGGCATTGGGAATCGAACTCCACCATTTTGGATGGAAGGCCGATACCCTAACCACTAGGCTACCACGGCATGGAGTAAAATTATGCCTATTGGAAATATTTTGAATAAAAATTAAGTTGAAATTTTTTTAAGGAAACTTGAAAAGATTCAAAAGATACTCTTTATTTATAATTGCTACTGATTTTAAGTTTTTAAAAACAAGAATTGTGGAAATTGATATGAATGTTACTTTGTTGCGATATACTTAATAATATTTTTAAAATATTAATCAAAAAGAAAATTCTGTCCTAAAACAAATAAGATAAAGATAATAAATAATATGGGAATTTAATAAAAATAGATTAAAATTATATAAATATGCTAAATTTTGAACAAAATTAATTTAATTTTATGATTTATTCATACAGTAAAAAATGTATTTTAAACTGTACTGTTGTATAAAACTTGAATAATCAACAACATGAATTTTATACATAACTATAAAATTGCAGAAAAGAAGTTCTTGTTGTTGTAATTGTCTTGAGCCAGCTAGGCTGGCAATATGGGGTGCGCTGCTCCACTTTTTCAACTGAACCATAATTTAGTGTGGAGACCGACATTTTTAGTACACGCATGCCGTAAGTATTCGTTTATAGGGTGGGCACCATTCCCAACCTAATCATACAAAGAAAAGACGAAGACAGGAGAGAGAGTACATCCATACTTGAACCGGTATTCAAACCCGGACATATTGACTGTTAGACAGGACGGGCAGCAAGAGGTTCTTGTGATCAGAACAATGAACACGCAATTCAGTAGAAAGCTCATTCATGCACAAATATTAGGAACAGTACCCCACATGTGATGTGAGCTTACGAAAAAGCATGCCGTCGGCACACGCAGCTCAAAACAACTATAAAAGAAAAGACAGAGACGTAATTAAAGACATTTATTGCAAGTGTAAGTGAGTTCTTTCACGCAATATGGCTTGAAGAAATCGCTTGGATGACTTAACACTTAAAAGAGTGACCGGAAGCTGAAGGAGGGGAAAAGTGTCCCCTGTTAAGCTGAAGTATTCGAAATCAGCAAATGTATCATTTTCACTTGGTGAAACTTCTAAACCCAGTATACAGCTGTCAGAAAGGCTGGTGGTGGTGGCCACAGTAGGAAAGCAACTACAGTGGGGGCATATATATCGTCCTTCAAGTGAAAGCAGCTCAAAATTAGTCAGCAAACGCAGTTACTCAGCAGCTGTGCACAGTAATAAGGCGATAAGTGTCGTGGCTTACTGTGTCCAGACGATTTCACAGTAACCTTCTAGCTAACTACCTTGAACGTCGCATCCTCTTGAAGATTTGAAATTGGCGCCACTGTTTAGAATGAAGCAAAGAGCACAAAGACTTGACATCTCATCAATGGAATCGTGTCTTCCTTAAGAATGAGAATCGTTTCTGTGTCACAACCAATTCTCAGAGCCATTTGATCTGGAGAGAGTTCGGGACATCCTACTAACATCACGTCTTACAGTTTTGTTTTCTAAGGAAAATCAAACTAATCTCTTTCAACTCATAAAAGTTATTTATTACTTTATGTATCACATTCCAAACCTATTTAAAATTATCGTTGGATTTATCCTTGCGAGGATATATTACCTCCTAGAAAAAGGATTTATAATTGTCGATAACAGCATTAAATGAAACATAGTCAAAGTTCCCGATACCATGTATTACATACAGAAAAAAATCAACAATATAAAATATAAATGGAATATCTGAGAACATCTTAAAGCAAGATTCTGCCCTCTATTCTTGAATCTCTCTGAGTGAAACATTCAAGGCTGTTAAACTTCCAATAAAATAACACTAAAATTTTAGTATAAAATACTAAATTTACCAAAGAGCTTGAAGCATACTGAATCTACAACATGAATATTCAATAAAGATTGAAACCTCATATAGAATTATTGCATCGACCAAAAGCAAATTTTAAAACTTACCAGGCTATTGAACAAATTTTGAATTTTATAAAATAATCCCAAAATTTTAATATTTTAATACTACGTTCCATTGTAGTGCAGTCTTAATTCGAAATCCTATTTAAAAATTATCAAAATCTATTAAGCCTTATAATATAATGCCAGACATTGAAAACGCAACACCAAAAAAGGAGTTGCCAGAATGTGACAAAACTCAGCAAACAGAAAGAGACAGCAACAAAATAGAAATTAACTTTTATCAATATAGAAACTAATTTTTATCTATGTTAATCATTTTTATTTGTGAAATGTTAACCTAAAGTGAACCTGAAATTATTCACTTTTTTCTCAATATAAATTAAATCAGAATAAATTTAACAGCAAATTGCTTTTAATTTTATTTAAAAATAATATAACCTGACATATTTCAAATTCTTTTTAAAATGAAATATCCTGATAAAATATAAGTTTTGGCATTAATAATAGTATATTCTGGCTAGAAATATAAAATTAATGTTTTTATCTATTTGTCAAATTATACTATTATCAATGTACAATGCTCAAAACAATTTAAGGACATTGAGGTTCTCAGATGATTTTGCACCTGAAGGATTGTTTGGTTGATTCATAAATCATTCTCATACGTATATGAGATAAAAATGACATTTGTTTGGCAGAAAAACTGCGTTTTTTCGAAAATTTGTGGGAACAAAAAGAAAGAAAAGCATAGTTTGTGCCTTTGAGAAAAACAAATAAAAAAGATGTTCCCTTTAAAAAAACCTTTTTTTAATAGGAGGTATTGTTTCTCCAGACGGTCAGCATTCATCGTTGAGCACTTTGAAGCATCGAGTTAATTAGTGAGGCTATTAATGAGGGGCTGGGGTATTCTGTTCCCTCCTGCAGCTGAGATCTTTCTAATTCTTGGAGAGTTTGGGGGTGATAGGCATCCATCAACCTGTCTTCTTAGAATGTCAAAAACATGCTATATTGTTTACGCTGACCATTCCATTCATATGATTTTTTCCTAGGAAAAATCCTTCTCCAATTTAGTATGATGTGTCCTGTATTGCTTAGTTAACAAAGTTAAGTTTCCCGTTAGTTAACAAGAAGACATCTCCAATTGCTGTAAAGTAAAGAACTACAATTGGTTTGAGGGCCTCATCTCTATATCGACGAACAGTCAGAGCTCCCTTTCAATGATATGGAGACCAGTGCTCCCATCAATGGAGATGCAAGCATAGACCATATTTTTTTCACACTTAAATATAACTCTCGTGCACGAATGCAGGATTGTTTCTAGTACCACGCTTCCACCAGATTAAAATATTCCTATTGTTAGTATGAAGACAAAAATAGGACTTGTCAGAGAAAAGAATATTTCCATTCTTTTCTCCTCCAATTCACATGCTCTGTTGTCTTCTCCCTGAAGAGTTTCACAGGGCCTTGCGGTTTATTCTTATACATTACTAATTGTGTTACTAATCTAATACACTACTGGCCATTAAAATTGCGACACCAAGAAGGCGACATGCTACAGACGTGAAATTTACACAAAAGGAAGAAGGTGCTGTGATATGCAAATGATTAGCTTTTCAGCGCATTCAGACAAAGCAGGTGCCAGTAGAGACACCTATATTGTGTTTAAATGAGGAAATTGTTCAGCCGGTTCCTCATACACAAATAGCATTTGAACGTTGTTGCCTGGTGAAAAGTTGTTGTGATGCCTCGTGTAAGAAGGAGAAATGCGTACCAGCACGTTTCTGACTTTGATAAAGGTAGAATTGTAGCGTACAAGGATTGCGGTTTATCTTATCGCAGTATTGCTGCTCGCGTCGGTCGAGATCAAATGACTGTTAGCAGAATATGGAATCGATGGGCTCAGGACGGTAATACGGAACGCCATGCGGGATCTCAACGGCCACCTATCACTAGCAGCCGAGAAGACAGGCATATTATCCGCATGGCCGTAATGGATCGTGCAACCACATCACGAGCCGTGAGTCAAGAAACGGGGTCGTTTGGAAGACAACAAGTGCATTCGTCATCGTCATATTAGCCCATCACCTGGCGTGATGGTATGGGGTGCCATTGGATACACGATCGGTCACCTCTTTTTCGCATTGACGGTGCTTTGAACAGTGCACGTTACATTTCTGGTGTGTTACGACCGTGTCTCTACCCTTTATTCGAGCCCTGCGAAACCCTACGTTTCAGCAGGATAATGCCCAACCGCATGTTGCCGATATTGTACGGACCTTCCTCGACACGGAACATGTTCGGCTGTTGCCCTGGCCAGCACGTTCTGCAGATCTTTCACCAATAGAAAACGTCTGGTCAATGGTTACTGAGCGACTGGCTCGTCACCAAACGCCAGTCACTACGGTTGATGAACTGTGGCATCGTGTTGAAGGTGCATGGGCATCTGTACCTGTAGATGCAATCCAATCTCTGTTTGACTCAATGTCCAGGCGTATAACTGCTGTTATTACTGCCAGAGGTGCTTGTTCTGGGTACTGATTTCTCAGGATCTATCGAGCCAAATATTTTTTGAAAATTTAATCACTTGTTATTTCTAGTATAATATATTTGTCCAATAAATATCATTTTATTATCTGCATTTCTTCCTGGTGTAGCAATTTTAATGGCCAGTAGTGTATATTACTTTTCAACTTTGAGAACTGTTTTACTGGTCCTCTGTAGTTTGTAAAACTGAGCCTCTACAGTAATAATACATAATATTCTAAAATTTAAAAGTTTAATTTTACGGAAGTTACAACATTCTTATTTTTCACAGTTGTAACAGTTTCCGTTTTTAATTTGATAAATAGTAAAGAACAATGTATTACAAAATTACTCATTATATGATAAAATTAACTAAGTTATTTAGTCTCAAAACTTGGGACAGTTTTTACATTTTTTGAAAACTACTTTATTAAAATAATATTTCGAAACAGAAATCAAATTTCAAATTATAAAAATTTGTTAAAATTTATTGATTTAGCTATCATTACTAAATCAATACTTTATAATTTGTAACAGAAGAACAATAATTGAGGCAAACACAAAATTAGCAATTAAGCAAAAGAATTAAAAAAAATTTTTTTGCTTATGATCAAATAGAATACTGGACAAACATTTAATGCTAACTTTATATGTGATATAGAAAGCATGAAACTTAAATATTCATAAATTTGTTTACTGATCTAATCTAATAAACTATTTTAAGTAGCATCAAAAGAGAAGTCATTAATATTAAGATAAAATGTCCAAGGATATCCAGGAACAGTAACAACATATGACACTTTTATGTAAATGTCTCATTTTGGAAATGCGACTACTATTTAAAATTTGATGGGACATTTCCTGCAAGTACCATAGAAATCAAGAATGCAATGACAAATGGCCCACAAAAGTGTGATAATATTATGGGTATTGATCTTTTCGAAGCAATATTTATAAAACTTCCTTTATGAATCTCTTTTCTTTTACATTTTCTTATTCACATTCTATATAGAACCTCAAAAGTAAGTGCAAACAGGGTACAAGTCGATTAAAATGTTTAATTTTTCTTGAAAAGAGTTTTGTTTCATTATTTGGCAATAGTGTCTACGCGCTCAAAATGAAAAGCTGTAAACAAAAACAATGCTGATTTGATGATGGTTCATATAATGAGTGTTATGTCATAGCAATTATTTAAAACTCTTTAACATTTTTTAAGCAATCGCTGGTTGATAAAAATATTTTAAACTATTTATAAGTATTTTGGTTGATTTTAAATTAAATTTTAAGTAATACAAATAATAGTTTTAAATAATACATTTTGTTGTAAGAGATATTTAATTATGCATAAACGTAATGTTAATATTAGCTCACCACTCAAACGTAGAAGAAAAAAAGCTCCTATGAAGTGTTTAAGTAAGATTTTGTTCTATATTCATTGAAAAGTATATTGCATTGAACAATTTTTTAAGATTATATGTTACAGAAGTTACATATAATTTTAGGGTGTACTTCAGTATAATATCAGTAAATGATTATGATATCCATATGAAATGTAAAAGATGTAAACCCTGATCTAAGAGAACTAATTGGCAATCAACTGTCATGCTGACCAAAAATTCACTTGTGAAAGAAAAAATTTTGAGTTAGTTAACTATGTTATCTGTATTACACGACTTATGTCAAAACTGCAGAATTATAAGGAATTTTTCATAATTTGCTTTAAAATTTATTAAAATCATTAATTGTAGAATATTTATTCTGATCTATTGATTTTAATGAAGGTGACAATACAAATATTAATGAAAAAAGACCGTTTGTATTGACATTGTGACATAGTTTTATATAATGTCTTATCTACTGTGGCATTTAAGCATGCATATTGTGTTTGTTTTCTTTTATAATTTATTACACAATAAAAAAATCTTTTGTTTTTAGGTAAAACAAAAGATGAAATTCTTTATTCACATCTGAAAGCTACAAAGTCAAATTCCCCTGAACCACTTGAAGATTATAGACCACCTACTGGTTTGTTATTCATTTGCTTTTTCATTTCATTTCTAGCCAAAACTAATTTTCAAAACCTCTATTGAACAATATGATCTTTATTTTTTATGTAGGATTATTTGAGGATGAAAAAGATATGGAAGAAAAGAATAATTCCCAAGTTACTCCCTGCAATCTGAAAAAACCAGGTAGTTATAATTATATAAAGTCAGGTAGTTATAATAATTTGACCGTTCTTTTACAGTATCATCTTACTTTGTCAATAGATTTATAATTATATTAAGAGTATTTTAATTATAAAATATTTTTATCTTTTGCTAAGATTTTGTGAATAATTCCTTTATTATTCAATCAAATTCATAATGATTCATAAACTTTAATAATCTTTATTTGTTGCTGCACCTCTTCCTTTTTTTCATTAAATTTTTCAATACTTCATCAATTTTAAGCATAATAATTACAACAAAATGTTTTATTTTGTAAGCAGAGAAGCTGCAGCTAAAAAACAATGTCATAATATTTTATATAATATTATGTTCATATAATGTCATAATAATTTAATGTCTGTAGGGGGAAAAAAGCATAACTTTTCAAATATTAAATAAATAAATAAAAAAGATTTCTTTCTGGAGCCAAAATATTTCCATTTTATTTGATTATTTAAGGATTTTTTTATAAATAAGGAAATAAAGCGGAAATCACACAACAGGTTAAGTTATTACTATAGGAGTTTTACTGAAATGGGAGGTATACTTGATGTGAGAACTAAAGTAGCAAATAGAAAATAAAAATAATTCTTTTAATGTAATTTATTGTATGTGTTAAAAAATTTCCTACCATGATTTTCATGTCTTCTGATGTTTGGGGATGTATTGAGTTCCATTCATTATTCCATGAATTTATATAAGCATGGTTTGGATTTTCCTCTTTCTTTTTTTTTTATGAAAATAAGCAGATTATAACCATTGACCCTTAAAGATAATTGTTTAAAACTTGAATACCTATAAAATTAAAGTTACATTAAAGTATTTTTTATGTCATTTTGGAAATTAAGTGATTGTTTGAACTCTTATATCAGAGAATTTTATTTGGTCTGTCTTCATATTTAAATTTTTTTCATTTAAATCATTTAATTATTTAAAAGATTTAAACTTAAGTTTGTTTATAGTCTACTTTTATTATAATTATAATGTTGAAATACTAATCAATGGTTAATCTGTGGTTTGGGTACCCCTTTCTCGCCAAATAGACGCGCAAAGTGAAGTAACCCTGACTATTTCATCCTAAATGCACTCCTTGTAGCAATCCTGTCTTTTTTGTTATACAGTTATATGTGTATTTTTGTTATACAATTTGTAAAAAAAAACAAACATTGATTTTGTTTTTGTTGCCATATCAAAGGTGAAATTCGTGAAAAACACGGATTTCGGCTTCGTCGCCATAGAAACATTATTTTTGCGTAGTGTCTCTCAGAGCATTCAAATCCGCGAGACAACATGCAAAAATGCGCCAGTTGGTTACTTTTTGAAAATGCGCCAAGCAGGGTACCCAAAGATCATTTTCACCTAATCAATTGTACTGTTTGTTTTCATGTCCGTAATATTTTAGCAAATTGAACAAAAAATATGTTTCGTTATATGCAAGCTTTAAATTATGCATAATGTGCATTTTTACAACATTCACAAATATTAATGAATATCAAATTTTCTATTTTTAAGTAAATGTTGTAAATCTTGGTTGTTGGTTTATCTCAATTATTTTTAGTTTTTTAATTTTATTGGTTGGATCAATCTGTATGTTCTATTTAGTTTTATATAAATTATTAGTTTAAATATGTTCAAAAATTGTAAAGTTCTAAGATATTTCAATATTTTCCTGAAATTCTTAAATATTTCTAAAAAAATAATTATAGTTATTTCTGTATATTATAATTTTATTTATGTACTGTATCAAACTTATTTGATAAAATTATTTTTTAAGAAATGTAATTTTGTTAAATTTTATTTATTATTTCTAATGGCCGGGAAAAATACAAAGTACAACTAAATATTACAAAAAAAAAAAAAAAAAAAGAAAAGGAAACCTCCAAAGTCATTTGCCTAAGGAGCAATCTTGCCTCCCAATATCTCGCTTCCTCCGATGAACCCCACAAATAGTCCTTGTCCATTACTTCTACAGAGCTGCAGAGTAAACAAGTAAAAACAATAAAAATGCCCAAGCACTTCAAATGAGAAGCTAATCAGTTATGATCTGGGGAGTGACATAAATGCACTTCCATGTAGTGCTCCCTGGTAATGCTTTCTGCAGCAAAGAAATTTATAATTATGACTCAAGCTCTTCTTTTCTCCCTCTTCGTCATTTCATTAAACTTGAAAAATTAAAATTTTTTAGGGCTCTTTTATTGAAAAAATGCCACAATCTGTTCAGCTTGATGGTTATCTTAAGCAGTTTTAATGAATATTCAATACATTAATCAATTTAAATTTCTTAGTATGTAATATAAGTTTTTATATAATTGAAACTAAAACATGATTTTCAATTTTTTTCAATTATTATTACTTTAGAAATTGGTACTAATTAGTTTCTTCTTTCTGTATTAAAATTGTTTTCATGTTACCATTAATATTTCATAATTTGTAACTAAAATATCGCATAAAATATTTATATTTCAGTTAAAACCTCAGCAAAAATTAATATGCATTCTCAGAAAAGTACACCTGTAAAATCTGAAACCCCTAAGGAAAGCCGATATTCTTTGCGCCAACAAATGAAGCAAGGTAATAAAACTATAAAAATTTTCAATGCATAATTATAAACTTATCTTAGACTTATTAAAGTTCTATTTAATGATATTATGTGTTACTATAAAGACTTTATCTTCATTTGTTTTTACAATTATTTTTATTTTTCATTTAAAGGATTGAATTTAAATTTCTTTTTGCTTTACTTAACTATTGATTTTACATATCAACTTGTAAACAAATTTTAATTAATAATGAGCTAAATATAATTACGTATGATAAAATGGGCTTGTGTGTACCTGATATTAACAATGTTTTGTTTTTCCACTCAAACTACAAATTATGTAACATGTTCATCTGTAAATATGTATATAATTAAATATTCACTGGATTTTTATATTTCTTAGATGCATTTAAAACATACTTTAAGAAATAAGAAATTCCATTACCTTAGTAAAATTAACTTGTGTATCATTAACTTCATGGAATCTTACAAACTCATCTATCAAGATTTTTTTTTTTTTTTTTGCAAAAATTGTCCTAGCTAGATAATTATAAATCCTTTTATTACTGGAATGTATATTATTGATACAATGCATCTTAATTTATTATCATTAGTCTTTTTTGGTTATTATCATTTAATTTTAATTTCTTTTATTATTAAATTGATTTTCTCTGTCTTAAATTTCTAAATGTAACATAATTTTTTAGTGTATTAATTTTTTTATAGTTTATCAGATTATTTAGTGAGTTTTTTTTTTTTTTTTGCACTTGTAGCTTTAGGAATATACTGTATTCATGTACTGGCTGTGTGAATCTGTGTATTTTGATATTAATCTCTAATTTCTTACTCTTTTACAAAATTAATAACTTTTGATCACCTCTGTGCTTTAATTTTTGTTATTATATTCTATGAATTATTCTTTTGATGATTATTCATTATCTTTCTGGTAACTTCTTTCCAAATATTTTCAATAATTCTTATGCTTTAGCTATTTTATTTTTTATTTAGCTTAGTACATAAAGTTTTAGTTAGAAATAAGCATAATTACCAAGCCTATATTCACTGATAATTTAGTAAAAAGAAAAAAAAATAAATAAATAAAATATAAAAAAAATACTGAATTGTACCTATAAAAAGGAATAAAACTAATCTCATTCTTAAACTTTATAATTAGTGAATATTTTTCTTAACTTTTATTAATATTCTTTTCTTGTAGACCTGGCTAGTTTAAAGTCATTACATATAGAATCAGACCCTGAAGATAGTGATGAAAATTCTGATTACGATGAGGAGTCAGATAATACTGCAGATGAGACTGAAGGCCAATTGCCTAAAGGAAAAAATGCTAAATCTTCTGTAAGATTAATCACTAATTTCTTACATTCCTCTTTTTAAAAACAGCTTTTCCTTTTTTTCTTAGGTGTTGAAATTATTAATCGTTGTTTGAAATCCAGTGTTTTCTTTTTAATATTTTATTAGCATCTAGTAATTGAGTAATATTAAGATTGTTTTGCATTTTTTAACTGGATAGTATTTATGTAATTGTAAACATTGTATCAATATTGTAATTTATCATAATTTTTGCTTTTTTTTTTAAAGTTATTGGAAAGAATGAAAATTTTATTTTCACTAGAGTATATATTCATAAACATGAAAAGATTTATTAATTTAGATGTATTACTAGTTTTAGACATAATTAACAAAATTGTCAAGCTTCATTTTTAAAATGGTGAAAAACACTCATGTAAAGGTGAATAACAAACTGATAAAAATTTTTTTAAAAAATTACATTTTTTGTACTACCTGTAGGAATGAAGAAATTTTCCTTTAGACTTCATGTATATCATAATTTAATATATGTAAGGATACCTTGCTTAAAATTAGGAGAAAGTTTTAGAGATTTTTTAGGTTAAATATTAGGTAATTTTTTAGGTCAATTGTATAAGGTTAAATTTATCTATTCATTTCCAATCCGGTATATATCAATATGTTCATTGTTATCGTAAAAATGATTCTCAAGTCAATCAAGCTGCTTTCTGATTAGTTAGGGTACTCTTGTTTGGTTCAACAATTTATTGGCTTAAATCCTTTTCCTGGCATTTGTATGGTCTTAAAATCTATTTTAAATTGTAAATCCCAATATAATTGGTCTTGAAGTGCTGAAAATGGCCATTATGTTACAAATAAACTAAATCCTGTGTATGTATTTTGACATTCTTAATATTGTTGGTATTGTTGTTTTTGCGACACTTTTAAAAGACTTATATTTTTTCTTACAATTTTTTCCCAATTCAGGATTTTATCAACCAAATATAAACTTCAATTATTGTTAAATTCGAAGTTTTTCTTGATAGTGTGAAAGAAAAAGAAAACATTTTGTATTTATTTTCTCCATTTTTTATACATGAATACCTTACAAAGTTCACTAATGATGATAAAGAATAAAAAAAGATAACTTTATATCCATAAAAAATTGAGTTAAGATCACAATTTACTTTTCTTATATGTAGCTGCAATTAGAGAGGATAAGATCCACTCAGAGGGTCTACTTTTTTAAAGTAAATATGATTGTCACTATTCCTGAGGTAACCCAATGATATTTCTTTTTCATTTATTGCCTTCTCATTTTCTTTCTTTTCCTTTCCTCCCTTTGATTGCCATGTAAAAAATTAAGGACTTTCCTTGACTCCTATTGCTGATCCGTTGCTATTTGCTTCTTCTGAGAATTAAATCACTCACTTATTTGCCATGCAAGAACACTTATAGGAAAATATGATCCTGGTAAGCTTTACTGAATAATCTTTGTCAGAGGCCAATACATTATTTTGACCTCGGCTTCTGGTAATCAGGATTCATGTTTTGGTTCTCAGCACATCATTTGGTTTACATGTATCAGTGATTATACATCTGCTGGTTGATTTGATAATAGTAAATTTCAGAAATGTATTGAAACCATATAGAGTCTAACTAGATGCAGTTATCCTACATCCCTTTATAAGACTCCTTGGTGAGTGATGAAATCAAAGTCCTGAAATAAATTTCTTTATAGACTGTACTTTTAATTTGTTTCTTTCTTGAGACATCAAGTGATATGGTATCAAAAATATTTTTATCATTAAAAGAATGGAAGGTAATTTTGATGTTTCTCTTTTCTTAAGAAGTTAGAGAATGATCAGTATAATCAGGATTGCAAAAAATGTTGGCAAAACGAAATCTGGTGAATTCTACATTGAAATATTAGCCAAACAGGCCTAAATCATTGCAACCAAAATTTCTTATTAATAATGATGTTTTAGTGTCTGCTAGTTGTAGGTTAAATTTTATATAAGGAGCATACATAAATAGGTTTAATATACAGATTAGATTAAATCTATGTAGTGTAGTTATTTGTTCAATTTTTTGCATTATCATTACATATATGTTTATATTTTATATTTATATACATTTCAGCAAACTTTCGCAGAGAAATATTTTGCTGCACAAAGGCAAAAGAAAACAAATACATCTAATCGAACTTTATCACATTTGAAAATTAAGCAAACTAATATTGAAGAATTACAAGAAATTATAAAGAAAGCACCTGAATATCATAAGAAAGAAAAAGAAATACTATTCCAAAAGTATAAAGCTTATTTTAAAAAATGGTTATATTTTTTGAAGTAAGTATATTTTAATATTTTTTAAACTTGGTTATTATGATTTGATTTCATGCAATTTTTGTTGAAATGTAATATCATTGGTAAAATTGAAATTTCTACAATAAATTAAATATAAAAATTAGTATTGAAACTGACAACCATTTTTTAAATCTTTCTACTAGTCTAATAGAAAGCATAAGATTTAATTTTACATGTATAGGTCTTACTTTCACAGCATTCTTGAGTGCATTTGTATTGGTTATAAACTTTGTATTTTTGTTTCATTTAAAAAAATTTTAAAAGATTCTCTTATTTCTTTTCATATTTATTATTTTTAAAATAAATAAGTTGCATTATTTACTGAAAATATTGATTAGAATTATTTTATAACAATATTTTCATATTGTTTATTCATTTATCATAATGTATCAAAAATTTTAAATTTGTTATTAGAAATATATAGATAAATTGGAATTTTATTTACATTAATTGTTTTTATGATTTCAAACTTTTATTGTTTCTGTAATCATTGCTTTTTAAAATATTTTACTTAAATACTAATTACATTGGTAATTTTTTACACTTTCAAGTTGTTTATTAAATAGGGATTTAAAAATAATGAATCTTTATATTTGTTTATGGTTTAATAATTAAATATTTTAAATTTTATATTCAGTGTTTAATAATTATATTTCGCTTTTTCACTATTTTATTACTTTTTTAAAATCTTTCTTAGAAACTGAAGAATTTAAATATTGTTTCTGTAAACTTTATGATTTTCACTAATACATTTAAAGTTAATTTTTGTTTAATTTTTAATTATAAATTAAAATTTTTATTTTCTTCTTACCAGAGCAAATAACACTTTTAAATAAAATCATGCATATTTAGCTTCTTCAGAATGTAGAAAAATATTGCTATAAATTTTGTTAAATTTATTATATTAGTATAACTTCTTAATTGCCAGCTCTATTACTTTTAATTTTCACCAAATGTTTTTTAATTATTTTTACATATTTGATACATAATATTTTCGTAAATATAATTAACTTTCTTTTCAAAAAATTCCAGAATGATAATATTCCTATCCATGCAGCCGAATTTGTTCAATTATTTTTTGATGAATAAAGGAAGAAGTTAAAAATCTACCTTGGCCTCCACAGTCACTTAATCTCAGTATAATTATATACCATTATGGTCTATTTTAAAGTGTTTGATGCAGAATCAATATCTTCCATTATTATCTTTTTTAGAACTTTCACAATATCTCCATAAACAATGGTACAATTCTCTAAACATAGTTCATCACTTTTATGAATTGATTCCTATGTGAATCCAAGCTGTATTCATGTCAAAAACGGTCCTATTCCATATTTATTAAAGATTCTCTATAAATCAGAGCTGTTTCTATTATCTTGATTTCTACCTGTATATATGGGGAAAATTCAAAGTATGATATGAAAAAAGGTTTTAATCTAAAAGCAATGTTGCTTTTTGTGGTCAATATGAAAAGAAAAATTTAATTAAATGTGTATATGACTATTTTACCACTTTGACAAACTAATGGAAATCTATTTTTCATATAATACTTGCTGTGTGAACTGTAGTGTGTGTGTGTATTTTTTTTTCTTTCTAAATTTTTGTCATTGTCACTTTGTTTATCAGATTTATAGAATGTGTTTTTCAAAGATCTTGTAAAGCAGTATAGTAACAAATTACATGTTAATACACCTGCTTATAAAATGGAATGTTATAGATTTAAGAAAACAAACTATTTATGGATAAAAAGCTAAATAATTAATTAAATGTTTGACTTATTTTTTGCATTAGATTTAAACTTAAAAAAACGAAAATACAAGATTGTCAATATTGATGAATTTCTTAAACTTCTACATTCTGTAATCTATGAATTACAGTAGTTAAGTCTCTTATTTTACATAAAAATAATTTTCCTAAGCATAGAAAAATGTTAGAAAAAATCTTCAAATTCTGTGTGCAATGTTTAAAAATATAGTTGTGTAAAGGAAACTCATTTTTCTCAATGATGTTTATGATATTAAAAAAATTATTTATAATACAAATTTTTATTATAATATTGTAAAATAGTCAATAATTATTTTAAATCAACATTTTTATTTTCAACAACTTTTTTATATGGCACACTTGTAAATTGGATTTTTTCTTCAATATATGATGCTTTTTATAATTTTATTATTTTTGCTTCATCAGATTATTTATATGCTTGTCAAAACATATGCACTCGGGTACACCTCTTTATAATTTTATTTTTTAAAATCAATTGTTAGACATTTTTTAAATAAATGTCTTCATGCTATTTCAATTTTGATGTTGTTATTAACTATTCACTTATTTTTTATTTTTATAATTAAGATTTATTATTGCAATTTTAATTTACTTTACTTATAATTTTGTATTGTACTTATATTGCCAAATAATTTTCTGGTGCTGTTGCTTGAAAATATATGCATAATTTTATTGAGTGATGTTCAGTCATTACATTGCCAGAAACCATTCTTGGCAATACAAGATTAAATAAAAAGCTGATTTGGACTTGTGCCATTTTTAATAAAAATGGCACAAATCCAAATCAGCTTTTTACTGTGCCATCAATTAAATAAAATTCGGTACGTGTGCACCTTTACACATGTACCAAATTTTAATAAAAATTACATTGTTTATGTTACAGCATTCGCTAAACAAATGTAAACAATTAATTATACCAATTTTATATATTTTTATATAATGCTCTTTTTACATACTGTTATTTATATCTTGATTTGTTTTCCCTATTGCAGGCAAGGTTTTAATATATTATTATTTGGCTTTGGCTCAAAACAGATAATTCTTAATTCATTTTGTAAAGATTGCTTGGAAGACTCTCTTTATGTTGTTATTCATGGTTATTTTCCTTCTCTAAATATTAAACAGGTAATTTGTTTAATTTAAATAAGTATATTTAAAAAAAATGTAAAAGATTTTTGTATTACAGTAGCTGTTAATAAACAGCAAATATTTTGTGAAATTACTTACAATGAGAACGCAACGTTTTTATTTTATGTTCTTTATGGTTTTTTCTTTAATTAAATTAATATGAAGTTTCAAGGTAAAGTTTTTTATTAGATATTTTCTACCTATATTGCAATCAGGGGGGGGGGCGGGAATTTTTCGCTACCATAAGTATGTTAATGTAAAACGTTTCCTGAAATGATATATCTATATGTGTGTGTGCGCCTGTGCATGTGTGTGAGAGAGAGACTTTTATTTTATTTATATAATAAATTAAAAAAAAACTTTTTTATGCTTAAAATTAACTTTAATTGAGTCATTAAAATTTAAAAAGTATAAAATATCACTAACTGCATCATAAATTTCCTTGTTTCAGTCAGTTTGTATTGTTTTATAAATTTATAAAAGATTTTAAGTTTTCTTAAAATATAATTCTTTTTAAGGTTAGAAAATTAAATATTGAAATAAATTCTGCAATAGCAAATCATGATGCTTTGTGTAAAAAAAACTGAGCCTGTGATTCAACGATTAGCATTGTGATCTCCAGTTTGTGGGTTTTATTCACTCTGAACATGGATGTTTGTATGTTGCAATCTTTAAATGTTTGTCCCCTATAGAATAAATTTTATGTGTAAAAACTCTTCTTGAATGTTGAAATAAAATTAATCTGGAAAAGTTAATAAAAGCTTCTGGGAAAAATAATTCTTTTTTTCTCATTTTAGTCACACTGATAAAGTAAAAACTAATTGTCTTAAAAATTCGAATATTTTTTTTAATTTCAATTTGTATAAATATCATTTTACATTATTTCATTTTATTTTCATTTCTACAGACTTTAGTTCACAGTTTTTCATTTATTTTGTACATTTCCAATAATTTGTTGATAATTCAATTTCGTCTTTTTTTCCTCATTTATCTTTTATATTGATATATTAATTTAGGACAAATATAAAAGCTGAAGTTATGTCTAGCTGGAAGAAAAAGATTTTTTTCTTAAAATAATCTTTATGAGTTACAAGATGGTAGTTTTCAATTTTTTTATGGAATCTATACATCTATTGAAGGATAAATCTGAAATCAAAATTTTGATTTGAAAAAAAATCATTACTGATAAAAGAAAAATTACTTTTACATGAGTTAAATTTGGGATTTATGTATGTATTACTTTATTTAATAGTATTTTCATGAATACCTACATGTTAAAGTATTGAATTGTTCTATATTTTACCCAGGTAAGTCACCAGATACTTTTTTGTAGATTCCACAGAAGCACTTTTATATAAGAATTACTATTTTTTTCTGTTACTCATTCATATTATACATGAAAGAATTTCCTTTCAGATATGCTTTAAATATTTAGTGCAAAAAATATACCATACTTTTTGTGACCTAAATAGAAAAACATGCAGAGATATATAATTTAATGCATATTCTTACCCTCTATCTTCAATCATTTATTTGTTATAACTTAGTAATTACACTGGAGTTTAATTTATATTTTAAATCATATTTCAAAAACTATTGTCTCTTCATTTTTTGGAAGTATATTTGAAAGAAAATCCGTAATCTAAGTAAAAGCTACATCATTATTAAATATTTGTCAACTAAAAATATCCAGTTTGAAATTTTAATTTTCATTTTGGTTTGTTTGCTTTTATGTAAAAGATAACTTTTTAAAGAATTCATAATCGTTCTTTTTATTTAAAGGTAAAAGATTATTATTTTCATATTCAAGCAATGAAATATTTTATGTTAATTTTTTTTAAAACTGTATAAAAGAAAATTAAAAATGATTCTTAATGTATAAATGTTATGAATTAGAATGAATTACATATTAATATATAGCATTTTCTTATGGAACTTGTTTTTTAGATGTTATTTTATTAAAAATACCAATATCTAGATTTGATTTAACTCATGGCATTAGCTTTTTTTTTTTAATCTAGTTAACAGTTTTTTAAAATCTAGTATCTGTTTTCTAAACATATATTCCTGCATTTCTTTCTAAAATGGAAAAAAAAATCTTTTATTTTTTCATCATCAGGAAGATTATTGCTCTAACACTTTCATAATTTTTTTTGAATACTTGAAACTATTCTTAAAATGTTTGTGCTTGGATTAAAATTTTATTCTAATGTATTTAGTTGATTTATATTTTATTTAGATTTTAAATTCAATAACTGAAGATGCTTTGGATTATGAAGGAAAATTTGCTAATATAAATGAACAAGCAGAATTTATAAAGAAGCATTTCTCTGAAGGTTACATTTCATTTATTTTTCTTTTTATATTCATATTTTAGTCATAAAATTTATTTACTTTTCTAAATTTTTAAATATGTAAATAATTTGCATTTCACAAGAAATCATTATTTTTCTGGATTGCCACTTTTATATCCTGAGGTCAGATTTCCAGCTGTTGAAAGTTTTTAAATTAAAGATTTGCTTAAAATTAAGCTTTAACAGAAATTTTTTTATATCAAAGAGTTATCCTCAATAATGTAGAAACAATTGTCATTAATGAGATCGTTTGAGACCATTTTTGTATGAAATTTAACTTATCTATAGTGCTAGGATTAGTATCCTTTTTGCACAGTCTGTGTTCTCGCACCTTCAACATACCTTCGAAATATGAAAGCTCATTTTCTCTTTGAATTGGTGAGGTTCTAAAAGCATATCTGTTGGTATTAGTGACACTACATTCATCCTTGCATTTTTAAAATCAATTTAAAATTTAATTTGATTTAACTTAAACACCATGATGGAAACAATGTTCACACTGCATTATTCTCAAAACTAATTGAAAAATATTGGTTTTGGTTCTGAAGCTTATTTATTATTTGTTAATATTATAAATTATATGATATTTTAGTGTTTTATAGTTGAATATGCTATTTAAATACTTACAGATCAAAAATGTAAATAATTAAAGATTATGATAGTTAAAATATGGAATACACACAAAACTTAATAATAACATTATAATATAATGTATTTCTTCTTAAACCCAATATTAATTTTTGTGCTTAGTCCTTAGTTTTATAAATAATATTGTTTTATTATATTTTCAAATTTTGTATGTTTTATATTTTAATTAATTTCAGCCATTGTAACAATAACAGCAATAGTAAATAACTCCAACAATAGTAAATAAGCTGAGTTCAATTGAAATATTTTTAAATCAGTTCACTTGGAAAATATATAAATAGGCATTTGTGTAATGAGTGTTGTTGGAAGTTGAAAGCCTGGATTTTAGACTTTTGTGCTTGAGAAAGGTAAATTATAGCAATCATTATCAAAATAGGAGAAATCATTATCAAAACAACATAAGAGATGTTCATATGCATAAAATCCTGAGCTCAAGACACCTATAGATTTTCGCCTGAAAAGTGAATGTTTCCTAACTTTTTATTTTAAGCAACTAAACTACTTATCAAAGAGCAATTATCACTGCATTTTTAGTGATGTCATTCTTATTTTTACTTTAGCTTAAAAAATTATTGATCACACAACTATTGATTGGGGTAGGATTTTGAATGAAATAATAAAAAAATATTAGCAAGGATGTATTATGATATTGAATCTCCTGAAACGAAACATTTATATGGTGAACTGCAGGCATTAACTACACTTATATCAAGAAATTTTTGAATTTTAAAACAAACATAATTTAGTTATAACCATTGAAATAGACTTTTATTGTTGTTTCTGTGTGTGAAGGGTCAAATAATTATTTATAATTAGCTATGAGTTTTTATTACATTAGGAAAGCTTTCAGAATTAGGTATAGTTAAGTAATTGAAAAAAATGTATATGAACAGAAAAACAATTATCTTTAATCAGTCTTGGAAAAAAAAGTATTTTGATATTATTTGATTAACAAGAAAAAAAATGATTTAAATTTAATATAAAAATAATTAAATTAGTCTATAAGTAGTTTACTGCATCTTAACAAACTTGTGAAATTTCAAAATGATGACAAATTCATAAATTCTACTTATTTATGACATTGGTTTACGGAAAAAGAACTACACTTGATTAAAATTATAACATAAATCTCTCAAAACAATTTATCAGAAAACAAATGCATACTTAACTTACCATTTGATATTGAATGCTTGGTTTATTTTTGAAAATGCAGTAAAAAGGAAATACAAGCTTATCAGATTTTGTGAATTTAGTTCAACTTTCAGTTCTTCCTTGATATCTTCTTTATCAATGAGATTATCAAAGAAAATAGCAAGATATGAAAGAAGAATCTTAGTTTAACTCTTTGATATCTGAAGAAAAAATTGGGCTATCTACTTAAAGAAATCTCTCCCAGGAAATCTCAGTGGCTGAAATGGATAATATTAAATTATACAAGAGATAAAAATGCCAGAATCAAATTTAAAATGTATCTCATGTTTTCAAAATAATTCAAGTGTGTGTTCCAAAATATAAATTTTTAATTATTTTTGAAAAGCCCTGACTGCTGTTTCAGAAACTGTAATTGATTTTTTCAATATTGAGAATGATGTTATTACTGATGACATGAAAACATTAAATATAGAAAATTATGAGAATGTCAATGTAATCAAACTATTTGTGAAGTTAAAACTTAAAGCATGTATATCATAATTAATTAAAAAACTATCAAACCTCTCTTGGAAAAGGAAACTAATCAGAATTTGGCTGCTTCTGAAGAAGGTGGAATCCTTGTTCAATAATTAATTGTGATGTAAAAAAAAACATAAATGTAATTTTCTGTAAATAGTAAAGCATTAGGAAAAAATCGTCAAATACTGAATCTAATGTTACAAAATATAGCTGTGCAAAGATGCTAATATTTATAAGGAAAAATTATTAAAAAATATTTACTTATAATGCAAGTTAATCATATTTAAAATTGTATGATACAATCACATATTTATTTTAATTTGTAATTTTCTATATTGATAATTTTTAAAGTGGTCTTCTAATTTAACTTCTGGTTTCATGTAATATTTCATCTTGGAAATAAGTTTAAAATCAATCAAAGCATTCAAAAAATAATTATTTAAATAAATAACTTGTTTTAAATATTTTGATATTTTTATTGACTTCTAATTTTTTATTTGAAATAAAATCTTTGTTATAATATTTTTTTGACAAAAAAGTTGTTATTTACTGTATTTTTTGCATAATTTCTAGATTAATATTGTTTAAGCAATATTAGATGTTTTAAGTTTTGCAAAGTTAGCTATTTCAGAAGCATGAATCAATGCAACAAAAATTTCCCAATCTGTCACTAAATTTTGTAGATGTTAATTTATACAGTGAAAATCTATTAAAAGAGTAAATTTCATTTTAACTTAGGCACAGAGGAGCTATATTTGATATTTCATAACATTGATGGTGTTCGTTTAAGAAGTGCAAAAACCCAAGCAATTCTTTCATCTTTAGCATCTGTTTCTAATATTCATTTTGTTTGTAGTGTTGATCACATCAACTGTTCATTAAGTAAGTTATACTCAATATTTATAACAATATTTCATTGGTTTGAACCTTATGTAGTATTTAATTATATTTATGTATTAAATTAAAAGATATTTTTGGGCATTTTAACTGTTTGAAATTTTATTTATTTTTATACACAAAAAATTATACACAAAAATCAATGTAACAAGAAGAACCATTTTTTATTATTTGTTTTTACTTTTTAATAAATAAGTATACTATAATTTTTAATGTTATAAAAAACTATCTTTTTTATGAATATTAATTATAGAATAATTGAACTTCAAAGAATTTCTTTAAATAATAATTTTTTGCAGTGCAATATGATTTCACAAACCATAAGCAAAATACTTTTTGTCCTTAATTTGGTATTATTACATTGATATTTAACACTTTGTTTCTTTTACATATGAAAATTTTTAATTAGATTTAAAATTTGGTTATAAATTAGTAAAATATTCCCTACTAGCATTATTCATATTTTGTATTTTTTGAAAATCACATTTTTTTTTAAATTTTCTTTCAAATAAAAGCTTAATATAATCAGTACAGTTGTAAAGTGCTGGCAAATTTTCTAAATGTTATTAAAACAGTACTATGAATTTATTTGAATACATCATAGTTTCAACTTGCCTGTATTTTAATTTAGAATGTAATGCTTTTTTTTTTTTTTTGTAATATATGGTCACTTAAACAAAAATATTGAAAAAAATATGCTATTTAGTTTTTCTAATGAATTTATGGTTTTTAATTTTTAATATTTGAAATATATATATATATATAATCTTAAAATATTTATAAATTAAAGTTCGTTTCACTTATATTTATTCAAGACTTTATTTTCTAATGAAATTCTGATACAAATAAAATACTATGTAACGATAAACAATTTTTTGAATGTGTTCTTAAATCAGCATACAATTCTGCTATAGCTAACTCCTAGTATAGTCTATTAATTAAGTGGAAGTTTTAATTTAGAAGCAAGGATTAAGGTCTCCCAATACTTGACTGGTACATCTTTAATAAAAATATTTTAGTTTTGTTTACATATGCCAAATATTTCATCCATTTTTTAATAGTGCAGCTAATAAACTTTGATTTTAGTTATTAATACTGATGGTGAATTTACTTATATCCACAAAGTTAGTGTGACTTTATTGATTTTAATAAGCATTTTTATTTTTCATAGTTTGGGATCAGATAATGTTGAATCACTTCAGATGGGTTTGGTTTGATGTAACTACTTTTGAACCTTACATTCTTGAAACATCATATGAGAATTCTGTATTTAAAGATCAATCATCTCACCTTTTACTTAGCTCACTTCTACATGTGTATCGAAGTTTAACACCTAATAGTCAAGGAGTGTTTAAGATACTTGCTAAATATCAACATGAACAAAATAATGCTGTCAATTCTGGTGAGTGAAATATTAATATTGTTTAATAAATTATATTTAAAATAATTTCATGTAATATATAAAACTTCAAGTTATTGTGAAAGGATATTTTGTTCCTGCTTGTAAATCTTTTGGTTGATTTATATAATTTTACTGTTGAATTTCATTTAAGTTTATATTCTACATTTTTTTTTTCTTTTTTAGAATTATATATTTTTTCTTTTTTTTTTAATTAATATCTTATTAAATAATTTGGAACAAAATTTTTATAATAGACGTAAAAATAAATATTTTTTTTAAAAAAGGAGATTTCATTGTTGTTAACTTATTTTAAATTAAGAATCAGAAAATGAATAGCTTTAATGTAACATTTAAAAAAAAATTTAAGAAAAAGTCTTGGAAATTCTAAGTGAACATTTTATCATATACCATATAAAATTGACATGCTTATTTATATCTGCATAATATATTCAGTTTGCATAGATAATCTAAAGAAATAGTATGCTGGAAAAAATATTTTGTAATGAAAATATTTCAGTAATGTATGGTTGGAATGGTTATAAATATATAGTGATATAAAATCTAAGTTTTATTACATAGAATTTTTGATAAGAATAATAGAATACTGAACTCAGTTTTAACCACTGTTAAATCTCAGGAAATGGAAGTTTTATTGCTTATTTTTCAATGCTTATTTCATTATGAGATTTGAATATGGCTGATGAATTAGAGTGTTCCATGATAAAAACATGCTTTTAGCTATAAGGTTATTTATTGTGTTTTATTATAAAAAAAATCTCATTAAATTTATGTGCTTAAGAATATTTTTTTTATTTATGACACAAATGATATCTTTATTTATTTTGCTTAATTTTTCATCTGAAAAGTAATGTCCATTTATAATGCATTGTGTCAGTTTCCATTGTTAATATTAGTTAAATGTGTCTTATTATCTAAATATTGCTTGATTTTTTAAAATTTAATTTCAGTGTATCAAAATAATCTTATTTAATTTTTAAATATCTTCCATTTTTTTTAATTTCTATTATTTCTTTTTTTAAATCTAATTTTTGTTTTATATTTACTAATATTAGATCCTCTAAAATATTTATAATTTATCTGAAACAAAGCACAGTTGTTTAGTTTTATCTTAAATGTGTTGTTTCTAAAAATATTTGAAGAAAAAAACTAAAAATAAAATAAATAAATTTGCGAATGATTGCACAATAATGGTTGGGTAACAATGACTGTATAGAATCTATTACATAATTTCAAATTAGTTTTTATTAAACAAATAAATTATTTGTGACTTACTTTTTATTTTATATTTAAAATACACTGATTTTTTTATTAGGACTAACATTTCATGAATGGTATCAAGAATGCCGAGAAGCTTTCTTAGTTAATAGTGAGATTACAATGCAAGCTCAACTTTCAGAATTTAAAAATCACAAACTCTTAATGTCAAGAAAGGTGAGTTCATTTTTAATAAAGTATAATAATCATTATTTAATATAAAACATATTTTCATGTTTTCTGCTAATTATTATTAGTAGAGTTAATAAGTATTCCTTATTACGTGTCATTAAATCAAAATAAAATTAAAAAAAAATTTTTTATGTAAACCAAAAAAAACTAGCATTTAATTATTTATGCATATACAAATAATGATAATGATATACAAATAATTATAATGATATAAAAATAAGAATAATAAGATAATGATGTATTTATCATAATTATGTAACTGTAATACATTTCTAATCACATATACCTTGATTTTAGAGCTAGTAGCAAACTATAGGCTTCCAGTTTTCACTGTATAAAATAGTTTAAAATGAGAAATTTTATAACACTACAATCAGAGTAACACTTTCTTACATTACTAATATATTATACATATAGAATTTGTTATATTTATTAATACATAACAAATGGATAATACCATGTAAAATACTTATAAATTTGTTGCAATAAATCGTCTGAAATTTTTAAAATTATTATTGCTTAAATATTTGTTGACTTTATAATATAAACCATTCATTTATTTTAAATTAATAATTCAATAAATGAGTTCCAAATTCATTCAGAAAGTAAATACATCTTCTAATTTAAAAAGTTAAAAATATTTTTCATCTATTAATTTTTGTACTTTTATCTGCATTTTCCCATCATATTAATTTTGATTTCATAGAATTCAATCGCTTAAAATTATATCATTATTTACTCATTATTTTTAAATATTGTGGAATTCCAATAGACAGTAATAGGTTACTATTTCATTCAGCATGTATTGCATATTGAATTTATCTGACAAACTTTCTAAGTCAACTTTCTCATTTGCTAATTTTTTCAATGATAAATTTTTTTTGTTTGGAAATTTATAATCATTAATTTCAACATTAACTATTCCTTTATGAACTTTCATTTATTTCTTACAACTCATTTTTTTTAGTATTGCAATTTCAATTTTAGAAATTTTTTACTTTCTTCACTCAATAAATATTCAAGTGGATACTTGGTAGTTTTCAATTCACACAAAAATATTGTTCTTGGACTTTTAATTATTTAGAGTTAATTAATCATGCAATAACTTTTTTAATTCAAAATTTATTTTTATTCAAAATAAAGTCATAGATTAGGAATCAAGTGCTCTTCATTTAATTCTTTTTTCCACTCATTTATAAGCACTGTAACTCTTGACTGAATTTTACTTAGTTACATTATAATTACATTAGAGACTATTGCTAATTCACTTACTAAACTCTACAAAACATCATATAAGAGTCTGTGTAGTCTGGTACAGCCCAACTCAGGGCAACCGGGAAGCATGATATTACACCTACAAAACATCTTTTAAGAGTTGTTTTCTTTAGATAAGATTATTTAGTCATATAAGAATTGCTTTAGTTTAGCGTTTCTTTTTAAGACAAGGTTATCATAAACTAAGCGAACTTTTGATAGTTGCCTAAATCTCACATCACACTAACAGAAAAGATTTCTAAATTTAAATGCATCTCTAAAATTATCACATACTAATATGCATAAAAAATTTCAACTCAATCTTATTTCTGTTTCTTTAAATAAAAATCAAATCTATTTTTTTCCTGACCCAAGAACAAAACTATTAAACGCTTATTTTTGAAAGGCACTTCAAGTAACTTTATTTGCAAATTGTGGATAATCTTGAGTTGTATTTTAAGCACATACCGTTACATATGGAGATCTCTTCATACTGCATCATGTAAAAAGCAAATAAGAACGTTTCTGAAATTTTTGTGTTTCAATTGAAATAAAGAAAAACAATTAGTATTGAAATAAAGATAAATAATTAAAAAAACAATTTTTTTAGTTTTATTAATAATTTTATGGAGATGCTTGCATTGTTATGACAAGAAAAAAAGATTATAAAATTATTTTATCCTCATTATTTAATAATATATAATTAACAATAATTATAAATATTACTTCCATTTAAATTTTAAAATTTTTGAACTGATCTTGTGGGCAAATTTGTTATTTATTGGAAATAATAACTAATTATTTTATCCAGCTTTATGAGCAATTTGTAATAATTTGAGTTTCATTCAAAGTTGTTACGTGAATTTTACTGTAATCTAATAATTTTTCTTGAAAATATTTGAAATAATAAATTAATATTCACCAGAATTTTATGCTAAATATTTTACTTGATTATCGCTCAAGAATTTAGAAACTTTCAGAATTAAACCAGTCAAGCATCAAATATTTTGGTCCTTAAGCATCTATCATGTAATATGAAATAGGAAAGAGAGAGAAAGTATTAGGACGAGTTTTATGAAGGAAGTCTTAAAAGATAGTGTTTTTAAATATGCTATATTTTATTTCTTTTGGGAGACAATTTATACAGACTATTACTAAACTTTATGGATAATGTTACAATTTTATTACTCAGATGTGGTTTCAGCATGACCTCTCATTTTTCGTCCTCCACTGTCCATAAAATATTTCTTGTTAGTTATTTTTAGTAACAGCATTGTAAGATGTAGTAGTATAGTGGAGAGCAAATTTTATTGTTACCTTTTTTTGTGGATCGTATTTTTTTTCTTTAGTCTTTTTCTAATTTAAATTTAAAGAAATGTGGTCTTAAAAAGTTCCATATAAATCACTGAGGATCACATTTCGATTCCACTTTTAAATCTAATATTTTCATGTAGAAAAGTATTTTTAAATCTATTTTTTCTTTTTATCAGCTTTCATATCAATATCATTAAATTATAAAAATGTATATGTTTTGAATAGTGTAAACAAAAATTTTTATAGCTTGTTAAAACGAATATTTTAATCTTTTAGTTATAATATCAATATTATTCTTAAAGATATTATAAAAAAATACTTTATGATATCTTTTTTTAAGATATTAATTTGTATTTTTTAGTAATTATTATTGAAGATATTCTATTAATCTATTTGCGCCATATATATATATATATATATATATATATATATATATATATACACACACACACACATTGTATTTATTTTTTATTCAATTAAGGTTAATTTAAATTACTTTTTTATTTTTAGTCTGTTGAAGGTGTTGAATTGTGGTACATTCCAGTGGATACAGCTACTTTAGAAGAATTTTTAGACACTTGTTGATAAAAATATAAATATTTTAAAGACTTACCTTATTTTTGTAAAATTGAAATTGTGTTTCATTTAATTTGTAATTTTGCTTTTATTATTAAATAGAATTATATTTTAAAAGTGTGATTTTTATAAAAAAATTACATAATTTTTTTTTTTACATGTTACCCTAGAAACTGCAATTTACCACTTGAAACATAGCATATATATAGTCTTTGTGTTTTCATATATAATTAATAAATAATTCTTTTGATATGTCACAGTATTGGATATAAATATATAATCAATACGTAAATGAGGATTCCAAAATCACAGTTTTTCTCAATGAACGGTTAATAGTTCTCTAAGTTCTGTAGTGAGTAACACTTAGGGATCACCTGAAATTTCAGTAGTGTATCGCTAAAACTATTGTTACTAGAAAAATAAGATTGTAATGATATACAAATGAAATATTGGTTTCTTGCAAACATTTTTACGTTGTCTACCCAGGGAAAACTGAATCCTAGTATGACCCCATTTGACACTTTACTGTGCAAACAGTAATATTGATTAATATAGAGAACTTTCAATTCAACACATGGAATTAATACTTTTGAAGTTGGGGTTTTGAAACTAAATGTATTGGAAGATGTCTAAAGTATTTCAACTGATTTCAAAACAATAGGAGAGTTAAAAAAAATATCTGAAGTATGTAAATTGGTAAACAAGCATCTAACATCAAAGTTTGATCACTAATATCTGATAGATATTTATGACTAAATTATTTCACTGTAATTAATCAACTACTAACAAAGATACCATGCCGTGCTTCAAACATAGCATTGTATAGTATAACTTCAGTCTTACAGCATAAATATATAGTACATGATATTTGTCTTATATAATGCTATATATATAATGATCTATATATATTATGCTATCAAA
Organism: Latrodectus elegans; assembly: GCA_030067965.1. Taxonomy (NCBI): domain Eukaryota; kingdom Metazoa; phylum Arthropoda; class Arachnida; order Araneae; family Theridiidae; genus Latrodectus; species Latrodectus elegans. The sequence goes on from CM057811.1 coordinate 78,159,698, forward strand.
GGATAATTTAATTTGATTGGGGTATAGTCTTCTTTTATATAGAGAACTCAAAACTACAGGCGGGAAGGGCTGTTATGAGTAATCATATAATAATCATTACTATAATCATCAATAATAATCATTATAATTCATTTATAGTAGTGCTTTAGTTGAGAGAAAAGGTTATTCATATTATTTTAATATTCTAGCTTATATTAACATGGAAAAGAGAATTCATCACAGTACAAAAGTACTGACTGTTATCAAAATAATGGAAACATCTTACATTTATAAAGAATTTTTTATTAGAAAGTTATAGGACCGACTTTATGTAATACAGCTTAGATTTATCTAGAAATTGATTCATGCAAATGCTGAATGGTGTTTAAAGGAATTTTGTTCCATTCTGAAATGTGAAAATTCTGAGAAATGGCTGTCAAGTGTATTGATTCTGTATTTAATGTTTTAAAATAGACAACAATTCAATTATATTGAGGTTGGATGACCAAGGTAGATTTTTAACGTCTTTCTTGTGTTCATCAAACCAATATTGGACAAATCCGACTGCATGTGGATAGGGTATTATCATGATTTAAAATTCCATCTCTTGCAGAAACAAAGTTTGCATTACAGGATGGGCCAGATCAACAAGTATACATACATACACACACACACATATATATATACAATTTACCGGTCTTTCCTTTAAGGTTTAGAATAGTTTCAGCAGAAAACCAAGACTGATCCCATTCCATGATTGACAGGAAAAACTACTCTTTAAGTAACATTACTTTCTCCTACTAATCAATAGACCAAGTTTTAGAAATGACACCACTATAGATGGCATTTGGCTTTAATATATGTGACAAGTGGCTTGGAAATCGTTGCTCTGCTATAAATGTTCTGTTTATAAAGGTGTCTTTTAACTAATCATTGACACTGGAGAATCCAGATGTAAATTTATCTCTGTGTCAAAGAAAGTCACTTTTGCTACAGTTGCTTCCCCCCCCCTTTAGACCTTAAAATATGCTTCAATACTTATTGATTACTTTCATTGCACATCTCTTTATCTTTTGAATTTCGCTTTGCCTAGCTCATTTTGCTGCACTGTCTGTGCTATTATGACTTTAAACATCGTCCCTCTAGAAACGCTTAGAAAATTGGATGTTTTGGTCACACATGTTTTAGCTACACTGGCTCTTATATTTTAGCCTCTAAAACTAAGATATCTTTCTTTTTACATTTTTGTAAACAATGAAAGACTGCGAGAATTTTAATAAAGCTATTGTACAATACCAGAATATATGCATAGCTAATATATTTTAATGCTTAGCTAATGTCATTCAAAAATACCACTTTTATGCACAAGTGTTTCCATTATTTTTAAAACTGCATGTAATATTTTTTTCATAGTTTAGCAAACTTTCTTATAATATCTGGATTGATAATTTGCTTTTAGAATGTTAATTTAATATTCACTCTATTCATATGCTTGATTTTTGTTTATTATTTAAAAGTATGATTTTTGATGATACAATATAAACAAAAATTAAAATTTTCATAGGTTGAGCTTGAATTCACATTTTTATCTCTTCAATCAAGTTATATACATCTAGGCTGCAGTTTCAATATTATTAATGTACACCTGGATATATTTTCTCCATTAAATTGCTTGAACCTTTTAAAGTTTTAAAACTTTTTCACAATTTTTAATGTTGTAAAATGGATATTGTGAAAAATAAAATCACTATTAATAATAATTCGTAATAACTTTTCACTGTGTAAAATTAAAATATTTTCTATGGTAGAAAAATATATTATATAAATATTCTTAATTCTTAGGAAAAAAACTAATCTTTTTAATTTTCTGAACAAATAAGTAATACTAACTTATATTCAAATGTTAATCAAAACAGAAGTTTGAAATGATAGTTTTTATCGTTAAACATCATAAAAATAATGTTAAATCTAGTTTTGGTAATTTGAAATAATCGCCTGATTATACCGAGTGTAAAAATTGTGTGATTTTATAAATAATTTGCTATACTAACAAAATATTAAAAACTAGATTATACATATCTAGCACTTTCTAACTTTAATTCTTTTGCAAGAATTGTACATTTTATTTTTTGATTTCTATTTTATTTAATATAATTTTTCTTTTTGCTCTTTGATTATAGATGATCAGACTCGTAAAGTATTCTACATTTTTTATTATTTGAAAAATATGTCCACATTTTATTAATATGATTGAAAAATATAATAATGTTAGTAGTTACAAGATCATAATGTGCTTTGTAAAATTAATGAATTTTTACACATATATATACACATATACATATGTATATGCGTATATATATAAAAAAAATGTTAGTAGTTACAAGATCATAAGGGGCTTTGTAAAATAAATGAATATTTATTTCATTTTCCTTTCCCCCTAAAACTAAAGAAAGTGTTTCAGATAAGAAATTTTTCTCATCACTTTAACAATATAATTATTTAGTGATTTTTTTCAAAATTTCACAAGATTATTATATAATAGTTGTATGGTAAGTAAAAATAAATACAATCTTAACAGTACATTTTTAAGTTATAAGTAAAAATTATTAATTTTAATACAAGTGTTATTTTAATTAAATTATATAATTTCGAAGAAAACTTAACATGAACTCAACTTCAAACGATTACTATATAATTTGTAACTATCCCATTTGCAAAAATTTTTTCTTATAACGAAATCTAATTCTTATTATAAATGACAATCATTATAATAAAAATTTATAATAATAATACTTATAATAATTAATCGGGATTCCAATTACTTTACCTTTACTTAAAGGGATAACTATACTGCTGGCTTTTAAAATTACACCAACAGGCTGGAGTAAACTTACGAACGTCAAAATTTCAGAAAAGGAAGTAAAGTTTTGAAAACAAAGGAAAAACATTTCGAGCTATGTAGAATGGACAATCCTCATCAGCCCTGTATAAAAGAAAAGTGCACTGGAATCATTCATTCAATCATCATGCAATAGATTCGCCATTCAGAAATCGCTTTGAAAGGTCGAGTTTTTTCAAAATATATTGTTATGTTCGAATAAGATGAAATATTTACTAGGAAATGTCGAATTGATAGAGATAGGATTGTTGTTTGTCGAGAGTATTTTATCGTTCTTGATACTACCATTTCTACTGATCGAAATCCAACTCATATGCGAATATGGAGTCGATTGGTCGTTATGCCATGCCCATCCATAACTAAAACTATCGAGGACACATATTTTGGAAGTTTGGTGCAGCAAGGGGACCATTACTTTATCTTTCTGCTGGAAATTCAACAATTTGACCATTACATCGCTTTCTCTTGACTGTACAGTATAGAAGTAGACGATGACTTTGATGCATCTAACACCAAATCTGGTTGCAGAAATGGTGCAATGTCGTCTTTTTAGGTTAGTTCCGGTTCTGCCTGCAACATTCTGATGACCATCTGCGTATCTAGAGTCTCCAAGAACTTTCATTGCATGTTTGAATTTGATATCTTCATACAGTCCCTGCGCTTAGTGTGATAGCATAAGTAGCTCCGCTGGTGGAGAGGAGAGTACCTGCTCAGGTGTAACCTCGTCGCCTGAATGTGGTTCAAAATGACGAGGCGCTTGGGGGTGAGTGAGTATTCCTAACTAGTTAACCTTAGGTACATTCCGGGGTTCGCCTGCATGTCTGCAATGTTCTGATGACGTCACATGCAAGTATCTAATTGGAACGGGTGCAACAGAAGGAACCAGCGCTGATTAATCGCAAGAGTTGTACCGTTCATGACCGATAACAAGAGACTTCCAGTGATTAAGAATGTCATACAGCTGCTTGGTGAGGAGACTGTGCCATCTCCCTTACTCACTTGACCTTGTACCATTATATTTACACCTTTTCCATACTCTGGACAATCGTCTATGTGGAAAATTCTTCACCAATGAAGCAGTACTCACGGACTCTTTTGCGTCCAACCACCCTCCCCCAAGTTTTACCAGAAAAGGATTGCACAACTGGAGGCACGTTGGCAGATGGTGCTGGCTGCCGATGGTGATAACTTCGAGGACCAACATTTAGCTATACTTTCTCCAGGTCATGTTCTTTCTGGTCTTAAAAAATATTAAGAACTTTCTTGTTTACTTTGTATATTTTGTTATTCGTTGAATTTCGAACATATTTGAGAGTATACCATATTTCTTATGATGAGAATGCTTAATTTCGGTTTAGATGAAATATTAAAACAAGTTCCAAAGAAAATTGGAATCGATATTAATGATAACTGTAGAATTATGTTTAAAATATGACTAAGCAATTATTTTACAGTATTACATACGCAGCTAATCTGTTTCATTCCTGTCATAATTTTGTATTGAGATTCAATAGACAAAAAATTATCAGTTGCCATCTCCTATTTATTAACTCTTATCAGTACATTTTAAATATGTTTGTATAAAAAATATATCCTTTCTTTTAATTAAACAGAGTGAAAGGATTTAAATTTCAAGCCTACATGATAATTTGATATGAATGCATGATTTGACTTAAATGCGTGTTTAATATTTTCATTTAAAATTAATTAATGTTATGTTAATTGTAAATTTTAAATTAATTATAAAAATGCAAAAAGGTTTTAAATTAAGAATTTTTAATATTTTTTGCTGCAGAATTCAGGGATCTGTGAGTTATAGTGTCCGTCCTCTATTTATACAGCTTTAGTTTTTATTATTTCAAGATTATCAACATTGTAATTTGTAAATTATTCTAAAATAACATATTATAAACATTTTTATGTACAAAATAAAAGACATCAATGGTTTGCAACACTTTTCTTAATTAAATGAAATATTGATCTAATATGATATATTATGAATCACTCAGAGTATATTACCATTGTTTAGGTAAATGGCGCCAATATTTACATTTAGGTTTGAAATCAGCAACTACTCTACGATTTTAAACCTGAATTCAAATTTAAGTATGAGTCTTTTAATTTTTTTACCAATATTTTTTTAACTTCTTATGTCAGAACTTTTAAATGTGGATATTCTATGTTGAAATTTAGAAACAACCAAGAAATTGACATAATCGCGTGTAACTTCTCTAAAAATTATTAAATCTTCAACTTTTTAATTCAGATTAAAACTTTCTCATAAAAAATATTTTGGAAGGAATCTGATTTATTTAAGACTAACAACAGAGAAAATTATTAAAATAATTATAGAAAATTACTAAAGCTTTATGGGAAACATACATATAGCGAGTTATAATTTATTATAATTTGGATAGTTAAAATAATAAAAAGTTAAGTACCATGATTCTTATTTTATTTAAATGGAAATAATACCTTTTTATTTATCGTACACATCAGGTCAGTTGAATGCGATAAATTCATTTTCTGCATTTACCCATCTTAAATCGTAGGTAATGACGATATATATCTTAAAGTCACGATGAAACAAAAAATATTTTCAAGTAACTTTAAAATCACATAAATGCGATGAAGCATTGAGGTGTTTAAACACGATTATCAGGCAGTCGACATTTGTGTGTCGAAATATTGATATAATTGGTTGTGATATATATTAAAATAATTCAAAATTCTTGTTATCTCGTAAGCTATCTGTAGATGAAAATAGCATCCCTTATTCAATTTTTATTTAAATAAATTAGTTTATAATATCCATTCAAAGTAATTTTTCTTTATGATTTTCTACGAAATTTAAATAAAATTAAAATCAAGAAATAATAATGTACCTAAACAATGGTAGAATATATTTATATTTCTCTTGCGTACATACACATATATAAATAGAATAATTATATATATTGTGTAAATTTTATATATAATTTTAAGATTTTAAAAACATTTCTGTATAGTTCATATCAAACGCTATATATGATTCTACAAATTACCATAACATATAAAATTTTAATTCAATTTGCATCTTTTCTTTTAGTTGATATTTGATTATATACATTTTTATGTGCGTGTAAGCTTTTTACGACATACGTCTGCAGATTCGATTTGTTAATTGTTCAACTAAGGAAGATTGATTTTCAGGTTCTTTTTTCAAAGTTCAAATAGGAATTGTAGTCACTAGAAAAATATTCAAAATTAGATAATATTTTTCTCCTTAATTACATTATCTGAGCTAAATAGCTAGAATAATCATAAATATTTCTTAAAAATAAAAAAAAATTATCCTGCAATACACACAGATATAGAAAAATCTGTATTTTATTTTTATAAAATAAGAAAATATTTTATTTTTACAATTCATGAACTTGCTATTAGACAACAAACCAACAACAGTAATTCTTATATTCTTATCTAATATTTTGATTTCAGCTATATATATATATATATATATATATATATATATATAAAGGTAACCGCAGCATATATTTTTTGGTGATTTCCTTGATTTTAAAGTTTTTTGGTTATTTTTAAAGTTCCGAGAAGTAGGTCAGTCAATAGTAAAATTATCAAAATTAGACAGCAAAAAAAAAAATACATTTCTTTTCTTTAAATTGCTCGAATCATTATAAATATGGCTTGAAAGGAAAAAATAAATCTACAATACAGGTATCAAAAATAATTTTTTATAAAATTTGAAAGCATTTCACATTTACATTGCGTACTATTAATCAAGATACTAGTAATATTTACTTATTTTCATGTCTAATACTTTGCTTCTAGATAATAAAAAAACGGTAACCATAAGGTATTTATATGTTTGATTTTTTTTTTTTTTTGTAACATTTTGTGTGTGATGTAATTAATGCTATTATTTATTTTTATAACAATTTATAATACATTTAAAATTGGTCATTTTAAAAATATTTTAATAGTTTCTTAATTTTTATATAATATTAAAAATAAGAAATACAATTTAATTTATATTTTTCACTTCTCTACATTTTTATTTTCTTCTACATGTTTCAAAAAATACGAATAACTTACATGCCATTTACTTAAAAAAATAAAGAAGTTTTATGTGCATATTTTCACAAATTACTTATTTGCATTGAAAATTGTAAAATAATCACAAAATAAGCCATTTGTAGCTGTGTATTGTTAAAGAAAACTTCTTTCATCAACTTCTAGAGAAAATAATGAAGTGTGAATAACCTTTCTGAATTCTTGAGAATGATTTTAAAGAACCTTTGCTTATGGTCATCTGAAAGAGAAATCAATGTCATAAAATTAATTTTCTTTATGTTAAACGGATAATTCATGTAACACACTGCCGACATCGAAAATTCAACATCCAAGGAATTGCAGAAAGTGACAAAACTTAGCAAACAGAGGGAGACATTTACGACAATAACTGATTTTTATTTCGAAATGATATGCAAAATACAGAGGGAGAACCGGCTGGGGCCAGTAGGTTATAGGAAACACCGTGGATGTCAATACATGAAGCAGCACGTCTGGGCTCAGAGTCAATGAGAGTACGGTTGGCGCCCTGAGGAATGATTCCATCCCCTGTTAACCATTTGCAAAAGTGGGATTTCTGAAGGAGGCAGTGGCAGGGTTTGCAAATAGTGTCCAATTATATCCCAAACATGTTCGATTGATGAGAGATCTGATGAGTACGGAGGCCAGAAAAGCAAATGTACACCTTGCAGGGCAGTTTATCTGATGTGAGCAATGTGCGGTCGGGCATTTTCCGGCTGATAAAAGGCATTGGGTAGCCTTGAAAGTAGGGGAGTGTCACCGGTCTCAGAACATCCTCCACGTAATGTTGGGCTGTCATAAAGGTGACCTGTAATAGTACGAAATGATGCCAAAAACCATGATGCCATGCTGTCGTGCAGTGGGGTGTTCCACATTTTTTGCAAAATTAGACCTGTCACCAAGTCGAAATCACACTCATATGCTTTGACAATCACTAAAGAAACAGAAGCGTGACTCATCTGAGAAGACTATCCTGTGCCACTTTAACTTCCACATCATTCTAATCTGGCACAATTCCAAACGTTGGCTTTTATGCTGTGATGTCAATGACAGTTTCCTTAACTTACCCCTGGAGCTAGTAGCCTGCGCTGCAGGGATAAGTTAAGAAGATTCCATTAGCACGATTGGTTAATCGATTGAGAATGGTTCTGGTCAATATGAGAACATCCATGATGTGTCTTGCACATGCTTCAGAATTTCGGTAGATGTACTTTGCGGGGCTACCACCACTTCCTATCGGATGCGTCGATCCTCGTGTGCTGACGTCACTCTGGCTGCACCGGCACCACACAAGCGTTTCATAGTTCCTTGTTCTACCCATATTCGCCGCAGCCATTTCACTGTGGCGTGTCCAGATGCCTGTCAGCTGCAATTTGCCGTCAGGACTAACCTGATCACCCTGCCCCTCGTAAACTCGTCTGTTTTCTAGAAGTGACTCAGTTGATGGTAGCTTGGTATTCTTTGCAGTTACATGCATCCTTTGTGACAAGAACAGACTTCCAACGATTACTTTCCTAACGATGGCATGAATACGAGGGTTGCTATTTATATTTCTGGCCTTGGCAACAGTAAGTGTTGTTAGGCGACCGAAGACGATTTTAATCGAAAGTTTGATATTTTTAAACATAAATTCAGCAGACGATTTACCATTATAGCTTTATTTGTGTTGTTGACAGTAAATTGAAAAGTTCTTCTCTGTCAAAAAATGGAATTGAATCGTGAACATTTTCGTGCCATTATTTTTCATAACTTTCGACGTGGATTGTCAAGACAAGAGTGCTTCGATGAACTTAATTCTTTATACAGCGATAAAGCGCCATCCTACAGCACTGTAAAAAATTGGTATAACAAATTTAATCGTGGTCGATGTTCGATACAGGACGAATCCCGTGCAGGTCGTCCAAAATCCGTTGTTGTGCCAGAAAAGATCAATGCTGTGCGTGAACTGATAAAGCAAGATCGTCATGTGACATACCGTGAGATAGAGGCGTCTTTGGACATTAGTATGACTAGCATCAATAAAATATTGCATGAACATTTGAGCGTAAAAAAAATTTGTTCGCGTTGGATCCCGCATAATCTGACAAACGCTCAAAAAAGGCTCGTGTCGATTGGTGCAAGGAAATGTTGGAAAAATACATTCAAGGTACATCAAAGGCTGTGTATAACATCTACACAGGTGACGAATCATGGATCTATGCATATGAGCCGGAAACAAAACAGCAATCAACTGTATGGGTCTTCCAAGACGAGGCAAAACCAACAAAAGTTGTTCGAGGAAGAAGCACATCGAAACAAATGATTGCCTGTTTCTTCGGCATTAACGGTCATGTGGCAACAGTGGCGTTAGAGCAACGCAGGACGGTCAATTCTGAATGGTACACGACCATTTGTTTGCCAGAAGTCATCGGAGAAATTCGAAAAAGCAGAAGAACAGGCGAATCATTCTTCATCATGACAATGCGAGCTCTCACACATCGACTCAAACAAAGGCATTTCTGACGGAGCGAAAGATCGAACTGATGGGTCATCCGCCGTACAGCCCTGATTTGGCACCCAATGACTTCTTCTTATTCCCACACATCAAAAATAAATTACGTGGACAACGATTTTCGACCCCCGAAGAAGCGGTTGATGCATTCAAAACGCATGTTTTGGAGTTACCTCAATCGGACTGGAAAAAGTGCTTTGAAAATTGGTTCAAACGCATGCAAAAGTGTATTGATCATCATGGAGAATATTTTGAAAAACAATAAAACCAATTTCGATCCTACATATTTGTTTTTTCATTATTAGGCCAGAAATATAAATAGCAACCCTCGTATATTATCCACTCTGCCTATATTTTATCCTATGTGCGCTGCAGAGCTGCGCATTTCACATCATTTTCATAACATCGGTATGGTGCATCAACCTTGAAAATTGTAGAAATTTCTGTCCACTCCTTTTTGCTGTTAAATTTTCAGTGTCGGGCTGTGCAAATTAAAATTTATGAAATAAAGAAAAACTGCTATTTAAAATCTATCCAAAACTATTTTTATACAGCATGAGGTTATGTTATTTAAAGTCAACATTATTAATAGGGAAAGTCAGCCTTTTAGGCATGTAAAAATAGTTACACTTTCGTTTAGACCATTTTCTATAAAAAAATTTGGAACTAGTAGAATATATCCCCCCGTTGGCGACTTTTCATCGCCAAGCAATTTTAACATTGTTGTCACTTAAGAAAAAAATATCCGAGGAAAAAACTCGAATCTGGCAACAAAAATTCAATTTTGCAAAATCAAAATGAAAAACAGAAACACTATAATCAAAACAGAGGATGGTAGATTTGACGAGAAATCTTTTGGGGGGGATATATCACACTTATACCAGAAAATCAAATCTTTTCATATGTTATATCTCACTTGAAATTTATATTTTATACAATACCAAAAAAAGTTATTTTAATGATAAAAATATATTAAAGTTATTATTACTTTTATAATAGATTTGTATATAATCAGAATGATATTATTAAGTAACATTTCTGAAAATCCTTCATTTTAAGAAACCGTACGAACATCAAAATAATTACTAATTTGTCGTTTTTTCTTTGGTGAATAAAATAAAAAAAATTGGCATACAAATTGAGAATAAACTATTTGCGTTTTTGTTTTGCATAATTTGAATTTTAACGAAAATAATTTTCAAATACTTTTTTTATATCTTACCCTGATGAGAAAGAGAATTTCCTGGACACCCCTCTACTTACCACTACTAAAAACTTTACCTGTTTTTCAACTTAACCTTACTTTTATCTGTTTTTTTTTTTTTTTTTAATTTAGTCAATTTAAACTTATATTACACATTTTTATGTTATTTATACATTTTGTACAAAATTCTGCTGTGCAAACACAATAACAATAAGGAAATTCTATTTATTTCATTCTTCAATCTCCAATTATAATCTTATATATCAATATTTGATAAAAGATTATAATTGGAGACAGAAGGAATTTTACTAGATTTAGAAAATATTTATAATGGTTATTTTGTTTAACAAGCAATATCGGTTGAACTTCTAAGGCTTTTTTCGGTTGAACTTCTAAGGCTCTAAAGCAAAGATCGGCTAGAAGCTGAATGATTATCGCTCAGGCTTTCGGTTCAACTGTCTGTGAGTTCCATTCTCACTTCGAGCTTGAATGTTTGCAGTGGCTTGATGTTCATTTTAAATTGTAGGCCTTGGTTTACAAGGTCAATTGTTTGACAGAAAATCAATTTAAGTGCAGGTTTAAAACAAATCGAGAATCAGCCTTTGAAACAAGCAACTATAATACATGGTAATGTTATTTTCGTAATATAATTTTAGTAAAATATAATTCCATTATTTAATAATTATGATATTCTTTTTAAAAAGTGCTTCGACACAGTTTGGTAGTTTCTTGATGATTACGTTTTAACTTATTAATAATTTATTGTATTTTTTTAGTTTGTAAAAAAAAAAGTTATATATTAATGCAATGAATGTAGCAATTTAAAATGCATAAAATATAAATTTTTATTATAAATTAACTTAAATGGGAAAAGATAAAAAAATAAAGTTATAAAGTATTTCCCTCCGACTTACCGTTCCTAAGCTGTTTCTTTAGAATGGATTTTTCGGAAGGTTTTTTCTAGGTTAATAATTGGAGCTTCAAATAATACACTAACCAGTAAAGCTAAACTATATGAAACCACAAGAAATGCGAAAAACAGCATAACCTAATAAAAATATTACAAAAATTTCAAAATTAAGGAAATATATTCCTAAAAGTTAAATTAATACTGAAACTAGTTCATAAGATTATATTTCAAGATACTGATAAAATAAATTTCACATAATATTAAATACTTTAAATTATAATAATGTAAAAAAATATAATAGAATATAAAAAAAAACATCTGTCGTCAAACTGAAATGTGTATATTAAACTATATTATATATTATTTTTTACTATGATATTTTATTTTTAACATACACTTTTCAATGCTGTAAGTTTTAATTATGGATTAAAAATTATTTTATGTCTTATTACATATACTAAAATATTTTTAACTGAGAAACCGTACTACTTAATTTTGATATTTAATTTTTTAAAAATGCATTGTTTATTTTAATAAATTTCTATATTCTATTCTTCCGGACAAATTTTGCACCATGTAAATTATTTATCCAAATTTTAAGTGAAACAAAACATTACTCTGATCATTTTTAACAAAAATACTGTGTGAAGCAGTATATGTTTTCATTATAGTTAAAAATCATTTTTGAAAATGTAGAGAAAATTCATTATGGATTCTGTTTAAAATAGTGAGCTTAAAAATAAATAGTGGTACCATATAGGTATCTTTGGCTATAATTAATTCAAATATAAAAATGAGAATTAGAATAAATTGAATACATTAGAAAACTTTTGGCTAATTTTTATTTATTATATTTACACCTATAATAATAAAAGTATATTAAATGATTACTTCATTTTACGAACATCGATTGAAGAAAAAACGGCAATAAAGATTATAACTTTGAGCAGTCTAATCCTGTAATCCTAAAGCCACTTTTTTTAATCCCGGCAAACACGATAATCTTAGATTAATTGGAAAAGAATTGCTAAGCAAAGTTATTTAAAACTTAATAAATATTTTAAAAATAACATTAATATCGGATAAACATTTTAATAAGAGGAAATTTTTAATGGGAAAATCTCAAACATATTTATGTTACAAAATATACAATTTAAACACCGTATTTTGAAAATAAAATATGCAAATCTCTAATTACCATTAACCGATATCCAAATCTCTAATTAGAGGAAAGTTGGGATTCCTACATTTTAATGGGTGGAAAAGATGTCAAAAATAAGTAAGATTAAAAGTGGAAAAAATAAATTTTTTTATAACTTTGTGATTTTTATTTATTTTATCTTATTTAAGCATATATTAATCCTTCAAGAATGTTAAGGAGTCCTTTGGAAAAAAGTTTGCATTATTTTCAAATGAATATGTTTTCAGACAAATGCTGAAATACAGTTATCACTTTGGTGATTACTGTATAACTGGTGACAACAGACTAAACTAGATAACAGACATTTCCAATTGAACAATTGAAGACATAAATGAATAATTGAAGACATAAATATTACATTTCATAATAATAACTTTTTAACAATTTATTCTTACCATGTTCATGTGAGTAAAATAAATTGGCACTTTTTGAGCTTCAAAATACCAACTCATTACCAATGGATGAAAAAGATAAGCACAATATGTCAGACGACTTAAAGGAACCCAAAGATCAAAAGATAATATTTGATCAACGAATGCTGAAAATTTATAATTCAAAATTATTTTTTTAAAAAATTCACTATTACTTTGGTTAATAAAATACATATAGCTAATAAATAATTTTAAAAAATCCATAAAGTAAAGAAGAATTAAAATGGAATTTCATTTTAAAAAAATCAGTTTAGAGATTTTTTAAAATTTATTAAAAGTCAGGAAATGAATATTCTGAAGCAAATAGGAATTATAAATTACGTAGTATAAAACAAATTTACATTGCAATGGGGAATTTCAGTAATTTGTATTCAGATTTAAGCTTCAAAATGATTTATGGATACATAAATAAATTCTCTGATTTAATGCATTTTTGCTACGCATGAAAATAATATTTACTTTTAAATTTTATGCTGAGACAAATGCAAAATTCTATAAATTTCAATATGATTCTAAAGAAATTTTTATTCAGTGCATTCTTTTAGTTAACCTGAACAGATAATTGAATCATTGATAAAATATTCATTTGAATAAGCATCAAGAATTTTGAGTTTGGAATTAATTGTCAAAAGTAAATTTTCTTAGACCTTTACACCAATGATTGTTTTCCGTTTTTCTGTGAATTATTGATGGAGAATAATACTTAAATTTGTACGATGCTTTCAATTATAAGCAGTTTGTTAGATTCATTATGCATTCATTTATACTTCAAATATATTGCTTTATAGTATGTAAGACATCACATTTCCTTTTCTTTCATCCATATAACACCTTATATTATTAAGTTTAAAATTTCAGCCTTAAAATAATTTTTTTATGAAATCTATATTTTTTCTGAAAAATATTATAACAAAAATCAACATTATAGTATGCCTAAAAATTTTGAATGATTTATTTAATATACTGCCCAACTTATAAAATTCGTAAGTTGAAAACCGAATGGTTCTCATTGTGCCCTTTAATTTAACAGTTTGTTGGTTTAACTCCCACTTCATAGGTAGATGCAAAAAGTGGCCTGGAACCCACTTTAAACTGTAGGTCCAAGCCTAATTAACCCTCATAATCAAAAAATAATCTTTGCTCAATAAACAAACCAACTAACTCTGAGTAAGTATCTTTCCAGAAAGGCATTACAATTATTCCATTCAAATTAGCTTGTTAAAGCTAATATCTTAAAATATTCTGAAAATGAAAATGATGAAAACGTTCAAATATATGTTCTTTTAAATTATTTAGAAAGTGATTTATTTGATTAAATGCATTTTTATTGCATATAAAAACTAATAATGGAAATAAATTGTTTACCTCCATTTCCTGATAAACAGCAATAAATGACCCATGCTATGCCTAAACTGAAAGCACTTCGTGACAAAGCGTTATATGTGTGGAACAAATACGGATTAGGTTGCATGGGATACACTCCGTAGATGACACTAAGACAACAGAAGGAAGCGACACTCCATCCCAGCGCAAGAATCCACTTCAAAAATTAAAATCACATTATTACACTTCATGAAATGGCATCAATCAATACCTTCACATTAGCTAAGAGGGAAACAAAAACCAAAAAGCTCAGAAATTATCAAGAATGAAGTAGACAGGATTTTCCATACATAAAGAAGCTTACATATACATTGAAAGGAAAGTAATGTTGACATAAATGTGTGTATCAACACTCGCATTGCTAACGTGTGTCTTACCTTCAAATAGTAGATAGCTTTACATTATCAAACAATTTTATCATGCGAATTAAATTTTTATATCACTCGAAATAGGATTGGTATTTAAGAAGCGTTGTCAGATTTGTTGCTTGTAATAATTAAACGTAGGTTAAATATACTTAGTTATTGAATCATTTGAAAAATAAAATAATACTAACAGCTGCTGAAATTAGATGGTTATAGTCACTCATTAAAACCTCATAGAAAAATAGATTTATTTGAAGTTTTATAATATCAACTCGCATAAATATCTACCAAATTTCTTAGAGAGCATTAAGTGGAATCCTTGGATAACCCTGTTATATATTCGACATATATTGTACATAATATATGATAAACCAATCTATTGTTATACTTTGCAGAGACTTGCCAATGTATAATAATATTTGCCAGATTGATAATATACTACACAATCTTTTTCTACTGTTCAGAACTTTTCAGAAGAATTAAGGTTCAAACGCTTGAGGTACTACCAAAACATACTGTTGACAATTATGCCATGCTTCATGCCACCATTCTTTTCAATAAGCCAGAGTATAAGCGCATTTAAAACAGTTTCACAAATAATAACTAGAAATTCTTCCATATTTAGTGCGGTCCTAAAACTCAGTTTAAATTGAATCTAGCATTTAAGGAATTACGGAGCTAGTAGGGTATATCTCCCAAATAGCGACCTTTGTGATTTTCTTTCATCGCCAAGCTGAAAGAATGTTTTGAAACAGGAAATTTCACTAAATCCACCGAAATGAAACACTGAACAAAAAATTCAAACCTTCTTGCCTCTTAAAAAGACCATGTATTATGGCAAAAATGACGTAAAACATGGAGAAAAAAACCTAACCTGACAACAAGAAAACCCAAAAAGCAACAAAAAGTCGAATTGGTGACACCAAAAGGAAAACTGGCAACCACAGACCAGTGTGGTGGCAACATTATAATCAAAACAAAGAATGTCAGATTTAACGAGAAATCTCTTGGGGTGGGATATTTCATACTGATACCGAAACTAAATGAGGTTATAAATTAGATATCCTATAAGTCAGGCACACAGAGACTAAAAATTGTCTTGAGAAATTCATGGTCAGAAAGGTTCTGTATTTTAGTAGACACCATATAATCTTATAGCTTGAACTGCAACGTTTATTTACATTGAAATAAGGATAAAATAAATTAAAAAATTATATCATAAGAAAATTAAGGGTAATAATTTATTCAATTATATATTCATGATATTTTTCAATTTTTGTTTCAATAATGCAATTTTAGTTTTAAATTCAAGTTTTTAAAGTATTCACTGTTGTTAAACATTTGAAAACTACTTGCCAGTTACATTTACACAACGAATATTAAAACTTTTAATTTTATTCCACACATTTTATTTTTTTGAAGAATAATATACTTTTTTTAATAATATCAAAAAATTATTTTAAAATACAAGTTTTTAATAAAGATGATTCTATAAAAATTTCTAGATATAGCTTTGCAGTTTTCCCTTAGTAATTAAAATTTTTTAATTGTAAAATATACCTATACTTACCACTTTTATTTTTGTTTTATCATTTCTTTTACTATACATAACGCAAGCTAAAAGTATTCCAAATATGTAGGGTGAAATTCTGCAATAAGGCTTTGTGTACAAAACATTCCAAGCAAGGTAAAGCCTAAATAAATAATTAAATAAAACTATTAAAAATTAAGCATTAAAAAGTAATAATAAGAAGAAAAAAGGGAGAACAAATGAAATTTCTTTGAAATTACATTATGTAATACATTAATTTCAAATCTCAAGTAAGTTTTATCACACACAACAAATGAAAATATGCAATCATATTTTATGTACAACACAAAATATCTTAAATATATCTATAATAAAGTGGAAAAAACTATCAACAAATATAAATTAGAAAATTGTTTTAAAAATATTGACAAAAAACTCTTTTGGCATTAAAAACTTATGTGAAAAGAATATATAGAAAAAAAAAACATAACTCTAGTGTCACAGATTTTTGTTAAAAAGAAGAAATTATATTAAGTCAGGATTTTCTTGCTTTAAATATAATATTCGTAGTTAGTAATTAAGGCTTTAAATATAACTTTAAAGTAACTCGTAATGATTTTTGACTTAAGAATTATTTCTGATAAAAAAATCTGCTCACTATTTGTTATACTAAATTCCATTTCTAATTCTTTATCAAATAGGAGATACTTAATATGATAAATTACTTCTAATTACCTCAAAATACGATTTAAAAAGAACGATTAATACAGCTACTGATATTTTTATGATTAATTTGACACTAATGTGGGGGTAAATGCATTTGTGATCTTCATTAAAAATATTAAAAATAAATTGTATTGTGAAATTATTCAAAGAAAAACATAAAGAGAAACATGTCATCTTGACAAAGAAAGTGTCCAAACGTAGACATTTGGAACTAGTATTATTTTTGTATTACAATGAATGATATCTTTTGATCCATCATAAGTATATAAAAATAAGAGAGTTGAAACTTGAACATGTGATCCATAGTTCTTTGCTTCTTTGTAATTAAATCTATTGTAATTTAAAAAAAAAAATTTTATTCTGTAATACAAATTTTTGGCTCTAAATTTATTTTTCTTAAGTATATTTTAGATTTCATTGCTAAAATTCTATACCCTAAAAGAGTTACAAATTTTACATCCTAGGAATTTTTTGAGATCTATTTTAATTTAACTTTTTTCTCGTTTTATTAAGTTTTCTGTGTATAACAGACTAATCTTCTAGTATAAAGTGAATAAAACTCTCAATTTAAGTGCAGTAAAATGTGATGGTAACGACTGCAGAAAAATGATATCTTTATGTAATAGTAACAACTACAAGTTGGATTATTCGATTATTTCTTTAAAACAGATTCTTAAATCCCAAAAATTTTCTTACTTGAGTTTTTAACAATAGAAATCGAAAGTGAAGCTTAATTTCAATACTTTTTTTTATTTCGTGATATTTTTTAAGTGTCTCACGTTGGTTGTCTCCTTTAAGATGAGTTCGATTCTGAGCTTATAGATGATAAAAATATAAAAATATGATTATGATCGATGAAATTGAGGGTAGAAACACATAATCTTAATATGCTTGCTCAAGAGACGCTAACTCCATCTGTTACAAAAAAAAAGCAAATTTAAATTATGTTATTAAGCAACATTTTGTAAATGGGAACCAGTGAAAGTTAAATAAATATGCAGCAACACTATAAGCATATTTTTTAATTAGAAATTATTTATAATACTTTATAATTTGAATAATAGTTATAATAGGAATATCTGGATTAATTTTCTTGAAACAAAATTTCATTTAATAACACCCTATTTAATGTGGTGATATATTCAGTAGTGATAAATTTAAGGAACAAAGATTCGCGTTTTTCTTTTAAAAAAGAAATTGAAACAAAATGTGCAGTTTCATATTTATTTATTATTGATATTAAGAAATAAAATAATGTTTGAATTTTTGTTTAATTATCGCCGAGAAATTTATTATTTGTGATACATTTTGAGATGATTGACAAAATATAAAATACAAACTTTTCTTTGTATTCTTCATAATCAGTCGCTTTTGAGATTCCCCAAAATAACGGTGTGAGATCATAGTAATAACTTATACACCAAGTTATTACCCAACTACTTATGATGACAGAACAGCAAAGAAATAAACCAAGTTTACGCCATCTGAAAATACAGACATTGAGAATAATTTTTCAAGTGAACAATGTATTTTATATATCTTAAGAGAGAAATAGCTTGTGCTTTGATACCAAAATATAAAACTAATTAGTGAGTTAAGAACTTATAAATATAATTTTTAATACATTAAAAACTTATTTTAAATAATACATCAGGGATTCTAAAGTGACTACGCTGATTTTATTAATAATAACACCCTATCTTGTGGTCAGTGTGCCTGACGGCGGATAGAGAAGTTTTAGGTTCGAATCCCGGTTTAGGCAGGGATGTAATTTCTCTCTCTCACTTGTCTGTGACCTTTTTTCGTATGAATGGGCTGTGAATGGTTGCCTACCCTATAAACGGGTACCTTTGGCATGTGTGTAATGAGGAAGTCGGACTCCACACCAAATTATGGTTCAGTTGGAAAAGTGGAGCAGCGCATCCCATATTGTCAGTCTATTCGGCACAAGACAACAACAACAAGAGAGACTTATAGAATTAACTTCAGTGATTTTCCGAAAATCTTTCCTAGTAAGTTCAACCCAGATAACTCTAAAAGCAAAACACACTGTCCTAAAACTGTCTTTTATACTTGTATATTATAGAAATCACGAATTAAAATAGAATATAGTATTTAAATGCTGTTGCATGAACATATCTCTTAAACTGTGAAATATAATCCATTATGCAATACGTGGAAAATAAATGCTTCGAATTTTCAAGTCCCGCTTTTTCAACTTCTACTTCTATTTATTATTTTATTGATTCATTCACTAAAAAGATATTCTGATGTAAGAAGAATATTTATCATACTGATATTTACGATATAACAGATAAGATATTGATTTGAGTGAGAATTAAAAACTGTTTCAACAAAAATAACTGAACGTCAAACATTTTTTCACTCAAAAAAAATATCTGTTATAAATGACTATTAATCATGAGAACTTTCTAAGCATTTATGTAAAAAATTTCACAAAGAACAAGAATTCCTAGAATATGTGCTGTTAAGTCATTAATTACAAACTATAAAATTCTTAATGCAAATCAAATACTTAATATAAATGACTTGTTTGTATCAGTAAAAAAACTTGTAAAAATTAATACGAAACACAATTCAAAAGCATCAAGTTTAAAACCTTATAATTTCATTCACTTTAAAGGAAATAACTATTGTAAAATCACTTACAGAAACACTTTCCTTTATATATATTTAGTATACAGTTGCTTTCATAAATAAAAGAGACGACAAAAAAAAAAGCATACATTATTACAACAATTTCAACTAAAAATGTCTGCTAATAGGATATGTATGTGGGGATATTACGCTGTAGACCTGTCCCATAAAGTTGTTTAGTTGTTTTATCCCTTGGGGGGGGGGCAATTAGAAGTGCTTTGTTAGAATCTTTTTATCCCCTTCTCTTTAACTAGAGCGACAAGTTTTATTCTTAGTTTTTCGTAAATACTCGATAGCTGTATCTTTGGCACAAGCAAAATATTTCATTTTTATGCAGTCTAATAAATCTGATAGGGTGCATAAATCTTTCTTTTGAGTAACACACACACACACACAAGTTCACTCATGAAAATTATGGAACATATAAAATTATAAATCATGAAAATATAGTCGATTTACCTGAGCAACTCAGATAAATTGTCTTTATTCTGACAAGAAATTATGTTTAGAGAGAATTATTGCAAAATAATAAAAGCAAAATTATGAATTTTACTTTTTTAATTATTTAATTAATTTTTTTGTAAATTGACTTAACAAATTATTTTAGATAATAAGTTATTTTATGACAGAAAAAATTGCAAAACTTTAGCCAGATAAAGCAAAATTCTAATATTTAATTTTCATTATAATTGGAGAAGATTTATGAAATATATTATAAAATTAAAAGTATTAAAAAGAAAGTTCACAGAGATGTTTATAATTAATTAAATTACACAACACTACGATGAAGATTACTTTTTTTTAAAAAAAGATAGGTGAATTTCTCAACATTATGATTAAAAAAATTTGCACCAGACACTGACTTGTACTGAGATTCTTTGCTTATGAAATTTAATATACCATTTAACAAAAAAATTACGTAATAGTTTGATAGTTTTAAGTAAACCTAATCAATCACATAATCTAGATATCATTTCTTTTTAACAATGATGTAGCTCGAAGACATAGTAAATATTTGTGAAAAGAAAAGCAAATATTAGAAAATATGAAAAAATTTTATAAGTACAAAATAATTTGCTATTTCCTTGATTATAATTATTTTATCAAATCACTATTTTCAAATTTATGTTATTTTTATTTTGAAATAATTAAAATATTTCCGAATTCTAGTAATTATTCTTACTTCAAAAAATTCGTGTGAAAAAAAATGTGACTTGAAAAATATATTCAAGCTGAAACCTATAAAATATGAAATTAGGATCAGTCAGTTTTTTTTAACTTGACTAACAACTCCAATTTGTTAAGTTTTTCCATCATCTTTAATATCGTTTTCTTAGATGCCAATTCTTTTATTCATATTTTTTAGAAATCATTGAAGGATGTAATATTTTCCAAGTTGCATGAAACAAATTTTCAAGTAATTGTACACTCAGTGCAACACTCTATAAAATTATCTTTAAAATTTCAGATTGTATATTTTTTAGATTTTAATATTGTGAATTATTTTCACTGTAATTGTTAATAATTACATTTCAAATAATAACCGAACTACAGAAAGACAGCAGAAGAACAGCAGAAACAATAAAATTTCAATTCTTTCTCCGTATAGTACTTAGTTAGAAAGTATTTCCAACAGTTCATTTTTTAATAAAATATTCTCTAAAATGAAACTATTTTTAAACTTTGCTTACCTCCATAAAACATATAAAAGGACAATACCCACTATAAAGAATTGCATATCATTGGCTAAATACCATGTCCAAGTATCACACTGCAAATAAAACGCATTAAAAGTATTAAATTAGTAAATTAAAACAAATACTGGAAATATTATTGCAGTTTTTATATTATCGGAATTTATATATATATATATATATATATATATATATATATATATATATATATATATTTGTATTTAAAATATATTCTAGTTATAATGTCTTTAAAAATTTAAAAATACTTAACATATTTTCTTAATTATATTGTAAAATATTAATAAAAATTATTAATAAAAGAACTTAAGAAGTTTCGAATGTTAACAACAAAAATATAATACAAATAGTTAAGATTAATAAAATATTTCAATACTATAATTAGTTATGATGAAATATATTTCTGTGTTATGAAAACATTTTTCTATGAAGGATAGTACAGACAAAATATTTTAGAGAGAATTAAATTAACACTTATTAAAACTTTTTTATTCGTTTGAAAATAGGTTACCATTGATTCCATAGGGAGGAAATTGTTTATGTACAGTAAATTCCACCACCAATATTGTCTGCATGTTGGTGCATCCAATTCTTCTCCCCAGAAAGGGCCACGACCAGTGTATTTAAAAACAAAGGTATCAAAAGCAATTAAAAGCATATATACTGGTGTAATCCTGCAGAAAAAGCAACATTTACTAAAACAAGAACTCTTTTATTCACATCATCGAAAAATAATAATTTTGGCTTAAATTCTCCGATAATACATTTAATACATTAAAATAATTAAATATAATAATATAAAATTATTTTATGACATTATATATAATATAAATGTAATGCTAATAATAAATAAAATTTAAAAAAAATAAATGAAGACATTTATATAAATTACTGCTTTTCATTATACACTGTCTACCAATAAGTATTTGGACACATGTGATAGAAAAGAAAAACTAACTTTATTCAAAACCACTAATTGGTAGAGCCTGCACGAGAGACAATTAAAACGAGGACCCTCCGGGGAATACTTTCCATAAGTCTTTGCATTACAGTTAGTGGTATTGTCATCCACTCGGCTTGGAGTAGACATGCAAGTTCCTTCGCCGATATTGGACGGATAGTGCACTCCTTAATTCGGTGATCCAACTCGTCCCAGAGGTTCTCAATAGGGTTCAGGTCTAGGCTCTGGGCAGGCCAGTTCATTCGATGAACTCCAATACCACAATACCAAGCCTTGGTTAACCTCGAAACATGATAATGGGCATTGTCGTCCTGAAAGTAATTGGGGTCCAATCCGTAAAACTGCCACAACGTAGGAAGCACATTGTCATCCAAAGTGATGCAGTAGGCATCAGCGTTGAGCTTATCATAAATGGGGACCAAGGGTCCCAGTCCATACTAGGAGAAACACTCCCAGACAATGATTCCACCTCCGCCGAACTTGACTGTTGGCACAATGCATTCTGGCAGGAGACCTTCTCCAGACCCAAACCCCACCATCCGAACGGTAAAGGGTAAACCTTGATTCGTCGCTTCAAAGAACCCGTTTCCACTGATCTACGGTCAAATTTCGACGTGCTTTGCACCATATTAATCAAGCAGCGCGGTTGGACTTTGTGATCAAAGGCTTATGGGCTGCAGCACAACCATGAAAACCAAGCAGATGTGCTTCCTTACGGATGGTATTCATTGAAACAATACTTCTGGATGCCTCTTGAAACTCCTCGCGGATGAGGGCCATCGGTTGGGTGCGATTCTTTTGAATTTCTCTGGACAGCACTTGTCGGTCTCTATCTCCCAGTTTCGTTTGTTTGTCGACTCGGGACACATTCCGACAATTACCGCTCACCTTCCACTTCCAAATCACATAGACCACTGTCGATTTTGGGTACTTCAGATCGCTAGATATGTCCCTTAAGGATCGGTCACATTTGTGATACCCAATAATTATACCTTTCTGGAAATCAGAGAGCTCCGAACTGCGCGACATCTTACATACGGCTAATGCCGATGCTGTTTCCTACAAGATATATGCCGGCGGATGCCGTGAAGTACCTCAGAACCGCTGATATCGCATTTGCATCTGTGCCCAAATACCTATTGGTAGACAGTGTACGAAGAATAATATTAGGTCAAAATATATTTGATAAAGCCATACTCGCTCCATTTTTTACAAAGTATTTGTTAAGAGTAACTGATTAATATAATTATCAATGTGGATAAAAATATTTTAATAATAAGCCCTTAATAATGAAGTAACTGCTATTTGCATAATAAGGATAAAATGAGAATTTTACAGTTTAATTGTATTGGAATGGATCATTAGTCGAATAGCAGTTACAATGATGCAAAATTGCATTTCCATAATTGAATAAAAATGTGCACTAAATTTTATTCAACAAAAATAATTCATATTTCATTATAATTTTCCCAGTAAATTACAAAATAAAATTCACTGTTCTAGCTATGTATTTGCAAATTTTATCTCATTTCATTTTATTGTACATATTCTTTCTTCCCCTGAACCAATTTAACTTGAATTTCATACTGGGAAAAAAATTTCTTTCTTTTTTTTTAATTTGGAAAGCTCATTTTTGCGCATTATTTCTTTTTAGCTAAAGGTAATGCTTTTGAATTTTCAATTAATTGAAGCAATTCTGAATATGTGTTGCTACAAATGATCCTCATTAGATTATTTTTTCAAAAAGTAGGAAAAAACCTTCTGTCTTTAGATTTTGCCTCCGTTTAATGAATTGCAAATGTATTTCTTGAAGTTGTGCAACTCGAAAACCTGCATTTTTGAGTTTTCCCCATAATAATATTTACTTAAAGGCTCTCCACATAGAAACAAAAATGCACCAAATTGCTTTCAAATTCAGCTTTCAAAATCATTTTCTTTAACTTTTTGAACAGAAACCAATATTAATTAGTTTATTTTTTCACTTTATTAAGATGATAATTTCTTAGTTAATGTTTCTTTTTTAAACGCGTTTTTGAGGGTTTTTTTAATTCAAATTGATAATTTTGATTTACTAGTGCATATATTACTTTAGGCATTATTGGCAGATACAGCTTATAATATATGAAGAAATATGCATTCATGAACAAAAGTGTGTTTAAAAATGCGTATAGTTTACGTAATTTAAAGCTTCGAGGACAAATAAGAAGTCGCCGAAATTAACATTTCAAGTAAAATATCTTTCTAAATCTATTCCCATTTTTTAGTTTTTGAAAAAAGAATAAAGAAACAATATCTTTATAAACTTATATAATAATAAAATAAAATAATTAACAAATAACTAAAGAATCCAAAGTTACTATTAATTTAATCCAGTAAAGGAATTTAATTTCATTGACTATTACTGAAATTCTAATTAGTGTTGCTAATTATGTATAAAAATTTAGAATTTTGTAATTTAAGGAACAATAATTTTATTATCATACTGTGTAATACCGTAAAAATTTCACACTATCAAATGAATTTCATTATAATATTTTTAAAATAAGAAGACATTTTGCAATAATTAATATTGTGTAGTTATAATAAACTTCTCTCAAAATAAAAAGAGAGTTTTAAAGTGTGTGAATTTAATTTCACATAAATATAGTAACAGATAATGAATTTTGTACATTAATTGTATTCAATTATGAGCATTAGTTTATATTTATCTCATAATTAATGCTCTTGCGAAGGAATTCTCCGTCGTTTGAAAAATTCATAACATTTTCAGATGAATTGAAATGAAGCCAACAGTTTAAATTTTCTATAGCTATAAAAGTTCAACCCAAATATCATCAGCAACACAAACACAGTATCTAGGTGAGAGAATTGATCTTACAACTTTTCAAATATTGCCGTTTGTATACCTACTTTTGATACTTTCGATTCTTCAATATTCACCGGATATGAAACAAAATAAATTTGATCATTTGTGCTCTTCGAAAGAAAAAATGGCAGAAAGCAATCAAAACTTCCAGAAAGTTAATGATAAGTCATAATCTGCGTTGCGACCAATCTGTTTTTACAACTACAGATCAATGTCCTGAAACTAATATTGTCAATGCATTAGTGATTCATCCAGATAGACAAATAAATGAATTCCTTGTCAAATAACGAGTGTGCTTACTTGTTTTATATTAGATGTTGTGTACCCCTTTAAACTTAAAATGACCTGGTATTTGAACACTGCATTTTAACTAAATTTTAAATTACATTTATAAAACAACAATGTTAAAAATAAACAATATACCTTAAGAAACGATGCAAAAGAATTCCCAGCCAGCTGATGTTTCCATTTCTCTTATCAGCTTCATGAAGGTACAAATAAGCTAATAAAAATCCACTGTAAAATAAATTTTGCAATTTGAAGATCTATTATAGAATACTGATACTAATTCAGAATAAGAATGCAAATGCATAAACACCGTTTCAATCAGTTTAAAAATAAGTAAAGCAGCTCAAAAAATTTTTAAGTCAATTTTAGAAAATATGATTCAAATATAAAGTAAATGATTATGTATACATTGAACTATATAATTTTAGATCAGTGTCATCAAATTTCACCAGATTAAAATTAAATCCTTCGGGACGTGCTGAACAATTTGGATTAAGTTGTTTTTATATCAGATTCAATTGAAAAAAGAGTTGTTAGATCAAATACTTATTCATTAATAAAAAGCGAAAGGATAATTCTATTGTCTACATCTATAATGTTTCTAACATGAAAGAAATTTCCATTTAATTTTCAATCAGAAATATGCTACTTTGATTTTGTATAACATAGTTCATATGGACTGAATTCTCCCCTAATATTTTTGTAAGCAGCTAATAAAATTTTCTCGATTCTTTTTTGAATTCGAGTGGTTCTATTCTTTACTCTGCCTTTCAAGAAAAAGAATCTTTTTGTTCTTATATAGCTTTTTTTACTATTTTCTTAATCTCTTGTATTGTATTCATCTGTGGCTCTTCTAGTGTAATCCTTTTAAATCATTATTTTATAATCAACATTATTTTTGGATTATACCATGTTATACTCAAAACCATACCAGTTTTTAATCCTGATTCCTTTCTCCACGGCTATGGTTTCGTTTACAAAATATTTTATTAATATTGAAGTCTTTCCCAATAACAATCATTTTTCAGCACAACTAAGCTTAGCCTTATATTTATTTAATATGCTTAAAATTCAATTCATACATGCCCCTCCCTCCGCAGCCCTTACTTATCGGTTCTCTCTTTTAATAAAACAAATTCTTCAGGTGGAATCTAATTTCAGATTTGTGAAGGAAGAGGGGAATATATATATATATATATATATATATATATATATATATATATATATATATATATATATATATATATATATATATATATATATATATATATTGACCTATCAATTTTGCAATGTGTGTGGTCCATGCATATAAAGTGACTAATTATATCAAATAAAATATTTTTCTTCTAAATGGTTTACGAACTTTATTCAATATGTAAATGTCACCACAATATTCGGATTTAGGTTAAGGCCTGCCATTATTGGCAATGGAGAGGTGCAGATAAAATTCTGCTTGGCTAACTGAAGTGTTAAAACATCAGTGCTGTCGATGACCATCTGAATGATAGTTTTCAGTTCAGCAATGATTTTAAAGCTATTTCTGCGAATCTTTTCCTTAATATAGCGCCACAAATATAAGTAACATATGCTCAAATCCAGTGAATGTGGAGGCACAGCCACATACGCTGATTTTTCTAGTAGCTTCAATGTACCTTAAAGACAGAACGTAGTCCCCAAAGTGTTTCTCAAACATTCTCTTGGTCCAATGGCCCCTACTGTCCCCTGATTTCGACAGCATGCAAACCACACGTTGTCTAAATCAGGGGTACTTTGGATAATGGGGATAAAATGATTTTCCAAGGTCTTCACGTATCGTTTAATTGTCACCATGGTGTAAAACGAATATAGCACTCATTATTCTGTGACTGTGCATTACATGCCACACAGTCTTTCGTTGAGAGGTAGAGAATTTTCGATCGCGAAATGAGGATACTCAGTTTTTTATGTTCACCAATTTTGCTTATTGACGAACCCATCCAAATTAAAGTAGACTTCGTCGTTAGGCAAAATCTCATTCACATCAAGTTCCAGTTCTTCAACTCTCTCATCAATAGTATTGGCGAAACACGACCATTGTTTTATGGCCATGCAGCTTAATTGATGATGGGCTTAAATTTCGTATCGGGAGAGATGTAGATCCTCAACAATAACCTATCGCATAGTTTCCTGGTTGGTTCATACCTGCTTCGCAGCTCATCTGAATGATTTACCCGACTTGGCTTAAAACACAAATACTGAACATGTCTTCCATGTTTTCAAACGTATTCCTACTTGTCTGATGAGCCACACTGCCAAAATTGTTAATACAAAACATTATAAGTTCTCTCAAAATATGAATCAAATACTTGATAGTCAGCTCTGCCGAGTAAGTTGTCTTCAGCTTTTATTTGATTTCAAAAAATCTTTGAATAATAATGTGGCTCTTATTATATGCACAGTAAGCGACTTCGCAAGTAATATGCGCTCAGTCACCCTGTTCCGTGACATTTTCATGTGACAGACAACAGCTATTTGCAGGCGTATGCACATACTGATTCCTATGATGCCCTGTGGTCAATCATCACATTCAAACATCATTCCGCAAATCCATTCATAAATTATGACAGTTTTGTTTTATATAGTTCAGAAACTGTATATATAAAGTACATTGTAAGTTTTTCCCGAAAAATATGTTTAATTTTCAACATATTCAAGTGCCTGATTTGAAAATATCTGTGTGTTTTTGGTCAAGTAGACACAATAATTTAGTGTTTAAATCATTAAAATTGAAATTATAAAAAAATAATTTTTTTTACCCTTCTAAAACTGAAAAATATACAAACTTTACTTCTCCATGATTTACATTTAAACATAGTAATTTACACTTTTGTATTCTAATTATTTTTTAAGTATGAGCAGATTTTAGATAATGTTATCGAAAAGTTTAAGAAAAAGAGCTATCACTGAGGAAATTCACAGACCTAATACTTCTTCTGAAATGATGCTCAAGTATAGATGTTAATTGCACTGTAAGAAAAAATTAATATTTTACAGGGAAATTTTTGTAAACTATTCATTGTATTGTGTGTTTTCTAATCTCATTCTCCGTTTTATTTTTCTTTGGCTATTATTTTAAAATTTTCTTTCGAAACAAATATTTCAACCTTCAAGGTGGTAACATTTTTGGGTTATGCCTTTAGTTTGTAGAACATAGAAAAGACCCCTTTAAATAAATAGAACTGTTCTAATAGTTAATAAATAGATTGGGATGCATTTTGTTAATTGCATAAAATTCAAATATATATTTTTTATTTATTTCTGATGTTTTTATTTTTCAATTAAGGTGGGTTAAAATTGATACAACAGCCCAGTAATTTGATTTCTAATAAATATTTTTGTTATGAAATATAAACTTAAAATTCTTAGTATTAAACGCAAAATAAACTATAAAAACCTACCTGATGAAGAAAAAAGTATCCACCGAAAATGTGCCCTGTGTTATAACCTGGAAAGGTAGATTATCAATATCATGCAATAAGTCAACGTAATTTCCTGGAAAAAGACAAAGAATTCACTTCAACTGAAGGTATGCATTCACATAAGCGAATCAAATAATACTGATAAGTTTATTTTATTAAGCAATTCATTACTCTGTTATTTCTTTATCACACATTTACAAGAGTAATTATAAAGAATGAAATAAAAAATTTTTTAAATAAACATGCATTTGTATTTAAAGGTAAAAGATCATTGATTTAAGCAATTTTTAAACATTTTATAAATTTAACTTTAAAACAAAAATAGTTTAACTATTTTATTCAGTTAATGAGAAATGCATATATTGATAGAATAAGAAACTTTTTTTTTAATTTTATGTAAATATATTGGAACATTGTATAATTTCATCTTCTAATTTCTATTTTTTAGCAGATTGAAATGATAATGACGCAATTTACTAGAACAAAGCTGTTGTAACACTTATATTAATCTTAAAAGAGGAATAAATGAATGTCTGAAATGTTTTCCTGCTTTTCCTCTAATCATTCTAATCATTATTTAAACAAATATTTCGCATGAATTATTTTATAGATTTCATTAAACTTCTTGTAATAAACTTACATTGTAATAGGTTTGTGTTATGTGCAGAGTTAATTTATAGAAGTTTAAAAAATTCTTAGAGTACTATTAAGTAAATTGCTCAATATAATCAACTGTAAAACAAAACAAAATGTATTATTTTTATTTTCTGCAAGGGCAAAGTGTTTAGAGTATCTATTGGGACATATTATATAGAAATGGGAAGATTCATCTTTTCATGGTGAAGTGTGTCTGTAATGCTTTCTATGTTTCGAATTCCATATAAGAGACTACTTAGGATATATTTTAATTTAATCTTTTTCTAAAAGAATTGACAGTTTAATTTATATTTCTTCAAATATTTTAGTAATAATTGGCATGACAACTTATACTTATTTTAACATTTTACTGCAAACAGAATTCGGTTTTCTTGAAAAATAATCCAAATGAGATAAATGCATGTGCACAAAGTATGCATCTTTCCCTTTTGATATAATAACTAATCCTTCATTTAAAGAATCGGTAACAGCAAGTTATCTTTAAATAATTAAATGCTGCACATTTATTTTTGCTATAATTACTTTCATATTATTTTGATAGTAGAAATAAACATCTAACTTTGTTGAGTATTTTTTATAAAATAAAAAAAAGGCGCATTCAATTCTATTATTACTTTTATAATAAAATTGCAAAATTAGTATATCACAGATATTTTGTTTGATATAAGAACGTAAGAATTATCATTTTACATTTTAACAATTAATTTTAAAATTTATTTGTAAACATTAAATAAAATTTTAAAAATAAAATCTCAATTCACACAATATAGATAATTTGCTTAAAAAGAATGAATAAAAATAAGAAATCCAATAATAATGATCAGATAATGATATATGTCTATACTTTACCAATGACATTAGTGTTGTGTATGTAAGTGTGGCCGAGGATTATCCATGCCATACTTAAGAATCTAATACCATGAATGCATGGAAAATTCTTCTTTGACGTTGAAGTGTCCAAAATTTTTCCACAATTTGTAAACAAACAAAAGCATTTCAAATATCTTGAAATATAATTCAAAGCTGAAAATGATGTAATTGAATACTTGTTTTAACATTATTTATAAAATAAAATACTATAAATAATAACATAGACACAACTAAGTTTCATTGATATCATTACAAAATTAAATTTGCTAGATTATTTTCAATATTCTTATGCTATTCCTCCTGTACTAAATTTTACATTCTTATATCTCTCTCTCTCATTACTAGTTACATTTATTTTGATTATTTATTTTATTCTTATTTCAGCAAATATTTTTATATAAAGTCAATCCTTATATTAAAAATGAATTATTTTTTATATAATGATTGATTCATCATTTTACATAATGATTTATTATAAACAATCATATTCTATAATAATCATAAAAAGATAGTCATTGAACTCCTTAAAAAATATTCATCTTTATAATTCATGAGACAAATTGAATGCTCATACTTTCACCACCAACAGAACCCAGCAAATGACGTCATTTTATATCGTTTTTTGTATTTAAATAATATTTCTTTCTCATGTTTATCTAACCTTAATTCGTATTCATATCTGGTAATATCACACTTACTGCTAAAATTTTGCTATGTAAATATTAATAAATATTAAACTAAACTAAACTCTCGATGAAAAGACAATCCCCATAGGGCGAGGCTTTCAGTGCCCATATCTTTTTTCTTGACTGAAGAACTCAAACATGTTTCCTGGTTATGTGGTCATCTTAACGCGAAACTCTCAGGTTTTATTTTCCAAGCATGATTGGTACTCAGTTTCATCGACCAGTTGAAGGTTTTAAAGGATGAGTGAATATTGTCCAACCATAAGATTGAATCTCGAATTTTTGTCTTGAAAGGTCGAAGAGCTATAACTACTTTGCTTTAAATCTACTTTAATGATCAAGTTTATTTTTATGGAAAACTTAGATGGTGTAGGATCATCAGAAAATATTTTGTTTGTCTGAACTTCTAAAATCCAAAGAATTTTTTGAGATGTTCGAGGATCCAAAAAATATTCGAGATATGAAGAGAGTTTTTGTTAAGAGTCACTCTTTTTAACCACGTGATTTACTAGTTATTAATGGATTAATATTTATTTGGAAATACGTTATGGAAATTCCAAGTAGTGAGCAAAATGGCGGAAAGAGGAATAGAAACTCAATTAAAATAAAACAAAATGTTTATACTATTCCAAAGGACGCAAATTTATTTATTTTTTATTAGATAAGCTGAGTCAACTGAAAGAAAGTTAAATTTAGAAATACAAATATTTCAATGAATCTGGATATAAATTTCCTAATAATTAAACTATTACTTCATAAATCTAATAGGTATATAATGGGAAAAAATTAATTGAATAAATATAAACACACACAAACAAAAATCGCTCAAACTATAAGAATGGAAAATAATCTTAAGGTAGGTTAAACATTGTAACAAAAGTAAAACAATTAAAGATAAGAAAAAAAACACTTCTGCATGCAATTAAACCTCAGACAGATATATAAAATTGGGTATAGAATTTTCATCTCATCACATGTAAACTTATTTTAAGATATTTACTGATTAACCTGAAAATCAGAATCTCTGATTTTGTGATTCGAGATTTCTATCTGAAATTTGACAAACACTGTCATTGAACATTAGTATCTACATATTTCCCGTATTCAGAAAAGCAGTAGTGAAAAGTACTTAAACATTAAAGTTAAAACGGCATATTACCTCAAATAAAGTTAACAATTATATCTTTGATGGATCATGAACATTTCATACTTATAAGTGTGCTATATGCAATGGGTGTACTATATGCAGCATCCTATATGCTAAAGCTATCGGAGATTAATTGAACATCAGTATATTATTGACATTTTTTCTTTTCTATACCCATAGATATCATTATCCAAACAGGCTCAAATGTCCTTGTAAACAAGCTTCCTAACAATTCATAGCAGAAATAGATTTAAAGTACATTTTCTTCCTTCGGGATCAAATAATAAAAATATTGGATGAAAATGTAGTTACAAGATAAACACATTTTATGTTTCACAGTACTAGTTAATTCCTGTATTTCTATATCCATGTAAAATTTTCCGTTCAAGAAATCTGGCAATATGTTGACTAACTTTCTTTCCATTGTTTTGTTCTAAAATAGAAGAGGATTTCACACACAATGTCCTGGATTACTTTTTAATTCGTCTTAACCATAGTAGAAATGAACTACTATCACTCTCCCGTTATGCATGCCTTTTTTAATACTGTAAATTTTTTACATCTCGTTACAAAAAGACAGAAAATATTGTATATTCAAATGATGTTAGAGATGTGCTTAAATTAATAAGAGAAATTACATCAATTATAATATATAATACCATATCATGGAAATCTACTTCCCTACAATATATCCTCAATACCTGCAAATTAATAAAAATAGAATTGCCATAAAGCAATTAAACAACGCCTGAAACACAATATTTATTATTGATGATTAACCTTTTTTGTTAACTGTAATATTCATCATTTTTCAGATTTTCCCAATAGGCGCCCAGATATTTAAAATTTCAGATATCAAATTTTTTTTCAAATTGAGGTGATTTCATAAATTTTTATGGCAATGATGGTTTTATTGAATCATAAATTCTTATTATTCAATAAAACCATTTCCAATTAATTAATTTGGATTTCCGTACATTTCAATGCAATGTCCTTGTAATGATGCATAATAATTTAAAAATATTTATTATATATCACAATATTTATACTAGTGACAGGTGGCAAAATTTCAGCTTTCGGAATCTAGATGATATTTAAAAATTACAAAACCTTACATTCATGTGTACATACTTTTACAGTAAATTACTTTGCATATTTAACTATTTTGACAAATACATAATGTAAATATCCCATTAAAATTTTAATACTCGACGCAATTTTTAATTAAAACTATCATAATAGTTTTTCTTAATTTTTCTGCATTTATGCTAAAAGGCAAATTATACTTGTAAAAATATCTACTTACCCAGCACTGCCTAAAATGAATAGCTAATAAACAATTGATTAATTAAAAAAACCTTTTAATTAATCAATAGATTAATTAAAAAACTTTTAATTAATCAATAGCAATTCATGAGGATTATTTAAAACATATTTCATAGCTTTTGTTAAAATTAAGAGCAGAATTAATGAAACATCAATAAAACTAATTTAATAGTAATAAAAATTAAGGTTAAAATGTTCCACAAATTATTATAAATACTCACATTTTAAGTAAATTTTATAAAATCTTGAATTTTGGTATTCATCTGGTATACCTCCAAGTCGATTGTAACAATGCTGATCACCTCCACATTGTTCTCGTACAACACAGAATTCTGATTCTTCGCACCTTGAAAGCTCAGTAGCAAATGAGCTTGAAGTGCTTATTGTCTTCCATTTTCTTCGAAATCGAAAAGAAGTATTGGTAAAGAAGCAGTGACAATGTTTGAGCAATGTGAGTAAACTCCCAACAGCAACAAATGATAAATATACGCAAATGAAAACGCTGTAACAGAAAGTTAAGATGAAAATATATGTCTCCAATTTATATGGAGGTTTAATTATTCTACGGTTAATAAGCAGTTTAATTTTATTCAGATATAAGCCCTATATTAATAAAAAAATATTTAATATGAAAAAAAAACTTGTCTTTTTCTATCCATTTTCTTGCTAATCATGAATAGAAAATAGTCAAAATTAATACTTATAATTTCTAAATTTCTACAATGACATTTAGGTATTATGAGTCTTGAAATTAATTATCTTTTGTAAATACCATGAGAAAAAATATATAACATTTCTTTTGAAAAAATATTGACACTACTCTAAAATTTTGAAAGAAATTTTATTTTCAAAACGTTTAATAATTAGAAATATACGTAAACATTAAGATATAGAGACAAAAAGTATAACTTCCAAAGCATTTTTAGAAGAAGGGAATTAGTATGAAC
The DNA here is from genome assembly GCA_030067965.1 of Latrodectus elegans. Taxonomy (NCBI): domain Eukaryota; kingdom Metazoa; phylum Arthropoda; class Arachnida; order Araneae; family Theridiidae; genus Latrodectus; species Latrodectus elegans. The sequence continues at coordinate 78,194,486 of CM057811.1, forward strand.
AGATGCGTCTCTTAACGGTTAAAACAGAAACTATTCGTTTAGGCATGGAATCGAACTGAATTGAGGATGATAGGAATAAACAGTTTATTCCATGCTTTTTTATGTCTATTCCACATTTCATCAATTATAGTAGCTGGTGAGGGGTAGCAGGTCAGCCTCTCAGTAATCCATGAGTTGATATTTTCAGTTAATGAGGAGAATGAAGATCGTTGAATCCAGAGCTACAGTCGAATCCCCTTTGTATTAAGAAAGGTCAGAACAGGACATGCAAAAGATGCTCTTGCACTCTCTTATTGTAAGAAAGCATTAAGCTCCAGTGGTTCAGTAACACCACGCCGCTTCTCCTTAAGATCAGCAAAGTGAAACATCATTTGCGTGATGTAACTGTAATTTGCGTTAGGTGACCGCGTTCTCTACCTCACTAGTTTACTGGAGCATGGGTTGGGGACGTGTTTACGTTTATATGTAATGTCTTAAGTCCTTCCGTTGGTGTGGCTTGAATGTGGAGGGGAGTACCTGTTCAGGTGTAACCTCGTCACCTGACCGTAGATCAAAATTATGAGACACTTGGTGATGGGAGAATACTCCAAACTTGATAAATTTAAAGTACAATCCAAGGTTTGCTTGCACAAGTATATATGTATACATAAGCCAGTATTTCCCTCCCTCTAAATAGAGCATTAAACACAAACTTTAAATGACAAAAATGCATCCATTACCATACAAATTATTGCTGATTTGCAATGAAAATATGCGTGTTGATTACCCCGTGGAACTACACATCATTATACCCAATACGGGACTCCTATGAAGATATCGAATGCTACCTGCTGAAACACGTTCTTCTCAGAGCTTCATGAAATGTAAACGGCATGATAGTGCTACAGACAGAGACGGGACACGTAAAAAATAAATAAATAAAAATAAAAAATAAATAAATAAAATTGTGCTACTTCTGTATCCAGTTATGTAGTAAGGTATGCGAAAAGCGCCATCTGTATTTATATTGCATTATCAAGGAAGCCAAAGTAATGGTATCTCTGTCGACATCTGGTGCTGTTCCAAACATCATCCAACTGTTTCCTTCCTTTCAACATATGAATATGGCCGGCATTAAAAATGCTTTACAACAATCTTAGTAATAACAATATTTTCGAAAGTGCACGTGCAAACAGAAGATAATATACCTGAATATGTTTTCTTCACCATCTTAATTCAATATCTTTTTATAAGATCAAAAATATTGGAATATTTTTAGAATTTGTGAGTATGCATTCAATTTATATCGTTTTTGTAAAAATTAAATTTGAAAAATCAAGATGGGATTTAAATAAAGTCAATCGCTTGGGATGTCAAAATGTACAACATTTCATCAAGCTTCTTAAAATCTGAACCTTTTTGCAAACGAAAAGATATCACATTTTAGGTCAGACTAAAATATAATATTTTAGGCAAACAGGTATTCTGAAAGAACAAATAAAATTGTTTTCATAGTTGTTATATTTATATTATTTATTATGATATAATGATATTATGTTCTATAATATTAATAGATTAAATTAATTATATCAAATAACTAATCGATATAAATATTATTAAAACGTAACATTTGACTTTATAAAGCAATGAGATATTTAAAGAACAGAAAAGTATATGAATATTTGTGGTGCCTGCATATTATGCAGTAAATTATTTTCACCACAAATTTAAGTCTCCGAATCAACGCTAAACATCGTCACCTCGTTTTTAAATAATCCCGATTAATACCAGCTTAATAGGTTTTATTAAAACGCAGTGACTACATAATCTAAATTAACACGTCTTACATTCTTTTGCTCATGTGCTCTTTAAATCTAAATGGTAAAATTTGAATTTAAACGGTAATTTTTATATCTGTAAGTGTAATCTTCATTTAAACTTCTTTGTGCGAAAAATGGAAATAAAAAACGTCAGGATATGTAATAGCTTAGAGCATGCTTTCATCGATTCGCAACGTTTGGCGGCGCTAAATCACAAAATTTGTTGCCCCCCCCCCTTTTTTTTTTTTTTGAGAAATTGGTCGGCAGGATGATGTGTAAGTGAAAAGAATATTTTGACCATAAATTGAAAATACTTTTTACATGTATTACATCTCAAACAGAGGAAAAATTGTAATGCAATGTTTCAGAACAAATTTATCCCTTTCTTCAAATTTTGTATAATGCAAAAGTTACCGGAGAAAACTATCTATTATTTTAAAATATAACTTAGAATTTTTCAGTTGAGAATACAAAATTGTGGTACATTTAAATATGAAAAAACGTTTGCTTTTTAATATATATATATATATATATATATATATATATATATATAAATACACACACACATTTATATATATATATAAACTTGTTCATGAGAGGATAAAGAGATAAAGATATCCAGAAAAAAACGTGGCTAATAAAAATTGCTTTATAACTGGATTTAAATTAATAATAATATTATGACGTAATAACTAATAATCTATCACCATGTTTTAAGTGATGAATTCCACGTATAAAAACTTGATTATTAAAAATAGTATAATATTTATAAAGAAAGAAAAAATTTTAACTTCACTTCATTCCTCTTTTTGTTTGCATATTAAATATATTTAATATGGTTATTATAAAATATTCTTTAAATTATAACTGTATTGGTTAGTTCGGAAAGTAATTTCGTTTTCTTGACAGAGAATTTAATTTTTTTTTCTCCCAACTTCACTCCTAAGCGGCATAATCTTTATATGTTTTTAGAGTTGATATAGCAAGACTTGTGTGCGAAAAAAACCTAATTGATTTTATGCAATAGTTTTTGATAGGCGCCCTTTTAAAATATGGAGAACAAAAAGCAGCATTTTCGTCATATTTCGCGTTTTTTTTTTTTTTTTTTTTTTTTTTAGTTTAGAAAAGGTAAAAATGCTGTTCAAGTCAGAAGAAATTATCCGATGTGTATGGAGACGTGTTGCCTCTATATCTCATGTGTGTTGCCTCTGTAACCCAATACCTGAACTGGTTTGAAAATTTTCGATCCAGCATTTTGCACATTGTTTTGAAAATTGGATTATGCTGATAAAGACACAATAAAAGCACTGATTGATGTAAACTGGCGAATAACAACAAGTGAGCTGTTAAACTTATCAAATTCATCTGTTCATTTACCACTTAAAAGGTCTAAGTTTAACCCCGAATCTCGATGTATGGGTTCCCCATGTTCTAACGAAGAGAAATTTGAGTCATCTCTTTATCTATGATTCATTTCCCAAACCCCACAAAAATCCTCCATTTTAAGCAGATTATTGATAATGACGAATAATGGGCTGTATATAACAATGTCAAACGCAAGAATTCAAGGAGCAAGAAAAATGAACTGGCTCAAAACATTTCAAAAGCCAATATCCGTCAAAAAAGAGGATACTATTTCTTTGAAGAAATTTCAAATGAATCTTTTTTTATTGAGCTTTTACCAGATAACACAACAATTAATTCAGAAGTCTACTGTTATCAACTAGGCAAAATGAATGATGCACTTCAACAAAAAACCAGAATTAATCAACAGAAAAGGGATAGTATTTCGCCAAGATAATGCGAGACTTCTTATAAGTTTGGCCACACGCCAAAAATTTTTACAGCTTAAAGGGATATCCTGTTACACCGACCTTACTTTCCAGTTCTCGCATTTACGGATTATTATTTGATCTGATCACTGCAAATTTTTGGATGGTGAAGTATTTAATTCACATATGAGGAATCTTTTGCCAGCAAAACTTTCATGGACGTGAAATGATGCTACTTTCAGAAAAATTACAAAAATTATTGAAAATGGGGAAAAATTACGAACAGTCGAATATTATAAAAATGCCTTTTTTAAAAAACATACTTACAAAAATGCAATTGTTGATGAATTTATGGAAGAATCGTCCTCTTTGCACTTCAATGAAATTAAATCAAGAAGTCTTCCATACTGATTCAGAAATGGCAATCTATCTTTAAAATTAAAACAGTTATTCTTAAATAAAGTATGTAATTTTCATTTATCAAAGATTTTTAAATGAAACTTTTAATTTGATTTATGTTTAGTGTGAAAAATAATTTTAATATATTTTCGAACAGAATTTAAAAAGAAAATAAATAAAAACTGCTGCACACAATTTCATTGATTATATTTGTAAAAATGTAAACTCCTAATATTTTGTCAAAATCACAAAGTATACTTTATTAACAAAAGTATTGAATTTCTTTATATTATTACATCTAAAATGCGAAATTTGATGATTATTTTAGATAAAAGTAGAAAAATATACATATGAAGATTTTTCTTACTCATACAAATACTTATATTATTATCTGAAAACTTCATTCAAAAATCAATTAAGTAATCAAATCTATTTCGAAAAATGTTATTTCATAATATAGAATTAAATTATAAAAGAATTATGAGCTAACATTTCAAGATAGAAAGAAACAGTGTACAGTTATAAATAAAGTATGTTTACTTGTTTTGGTGAACATATTTCCAGAGAAACTGTAATTCCTTACAGTGCTATTGATTTAATATCAATGAAAGAAAAATAAAGGAAAAAAATTAAATTTTAATACCTTATTTAAATTAAGAATTAACTAATGTGAATTAGTGTTTTATAATAAATCTATTATTCATATAGTATTCATTTATTTCTCACTAAATCATTTATTTAAATTTCTCAAATTATTTTAACGTTTTCCAGAAACTATTTCTTAAATATTTGTTTTTTAGAACATTACGAAATAATGTAATACAACTTCTTTTCCCACGTCCTTTTGTAACACTTTACTTACGAAGGAATATCATCAAATCTTTTATGCCTTCTTCCATATTCAAAAGGCCACAGGTCTTTGGAACACAAACTCCTGTTTTGACAGGTATATGTTGTAATGGCATGTGCAACTGAGGAAAAACATTGAAAATTAGTAAAAAAAATTAACTAAATAAAAACTAAATGAAATATATTTATCAACTAAATAAAAGTACTAACTAAGTACTTTTATTTAGTAAATTAGGTAGAGTTTTCCACATTATATCCCTACTTTTGATATTTGCCGTAACAAGAAAGAAATTTGCAAATTATTGTCATAAATAATCCATTTGCATTATGTTTGATTTAAAAATGCTTACGTTTTCAGAATACATTTTATAAACTAAACGATTATCACTTATTGATAAAACTTATTTTAATTCCATGGTTTATTTTCGGTGGAAATTGTTTAGAAATCGCATTGGTGATTGATTGCGTCAGGATAATGTAATAATACCTTTTTTTCAATGAGACAAAATTAAATTTTACTGTATTTAGTTATTTCCAGTCCTTAGTGATTTGTGACAATAATGCTTCTTTTAACCGACAAAATTATCACCAAGCAATAATTTGCACCAACTAGCTTTAGCTTTGTTTAGCAATTAGTATGTGTTTACCATTGTTTATCACATTTTATACCATTTTTGGGCAAAAAAAATTCTTTAGTATGTACTAAAAATTTTAAATTAAACAGCAAATAAAATGTAACTCAACAAAACTTACTGAATGCGGGACAGTTATGTTCCATGCGGCAACACAATAAAGACCTTGAATGTCACCTTGAGAGCCGTCTTTGGAAGGTGGCATGTAAACATCGATGCACTCCTGGTATTTTCCCATCCATAAGAAATTCCCAAGAAGTGTGCCACTAGGAACTTTACCATTGGCATCCAACACTAGCAGATCCAAAGATGTTTTATATTAGTGATCAGTTATTATATTAGTTTTCTGATGAATTATTATTTTAAATTAGAAAATTTATCGTTTGTTCTCCCAGATGGTTATTTAAGATATAAACACATTTTTTATACTTTTCTCACATGCTAAAAATACAAAAAATACTCTAAAAATCTAGATATTAAATTTATTTTAAAATTAAAGGAAATTGGATAAAATTCAACTTTTTTAACTTGATGAAATTGAATTAAAATCTAATCCATGGTTCAGTGACTTCAAATAGGGATTCAAAATTAGTTCAGATATGTTATCATGCAAGCATGAAAATTTCTCAACTTTAATAAGTTATTGGCTTTAACTCTGTATTATTTTTTTAATAAAGTGTTTTAGGTAAAAACTTTATGAAAATTGAAGAATATATTTTAAGAAAATACCTCTCCTAAACGATCCTTTGCTTATAGATATTATTAATGACTTCAAGTACTAAAGTCATTTTTTTGATAAATGTTTTTCACAGTTTGACTAATAATTTAACTTATATATTTTGATTTAAACTTCCTTTTAAAAATTACAAGTGTTGATCAATTGTTTTAAAATTAGCTCTTGTAAAATACGAAAAGCAATTTGAAAAAAATGATAAAAACTAGTGGCTGCTGAAATTAATTCATTATTTTTTAAACATTGCTTTTGCAAATAAAGATTACTATGCTCACTATGGTCTAGCAATAAGAACACGCTCTCAGAGTTTAAGACCTAATGTTTAATTCAAACTGATGTTGTTGAATAATAGGAAGCAGAACTGCTTTTCTTCCTTCTTCATGACATCTGCAGGAATAAGTGTTTGAGAATTTTCTAATTTTCCCACTTGCCATCTACGATGTTTTCATAAATTACGATTAAGAAAACCCGGAAAATCTCACTTTATTCATGAAAAGTTTTCCTCGAACACATGAAAGTTGTTCATAGAAAAAAAAGAGGTTTTAAACTGTTATTTTATAAATTTTTGGTATGAAATATAAATTATTTTATTATATTTTATAATTAACAGCAATATAGAAATTAAGGTTACGCCTTCACGTCAAAATTTTGTTTCCAGATTGTGCAATAGTATGATAAAGTAAAATAATGGAATAAAAATTAAAGTAAAGGGGAAAATCATGGTCTTTGAAATGTAATGTCTTATAACTAAACTTAGCAACTGTTGAATAACGGTAACAGTATTGAATATTTGCATGTACATCTACTATAGTTTTCTCCGCTTTCTATTTATGGATTCAGTCGCATTCCTGAAATATATTTCCAAAAGACAATACATAAAGGATGTTAAAAAATAAAATGTCAATTTGTATAGAGCCTCCCCCCCCCCCGATGAAAAGTCTGATAAAGTGAAATAACCGAAGGAAGTTGAAAATATAGTTTTGGGCTGCTATTTTGTTTACTTCTGATATGAAATTTAGATTATAATACTATACTCCAAAATTGACCGCAACGTTATCTCCAATATTAGCCTTTCACATCAATAAATTGCTTAAAGGTGTGTTTGTAATCAATAAAGTAAAATATAATAAAGTAAGTTCTATACTGAAGTAAAATAATGGTATTTGAAAGAAAAATAGCATCATTATCTTAAACATTTAAAGAAATATGAACAATTTTCCATTCGTTTAAAAATTTTTAATAATAGTGTTAACTAATACCTGGATTTATCATTATAATTTTAGTATTCATAAAAATACTATTTTAAATAGTTTCTCGATTATTAATTTAAAAATCACCCAAAATTGATAATTTTTTAATGTACATGTATTCAAATATTGTCTGCACTTAATCATTATAACTAAGGAAATCTAATCATAAAAATATGGATAGATAAAACTTGTAAATTCTAAATGTATTCATTTATAAGAACCAGAGAGAAATCGACAAAAAACACAATTAAACAGATCTTATATGTTTTTCAATAGTGACATTCTGGAATTAATTTCCATGTAAATTCTAGTCTGAAAATACTCAATTACTCCAAAATGAGTTCTGAATTAGCTTTTAATCGTATCCTCAAAATTTTCTTTTTATCGCTTCTTAAACTTTATTACATCAAAATTGAAATTTGAGGGTTAATGTGGAGTTTTAGAATTTAATTTTTCTTATTGTTATATTTTCAATAAAATTCTAAATAAATTCCTACCTTAATTTCAACAACAACAAAAAAATAGTGTAATTTCCATTTATTAAAGTTAAAGAATAAAAGATTTTCGTAAAATTCATGCCATAAAAATTTTCAAGCAAAGTAGCTCATGAAAGAATAAAAATTTAATCAAAATTTAAATAATTTAAAGAATTGCTTTTATAAGTAAATATATATTTTTTTATTTATTTAGAAAAAATTAATTAATTCATATTTTTTATACTCAAAGATAGAAAAAGCTAAGATGAAACATGCACGGATTCTACCAATAATTTGAGAAAAATTTACTATCATTGTACAAAAAAATTATTTAATCTTTATATTTTTAGATATTTTATCTGTGTTTTAAAAAAATAATGTTTTTTAAAGTTTCAAAAACTGTGTTTGATATTAAAATACATTTAAATATATATTTATCTATCACTTATATTATTTACTTATAAAAATATATAAAACATAACATTCTTAGCAATTTCCCATTTCTGTAAACAAAATTGACACATTGACATTTTTTAAATGGATTAAAACTATTTTTAATTACTTATTTTAAATAAACGTCAATTTCTCTATTACAATTTTAAAAATTTATACATTTAGCATTTTAAAAAGTTGCATTTCTAAATTTTACTATTAAAAGAAAAATATAAATTTGTTTGACTAAAAGGTAACTATAATATAAAAATTCCAGTATAATAAAAAATTTTTATATCACCATAATATTTTACATAATTTTATTTTATAAAATTAATATGTCAATAGAAGTTATTTTTAACAGTCGATACAAAATTCAGTGTATAGTAATTGTAAATCTATAGCACACTACTCTTAAATAAACAAGGGATTTTCGTAAACAGAATAATTCATCCTTATATTAAGAAATATTTATTTCATACAAAAATGCTGAAACATTTTTTCCTTAGGAATTTCACTTATTTTTCTCTTAATGATCAGATAATAAAATTAAATAATTATTAATGATGATAATACGACTCACTTTGAATAGACCAGTTTGAATTTAAATGCTCCAAAGTATATTTAACATCTCTGAAGCACTTCTCCTGCTTTTCTGTTAAATTAAATGACGATCCATATTTCCAAATAAAAGGCACACTTAGAGAATGATTTTGTAGATTTTTCTTAGGAAATCTTTCATCGTAAACAGTTCTATTCCTTGTATTCTTACTCTTAATCAGCTCTAACTTTCGATAAGCATCTTCCAATAATTTTATGAGATCTTGATGTGAAACCTCTCCAGCAGCTATAGCTAATGCTATACAAAATATAAACAGCTGAAAGCGAAAGTTCGACATAACTAGAGGCTAAATATTTAGCTGGCAGCATACGATCGGAGAGCCTTACACAGCAGAACAACTTCAGTCTGGAAAGTGCATGGCTAAAAGTGAATATACTCAAGCCCACCGGGGGTAATCCAGAAGAATTAGAAAAGCCCACCTGTCAAAAATGATAAGTCGACATACCAGTTCCAAAACACTTTTTGTGTGTATTTTATTTTCCGCATAATAGCGTCGGTGTTTCCCCTCCACAACAGCGGAAAAATAACGTTTCTTTAGATGGAGGCATTTTCCCCAAATAGGAAAAATGTTACCAAAAATTTGTCTGCTATCAGTGATCGTGGTTAAACTTATTGAAAAAAATACATCTTTGACTCCGAATTAAAAATAATTTTTAAATAAATTTTCAGACAATAAAATTAAAATAAAAATTTTAAAACAAATTAGTCGAATTCAAAAATTTATTTGCCCGGGGCTGAAAAAATAACAGATTACTTTGCAACTATATAATTTGAATTAACATTAAAATAGTATTTGGTTTAATTTCTAACTGAAATTTATTTAAGGAATAATTTTGAACATTAGAATTTAATTTTCCTCAATAAAATTATAGCATCTGAGCTTTATTTTTGATGAATAGAAAATATATAAATAATGTAAATAAGGGTATAATATATTTTTGTCATTATATTTTAAATATAAAGTAATTTTATTTTGACAGTAATGGAGAAGGAAATTTGTTGTTCTAAAAGTAAATGTGATTTAAATTATTCTTTTTTATGTTGTTAAAGATGAATTCATATAATATATCTTAACTATTTTACGTGCTTCGTAATTGAAAAATAAAGTTACAAGGGAGTTGTTATGGCGAAAAAAAAATTCTCAATCAGTAACGATTAAATTAACTATATAAATTGGGGCATTTTAAATTTGAATATTTATTATTTGTTGTCATTTAAAAAACTAGAGTAGTTATTTGTGGTCAAGTCAAACATGGAATTTTGTATCAAAATTTTTTATGTTTTTGCAATTAAAATTTTAATAATTTAATCCAATTCATACATAAGAAAATTTACTTCTTAACATATTATTCCTCATATTTATAATATTATTTTATGATGTCATTGTTTCACTCTTTGAAATCTAAGCTCTTCAATTCAGTTATTATCTTTATAATAATTTCCTTAATTCTAAAATTGTAAATAGAAATTTCAATTTATACGTAAATAACTGAGAACTCAGTGGGATTTTGATTGCTGTTATTTTTAGATCCTTCTTTTCTGATATCAACTTAATGTAAGTGTACAAATATTATTAATGCAATCGTAGAATCCATAACTATAAAATAGAAATTCATATTTTTATTGAACATCAATTAAATATTCTAGATGGTATTTTTAATGTTCTTTGTCTAAAATTTCCAACAAAAATTGGTGACGTTTTAATCCATTTCCATATTTAACTTAAAAATGATATTCATGTAAATTGGCATATTCACATTCATTCCGCGTGAGCAGTGGCTCAAATTGAACACTATGGGTGACATATTCTATTTATTAATGAATTTCTATATTTATCTTAGTGACTTGAATGAGGCGATTAACGTAATTTTAATATGAAATGAAGTGCCATAATTTTAATAACGTATTTATATATAATTATAAATTATAAGGCAAAAGACAAAACCTTCAATTTTCTTTCATTTAATATATAGATTTTAAGGATCACTATTGTTCTAAATCAGCTCTATTTAATGATTTCTAATTCGAATTCGAATTTCACCGAACTAGTTGATAACTTGTTAAAATTTTACAGAAATTCTGCTTACACCAACTCTTTCTCGTAATGTAACATATTTACGTTTGATATTTAATACTGTAGATACATGAGCATTGCAGCTTTGGGCTCAGGCATGGCCAACTAGACACACAGTGTGTGTCTAGTTGGCCGTGGCTCAGGTGCCGTATATATTTTTGTCCAGGATGCCAAATTTTGAGTTTGGCGAATTTTTGGCGGATTTTCTTATGTATCTGGCAATATCGTTTTTTATTATACGTCATAGATATGAGACCTATAAGAATTATACAGAAAATTCTATTTTGGTAGCCCTAGTATTTACGTCATCGCGTATGTCATGATACGCCATCTTGGCAACCTTTCTTCATTGCCAAAAAATTTTAAAATTCTGAATCCTGGATTATACGGCACCTGTGCCCAACTTTGTGATATCTCTTGCATATGTTTTATATTAACAAATAACATAAACAAACGAAAAATTCTTCAGTTTTCTACATTCTACTAATAAGTCTTCAGTAGTGAATATTTGAGAGTTCACCTGCACGCGGATTGCGGATTGCGGAGTGCGGAGCTAATCTTATCAGCAGTAGCGGTGATGTCATAGGCTTGTAGTCTTATACGAGGGTTCAGAGTGACGTCATTAAATAGTGGTGCCATCTATTGACGAATTTTCAAACCTTAATTTTTATACTAGTGCTGCCCTCTATGGGATTAATTTGGAATTGCATATTTTTATTTTAAAAATAGAAATTTGCCATCAGCGGATAGAAACTGAGAACCTCAGCTGTGGTAGTCCGTTATCTTACCAACTGAGCTATTCGGACTTCGTTGATGGAGTGGTTTTTATGGTTTATGATTATAGGAAATGATTTGGACTTCGCAGTGATTTCAACAGAATATTTTTGTTTAAGGATTATAATATATTTTAAAGTGTATAATATTATGAAAATTTAATAAGTTGTAGAATTTAATTTCAAATCGAATATATTTTTTCAGAATTTTCACCTAGAGTTTCATTTTAAAAGGAAATGTGTTTTTTATACAATATTGAGAATTTTAGAATATTAATTAAATTTTATCGGAAAAGAATTTATTTTTACGATATAAAGATAAATTATTTTTCAAATACTACTGACAGAATTTATTTTTTAATATTAGTAGAATTTAAAACAAGTGTTCATTGTTATTTAATTAATAATTTTTTTAAATAAAATTATAGACATTTTTTAAATGATTTGAACTTAGAAATTTTTGTAGTGATTTCAACAGAATATTTTTGTTTAAGGATTATAATATATTTTAAAGTGTATAATATTATGAAAATTTAATAAGTTGTAGAATTTAATTTCAAATCGAATATATTTTTCAGAATTTACACCTAGAGTTTTATTTTAAAAGGAAATGGGTCTATTACAATGTTGAGAATTTAAGAATATTAATTAAATTTTATCGGAAAAGAATTTATTTTTACGATATGAAGATAAATTATTTTTCAAATACTACTGACAGAATATATTTTTTAATATTAGTAGAATTTAAAACAAGTGTTCATTGTTATTTAATTAATAATTTTTTTAAATAAAATTATAGACATTTTTTAAATGATTTGAACTTAGAAATTTTTGTAGTGATTTCCAACAGAATATTTTTGTTTAAGGATTATAATATATTTTAAAGTGTATAATATTATGAATTTAATAAGTTGTAGAATTTAATTTCAAATCGAATATATTTTATCAGAATTTACACCTAGAGTTTTATTTTAAAAGGAAATGTGTTTTTATACAATATTGAGAATTTAAGAATATTAATTAAATTTTATCGGAAAAGATTTATTTTTACGATATGAAGATAAATTATTTTTCAAATACTACTGACAGAATATATTTTTTAATATTAGTAGAATTTAAAACAAGTGTTCATTGTTATTTAATTAATAATTTTTTTAAATAAAATTATAGACATTTTTTAAATGATTTGAACTTAGAAATTTTTGTAGTGATTTCCAACAGAATATTTTTGTTTAAGGATTATAATATATTTTAAAGTGTATAATATTATGAATTTAATAAGTTGTAGAATTTAATTTCAAATCGAATATATTTTATCAGAATTTACACCTAGAGTTTTATTTTAAAAGGAAATGTGTTTTTATACAATATTGAGAATTTAAGAATATTAATTAAATTTTATCGGAAAAGATTTATTTTTACGATATGAAGATAAATTATTTTTCGAATACTACTGACAGAATTTATTTTTTAAAAATATTAGTAGAATTTAAAACAAGTGTTAATCGTTATTTAATTAGTGATATTTAAATAAAATTATAGACATTTTGTAAATGATTTGAACTTAGAATAAATGACTGAATACTAATTACTTACCTTTTATGATCACATTATCTGTAAAATATTTATATTAGTTAAAATAGTGCTGATTTCCACACCACGCAAGGCGTACAGCACATTTGATTTATCTCCTTTTATTTTATGCTTGTAGATTCCCCAGTAGGCATATTTTCAAGCTTTTTAAATGAATATGTACAACTAATGATTTATGAATATATACAGCAATTTATGAATATATACAGTAATTATGAACATATACAGCAATTTGAAAATATGCAACAAGGAGTTATGGAATTGGATTGACATCATCTTCAAGGAATTATGGTCTGCTGTTTGGGATCTTATAATGACCATAAGAGTAAGAGGATATACTGTCGTTTAAGACATACCTTTTATCATCAAAAGGTGAGAGTGAGATTTTGTTGATGGATGTTGTGAAAAGTTAATGGTTTGTACTTTGAATTCGCTGCTTCCATTCTTTTCATTTCTCTTTGAAAGAGACATCGCTGTAGTTATGATGCTTTAACTGTTTTCTAACAACATTTCTGTATTTTCAAGTACTACTAACAGAATTTATTTAAAATATTAGTAGAATTTAAAACAAAGTTAATTGTATTAAATTTAGTTCAGTTAATAAAAATTGTTTAGACTTAGACTCGAACCCAGGATCTAATAAAAAGACTTCGTGGCATGTGCAGTTAATTGTAACCTTGAATTGAATTTTAATTCACAGTGATTACACGCATGTATTTTATTGCGCTGTTGAGTTAACACATGCCTTTTTTAAATCACAGTTATGTGTAAATTTTTTTTCTCACAAATGTCGCATGTGAACTTTTTAATACCAACCTTTAATACATTGATCTCAAACCTAAAAACCTAAAAAATCGTTTTAGAATTTTTACTTCTATTTTATTAATTTATGAACATTTAATATTTTAATCGATTTTATTATTATAATTTTGTAGAGTATATAACTAACTATATTTTATTAACAACTGTGTTATAATAATTTCTGAATATAAATTCAAGTTAAATTTTTTTTTTTCAAACTTTAATAAACTTTGAATCAATACTAATGTTAGATAATTTAAATTGTAGAGAGGGAATTCTATTACTAACATGGATAAACTTTAAAACTGTATTAGTTATCGAAAAAAGGACTAGGCATAAATTTTATATAGTACTCTGATTACAAAATAATATCATAAAACATGCAAGTACTCACATGAGCAGATGAGTTTGAAGTCGATGGTTCAGCCTTTGATTGTTTTATTGTTGATGATACACCACTAGATGATGTAGTAGCCGACATCCCAAACAGGGTTTGAGTCATTCCATTCATTTTGCAATTCTGCAACGTTGAGAATTTCTCTCAATTCCTCTTCGAGGAATGCCAAAGTCAACAAACTACGGAAAATAAAAGTATTAGTATAATGATCTAATCATGTTTTTCCTTTAATTAAAATATATTAAAAACTGATTGCCTTAAACTTTTTCTAAGAGAACTAATGTATTTCTAAAATGCAAATTAAATTCAAAAAGGTTTAAAACATATTTATGTTAATACTCATAACACCTATTGAAATATATTAATGCATTATGTAAATTAACTTAAAAACTATTTCATCAAAACATTTAAAATATATTTATGTTAATACGTGGTGAAACATATTAAAATATATTCTACACTATGAAAATTAAGTTAAACACTTTATAAAAATATTTTGATCAAAACCATTAAACATTTATATTTACAAACAATATATAAAATAATTTAATATTAAATAGTCTTAAATATGTAGATTGAAATCATTAAAATAATCAAACATTTATATTTACACACTCTATTAAATAAATTAATATGAAATAGCTTAAACGCATAAACCATTAAATATTTACAGACGATTGAAATATATAAAATTAAGTTAAACACTTTATAAAAATATTTTTGATCGAAACCATTAAACATTTATATTTACAAACAATATGTAAAATAATTTAATGTTAAATAGTCTTAAATATGAGATTGAAATCATTAAAATAATCAAACATTTATATTTACACACTCTATTAAATAAATTAATATGAAATAGAGCGTTAGCATAAACCATTAAATATTTACAGACGATTGAAATATATGCAAATTAAGTTCAAAACATTTAAGCTGTATTTTTAAAGAAATTAAACATAGCACATAATCAATTGAAATATTTACCATATAAAATAAGTTAATATTCAATACAGCGTTAAACATGTAAATTGAAATTAAAACAGTTAAAATTTTTTATTTACACATGATATGAAAGAAATTGAAAACTCTATATTAAAATAAAATTGTAACCAATAGTTAATTTATATACACAGTTAAAATATCTCTTTTAAACTATACAAATTATATTAAAAATTTTGATCTAAATAAACACTAAACATAAATAACAATAAATGTAATACTTTAAATATTAATTCAGCTTATGAAAAAATTTACTTACTTGAAAGTATTCCATGTCTGAATTCTGAGTAGATTTCTGACAGATTATAGCTGAATTCCATAGCTGAATTCTGATTCTGAGTAGAGATTATATAGTCGATTGAAGAACTAAAGCCTACTTTCACTTAAGCAGGTGAGAGTAAGAATGCAATGTTGATAAAGTTTCACCCCTTTTGATACCCAGCGAAGAATGTCCCAGAATTGATAACATACCATCATCTTATCACTCTCCTTCTATTGGTTTCTATCAGATTTTAACAGATGAATATTTAAATTCGACTAACAATTTTAGCTTAATGTTTAAGATTCGATTACTGCAATTTTGTATTTTATATCAAAGTTTGTGTTGATTATAAGTCGTTAAAATAGAATTTTAAAAATCAAAAGATTTTTTATTCGTAACAATTTCTGAGGGATAAGGAAATTCCAGCTGCACAAATCACAAATACACTGTTGCAATTTATCTATTACAAAGGAAATGGCTTCAAACACAAATACCTCAGACCGATAACAGTTTCTATGCACTAGAATAACATTCAAGACTGAGAGTTTCACTCTTGGCCTAGAGATTTCATGAGGTTTCTAGCAATTCAGCCATTTTCATCATTTTGTAATGATTTGTATTCCTTAAAGTTGAATTTAACTCTGCTGTTTAACCAACCATTATAGTTTTATAACACACAAAAATTGTGTTTAAGTGACCCGAATAGGTTGATAACAATCCACCAGCTAGATACTTAACTCGCGATCTCCTGTTTACTAGACATGTGTTTTAAGCAACTATGACATAGCGCTTTTGTCTTCACTACTAAGCCTTCTATCCCCATGGGTACTATTCATATTTGTCTTGACGTGAAAGAATTTCACCAAGAATCTCACAAAAGTCCTAAAGTCACCAAGAATCTCGCCAAAACTTGCCAATTCACCAAATCACTAGAAAGGCAGTTTTTAATATAGAACCTACTGCATTGAGCAATTTCTGACCAAAATCTATGTATTTTATATTTTGAGATATTTTAAGACAACACACATACAAAAATTTTTAATGGTATAAACAGTTAACAGTAAAAAATTTATAACAGTGTTTATTGATTTATATGTAGTGAAATTTATTTTAAAAGTTAAATAATTTGTAATTTGAATTCTAATATTTAACAATTTAATTAAATATTTCATAATTTAGTGCAACAGCTTAAATGCATTGAATTAAAAAACATTCATTTAGCTAATAAAAGGAAACATAAAGGAAAATTGAATATAATGTAATTGAGTGCAAACATTTTACATGCTGAATTATAAATGTTTTCTACTTTACTTCATGATTTTTTGCTTTTTAAGAACGAAATTTATGTCTAATAATATTTAAAAATGTTTTTAATATTTTTTAAATGGTAAAATTATATATTTTAAAACTCTATATAATCTTACAACTGGAATACAATATACTTTTACAATTAAATTAAGTATGTATATATATATATATATATATATATACATACATATATATATATATTATAAAATAGCCTTCGTATTATAGTGATTTCAATGCTGTATCATTAGTGGGGAAATACTACTAATAGGGACTTGTACATTTTCCTTAGTTTAGAGCTTGTTATTATTTAAATAAAATTATGCGGACAGTTTTAAGGATTTGAATTTAAGCTAAATGATCAAATTAGAAATTATACAAATTTATTGTTTTTGAAAAGTTATTAATGAAATACACACTTGTTTGACATATTTGATATATATCATTCACCATGTAAATAGTCGAGGTATATTTTTAATACAGTGTATTATCTATCCTATTATATTAACTGATTAAATTATTTATAGGAAATAGAATTATGTATATTATTTATTGATCTTCTTATATAAACTTTAATAAGTTTAATGAATGTAGAAATTTTTAAACTAGTACTGTTTTCAGGTAAAATATATTTGCATTTTTTTGATCTAAAAGATTTGTGAATGACTTTATATACAGATCTCATAAGTAATAGGTGTGTGTGTGTCTGAATTTACCAGCTTAACTAAGTCGTTAAGTAATACCTATATACTAATTTTTATATTCATAAAACATATGAAAATAAGTTATATTTTGTGAGGCCTTATTCTACAAATAATATTCAAAATGTATTGATTTATTTGCCGAGTCACAAGTTGCATTACTCTGCTTAATGAATTTTATAAAATATTTTTAACACAAATTTGCCTCTTTACGAAATGTTTTTAATTGAATATAATGCTATATATTTCATTATAAGACCCTATTATTTGCTTGAATCATTTAATAATGTATTTAAGATATATTTTACTATAATTTTGCATACATTCTTAATATATGTGTTTTACTCAAAAATGATTCATAATCTAACGATCTTAAGCGCGACAGGAACAAACAGAAATATAACTTACTTTCTCATCCAAATTAAAATCAGAGGTTTGTCCTGAAACTGGCTTTTGAGTATTTTGCTGATTAGAAGTCATTTAGTAGCCATGCGAGTAGGAAATTGAAGAAACTTCTCAATCGGAACAGTACGCATGAAACACTGTTATTTTCAATACCCCACCTTTAATACATACGAAAACACAAGTGGAAATGTTGCCAATCTTTTTACAAATATTTTCAAACCAACGAGAATTTTAAAATTGATATGAAGTAGAAAACAACTAAACACTATGGATGTGACTATTGATCGATAACAGTATCTTATCAGTTTTAAAAATGTTAATAGTTCAAAGATATTTTATCAGTAAGGGAAAGAGGGAAATGTTTATGATTCACACACGATATGATGCTGTTATCGATCAATAGTCACATCCATAGTGTTTAGTTGTTTTCTACTTCCCTTTATCAATTTTTAAAATTCTCGTTGGTTTGAAAATATTTGTAAAAAGATTGGCAAATATTTCCACTTGTGTTTTCGTATGTATTAAAAGGTGGGGTATTAGAAAATAACAGTGTTTCATGCGTACTGTTCCGATTTGAGAAGTTTCTTTAATTTCCCTACTCGCATGGCTACTAAATGACTTCTAATCAGCAAAATACTCAAAAGCCAGTTTCAGGACAAACCTCTGATTTTAATTTGGATGAGAAAAGTAAGTTATATTTCTGTTTGTTCCTGTCGCGCTTAAGATCGTTAGATTATGAATCATTTTTGAGTAAAACACATATATTAAGAATGTATGCAAAATTATAGTAAAAAATATATCTTAAATACATTATTAAATGATTCAAGCAAATAATAGGTCTTATAATGAAATATATAGCATTATATTCTAATTAAAAACATTTCGTAAAGAGGCAAATTTGTGTTAAAAATATTTTATAAAATTCATTAAGCAGAGTAATGCAACTTGTGACTCGGCAAATAAATCAATACATTTTGAATATTATTTGTAGAATAAGGCCTCACAAAATATAACTTATTTTCATATGTTTTATGAATATAAAAATTAGTATATAGGTATTACTTAACGACTTAGTTAAGCTGGTAAATTCAGACACACACACCTATTACTTATGAGATCTGTATATAAAGTCATTCACAAATCTTTTAGATCAAAAAAGATGCAAATATATTTTACCTGAAAACAGTACTAGTTTAAAAATTTCTACATTCATTAAACTTATTAAAGTTTATATAAGAAGATCAATAAATAATATACATAATTCTATTTCCTATAAATAATTTAATCAGTTAATATAATAGGATAGATAATACACTGTATTAAAAATATACCTCGACTATTTACATGGTGAATGATATATATCAAATATGTCAAACAAGTGTGTATTTCATTAATAACTTTTCAAAAACAATAAATTTGTATAATTTCTAATTTGATCATTTAGCTTAAATTCAAATCCTTAAAAAAACTGTCCGCATAATTTTATTTAAATAATAACAAGCTCCTAAACTAAGGAAAATGTACAAGTCCCTATTAGTAAGTATTTCCCCACTAATGATACAGCATTGAAATCACTATAATACGAACGCTAATTTATAATATATATATATATTTATGTATATATATATATATATATATATATACATACTTAATTTAATTGTAAAAGTATATTGTATTCCAGTTGTAAGATTATATAGAGTTTTTAAAATATATATTTTACCATTTAAAAATATTAAAAACATTTTTAAATATTATTAGACATAATAAATTTCGTTCTTAAAAGCAAAAATCATGAAGTAAAAGTAGAAAACATTTATAATTCAGCATGTAAAATGTTTGCACTCAATTACATTATATTCAATTTTCCTTTATGTTTCTTTTTATTAGCTAAATGAATGTTTTTAATTCAATGCATTTAAGCTGTTGCACTAAATTATGAAATATTTAATTAAATTGTTAAATATTAGAATTCAAATTACAAATTATTTAACTTTTAAAATAAATTTCACTACATATAAATCAATAAAACACTGTTATAAATTTTTACTGTTAACTGTTTATACCATTAAAAATTTTTGTATGTGTATTTGTCTTAAAAATATCTCAAAAATATAAAATACATAGATTTTGGTCAGAAATTGCTCAATGCAGTAGGGTTCTATATTAAAAACTGCCTTTCTAGTGATTTGGTGAATTGGCAAGTTTTAGCGAGATTCTTGGTGACTTTAGGACTTTTTGACGAGATTCTTGGTGAAATTCTTTCCACGTCAAGACAAATATGAATAGTACCACACCCAGGGATAGAAGGCTTAGTAGTGAAGACAAAGCACATGTCATAGTTGCTTAAAACACATGTCTAGTAAACAGGAGATCATGAGTTCAGATATCTCGCTGGTGGATTGTTATCAACCTATTCGGTCACTTTAAACACAATTTTTGTGTGTTATAAAACTATAATGGTTGGTTAAACAGCAGAGTTAAATTCAACTTTAATAGAATACAAATCATTACAAAATGATGAAAATGGCTGAATTGCTAGAAACCTCATGAAATCTCTAGGCCAAGAGTGAAACTCTCAGTCTTGAATGTTATTCTAGTGCATAGAAACTGTTATCGGTCTGAGGTATTTGTGTTTCAAGCCATTTCCTTTTGTATTAGATAAATTGCAGCAGTGTATTTGTGATTTGTGTAGCTGGAATTTCCTTATCCCTCAGAAATTGTTACGAATAAAAGTCTTTTGATTTTTAAAATTCTATTTTAACGACTTATAATCAACACAAACTTTGATATAAAATACAAAATTGCAGTAATCTAATCTTAAACATTGTTAAATTGTTAGTCGATTTAAATATTCATCTGTTAAAATCTGATAGAAACCAATAGAAGGAGAGTGATAAGATGATGGTATGTTATCAATTCTGGGACATTCTTCGCTGGGTATCAAAAGGGGTGAAACTTTATCAACATTGCATTCTTACTCTCACCTGCTTAGTGAAAGTAGGCTTTTAGTTCTTCAATCGACTATATAATCTCTACTCAGAATCTGTGAATTCAGCTATGGAATTCAGCCATAATCTGTCAGAAATCTACTCAGAATTCAGACATGGAATACTTTCAAGTAAGTAAATTTTCATAAGCTGAATTAATATTTAAAGTATTACATTTATTGTTATTTATGTTTAGTGTTTATTTAGATCAAAATTTTTAATATAATTTGTATAGTTTAAAGAGAGATATTTTAACTGTGTATATAAATTAACTATTGGTTACAATTTTATTTTAATATAGAGTTTTCAATTTCTTTCATATCATGTGTAAATAAAATATTTTAACTGTTTTAATTTCAATTTACATGTTTAACGCTGTATTGAATATTAACTTATTTTATATGGTAAATATTTCAATTGATTATGTGCTATGTTTAATTTCTTTAAAAATACAGCTTAAATGTTTTGAACTTAATTTGCATATATTTCAATCTGCCTGTAAATATTTAATGGTTTATGCGCTAACGCTATTTCATATTAATTTATTTAATAGAGTGTGTAAATATAAATGTTTGATTATTTTAATGATTTCAATCTATATATTTAAGACTATTTAACATTAAATTATTTTTACATATTGTTTGTAAATATAAATGTTTAATGGTTTGATCAAAATATTTTTATAAAGTGTTTAACTTAATTTGCATATATTTCAATCGTCTGTAAATATTTAATGGTTTATATGCTTAAAGCTATTTCATATTAATTTATTTAATAGAGTGTGTAAATATAAATGTTTGATTATTTTAATGATTTCAATCTACATATTTAAGACTATTTAATATTAAATTATTTTATATATTGTTTGTAAATATAAATGTTTAATGGTTTCTGATCAAAATATTTTTATAAAGTGTTTAACTTAATTTTCATAGTGTAGAATATATTTTAATATGTTTCACATGTATTAACATAAATATATTTTAAATGTTTTGATGAAATAGTTTTTAAGTTAATTTATATAATGCATTAATATATTTCAATAGGTGTTATGAGTATTAACATAAATATGTTTTAAACCTTTTGAATTTAATTTGCATTTAGAAATACATTAGTTCTCTTAGAAAAGTTTAAGGCAATCAGTTTTTAATATATTTTAATTAAAGGAAAACATGATTAGATCATTATACTAATACTTTTATTTTCCTGTGAGTTTGTTGACTTTGGCATTCGAAGAGGAATTGAGAGAAATTCTCAACGTTGCAGAATTGCAAAATGAATGGAATGACTCAAACCCTGTTTGGGATGTCGAAGCTACTACATCATCTAGTGGTGTATCATCAACAATAAAACAATCAAAGGCTGAACCATCGACTTCAAACTCATCTGCTCATGTGAGTACTTGCATGTTTTATGATATTATTTTGTAATCAGAGTACTATATAAAATTTATGCCTAGTCCTTTTTCGATAACTAATACAGTTTTAAAGTTTATCCATGTTAGTAATAGAATTCCCTCTCTACAATTTAAATTATCTAACATTAGTATTGATTCAAAGTTTATTAAAGTTTGAAAAAAAAATTTAACTTGAATTTATATTCAGAAATTATTATAACACAGTTGTTAATAAAATATAGTTAGTTATATACTCTACAAAATTATAATAATAAAATCGATTAAAATATTAAATGTTCATAAATTAATAAAATAGAAGTAAAAATTCTAAAACGATTTATTTCGGTTTTTAGGTTTGAGATCAATGTGGTAAAAGGTTGGTATTAAAAAGTTCACATGCGACATTTGTGAGAAAAATTTACACATAACTGTGATTTAAAAAGGCATGTGTTAACTCAACAGCTAATAAAATACATGTGTAATCACTGTGAATTAAAATTCAATTCAAGGTTACAATTAACTGCACATGCCACAAGTCTTTTTATTAGATCCTGGTTCGAGTCTAAGTCTAAACAATTTTTATTAACTGAACTAAATTTAATACAATTAACTTTGTTTTAAATTCTACTAATATTTTTAAAAATAAATTCTGTTAGTAGTACTTGAAAAATACAGAAATGTTGTTAGAAAACAGTTAAAGCATCATAACTACGGCGATGTCTCTTCAAAGAGAAATGAAAAGAATGAACGAAAACGAATTCAAAGTACAAACCATTAACTTTTCACAACATCCATCAACAAATCTCACTCTCACCTTTTGATGATAAAAGGTATGTCTTAGACGACGGTATATCCTCTTACTCTTATGGTCATTATAAGATCCCAAACAGCAGACCATAATTCCTTGAAGATGATGTCGAATCCAATTCCATAACTCCTTGTTGCATATTTTCAAATTGCTGTATATGTTCATAATTACTGTATATATTCATAAATTGCTGTATATATTCATAAATCATTAGTTGTACATATTCATTTAAAAAAGCTTGGAAAATATGCCTACTGGGGAATCTCGCCAAGCATAAAATAAAAGGAGATAATGCGCCAAATGTGCTGTACGCCTTATGTGTGTGGAAATCAGCACTATTTTTAACTAATATAAATATTTTACAGATAATGTGATCATAAAGGTAAGTAATTAGTATTCAGTCATTTATTCTAAGTTCAAATCATTTACAAAATGTCTATAATTTTATTTAAAAAATCACTAATTAAATAACGATTAACACTTGTTTTAAATTCTACCAATATTTTTAAAAATAAATTTGTCAGTAGTATTCGAAAAATAATTTATCTTCATATCGTAAAAATAAATCTTTTCCGATAAAATTTAATTAATATTCTTAAATTCTCAATATTGTATAAAAACACATTTCCTTTTAAAATAAAACTCTAGGTGTAAATTCTGATAAAATATATTCGATTTGAAATTAAATTCTACAACTTATTAAATTCATAATATTATACACTTTAAAATATATTATAATCCTTAAACAAAAATATTCTGTTGGAAATCACTACAAAAATTTCTAAGTTCAAATCATTTAAAAAATGTCTATAATTTTATTTAAAAAAATTATTAATTAAATAACAATGAACACTTGTTTTAAATTCTACTAATATTAAAAAATATATTCTGTCAGTAGTATTTGAAAAATAATTTATCTTCATATCGTAAAAATAAATTCTTTTCCGATAAAATTTAATTAATATTCTTAAATTCTCAACATTGTAATAGACCCATTTCCTTTTAAAATAAAACTCTAGGTGTAAATTCTGATAAAATATATTCGATTTGAAATTAAATTCTACAACTTATTAAATTTTCATAATATTATACACTTTAAAATATATTATAATCCTTAAACAAAAATATTCTGTTGAAATCACTACAAAAATTTCTAAGTTCAAATCATTTAAAAAATGTCTATAATTTTATTTAAAAAAATTATTAATTAAATAACAATGAACACTTGTTTTAAATTCTACTAATATTAAAAAATAAATTCTGTCAGTAGTATTTGAAAAATAATTTATCTTCATATCGTAAAAATAAATTCTTTTCCGATAAAATTTAATTAATATTCTAAAATTCTCAATATTGTATAAAAAACACATTTCCTTTTAAAATGAAACTCTAGGTGAAAATTCTGAAAAATATATTCGATTTGAAATTAAATTCTACAACTTATTAAATTTTCATAATATTATACACTTTAAAATATATTATAATCCTTAAACAAAAATATTCTGTTGAAATCACTACGAAGTCCAAATCATTTCCTATAATCATAAACCATAAAAACCACTCCATCAACGAAGTCCGAATAGCTCAGTTGGTAAGATAACGGACTACCACTGCTGAGGTTCTCGGTTCTATCCCCGCTGATGGCAAATTTCTATTTTTAAAATAAAAATATGCAATTCCAAATTAATCCCATAGAGGGCAGCACTAGTATAAAAATTAAGGTTTGAAAATTCGTCAATAGATGGCACCACTATTTAATGACGTCACTCTGAACCCTCGTATAAGACTACAAGCCTATGACATCACCGCTACTGCTGATAAGATTAGCTCCGCACTCCGCAATCCGCGTGCAGGTGAACTCTCAATTATTCACTACTGTCTTCAAATACCGAATTACAGTTATGAAATACTAGTGCATATAAATAAATAACATGTACATATTTGCTTTTATAATTATAAGGAGAGACTGCTGATTTTAAGTTACTATAAATAGGAATACTTCTCCGCTTTTCCATCAAAATATCCCTATTATAAAATAGCTGTATTTTGCACATGCGCATTATTTTGAATTCATGAACTAGGAGTAAAAATTTTTATAAGCAGTCCGATGGGTGATCTTGTATTTGTTTATTTATTACTAGTTAAAAACCTGCTTTGTTGACTGTTTTTACAAAAGTAAAAAGTTTCTTCGCATATTAATATTTTCTGTGAAGAATTCGCAGTTACTCTTTGCTATTTGAAATTTAAGCCAGTATACTATCGTTGATTGGAAAATAAAGTGACTTTTTTGTTTGTGAATTTCTTCAACCGAATAAACAATGCCGGTAAGTTTTCAATGTTTTAAGCAAATTTTAAAACTTTAAGATTCAAATTCAATAAATAATATATTTAAAATAACAAATGATATATTTTTTATGTCATAAAATAACATGAAACTAGAAATATAATTTGTTAATCAAATAAAAAAATTTAAAAATGTAGAACCAGCGAAACCGATATCCAGTATTTTATCTCTGACTTTAAGCCAAGATTACGACTATTTGTCAAAGTGTGATTCAAATACTGGTAAAATGCACATTTAGTGTTGTTATCACTGAAAAAATTTAAATTGTTTGGAATTATCTATTTTAAAGTTAAGAACTTAAATTTATGGGAAATTTTTGTACTTTCAGAAATTAATGGCACAGAAGTCGTATAATCCAGAATGTCAAATTCAGAATTTTTTTGGCGATTAAGAAATGTTGCCAAGATGACGTATTGTGACATACGCGATGACGTAAATACTAGGGTTGCCAAAATAGAATTTTCAACTTAATTCTTATAGGTCTCCATTTCTATGACGTAATGAAAACCAGATTGCCAGATATATAAGATAATCCGTCAAAAAAATCACCAAATTTAGAATTTGGCATCTTGAATTTTTCGGCATATGTGCCAAATTAAATAATTATTAATTTTTAAATACAATATTTTGTTTAAATAAAGTTTTAAACATTTCTTAACCACTTTGCTTATTTACATGACCATTTTAAAACAAATACACTATTTGATATATATATATATATATATATATATATATATATATATATATATATATATATATATATATATATATATATATATATGTTTGGTTTAATATTTATTATAAAGCCTGTATTACAAGTTATTCGGGAAAGCTGATATTAGTGAGACTTGTATATATATTTCTTTTTTTCTATACACTATTAAAAGCTAGAAAGGACATATTTCTTCAAAGCTTTTGTTTTCACAACTGTACATAAATTAAGCAGTTATAATCATTTGTAAGCGCAGCTTATTTCAATCAAAAAGTTAGAATCCCAATACAGATTCCAACAATTTGAGGAGTTAAAAAAAGCATTTAATAAAATGGTTGTTGCTACATAGTTAAAGATAAAAATTGATTTTTCCTGTTTTAATATTTTACCAAAGCAAATTTTTGCCTTATTTTAAATTACATAATTTTTTAAAATGCCCACAAATACTTTCTATCAATATGAATTTCTTAAAATCTCAAGCAAATGAATACTAATTACTTAATTATTGTAACGGTTACTACTTTAGGAATATTACTAGAAGACTTTTCGATTACACTGCTACAGTAATATTACTAACATGATTTAAATTTAAATTTTAATATATATGAGTTATAAAATAAACTATCTTAATATTAATAATGATGAATAGCAAATATTATTCATTAATGAAAGTATTCTAATGATTCGAAACCAAACAACTATGAAATACACGAATGAGCATTCATTCCAATCGGAAAATATTTTTTTTTAAAGATTGTTAAGGTTTCTATGTCGCAAAATCTTAAGTGATCATTTTTTTCCGCGTGCTCATCTTCCTTCATAACGTCACTTTATTACTTTTAGACGATCCCTTGTCTTATGTAATAATGTTATCTAATTACTATGATCATTGATTCATTTCGGAAATTTCACTTTGAAACAAGTTCTTCAGCAGATGTATTATGTAATGATATTATAACTATGCAATCCTCTTTTTTATGTTACTGTTTCGTATGCACAAATCTATATACTGTAACAAAATGTTTGGAAATGTACAAACGTAGTAGCTATTCTAAAAAGGGTGTTCGTTATTTCTAATTAATTTTTATCTATTTCATATTTTCTCATCTATTTATAGTGACGTATTCATAATGAAATTTATGAAACTTTAAGAATATTGTTAATTGCGGGAAATTAATTCCATTTACAATTAACTAAGATTAATTAATAATTATTATTCACTTAGAAATAAAATAGGCGTTTTATAAAAATATATGTGAAGTAATTTATTAAAATAAATAATATATTAATACACCATTTCTTTACAAATTTTGAAGGTTTATAAATAAAAACCCAGAGCTCTATATGTAATATTTAAAATAGCTTTAATTTTCTTTCAACTGTCGTTTAGTGGATTCACTTCGTAAAATGTCAATGTCATATATCGTGCGTCTCATCGGCGATTATTTTTATTTGTTCGATGCATCTATTACAAAATTATTAAATTTAATATACTACAATATATAAAGGTTACAAGAATAAGTTCTGTGCTTGTATATATTTTGTCTCCAATTTATTGAAATTTGTCACCAGTGTTGTCCATTTCAAGGAAACTAATTTTTTTAAACATTAGTCTAGTTAAACGGCGATTAAATTTGAGCTGAATTATGTTAAAAAAATTAGCATCTGTTCCTGATATAATATAAACTGATTCATCATATTCTATCAATTCACATAAAAACAATTCCTAACGACAAATTTCTCTTGCCACAATATAGTTCATTTCTTTCTTTCCGTTCGAAACATTTCTTTTTGTCATTTATTTGTGATAATTATTCAGCTTATTCAAGCATAGGAGAATTTGAAAAATGTATGAATACTCAACAATTCATTTAATATTAAATGATATTCTAATAATTTAAAAAAATATTGCTTTTAAATTGTTGTATAAAGTTAAATTAAGAATATTTATACAAAACTCATATGTAAATATATGCGTAACTATATAATATAGCCAATTTACTCTTAGTATTTTTCATATAACTAATATTGAGTCTAAAAGTACCGCCTGGTGATCAATTGAGTTCATTTGAAATCTATTCATTATTCATCGTCATGAAGGATATTTATTGATTTAAAACAAAGATATAATTATATAGATAATATCTACAACGGTATAATTAACTTAATGACATCATTCAGTGGCACCATCAACTATAAACCAGGATAAAGGAACGGATTGATATATTTTTAGACGAATCCTTGTTCTTTTTACTATATTATAATGTTCGCATACATATTTGGCGGTATCGTAGTGGGTACTAACGTCAAGCACGGAGCCAGAGAGCATTCGAAATGATCATACTGATTTTGATGCTGCACCATATGATTATTTTATTTTTGATAATATATCAATAAAAATTAATTAACAGGAAAACTTTAGTCAGGATTAATTTATCATAAGAGCTTACCTCTGGTATCTTTATATATAAGTTATTTATAAAATTATAGGTAAAACTCACAATCTGTAAATGTTTGATTTTTCGCTTTTGAATAAGCAAAGAGACTTAATATGGGCCATAAATAAGAACTTTAACATAGAATATTGATTTTAGCGAAAATAAATTAGACACAAGCACAGAAGAAGATGACAAAAAATAAGTAAGGCATTCTGAGATATTGCAATAAAAAATTCACCTAAAAAATGTTTATCATGAATAATAAGAATAACTATCATTACCGTAATCCAAAACACCAAAAATAATAAATGGCGATTATTAGTACTTTCACCAAATACCGATATTAACAGTTTCTTGACTCAATAACTGAAACATTCCCAACATTCCTTGTATCAGAAACATCAAGATTTAGAAAAGTTATGCAAGGTAATTCATGATCAGGTCTCTTAATCTGACTCTAAATGTAATTAGTCTCAAGAATAATCTCCTTCCTCTCTCTCAATTTCAAGACGTTTCCCGAAGTTATTATCATTTTTCTTTTTAGGGCATTGCATGTATGTAATACTCTGTAAATCTAAAGTAATTTTTTTTCCTTTTTAAAATCAAACATCATGCCTCCATGCTATGTTTATGTGTATGTAACACGAAGAAAACTTTATATCAAATATAGATGTTTATTTCAATTTCAATTTATCTGTTCTGCTGCATCAATACTGCAACAATATATACTATATATATATATATATATATATATATATATATATATATATATATATATATATATATATATATATATATATATATATATATATATATATATATATATATATATATATATATATATATTTGATATTAGATATTTAATTCAGATATATAAAACTTTTTGGTGATATATAGTTCAGAGGAACAATAAGTGTGGCTAAAAATTATTTATTACCTTGTACATATTCCAAATAAAACATTTGTGGCATATAATAATTGAATACAGATATTTAGGTAATCCGAAACAAAAGAATCACCCTGAAGTAAACTTCAAAATATTCTAGGAAGCATAAAATATTCAATTAAGCTATATTTGTGGATACAAATTAGGTATGAAATATTTTTTATTTAATACCTCTTGTATATTGTATTTAATTAAAAAATAATTCAAATGTTTTATGAGAGCATTTTCTTATCAGCTAGTTCTTTCAATTTGATAAATGAAACACCTTAATCTTCCGGTTTATGCTTATATTTTGAATTTATTTTGTTTATAAGTTAAATTCATGGTAAAATATATCCATTTTGAGGATATATTTCTCATTAACTTTCTAGCCTAAGAAAAAGAAAGATAAAGCAAAGAGAGAAGAATTACAAAGAAAACGTGAAGAAGAGAGACGTTTACTAGAAGGTAATGCTATATATCTCGTTGTGTATATTTTCGATAGTTTAAAAATCATTAATATATTCTTAACTAATAACATAAAGTTGTGATTAATTCAATTCTTTCATAAGTTAATTCAATTTCTGATATACCTTTGAGGCCAGATTCAATATTTTTCAAAAGACAGTTGAAACAGCATTGTCTCTTGTTTCTTACTCTGATAAAATAGAGTCCTTCTCATAACTTTAAAATATAATTATTTAAATCTGAGGAGTTTCATTTTATCCTATAAGTGCATCAAAGCAGTGAATTGTGTTCCTATTTTGACTTCAAAACTATTTTTATTGAGAGTTTTCAAAATTTCACGTTTTATTAGAAAGATAAGTTTATTTAACTGAAAATATCATGAATAATAAGTAAATTTAAATTCAAAATATTTAACAAAATATCAAGCATGTTGATGAATTAAAACAGGTAAAGAAAGAAAATTACGAGAACCAGAAAAAGGTACATGTAAAATGCTATTTTCTCAGAAATTTTTTTTTCTAATTTTATGCTGTAATTTTGTAACGCTAAAGTGCTCTTTAACTAAGTATGGCTTAGTTCATAAGGCTTATACCACTGGCCACAATTAGATTTACACAATTTTGTTAAAAGTGAATAAGTAAATACATTCAAACTGTTACATAAATAGAAAAAATCCCAGTATTAGGAATGTAAGCATTATTTTTAGTTTTTATCCATTTTAGAGACATCTTATAAAATTACTTGCTGTCTGAACTCTAAAAATGAGATAATAAATGCATAATTTGACGACAATGCATTTTACGTATTCGGAAATTTGCATATATATATATATATATATATGTCGTCAAATATGTATATATATACGTCAAATATGATATATATATATATATATATATACGTCTTCATCAGAAGAGAGATGTTCAGCTATGCAAAATATATGCTCTTTTCTGACATGCACGAAGGACAAATGTCTAAAAATCTTCGAGCGATTCCCCCGAAGAGTGTTCGTATTAAAAGAAAAATCAACGATACACTTAGTTCAAAAATTAGAATAAATACATAAATAAATATGCAGAAAAGTAAACATACTCACAATAGATGGATGAATCATACTTACGGTAGAAAAATACATAATACCAAAATCAATAAATTATGCTATTCAAATGTACCATATGAGCACTTTATAACAATCAATGCCAAGGAAAACGTACTAAGATTAGGAAAGAAATATAATGATGTATTTCATAAACTTAAATGGTTTAAATAGTTATGATATGTTTTAAAGTCATGTTTAAAAATTATGTTAAAAAAAGTTATGTTTTAAATAATTATTTCACATATATTGAACATTTATTCAAAAAATTATTTTTTTTAAATTAAACAGAAAGAAGATTGAATAAGAGCATCTCTTATTGAAATCTTACTGTACTTAATAATTATTAATAAATCTCTTATTATAACAATCATTAATATAATATTTGTTACTTCTCAGAACATATAAGAGAAATTTTTTTCACTTAGCAAAAAATATCAATACAAAAATAAATTGCGTTGTAAAGATAAAATAAATTTTGCAAGCAAAAATAATTTAATAATAGAATATTCTTTTAATAATTCCTGTAGTCTCTTAGTTGTCAAAGTATTTGAAATTTTGGAATTGTTTGGTAAGAATTTGTTTTTACATACAGTTATTGTTACCAAATAATAAATATATAAAGAGATAATAACTATGTAACTGGAAATTATTCACATAAAAATATTAAAATTTTACTAATGGATTTTGCATAAATTGTTATAGTTAAAAGATTATATAAGATTTGTGAGATTTCTACTTATTAATAAAGAAAATTTTTTAACCTATTATTTCAAGAAAAAGTTATTCTTCTTAGAGCAAGCACGGCAAAAAGAAGAGGAGTTACAGCGTCAAAGAGAAGAGCAAATGCGAAGAGAAGAAGAAGAACGTCGTTTAATTCAAGTATGCAATTTTCTTTATCGAACGCAATCTAAAACGAATAAAAAATATTCGAACGAATAATACAATAAGATAAGTCTTCTGATCTAAGAGTTTTACTCTACATATTCTCTAGACCTTAATCCTGATTCTTTTTTCCTGTGAGTATCTCAATGTCCACGGTTTCAACTCTTGGTTAAAACTATAAATGAAATCAAATAATTAATTATAAATGTGCTCCAACACATGGACTATAATATATAATTTGCAATAACCATAATTTCTTGATCAGAACCTTAAATGAATAATTGATAAATATTAATGATACTTATAAAGATTTTTTTATAAGCAACTGGTGACTGTCAAATTATATTCTGGCACAAATACTGCATAAATAAATTCGTTAATTAGATATTTATAGAAGAAAATTTCCGGTCATTAGTTTTATGATGCATCCTGATTTTTCTGTGAGTTCTTAATCAAAAATAAGCAAAATTCAGAAGTGCAATATTGTATTCATTTATTTTTTTACTTAGGGCAAATTACCAAATAAAGAAGCAATATTGAGTATAATTATGCATAATAAGTTGAAGGAAGGTAACCAGGTTTAATTTATCCAATTTGTAAAATTCTGAACATGTTATAATATAAAATGTTCATTGTCCCAAATTAACTTTGAAGCATTTATTACATATTGTATTCATTTATTTTTTTACTTAGGGCAAATTACCAAATAAAGAAGCAATATTGAGCATAACTATGCATAATAAGCTGAAGGAAGGTAACCAGGTTTAATTTATCCAATTTGTAAAATTCTGAACATGTTATAATATAAAATGTTCATTGTCCCAAATTAACTTTGAAGCATTTATTACATTAAAACCGCTTTATCAAAATAGATCTAACTTGAAAATGTCACAAAAAATGCGATACCTTTCTAAAATCTTATTTATTTTCGAAAAAAAATATAACAAAATATCCTCATCTGTGGAAAATCAATATCATTACCAGTCACAGAAATATTAAATGCATATGATGCTCATCGTTTTTTACTATTTGGTTAAGTGATGAGTTTGTATTTGATACTGTGATTCAAAACATTTTAAGCTTAATTTAAATGATGTCAACAATGATATCGATTCATTCTGATGAGCTTTTAGCTTATCACGCTAAGACTTTACCAAAAAGTTTTTATTTTTAAGCGAAAATTTCACAAAAAGTTAATTGAAATTAGATGACAAAGGTGATCCGGAAATAAAATTTTGCTGGAAAATAATTTTGATCATACGTTAAAATTTATTCCTTCATCAATCCATTCAGATCTTGACATGAGGTGCAATTAAAACAAATTATATTGACACATATTTTCTAATTTTTGTGCATAGGACTCAATATTACCCAATGGTATCAACCTCGCTTTTCAAGCTGGAAGCACACAAATTCAAATAAAGTAAATTGAAACAACAGGAAATGGATACTGAATTTCTAATTTCATTATAACACCCGGCTGCTAGGATCCTTTTCCACCTTTTCGGCACTGCAATGCCCGGAAGTGAGGACATTTTATTAAATGAAGTACTCAGTGAGTACGCCATGTTGGATCCAGAAAGTGGGTGGGTCTTAAAAGCAAGGACCAAGCAAAAGAACCTCAGGCTTAGCCTTCAACACCACAGTTATTATTTCACATGGAGAACATTGCGACCACGACATATTTAACATGTAACCAGCCACCTTTAGCAAATACGACGGATTCTTGGTGGGTCGCAATTCGAACTTACTACCTTCCGATGACGAGAATAAACGCCCAAACCAAACCAGGCCGTGGGGACCATTAAATTTCTACATTTTGTAAGTACATTTGAGGAATTACTATCAGGGTTTTCATTTTTGTTATACTATAAACACATGATACCAAATATAATTATAAATAAGAATAACAAAGCTTTTAGGAACATATGTTTATTAATATTATTAAAGTTCCACATCACAATATATAACAGTAACGGCACATTACATATAATTTCACAAAAAAGCCACACAAAGAAAGAAGCAACGAACAAAACCACTGCAATATCTAAAGAGATCTTAAGTTTCTTTCTGGGAAATTCAATAGTTGCGCCTAGCGCCATCTACCCACTTAAACAGGGAAGGTAGCTGTAATTATACCCACTACAATACATAAATATGCTCCTTACTTATGAAAAATATTCTTCAGATAATACTGCATGTACCCTCTGTCTCTGGTTTTTCAACACCTATAGTAAATGTTAAATTTCCTCCAAAGCTTATAGCTGAAATTTTGTCTAGAGTCCCAAAATCTCTAATGCAATGATTCTCAAACATTTTTTTTTGTCGCGGCACGCTTTTAACGATTTCAAAATTTGTAGGCACACACCAAAAATGATGAGCTTAAAAATTGCATATTTACCTTTAATACACTGTGTAAAATAGTTCATGATAATAATTTTTAATATAAAATAAAAAAAAAAAATATTTATACTACAAAAACAATAGCGCGTTCATTACTCTACTTGTAATAAAAAAAGAATAATAGTTTTTACGCATTTCTAAAATTTAGCGCCACACTTTAAGAATT
The DNA here is from genome assembly GCA_030067965.1 of Latrodectus elegans. NCBI lineage: Eukaryota > Metazoa > Arthropoda > Arachnida > Araneae > Theridiidae > Latrodectus > Latrodectus elegans. The sequence goes on from CM057811.1 coordinate 78,229,388, forward strand.
TGTTGGCACATAAAAGTGCTGTAGCACAGTGGTTGAGAATCACTAATCTAATGGATTCCTCAAGTGTACCATCACCAAACATTGACCATTTACCTCTGATTAATATTGATTCGAATGAAGTGAGATATCACTATAATTGTATGGTGCGAAGAGGGCATCAAATCACTGTTTACTCTAAAATTCAGAACTTTAAAATATAAATATAGAAACTCTTCTAATGGCCTGTTCATTCTAAGCCTCAAATTCTCTATCGATCGCTGACCATCAAAACAACTTGATTCAGTTTTTTTTTTAACTAATTTCTTTCTTTCATATCCAATCAATGACTAACAAAAAAGATGTTAACAAAGATCCTTGGAATTTCTGCTCTGTTCATGGTCACAACGACATCTTCAAAAACTGTTCATAAATTAAGCTAAAATGATTGAGCGACAAGCCTATATGGTTTTAGTTTGACTTACCTGATAAGTGCGAATCTTCTTCGCCTTTTTTATTAATCATCTATTTCCCTACATAAATCTCTCTTTAATGGAGATTAAATAACACACAACAAAGCTTTTATTCAAGCCAATCTGTTTTTAACTGTAAACATTCGCATTAAGTATATAATCATAAGTGTTTATCCTTTTGTATCAGGCATTTAATATGCAGCAACTACTTTCACTCTTATTTACCTACATTTCCTTCTTATGGTAGAGTTACACCCCCACATTGATTTTTATGCGTCAACAAAATAATTTGTATGAATAAAGCATGGTATAATAATATTTCATTCATTGTTAAACTCAAAGTAAATAGTAATATGTGAGAGTTTATTTTTAGAACCAATTGATGAAGTGAGTCATGTACTTGATAATTTAGATGCCTCAAAAACCTCATTTTGACTATCTATTGTTGATTCCATAGCAATTTCATGGATGTAAAAAAAAATAAGTGAAATTTCTTCATTTGTCTCTGCCTTCATACCGATTTCCATTCAGTTAAAATCACTACAAAAATCTGAGTATCAATGTTTTTTGTACTAGGAAAGAATTTTGTATAATAAAAAGAATATGTAATTATTAATTCAAACGGTCTTAAACTGATAATTAATTAATTAATAATTCGTCTTATTCTGCCAAACCCTTCAAACAAGGAGCTCAAAGACTATTTTGATGCAGAAATGCAAAAAACATTGCAGTACAGAATTGGTATCATTCAACAAAATATCAAGCCTATTATTATAAAAGAACCAGTAACTTATTTTTCGAAAAATAAGTTATTCATGCTTTGGCAATTGAAAACACAAGTTTTCATTTAAATATAATACTACTTTTACTGATTCATTGATTCATGAATCTCATTTTATTTTAGGAAGCACAGCAGCGAGAAGTAGAACAATTAGAAATTGCAGAACTCATGAAAAATGTTAACACATTGATCGATGAAAAACGCAAAAATGATTGGGAACAAATGAGGGTAAGAAATAATTTTTGCTAAACAATTTAAAATATTTGTATTAGAAAAAAATTAAAAGAAGGACACAATTAAATATTCTATGAGAAATTTAACATAAATGATAAATATTAATTTCAATAAATTACTTTTATATTATTATATATATGTTTAGTCGTATTTATTTAAATAACATGACACCAATATAAATTAAGGCATATTACACTCTATTGTGTTATGAGAAATAGTCAATAAGAAAATACTGCTTCTTTAAGTTAATGAGAGAAAATATATTTACGGAAATACGTTTTTACAAAAGGGAATGTGAAATTACGAGATTAATCACGCATAGTAAATTTTTTATTAGCATAATACATTTATAGTTAAAGATCCAATATTGCATTTATCTTTAGAAAATAAAAAACAGAAAGGATTTTATTTCTATTTTTTATTATAAATAATATAAAAAATTGAAATTAAATCTATTTTTACTATTTATAATAAAAAGATAATTTTACTCAAGATAATTTTGTAACATTTGCAACATTACAATCCTTACAATAAGGAAAATTGGAAGAATTGCATTATGTCGTTACAAGCAATTTAATTATAATAAAAACTGTTAGATGTTGAATTCCATTCCTTAAGAACATAATTATATACTTAATGAATATAATTTGTTTGATTTTTTAAAATACATTCCTAGCCTGCTCAAGTTGTGACAAGATTTGATATCAATCTATATTGTTTACACAGTAAAATGGAACTTAACTTATTATTTTTATAATTAAAGTCAACACACACATACAGAAATGAGAGTGGTGAAAGTTGTTAACATTTGTCATGCAATCATTGGTTCATTTTCAGAGTTCAATGGTATAACGAATTTTTAAATATGTATTTATAATTCTTTATTATTTTTTACTCTTTTTTCATTTACTTTACAAAAATTACAGTTAGCTATTTTTGCAATTAAGATAGTTATTGTTTTATGTGATGAGCTGCTGAATAAGTTTATCTAAATGAAGAAAAAATTATTTTAATTAACAATGAAGCTAATGATTGGTCTTATTAAAATCTGATAAAAGTTAATGGTCAATCATATAATTAATCACTAATCAACAATAATATCTAAATTAAAGATTTTTTTCAAAAACAACTAAATCTTAACAAGACCGAGTTCTTATAGTTTTCATCATCATTCTATATAACGAATCATTTGTAATAAAAATGTAGAGTCTTGATACTCATATATGCTAAAATTATTACAACTTATTCCGTTTATTAAAACTATAAGCCACAAATTCTAAAGTATCAGAAAATAAATTTTCGTGTTTCGTATATTGACATTATGTCGAAAATTGCAATTTCTTTTTTGAACAGTTATTTCTTCCAAACAAAGCAAACCAAAAAATCAACTTGCCCAATTTTATAAGTATTTTTTTTTACTCTTTCTTGTAATGAACTGTCAATAATTGCATAACTTGTTGCAATGCATTTAAGCGGACTCTCTCTTAGTATTCCTTTCTCCTTACACTAATTCTTTACAATAATGTCCTCAGGCCGAATGTGGAAATAAAAGTGTCTTTCACTTTTCTGTTGTGCAACACTACACGCGTAATCCTGCTTTGATTTCCTCATTTCATTTTGATGGATCCAGTTCCCTTTCCCATTCACCTGGCTTGGCGTGCTAATGTCTCATTCTCTTTATGTCACTATGGAGGGGCTCAATCTCTTCCTTTTGATCCAATCGTGAACCGAGGAAACATAAGATATGACCTTGGACAGTTGAAAAACTCAATAAAAAGGGAAACATTTTTCCTCCAGACATCAATACTTTGACATGTGAGAAAGTATTTATTTTGGAACTTTTGAAATAATTGAATTACCCTAATTATTGCTGAAACAATCTTGAAATTTCTTCTATCGGCTTTAAGCCATGTTTTATTTCTTATTTACTTCAAATCAAGGAAATTTTAGTGACATGGAAATGAAAAATGCTTTAGCCGTTACTTCATTTATGAAACGTGAAAGATCTGTATTGAAGGACAAAAACATATTTTTTTTCCCAACAAATTATTCTATTAAGTCAAGACTTGCACATTTAAGACTGGACCCTAAATTGACTTTTTTGATTGTTGAGCAAATGAATTGCATTTGAATGATCCAAATTTAAGATGAAATTATTCATTAACAATTTATATTTATAGATTGAAAAATCACTGTTTCAAGAGGTTGATTGGTCTAATGTAGCTCGTTGATTTTATAATGGTATTTTTTTGCCATGAATGTTTTAAAGAATGTTATTGATTAATTTGCGGAGAGATAGAAAAATAATAACCAAAAAGTGTATACTTTTTCTCTTTGGAAATTATTTTAATGGATGTTTTTAATTTAACAATTAACTGGGTCTTAAATTTCATATACTCCTGCTAATGGTTTGATCAATAATATTAACACATTTTTGATATTTTTGCATCAGAAAAAGTATTGCAATTATAGGAAATAATGTCAGAACAAATCTCATAACCAAATATTCTTTATATTTTGTGAGACATTCATATACCATCAACTAAAGTAGCCTAAATAATTTACTTTATTTAAGGCTGCATGTACACTTGGATTGAGTTCATCCAAGCTTAAAATTCGTTAACAGCTGTAAGCAATTTCCCTTTATAGCTTTTATATTAATTAATAAATATAAAATCTATAAAGGGAAAATGTTTATACACATTCTCAAATAATACATTATAAAAAATTAAAACATTGGAGTATATTTTTAATCATATATTTCAATCACATGTGTTACGCTGGAGAAATATCTGATATGATACTCTAAATTAAGAATACCAAAATTTGATTAAAAAATTCATTTAAAAAATCTTTCGCATGTTTGCTTAAAAAAAAATATAATATCCTTTAAAATGAATATTATTTTATACATTTTAATTTAAAATTGCAACACACACACATATATATATATATATATGTGTGTGTATATATATATATATATATATGTGTGTGTGTGTGTGTGTGTGTGTGTATATATGTGTGTGTGTGTGTGTGAGTGTGTATATATATATACACAAATTGTTTTAACTTCAATTTTTTCTCAAATTTGCTCATTTTTCATTAGTTTATTAAACTCTATTAATAAAAATGAAAGCCAATGCATTAACTCTAAACATTTTTGATAAACATTCTGAAGTCTAAAAAATTAACTTTAAATAAAAATGCCAGTTTTATATTTATTTTCAATTTAAAAATTTATCTTGTGGAAAAGATTGAAATAATTTTGCTATCTTGAGATTTTTTAAATATTATTAAAATAGTTCACTTTTATGTCTTCACAATTGGATTTTGATTTTCTAAACTCATACGAGGGTTACTCTGAAATTTTTGAGATACGCGCAGACGAGAATTTGCAAAATAAAAATAACGGTTTAATTTTAAAATACAAAGTGGTTTAACACAAAAGACGATTTTTTACTGACTTGTTTCAACTTGTTTAGCGTAGAATAAATTTTAAACAGAAAAGAAAATGGAGTGGACGCGAGAACATTTTCGCGATAAGATTTTCTACGATTTTAAAGCAGGATTAAATCAAGAATGCGTTTAACGGTTGCAATGAGCATTTGATGATGAATCTCCAGCTCGTGCTACTGTATTCAGATGGCTTAGAGAATTTAGAAGAGGCTGCAATTTTCTTCAGGATGAAGAACACACAGGAAAGCCGCAGTTGGCAGTAATCTCGGATAATGTATCTGCCATACGAAAAATGTTAATGGATGATAATCGCTGTACCTATCAAATCATTCATTAAGAATTACATATGAAAAAAGTAGTTTGCCGTTGGGTTCCCCATAATCTAACTGAGCACCAAAAAGAGGAGCGTGTCAGAATCAGTAAAGAAACTCTTAAATTGCAATGATGGTGACCACCGCATCATTTCTAAAATTGTAGCAGGTGATGAAACAAACGTACATACTGTTTTTTGACGTTCCAACACGTCAAGAAAGCAAGTATGCGTTTTTGCAGATGATCCCATGCCAACCATGGTGAAAAAACAACGCACAGTGAAAAAAGAGATGCATGCAGTTTTCTTCAGATGTACGGGATTGGTCAAAGCCTTCAAGTTAGAAGGACAGAAGACAGTAACAGCAAACTGCTATACAACTAAATGTCTTCCAGAAATTCTACAAGAACTGAATGTTAGAGGACTAATGCTTCACAATGACAATGCATCTTCACATACAGCCGGATTAACAGTTGAGTTTCTTAAACAAAAACTAATTAAAGTGATCGAACATCCGGCATATTCACCTGATCTAGCTATGTACGACTTTTGGTTATTCTTTAATCTAAAAAAGAACTTACTTGGACGTCTTTTTCAATCAGAAGAAGAGATTGATGTGGCTATAAATGTATTTTTTCATCTATTCCAAGAAATGAATGGCTTGAGGCCTTTAATCTGTGGAAAATTCGTCTACAAAAATGCATTGATGCTGGAGGAGACTACTTTGAACACACCTAAAATTTTGTTAAGTATAACTTTATAAACCTAGTTGTATCACAAAAATTTCAGAGTTACCCTCTTATGCATATAAATTCTTATTTTTGGTTACTTTACGAATAAATCTTGATCATAATGGTTTAGCCTTACATTGGATAATCATCCTGTTATCCAAAGAAACTGCGAAATCCCACCCACAAGTGTTCAACAGAATTTTGGATTCAGATGTGGAAGTGCCTTTATCACACATATACAAGTTTGATGATTAGTACATTAGTTTTCTCCTTGAACATCACGTAAGTTTAATTGTTGAAAATCGTCTAAAATAAAATCCAAAGAAGGCGTATGAGTAATATAAACTTCAGAAGAAAAGAATATAGTATCAACTAACAGTCGTTCTTTGTCCTGGAATTTGATTGGTTAAGGAAATGTTTTAAACCCCTTTATTACAGTAATAGTAGAAAATTGTAAAAAATATGATTTTCAATATAACTAGGTGTTTTCTTAAGCTATCAGAGAAAATTGTTTAGCAACGGAGAAAGTTAGGTTTAAGTATGGTGTTTAAGAAGCAAAGATATGGTATTTACTAAATAATTATGGTTAACTAAAACCCCTTGAAACAGTTGCTTCGCTAAAATTTATGAATCTATTATAATTTTTCAATAAGTTTTTCAAAACAGTTAAGGTAATAGAAACATCTGAAATAACTCATTATTTGTAATATCTACACGATACATACTTGTATTAAAAATATCTTAATATACCAGCCATATTTTGAAATTAACAAAAACGTTTTTCTTTGTATTTAGTGGAATAATTACTTATATAAACCAAAGGAAGTAGATCTTTTCGTGCTTGCAAACATAAATGAATACATTAATAATTGGAAGGAAGATGAGAGTTGTGATATTGAGGATATATTCCAAAAAATTCGGGAAGTATTGAAGGTGATGTATAATTTTATATTTATTTTGTTTTTAAATTTCTTATATGTGTTAACACACTCCCTTCTGGTGAGATAAAAGACGAAATATTGCAATAATGAAAAATCAAATAATAATACATAAGAAATTACCTACATAAGTAATGTCCTATACATAAGAAATTACCACAGCTATTGTACCACACACACATATTTCTGGAATTTTATTTGCATTTATTTAAGGTACGCGAACACATTCAAAGGACTTTTTTTAAATACACTGCATATATACACATTGTAACGATTTTTTCTTATTTCACTTTAGAAAACATTAATATTGAGCTACTAAAATTTGATATATTCCAATATTATTCTTCAGAAATGTTAAATATGTATACAATTTTAAGCATTTTTTAAAAAAAATTTTAAAAATGCTACATCAAAAACTATTAAACATATTTGAAAAAAATTAATACCAAATAATCTATATGTTGTTATCTAGAGCATGTACTAAAATTTTAAGTTTTTGTTAAAAAATAAAAAAATTATGGCCAGTTGAATATTTATACTGAAATTTTAGCTAAAATTTCTATGCCATTATTCGAATAACAAGCCATAATTTGGGAAATATTTTAGTGATTAAAATTCTTTTAGTAAATTCCCTAGAAAACAGTACACAAATCACGCTCATGAAATTCCATAGTGATATTATAAAAATATTTTGAGCTATCGTTTTTGAAGCGAACAAATTATAGGTAAAAGCCATTTCTGAGAAAATCGCATTTAAAGATTAAATTGTTGTGTTCTTATAAGGTATTCTCATATTTGCTCATTAATTATTTTTATTTGATATTCTGATTGATTTTCGGAACAGTAAATATTTTATGTATCTTTTAAAAGCTTACTCAATTTATATTTCAAAATTAAACCCTGTTTAAACTCATTTTTAACATCATTCTGGCCCTTTAAACGCCCACTTCCTCCGGTCCTTAAATGTGAGTCCTCTTTTGGTTTCCTAATTTTTACGAAATAATTTATATCTCGGAATCTAATTAATGTAGAAACTAAAACAAACCTGTTTTGTAAAGCTATTTAAATTCCTTATTTAACGAAAGAATAAAATAAATTTATCATTTTTGGTCGAAATTGACGTTTTTAACGTGTACAGGTACCTTAATTCATATGAAAAGCATTCTAAATGATTAAACATAGAATAATTTTTTAGCTAGATGCTTGTTTGAAGTATTTTACTTTAGAAAGAATTTTCTCAAAATTCCATCATGAAAATTGCATAAGAAATATAAAATTTTAGGCATTACCTTTCAATTTTAGAACGCACAGTCCAATCATGTTTTCTCAATGTCCATGAAAAGATGTCAATGTTGAAAAACTAGAAACATTTCTTCAAATTACAACTGCATCAAACACTACAGATATATTCGTACTGACAGAAAAGTAAATGTTGGCAATGGTAAAGTATTATAAAAAAAAAAAAAAAGACCGAATCACTTGCATTCATTAGCAGCTTCTTTCCGCTATACTATTTCTGGATTCCCGAACATATCGATTAGACACAAGATGGAAGGAAAATATTATTTAATAACAGAAGTCCCAATTTCTGTTGGTGAAACATTATGGAAACTTCAGAAATCGACAAATACCTCATAATATCATAGCCCAACTTGCCAACAAAGCTTTGTATAGATAATGGTAGCTCTATACTGCTATTTATTGTTTATACAATATTTTAATTTATGCTTTTTGTTTAACTAAACTAACTATTAGCTGGAAACGTTTATGGTCCACTAGTTAAAAAAAAACTAGGCAATCATTCCTGATCGAAAGATATCCCAGCAACGGTGAAAATTTCCAAGCTAGTAATGTGCATTGATATGGATTATTTGATATTGTGTTGGAGAACATTCAGGATGGTTTCAAAGAAAGATTTTGTCAACTAGATACCCCTACATAAAACCTATTGTATTTGAAATGTGATGAGCACATATTTCGTATCAGCAATGCTTTAAGATGTTAGGGACAGCATGACTGAATATTTTGTGACTTTCGACGACTTCAACAGCTTGTTGAATCAGTTTTATTGTGTGTTCTAGAACATCACTGGGCAAGAGAATGTGCAATGTGATATTGAGAGACATTTCAATGAACAAAAAATAAATAAATAAATAAAACCCGAGAAATAAAAAATTAAAAATATATAAATAACAAATTACATAAGAAATTTCCAAAACCCTAGGATAAATTGTTTTTAGAATTGATAACTAAACACTTTTAATGGATACTGATGTGAACATATTCTTTCATTACTATGTCATTTTCTAATTAAAGAATTTTATATTTCTTATATAAAGCTCCTAAACCTTTATAATAGTTATACACGTTTATAAAAAAAGGGCATATGCTCATTGCAGAAACACTTTTCCATCATTGATTGAGAAAAATTTAAATTTAAAACCTCTATTTTTTTCCAATAATTTGTTTTTGATTAAGTATTTATTTTTTCTCATTAACAGACATGTATTTTACATTATTAATATTAGAGAATTAAGAAGGTGGAGAACAATGATCGGCATTTAACTTTAATTTATAAGAAAAGAAATGTGTTTGGGCGATTTGATTATCGTAACATCTTTTCATAAGTATGAATGTAGATATTTTTATACCTGTTACAATAGCAGATAATAGAGTTTCTTACTAAATTGAAATGAAAAGCTTTAATAAACTGAAGAATAAGTTAATTAAAGTATCAATTGAAAGTACAATCCAAGAAAAAAACTCCAACTCTTCACACACACACACACAACATTGCTTATGACATAACGACAATATTATAAGAAAGCTATTTGTAAATATAATATAAAATTATCCTTAGGCTTTTCAAGCCCGTGATTTTTATCTCGAACAGGAATGTTTGCAATAATTTAAAATCCATAATCTGTTAGTTTAGAATGAGTTATTACTCATAAGCAAAAAGTGATGGTTGGAAACAAACCAATCTTTTCACTTCATATCTTGAAAAAAATTATTGACATTAATCATACAGAAAATTAAAGATTTATATAGATAGTAAAAAGCAGCCTTTTTAATTTCTTCGAAGAGTATTGAGATAAATGCTATGTTATATTAAGAAAATATGTAGGCACTTGTACATATTCAGAGCGAAACACTAAGCCTGTGTTTATGTTTTATTTAACAATGACATGTAATGGAATTGTATAATTGCAGTATTTAATTGACGATATCAGGGCTGTGGTAGCCTAGTGGTTAGGATATCGGCCTTCCATCCGGAAAGGTGGGGTTGGATTCCCAATGCCGCCAAGGACCCACCGAGCGCGTATGTACGTGCTCGTTAAATCTGTGGAATCAAAAGTCCTGTGGTTGGTTTTGCAGTTATCATGGGTGTAATAGTCTGGAAGAAATTTCCTCTCCCTTCATTGCAATGTCAAAATTGAGGGAGTGGATCCTCTGGGGGTGCCATCTATCGGAGGATTTAAAAACAAAGTCGTTCTTTTACCTTCTTGGTACTCTGGTTAAGCGAAAGAAGTACCCAACTGACTTAAATTCGCATGGCGAACGGTACAGAGATCTTGGCTTGTCCAAGTGTCATAAGTAACAACATGTAACAATATACAATTCTAGCATTTTAGAGAGACATAAGTTAAAAAATAAATTTATGATATAAAAGCGTTTACTAAATGATGGAAACGCCTTATCTGTTCCTAACTAATAACAGATTTCAGTTTTTTCATTTTCGGATGAAAAACTTACTCTTAATTAAGTACAGTAGTGAGGAAATATATTCTTTGTTTTTAACCCTATTAAACCCATTAGCCTTACGAATATGTATTCAAAATGCTTATCAATTGATAACATGAACTAAACAAGCTAAGTTGCTTGATTTTCATTTTTTTTTTATTTAATTGAAATAAATAACAATATTTTACAAAATTAGAGACATTTTGTCCAATAATAATCTGTAGTTATGATATTAAACATTTTTACATACTAGGAGGATAAATTACTTACAAGTCTTATATATTCAATTTTTTTCTTGGCAAAAAAGAAACAAGTACTTTCGTACAATTTTTTTTTCTTTCGTACAATTTTTTTTCTTTTAAAAATGGCATCTTCCCTTTTATTTGAATCATTTTCAATCTAGTGTTCTTTAATTTTTGGTTTAATTCAAAATAAGATCCTAAAATTGCAATGTACTTCAGAATAAGTAAATAAAAAAATCACAATATTTTATTATTATGCATGAAAATTAAATATGGTTCTTTTTGTGTCCCTTTACTAGTTAATGCTTTTTAAAATTTTATGTTAAAATAATGATAAGATTTTTATAAACATTATTAATGTTTGTAATTATTTTAAATGATCAAAATCTGAGCGTTGCAAACATAACTCTTTTCTATCATAAATTAATATGATATTCAATTTCGTATAAGCATTTATTTACTCTTCTGTAATTTTAATCCTTCTTAAATTTTAATTTTATATTCAGTATCTGAATAACTGAAAATATTTTATACATTTAGCGGGGAAATATTTTATGTCTTTAATTAATAGAATTTACAAAATTGTAATTAAATACGAATTTAATCCTAATTTCCTTTAAAAAGAAATATAAGAATGCTTTTCTTTTGTTAAATATAAATCCAGAATGTGTGTGTCTTATTTCAAGACATTGAAACTATTTAAATAGATTCTGTATCAAAGATTATATATAAATTGCAACAAACATTTTGTTTGGGGTTATTAATAATTATTAAAAAACTACAAATTTTACACTGAATTCAATACATTTTCTACGTGTATGGGAATGAAATATTTAATTGGTTTTTTAAATCAATGATTGATATTTACTGCTGTAAAAAAAAGTAGAAGGACACTCATATTTTTTTAAATTATGCTTTGTATTTAAGCGCAATTAATGTAAATTTTTTCTTTATTTTATTAATCTAATTTTTCTTTTATTTTTCGTGAATAAGTTTTATCTACCGTTAAGAAAATATTATAAAAAAGTACCTAAGGAGATTTTTGGTCTGTGGAAAAAATAGGAGAACATCTGCAAAAATATTCTCATTTTGGAATTTGTAACAGTTTAATATGCTGAAAACATTCTTCTTCTAAACTGCCTTTCAAAAGATATATTTTGTTGAAAAAAATTCTCAATTTTTGTACAGTTAAAATGCTTAGGGGAAAACTTTTAAGTGAATTTCAAAAACACCAAATTCGTTTAAAGATGTATGAAAAGGTGTAAGAAAAATTGCAAGACGCCTTCTCATCAGTACAAATTCTTGTTTCTAACTTCTGGAAAAAATCCAGAGAGTCAGAGGAAAGCAAAGATTAGCAAACAAAAAAATTTATACTACGCGATCAAAGAAAAATCCTTGAAGAACTTTTAAAAAAAACGTGTAGAAACATTGAAAAAGCACAAGACCCATCTTAAAAAAAAACGTGTAGAAACATTGAAAAAGCAAGAGACCCATCTTAAAAAAAACGTGTAGAAACATTGAAAAAGCAAAAGACCCATCTTAAAAAAACGTGTAGAAACGTTGAAAAAGCAAAAGACCCATCTTAAAAAAAACGTGTAGAAACATTGAAAAAGCACAAGACTCATCTAGAATCACATATACAATCAGAAGAACACCTTACAAGTACATAAAAAGATAGGATACGTTTATATTTAAGAAAAGAAAGCATCATCTTAAATGGAACGAAAGACACATTGAGCACCGGCTTCTGTGGGCCAAAGAACACATGATTTGGAACTCCAAATGGACTTCAGTTGCTTTTTTTGATTAAAACAAAAAAAAAAAATTTAGATGGCCCAAATGGTTATCAATATTATTGGCATTATTTGTGAGTACACAAGAAGAAACTTATTCTTCTAGACAGATAGGAGAAAGCTGTTTAATAGTTTGGATAGCTGTTGGGTACGGAGGAAAAACTAATTTAGTGTTTCTGAATGGAAGACAGAAACATTCAGATTGCATTCAAATTTTAAATTTAGTGCTTCTTCCTTACGGCGCTGAGCTAGGTTGAGAAAGTTGAATTTTTCATCAATATGGAGCATCAATTCTCACGAGCAATGGCGTTAAAAATTGGTTTGAAACAAATAATGTTTGGGTTTCGCAATAGCCTGCTAAAAATCCAGAACTCAATAGTGTCAAAAATATATAGTCAGTAACTCTTCGATGTCTTTACGCCAAAAGCAAGTAATATGAATCTTTGATCTCTAGAAACTTTTAAATTATGTTTCACACAGTTTTTGTCAAACCAAAATTCAAGACATATTATTCAATGGCAAATAGAGTCTTTAAAGAAATTAGAGCAAATAGCAGAGAAAAATTTCTTATTAATAAGACTTTAATTTTCAATATTTAGAACTGTCCTTTTACTTTTTTCACACACTATGATGTGGTTGAAACTAATTTTTTTAATTGTAATAAGCGAGTAGTTTTTTATATCATGTTACAGATATAGAGTTATCTGATTATAAATAAGTTTTTAAAAGTGCTGTAAAATAAAATTATTTAGAAAAATTCAAGTTCTTTTATTTGAAAAATATCTAGTGTCCTACATTTTTCCCGCAGTGTATTTAATTATTTTTTCCGAAGCTGCACAAAAGTAACTTAAATAAAATGGCTTGCTGTTTTAAACTCACTTTTCCTAAGTATGAATAATTTGACTAAGAGCTATGGTATTTGATAAATATCAAACTTCTATCAACCTCCCAATTTTAAGTGCGTTTTAATTTATGAAGTGTTAAAATTAAAACCGGAATCCAACAATTCTGTGGTCAACTCAGAATCCAAATTTGATTTTTGTAGAATTTAATGATAGCATTCTCTTCTATAAATAATATAACTTGAAAAATATTATTAAAATTAGTAGAGAAAACAAAATATACATGACATTTAAATTAGAATATTTAGGAAAAATAAAAATAAAATACGATTAATTTTTCTTAAGGAAAATAATGCTTAACACTTTAAAATTTAGAAAATGTTGATATATATATCAACACTTTTTCCTATCATTCAAATAGTTTTAAATTTCACACATAATCGCTATTGCAAGATATTTAAAATGAGGTTACAAAATATTTAAAATGTCTTACATGACGATCATATAAAATGTGTCTCTGTGTTGCCATAACACTTGCATATGGTTATGGTGAATATTTTAATTCCAGTTTCCTTTTTCAGTTGATTAACACCATTACAGCTACCAAATATCAATATTCAATTCTTGGAGAGAAAGTCATAAATTTATGGGATGAGGTGAGACTTTTCTTTTAACAGGTTTCATAAAACAGACAATTTCAGCTGCATATTAATGGATTTTATTTCTGTTATATGAAAGCACTTACTGATCTTAAGCACATTTTGCATAATGTTAGCTATAAAAGTAAATATATATTTTAATGAAGATTTCTGTAAATCAGAACTATATTTTGTATTCTTTATCTTAAAATATACTTTATAATATTTACAAAATATCTTATATAAATGTGCAACAATTCATTTGAAGTAAAAATCCATATAGTTACTTTATTGTATTTTATTATATACTGCTTGTAAGATATTTTCTACGTATTTTTATGACTACATGCAAAGAAATATTTTAATTACATTTTACAAACATGAAATCCAATAGATAATAGAAATAATTGTTTTCCTGTATTAAAAAACAATTCTGAAAAAATTATTTACATCTATCAAAAAAGATTATCTAAAAAGTAGGGCTGATTTCAGTATTATTTTGAAAGTAATAGAAATAAATTTGCTTTTAATAAAAAAAAATTAAATCGAGTATTTTACTAGATGATAGTGAAACAGAATCTGGTTTTTATTACAAAGGCATAACTCTTACAATTGAACGATAATATGCAAGATCATTTAATTAATTAAAAAACAGTCATGCATCTTAACTCACTTAGTTCGTAATAACTTGTGGTCCCATCTCTGAAAGAGTAATATAAATATAAAGCTAATCATATAAATGCAATGCAAAACCAATGCATTATAAAATATGAATAGATATATTAATAACGAATTAATACAATACATAACTTTACTTGAACGAAAACTTACATATTTAAAGTAAACTACAAAGATAAAAGGGTACTAAGATAGTAATTATTTTTTTAAAATCTTGGTATTTTTTCCAGATTTAACGGGGTTACATGCTAAAATTCTTCAAGATTTTAATGTGCATCAACTCTTGAAGAGTAGCTGCAAAAATAGGAATGTAATTAACTAAATAATAGATTCATTTCAAACTAATTAAAAATAAAAATTTACACAATTTTAAATGTATGTATAAAATATTCTATCATAATATTGTATAAGATTGGAATATATGATCTCTTTTTTTTTTTTAAATTGATCGACCAGTTTTTTATCTTGTAGACAAAACTTATTTCTTGGAATTTTTACTGAATAGAGCAGCATTTGCAAATAAATTTGTTTTGCTATATAAGTAAATGAGTCTACTTTCACAGTTGAAAAATAGTTTTAATTCATTGAACGAAATATTTAAATTCTTGCATAATCTTTAAACTTACCAGATGGAAAATAATTAGCAATGCGAAAAATGTTACACTAATACCAAGGGAAATATAAACTTATCGAAATAAAAGTGTGCTTTTTCCTGAATGTAATATTTGTTAAAAGAAAAACAAAAAAAAAGTTTCTAATTTATTTATTAACTTATCATTTATATTTATTTATTATTTATAATTTTTATATCCTTTTATATCTCCCATCAATTTATTGCAGGGCATTGGAAATCTTAAACGTATCATAGCGGATAAGTTGGATTATGCATCTTTTATGCTTTTAAAGGTTTGTGATATATTTTTTTTTTTACAATCAACAGATATACAATTTTAAACTCTTATAATTAATTTACATTCACTTTCAAAAATTAAATAGCAGAAGAAAATATCAATTCTTGAATCGATTCTGAATCAGAAAGATTACAATTTACTGCAGAGGTAGATGAAAGTATAGGTAAATACTTTACACATTATCCAATCAGAGTTGCGAGTAAATAATGATAAAAACTTCTTGAGCTTTATTAGGATTTACTTTTAAAATAAACATATTTCTAAAAAACTTCGAGAGGAGAAATGGAAAATTTTGCATACTGTTATGTTATATTAAAGCAAAACAATTAGTAAACTGGAAATATTAAAGCAAAACAATTAGTAAACTGGAAATATTAAAGCAAAACAATTAGTAAACTGGAAATATTAAAGCAAAACAATTAGTAAACTGGAAATATTAAAGCAAAACAATTAATTACAAATGTTTCTCGATTTTCCTGCTTTCATACCTTTGTTATTTCACGATTATGAAAATAGTTCCAAAACAACTCAACAGAGAGACTTATTAAAGTGTTGTCGCCTACATGTCCCTTAGATGATACCTGAGTGGGGAAAAGCTATAATTATCTATACAAGTCACATAAGTAAGTATAAATCAAGTAAAAATCGAAACGTATCTTTCAACATGATGACAAGAATATAAAAGTTTGAGCTGCACAAGGCGTATACAATCTACATCACTACAGATTGCATTCTAAAATGGAAGAATCATTGCCTGCGCACAGACTACATAGAAAAATCGCATCCAAATTGCACATCTGTAGACGAAGCCCAGTAAAGCGTGTATGGTATCCGGATAATATCCTAGATAATATTGAAAGTTGCAGTAATGGCCATGCTTTCAATTTAATGAATAATGATTCGAGACTGACTTTATAGAGCACTGTTACTATCCACAATTATTTGATTGTTCATATAGTAAGAGGATTGCGAGCGTTGATTGAACCCGCATACTCGCCCTATTTGAATACCATAGAAAATATGTGAAATGCCATTGACCATATTATGCGTACAGGTTTCCCAGTTCTAACCACTCTCATAAAATTGAAAATTCAGGCAAAAGTTTACTTACGGGTACATCGTGATTTTTTTGGAGATTTTCTTAACCCCAAAATAAGAATAATAAATGGCAACCATAAAGTTAGTTTGGTTAAAAAGCAGAAAATGCTAGGGTTACCAGCAATTAAATTTTATCGCCAAACCAAGGGTTAAGCGCTTCTATACCGAACCCGAATATTCTCTGTAGAACGCTTAGTCATTAACTGACTTTGTCATGGTTCATCAACACATAGAAAGCATGATTAAACGTTATAAACTGTAAGTAGGCATGGTATGCTCAATGCTCATAGAATTTTTTGCTTGCCTTGATTCTAATTTTCCTGTTTAATGAATTCAACATGACTTCATTGTACAGCTTAGGAAAACTTAATATTATTTTCATTCTCGTTTTTCAGTTTCAATGCAGTTCTTTGTTGTGTTACCTGTATAAACAAATTTGCTAATTTTCTATTGCATTTCATGTCAATCGAGGCAATATTTATCAAATTTTTTTTCTCATTCTTGATCTTTCTGTAATACTTTTGGAAATGATTATAAACAGCATTTTTTTAAATTTCTATACCTAATAATTTTTTTTTTCAAAATTTATATTTTTTAAGGTTATAAGAGTATTATAAGATTCAAATGAATTTTGCTAAAAATAAACACTGTAAAATAGTTTCCATAAATTATGAATGACCATCTGTAATCGTTTTTTAGTCATGGTGGACATTCATAGTCCAAGGAAACGATTTTAATATAAATGTAACAAATATTTGTATTGAAAAATGGCTCTCTTAAAATTCACTGATGGCACTAAAGTTACTTCATAGTGTTTTTCGAAAAAAAAAAGTTTATATAATTCGAACCTAAAATAATATAGACAAGTAGTGTGCATTATGCTTCAATTAAAAAGATTTGTGTCTATTACAATCTGACATTAAAATTTTCTGAATTAATTGTAGTAAATAGTATATTAATTTTAAAAGAAGAATGTATCTGATTTAAAGTGAAAGTGAAGAAAATAAAAACTTATAGCAACTATAAATATAATAAAGGTCAAGAAAGTAACATCTCTCATTCTAAAAAACAAAGCCACCTTCTCAGATTTTGATGGCATTGTTAGATGGCATTCTTAATTTCGAAGAAATTAAGAATGCCGTCTAATAATGTTTATAAAATTTATATAAATCTTTGTTGTTTTATCTAGGACAAAAATTTCAGAGTAACAATATCTATAATATGAATATATATTTCCAACTGCGTCCACTAGGGTGATGAACCCTATGCCACAACAAGGCCAGAAACTGCTACTCATTTGTCACCTGTGAACAAAGTCACGGAGATGAGTAATGTGTAGCGTTGCCAGCGCCATACCACCACAAACCCGTTTATAGGTGTGGGCTACATTCATACATCATCACAAAAGACCACTTAAATCCTTAAATCACGAGCTGAATAGTACTTTTTAACAATGTCCTCATATCGAAAAAAATGAAGCATAGATATTTATACATTCAAAAGCCATAGGCTAATTAGTGTCGCACAAAAAACAGTTTGGAAAATCCACCATTCCCATTAATTTTATACAGTGATGCCACGTTCAATCAAACGTCTAAACAGAGACATCGCTCTCTTTTTGGGAAAACTTTTATTATATATTGCTGTAAAAATCAAAGAAATTATTGTATACTTTCATTGGAATTATTATAAGTATAATTCAAGTTTCTCAAAAGAAAAAACTGCTTCAATTATAAGGTGCAATAAATTATTAAATTTTAAGCATACTTCAAGGTAATTTACGTTTTTCATGGCAGTGTATTTGGAGAAACTTTTATTGAATACACGTTTCAAAAAGTAGCCTTATTTAAAAGTAACATTTTGCAATATTTTTTAAACATATTTTATTAAAATTATTGCATTGCATATTTTTCAATAAAAATCCGTTCATTGAAACAAGAGAAAAACTTAGTAGTAGTCTAAGTGTTCATTTACATTGTTAATCTTTTTATGTATGTCTAATGCCGAAAAAGAAATAACTAAGAAATTTAAATTTATATTCTTTGTATAAGGATGCAAACCTCTACCTCAATGAAAAGACGGGTAATATGGAGTATTTTGTGGAAAACAACCATGAGGGAGATGTTTACATGATGCTGTGTTTGTGGGCCAATCTTCATAGAGCAATTAGGAAACGCGGCATGGAAACGGAAAACGTGTCGCTTTACTTACCTCAACAATTAGTTGAGGAAGATTGCGCTGTAAGACTTTTATACCTTTCTTTCAATCATATTCCACCAGAAGACCTTTCAGAAATAGAATCAATGGAAGCAGGTAAGTTTGAGCTGACTAAAATAATTACGTTGATAATTTAATTTGCGCTCTCATTTTCAAATAAATAGCCTGGAATGACTCACTTGTAGCTTTGAAACTTTAAATCCCATTGAAGAAACAAAAGTTTGGTCAATGAATAGATTTATATAAAGTTTAGAATGTTTGAATTGAAAAATGGTTTTACAGAGTTATCTTATTCTGACAACATCATAAATACTTTAAAATATTGTCTATTTGACTAAAAATTAAGATTTTGATTACTATATTGGTAGGCTCTGAAGCTACATTATATAAATGTATGGTATCCCTCAATAAAACCATAACCTTGGAAAATAATGACTGTCGTTAAATAGTATGATGCTTAAATTATTTTCATTGAACTCTCAAAAAATTAACATGAAGACCAAAGTATTTATGCATTTTAATCTGATTCCTGACATACCAGATTTACTCTGCATCAAAATATAACTAAATTACTTTATTGCTTACTAACTAATATCAAACACCACCTTATAAACTACTCATTTTTCTCTTTTCAACTAGCATACTTCAAGGCGGTAAACAAAAAGTAAATAGCTCTTATGATGAACATTATATACGTTACTGCTGGCAAACAATTATAAATGCTGCCAGCGCAGCTGAATTTCGAAATACTAATCAGAACTGTTGTGTATCAAAATCAAGAAATTTTCAAAAGTCTAGGTTTAATCTTGGCATTGATGTGACCTTAAGCTGAAAGTACATTATCTAAAAAGCTGATTTCTTCATGTCATGTTGCACAAATAGTAACCATTCATTCTCAGTAATCGTCCAATTCAATAATTTCACGTAAGAAAGGGGTATGGTATATCGCAATCATTCGAAATTAAAATCGAAAACTTCTCAGATAGAATGTTTGTAATTGCACGAAATGTTTATAGGATTAAATCACTTGATATTAGTTATTTACTAGGTTTTTCCTCAGCAACATCAGATAAATACATGGTATCAAACTATAAAATATATGCATATGGATGTCATCAATAGAACATGCGTAAAGTCATGGAAAGCAACTCAAGAAATTATCGTTTGCGAATAAGTAGATTCAAAATATCGTGCATTGTGGAATATTACGACCTTTATGTGTTAGCTCTAAATATAGTACTGTATAGGAATGCTAAGTATAGAGTATTGTAAAAGCACTGTTAGGGAATTCTTTCCACCGCTTACAATTGCGTTAGAGCTACATGAATAAGTTGACTACTTATACGAGTGTCACTCTGAAATTTTTGAGATACAACTAGGTTTTTTAAGTTATACTTGCAAAATTTTAGGTGTGTTCAAAGTAGTCTCCTCCAGCATCAATGCACTTTTGTAGATGAATTTTCCACAGATTAAATGCCTCAAGACATTCATTTCTTGGAATAGATGAAAAAAATGCATTTATAGCCACATCAGTCTCTTCTTCTGAATGAAAACGACGTCCACGTTTTTTAGATTAAAGAATAACCAAAAGTCTCACATAACTAGATCAGGTGAATACGGCGGATGTTCGATCACTTTAATTAGTTTTTGTTTAAGAAATTCAACTGTTAATCCGGCTGTATGTGAAGATGCATTGTCATTGTGAAGCATTAGTCTCCTAACATTCAGTTCTTGTAGAATTTTTGGAAGACACTTAGTGATATACCAGTCTGCTGTTACTGTCTTCTGTCCTTCCAACTTGATGGCTTTGACCAATCTCGTACTTCTGAAGAAAACAGCATACATCACTTTTTTCAGTGCGCGTTGTTTTTGCACCATTGTCGGCGTGGGATCGTCTTCAAAGACCCATACTTTGCTTTCTTGACGTGTTGGAACGTCAAAAAACGGTATATACGTTTCATCACTTGTTACAATTTTAGAAATGATGCGGTGGCCACCATCGTTACAAATTAAGAATTACTTTACTGATTCTGACACGCTCCTCTTTTTGGAACTCAGTTAGATTATGGGGAACCCAACGGCAAACTACTTTTTTCATATGTAATCCTTCATGAATGATTTTGTGTATGGCTGCGGATCCAATATTAAGTTCCTTCTGTATCATTTGATAGGTACAGCGATTATCATTCATTAACATTTTTCGTATGGCAGACACATTATCCGTGATTACTGCCGACGGCGGCGTTCCTGTGTGTTCTTCATCTGAAGAAAATTACCTCTTCTAAATTCTCTAAACCATCTGAATACAGTAGCAGAAGCTGGAGATTCATCACCAAATACTAATTGTGTGTGTGTGTGTGTGTGTGTGTGTGTGTGTGTGTGTGTGTGTGTGTGTGTGTGTGTGTGTGTGTGTGTGTGTGTGTGTGTGTGTGTGTGTGTGTGTGTGTGTGTGTGTGTGTGTGTGTGTGTGTGTGTGTGTGTGTGTGTGTGTGTGTGTGTGTGTGTGTGTGTGTGTGTTGCAGACTATCTTGATATTTATTATAATTCAACTTTTAATTGAGTTTATAAAGAGTCAAATAAATTTTTTCGACAGTTTAAATTCTTAAAAAAAACATTCATTTTGTCCAATATATAACAATATTCATATCCAAAATTATGAATATTGGTATAGAAAATATGTAACAATTTATCCTAATTAAAAATAGAAAATTGATTTTTCAATTACTATTGATTTCACTTGTATTTCTTCTTTTTACAGATAAGAAAGTAGCTATTTTAAGTTGTAATGAAGTTATTACAAATAGCCTAAATCTAAAAGTAAGAACACGCAAGGTATTGTTTTGTGATGATTTATTATTTTATCAAATGTATGATCGTCATAAATTAACACCCAACAAATTTATAATGACCTCGTTTCCAATCATATCTTTTTTAAGAGAAATTCGCAACTGAAGAATTAGATTGTTAGATTCAGCAAGTTCAGGGGTCATGTGCGCAACGGTCTCTTCCTGATCTGTTGTCATGTTAAAACATTATGTACTGAACAATTTAAGTTTATATGCTCTAAATCATTCTTCTTTTTGTCATCTTATGATACATATATTATAATAAGCTTAATTGTTTTACCTTGTTATAATTTTTAATTCCGTTCCTTTACATTTCTCTTCATTACAGTTTTCCTTCTTCCTTAATTTTTAAATTAATGTTTCAACTTTTCGTAACTTATTTTCCTTATCCGACTGATTTTTATCTATCTCCTCATCTTTATCATTTTGCATGTTTTGGTAATTGTGTGAGAGTAAAAACCTCATCTAAAACTTTTTGTACTCTGTAGCTTTTGCTCTTTAAATTTCCACATTATTGTTTATTTTTATATTTACTTTATATTACGTTATTTTCATTAATTTCATAAACCTCAGTACAAACGTTGCTCGTAAAGATGCAATTATAAAAGAATTACAAAATTTTAATGATTGCAGAGAATAGTTGTCTGACTTGTAGACAAATATTGTGGTTTGTTAAAAGAAAAAAAACATATTGCTGATATTCTGTATTTTTTCAATAAGTTGATGAACATTTTTATAATTGGTTTTGATAACATATGATGAACCATTTTTATGTTAGCATTTATTAAAACTCAGAAAATATTGCTTACATTAATGCAAGAACTATCATTTTCCCTTATGCAAAATGCATCGCGTAAACTTGGTTTACTCCCTTTATATTCTTATATATAGAGAAAAATTGAATAAAATTTACAGGTGTATTGCATTTCTAAAATACAGGGCTTCGATTGTTCGATTGAGTTAAATTGCACAGTATTTACAAAGGCAATAAACTCTCTAAGCAAAATTTAATTTATAGATTCAATATTTCCTTATCATTTTAAGCCGATTGATATAAATACAAATACATAAACAAAAGCTTTTAAACTATAGGCTATACTTATTATGTTCCGAAAAGTTATTACAATTCATTTCGCTCATGAACTTATTATCTTCAACAATTTTCAATGTGGCTAAGATAAAATTACTCATATTAGCACAAAAGATGTCATGTTTCTGAGAGTACAAATTTAACTTAAATAGTATCAAATCACTATTCCAAACAGGAAAGGAAAAATTGAATTGGAATAAAGAGAGTATGATTTTATGAATATTTAAAGTCTAAAATATTTCTTTCATTACTGTATCATTAATTTGAAAATTGGCATTCTTATACAGACATTAAACTAATTCAATTTTTGAAATGACATAGAAATTCTCAAAACACACACAAAAAAAAGGAAGATATATCTAGAATTTAAATAAACGAACTTTTATTTGCATATACCTTAAATTAATTATCATATTTTATCTAGATTATAGAGTAGGTTGTTCTAAATTGAAATATCTACACAGCATGCTTTTCATTTACTTCTAATTCGAAAAACTTTAAAAGAAAAAAGAAAAGTTTTTTTTAAAAAAAATTTGCTTTCCCTTTTACAAAAATCAATTGTTCAATTATCAAAAATCAAAAATCAATGATTGTGGTTTTCATAAAAGAAATTTATAACAGTGTTACTTTTATGTAAAAGAAAAAATATATATTGCTGTAACAAAATAAAATCTTTATAAAAATTGCTTTGCTTTGGTACAGCATATTCTTCAACTATTTCGAAGTTAAAAAATATTAATGAAGGTTTGGTAGAGTCAAGAGTTAATACGTAATTTATTCGCGAATTCTGTTTTAAGTTTTTATACACATTTATATCTCATATTCTTGTTGTTAATTGTTCTCTTGTCCTATCGTTTTAATTGTATGGTGAAAATGCTTATGAAAAAGAGAAAATCACAATATTAAATTTGTGATTCATCGATATAATCTCCTTTAATAATAATTCTTCGTTCTCGTAAAATTTATAGAGGCTTTATTTTTAATTAAAAACTTATGTTTGATTTATTAAAATTCCGTTGTACTTTTATTTATTTCAAATTGTTAATTTTCATCTTTTTAAGATCTATTATAATTAAATTAACATCATAAGTGAAAAATGTTTCTATAAAGAAAATTCATTTTATATTGATTTTTCTGATAGATTATCATTATTTCTGAAAATTTTATATTATCATTTAAATATTATATTACACAAATTTAATGAAAATACTATTTATGTATATATATAATAACTTTAATTTTTAAGTAGGAATTTTGTTGATAATTCTTACGTCTACTCGTGTGTTCTAATTCTACATCTTTTCATTGTAGATATCTATTGTTGAAACCAAAGCAGAAGATTCTGGTATGTTTCCAGAGTTTTTGGCTTTTATATTTAAAACAAGTTGATAAAAATCAAAGACACTTAATAATGATGTAAATTTTTTCCATTGCTAATTATGACAACTGTCTAAGTATATGGTTTAAGTTCACAACAGAGAAAAATAGGAATAGAATTTTTCTACCATCAAAATTTACAATCGAATTATATAAAATTGAGAAATATAAAAGTTATCAAATTTTGTTTTACCTGAATGAAATTACTTTTTTAAATGATATATTTTAATGTTGAAAAGTATTTCAAAATATTTTTTATACAGAAATATATAAAATATTTTAAGAATATGTATTTTTCTCAATTCTATTTATCTAATAATGCCTTAGCGGTAGAAAAAATTTCTTAAGTCAGACCGTATCAAATAGATAGATTATTATGCATATTCTTAGTAAAAAATGTCTTGTGTCTTAAAAATTAGTAGTGTCAGTTAATAAGCTTTTAAATATGCATTATTGGATTGTTGATCTCTGATTCATTACTGCAGGGATTACTTTTATTCATCACATTTATAGCACAGCTCAAAATATTTGTTATTGATAATTACTATATGCATTAAATGCAATAGTGACCATTTAGATTTCTACTCCAATAAGGAATACAAATAAAATATATTAAAAGTATGGGTTTTAAGAAGAAGAAGAAGTATTACAACCTTCAAGGTATTCAGTGGAGTTGATCCTGAGAGATTAACATTTAGATTACAAACTTTTACTGAAAATAAAAGCTTTTATACGTCAAGTCATGGAATCTAACAGACATTGTGTTCTATAGGAAATTATAGCAAAATATGCAACATGAACACAATTACAGTTCATTGACAGTAATGACTGGAGGTGAAGAGCGAATCGCTCGCTAATTATTAAAAAGTTCTTTTTTACAATTAAATTGAGGAGTCTTAGAAGCTCAATTCAGTACTCATAAATATATATGCGGCTTATAACAAAAATGTATAATTAGATTTAAATAAACATGTCTTAATAGGATTTTTTTCCGATTGATGACAATAGAAGTTACGATGATAATTTTCAAATAGAAAACTTGTCACTAACGGGACAATATTACCTCCATATCTAATCATTCCAGTTCTTGAACATTTGATCCTAATTTTAGATTGAGCCATAAATTATGCACCTGTAAGTAATAATAATTTACTAGTAAATTTGTGTTAAATTTTTCATTGCGCAATAATTTGTGGTAATGCGAATAAATTCTCTGAGTACTCATTTTTCATCAGCACGTGTTCTTTCCAATCATATTATATTGCAATTATATTGATCAGTAATTGTTAAACTCAATCTACATTACCATAAAAATTATTTCAATAATAAAGGTATATATTCTATTATATAAACTTCATCTTGTTTCGTTATTTTTATTTACATTCAATTTAATAAATTCAATACATTTTGTTGTCACTTTAAAATACTTTTATTTTGCTTTTAGTTGCATGGTTAACAAATATTACCTAACCATTTATTCTATTTGATGAAATACAATTCGATTATTAATGATTAATTAATTTTTATATGCCTATTTTTCAGAAAAGGAAGGAAATATTTCAAATTCTGATAAAACGATTTCGGAGGATGGCAATGAACAAAAAGTAAAATCATATAAGTTATATATTTTGTGTGAACCTTTACTGACCAAATCAAATAGTTTGTTACTAGAAATCAATAAAAAGTAAAATTGTGTCAATCTCATTGTTGAAAATAATACCACTAACAGAAATTAAGAGGAAAATTTGGGAATATAAGTAAAATTAATTTGAGAAAAGTTACGATGAAATTTAATACAAATTCTTAACTAGAACGATTTTCTCTTTATATAATCCTCTTTTTTAACTATTCAATACAACAATTACAAAAAATAATTTAGGTTTATGAGAATTATATTAGAATCATTAAACTTAATTCTTAGCTTAATAAGTATTTTTTGTCACCATCTTCTTTCTTAATTCGCTTCATTCAATTTTTTTAAATTTAGCTATGTCATCATACTTTCCTAAATTACTAGTTTTTATCTTATTCTATAGATAATTTCTATTAATTTTTATTTTTTCTATTCCTCTCATGTGAAGTATTATTGCAAATATGAAAATCCTTTCAAAAAATTTTTCCATGACTTAATATTTTTCTTTAAATTCAGAAAAAAAAATTATTATTAGTTTTTCGTTGAATTCACAATTGTATTTATTAATTAATTTCAAAGTAAACTCTGCTTTAAAGAGATAACTGAAAAATAGCAAAACATTGTTCTCAATTTAGGCATTCTTTATAGTCTTTATTTCGTTTACACAAATATATTAATATTTATAAGTTCATATAAATATATATAATTACGAATATATAGAAATTTTTATTTCAACCTGCTTTTTTAAACTTTGTTATAATTGTATGGAGAAATTTATAAGGGAAAACAGCATAATTATTTAATAAAAAAAAGTTTAATCATAGTAATTTGGTAATTATAATTTAAATTTTAATTATAATTTTGTAATAATTTTTCCTTTCATTTGAATATTTTCAATATATTTATAAAAAGCACATTCGCGCTGAATTCTAAAAATAAATTATCAAATTTTCAAAAAAAAATTTAATTTGATTATATCTTGTTGATAAGTTTTAATATTTGAATTATTTACACAAATAACAGCTTTCTTTTTTCAGTTTTTCTCTGACACAGTTTTTACTATCAATATTTATATTTCTATGTTATGACAATAATTTTCTTTTTATCGTAGATATCTAATGGAGAAATAAAAATTGAAAATTCAGGTATGAGATAAATTGAATATTGTAAGTTTTTGATGATATAAAGAATATTAAAAATATTAATTATATCTATCATCAATTTAACGACACAAATTTTTGTACCCGATTAATTATTCTTTATCGATTTCTAAATAAGTTCATTATACTTGAATAAATATTTGCACCATAGAAGAAAACTGGCAAATAAAAATATTTTTGAAATACTGAAAAATACAAATCATAGAAACATAATCAAATAACACGATTTTTTTTTCATAAAAAAATTAAAATTATATTGAAGAAAAGAAACTCTTTTGTTCCTATTTTGTATTTTGCCGCTGCTATAAGAATCTAAAAATTATTAATTTTTCTTATATAGAAAAATACAATGTTTCAGAAATATTCAATAAAGAATCTATATTATTCGTCTGATTAGAGCACTAACAAATTATGTGAACAAATGTTTTAAATTTAAGTTTAGATCATTAATCAAATCGATGGATTTTTATGCACATTTTATATTTAAAAATAAATTCAAAAATACATACATTGTACCAGACGAGAACTCAATTTTCATATCCACATGGATAGTTATTTAGCTCCTAAATAAACATTCAAGGACACTTTTTTTTTTTTTTTTTTTTTTCATTTTTAAAACATAGCTTAAAGTATTCTTTTATTTCATCCTTATTTGTAATTTCGATCATGATGCAAGAGTAAATAAAATTTAATTTTACGACAGCTGAATTTTCCTAGGAATGACAGTTAATAGATTAATTTTAATTTACCTCAGGTCAAATACGTAGAAAAAGCTGTTTTTTCCTCTCAGTGATACATAAAATTCGAATATAATGGTCACGGAATCAGAATATGTAATTTATAGTTTAAATACAGAAGAAAAACTCTTGTTTATGTACCTTAATTTATTGCACATAATTATGCTCTTTTACAATGATCATTAATCGATGGTTTTAAATTACAAATAATATTAAAATTCAGTGTGTGATTGCTTGCTTTATTAATATTTACTCACTTATTAGCATTTATCCTTACATTCTGTTGTTTTCCTGCATTCACTATTCTCAAGACTTATTGCTTTCAGTAACTAGATTATTTAGAGAGAAATTAATTTCATATATTTTAATGAAAATAATGGTTTACTTTCATTTGTTTCATATAGTAACTTTTTATTTAATACAAAAATTTGCTATATTAGTGCATACAAAAAGTTGCTATATAGGTAGGTAAAATATTAGAGACATAGGGTAGGTAAAAATGTATTAAAAAGATTTTATATAGTATTAGAAAGAGTGATAGAATTGATCTTAGACGGGAATTCTTCTATTATAATTAATTTCTTCTTTCCTCTCAATCTTCTTAAAGTTCATTTCACTTGTAATATATCATCAGATACTTCCAGATACGTATTCACAGATTTGTCTCTTAATTTAAGGAAACTTTTCTCATATTTAACTGTTATTTACTTATTATTTTTCGGTATTTTTTTATATTACATACGAGTAAAAACAAGTAAATTAGAAAGGTTGGTTCACATTACATCACTCTTTTCTACTTCAACAGGAGATAATTTCAATAAAAAATATCACTTGTCTTTGCGGCCACTTGTTGGTAGACTATGCTGCCTACAATTGACATGCATATATAGATGTCCAGGCGAGCCCGTTTAGTAAGTGGTTCGTATTAATCTAAGGTTAATGAGTTTGTATAAGTTCCCTATCATCAACCAACACAAAATTTTTAATCACGGTCAGATGACGAGATCAACCGCGGAATAAGCACTTTCCTGTCTACATCCACTTCACACTAGCAGATGAATTTTGGTAGTCACAGATCAAGATACACACGTTCCCAACCCATGGAATTCCAGCAACCCTTTGAGGGAGAATGTGATTATTTGTCCTCCCAGTCGTAACCCCCTGGTAAGCAATACTTCCCCGTTGCTTATTTTACAGGTTATAAATTTCTCCAAAAGTTAACAGCTTAAATTTTTCCAATTTATCCAAGACTATCATACTTAAATGATTTTAAAAAAAAGTTTATTTCTCATAAATCTTTCACGGCATTATTTTTTGTTACATCTAAAATTATAATTTTAATTTAAAATAGTTTGAGATTTAAAATATTATTTATAAAATACAACAATAAGCCGGAAATGTAATAAACATACATGATTTCAAAATTTCCTAAATTTATATTTTCTTGACAAATATTATACAGTAGAACCCCAAATATCGAAATCAGATGTGGGACCTAACGCCATTCGGATATCAAAAATTCGATTAACTGGATTTTTTTTAAAATTATTCATTGAATTTATTATAGTATGTTGAAAACGGAAGAAAAAGCACACATTTTTAAGGAAAAATAACTTTAAATCAATTAAATAAAAAGGCAACATTTTTACATGTTAAGGTACTTACTTACAAGTGCTGTACATTAATACAGTATGTATGTTGTAAATGAAGTCATTGCTTGTTGAACATCTCGATCAGTGTAAGCTAATTTTAAATCAATTAAATAAAAAGGCAACATTTTTACATGTTAAGGTACTTACTTACAAGTGCTGTACATTAATACAGTATGTATGTTGTAAATGAAGTCATTGCTTGTTGAACATCTCGATCAGTGTAAGCTAACTTTAAATCAATTAAATAAAAAGGCAACATTTTTACATGTTAAGGTTCTTACTTACAAGTGCTGTACATTAATACAGTATGTATGTTGTAAATGAAGTCATTGCTTGTTGAACATCTCGATCAGTGTAAGCTAACTTTAAATCAATTAAATAAAAAGGCAACATTTTTACATGTTAAGGTACTTACTTACAAGTGCTGTACATTAATACAGTATGTATGTTGTAAATGAAGTCATTGCTTGTTGAACATCTCGATCAGTGTAAGCTAACTTTAAATCAATTAAATAAAAAGGCAACATTTTTACATGTTAAGGTTCTTACTTACAAGTGCTGTACATTAATACAGTATGTATGTTGTAAATGAAGTCATTGCTTGTTGAACATCTCGATCAGTGTAAGCTAACTTTAAATCAATTAAATAAAAAGGCAACATTTTTACATGTTAAGGTACTTACTTACAAGTGCTGTACATTAATACAGTATGTATGTTGTAAATGAAGTCATTGCTTGTTGAACATCTCGATCAGCGTAAGCTGTTTCAGTGCTTTCACCTGTTTTCAGACAGCCAAGTCGCGCATCCGCTTGACACTGAGAATTTAATTGTAGTCCTGCTTGGGCTAACGCTCCATCCATTTCAAAGCCATTTTAAAACCGGAAAATACTTCACAAACTAATGATCTTATATCTGTTTCAATTTAGACATTAAGACCATCGTCTTCTTCGATACTTTCAATATTTTGACCATTATTTTCAATTTCAAGTAAACTACTGACTCATAATTTCTTCTCCTACGTCTTCTGCACTACCTTCTAAGCATCCAGGAATTTTCAAATGAATGTTTCTAAATTCTTCAAGTGACACGTCATTTTTTATCTTCTTCCCTTTTCCCCCCCTTTTTCTCATTTCCCTTCTCTTTTTCAGTCTAATTTATTTTTCTGGAATTCTGAAATTGATTGTCATATTCAGCTATTCGGATAGATGGAGTTGGATAGTTGGTGTTTTGCTGTAATTTAGAAGAGTTTTGAAGGCTTCAGAAAGTTTGAAACTATCTCACGGTTTTATTCAAAATGAATTATAATTAAAATGTGACATTAATTTACTTTTTTATAGATCCAAGAAATAATGAAAATGTTGAAATACTGAAGTCTGCCGAAGATCCTAAAACAACAGAAAATGATCAAAAGACTTCAAACGAACCTGTGGTAAGATAATGGTATATTTATTGTATCTATTCTACTGCTTATGAACCTCACATCAATCACATCATCATCAATGGCATCTTAAGCAATCACTAAGCATATTTGTAAAGCATGTAAATATATACCTGAGATTCTACTATGAAATATCCTACTCCGGTGTCACTGGAACTTTCCATCTAAACTAGCCTTCATTTCAACATTACTGTTCTCTCAGTCAGCAAATAGCATTTGCGGTAGTTTGATATATTGGAGATTGTTATATAGGAAGATGGTTGTCACTCTGTGATAGTATCGATATTCGCCATAAAGTATCAGTTCGGTATATTGCTGAAATGTAGAGTTCACTATCATGACTACAGATCTTATTAGTATCTCCGATACTGGATAATTCACATTTTAAAAGGAGCATATAGCTTGATTTGCATGCACGTCCTTTCTGTTGCTTTTCATTTATTCGATCCTTCTTAAGGAAACATCAGAATTTGGTTATTCCATGCAATCACTCAATTTCTTATAATTTAGTCTTTTTCAGTTCTTTTTTCAGATATTTTAATGAAGAACTCTTTCACAACATTATACTTAATCAAAGATATTTCATCCACGATTCTAAATTTTCTTTCTATACGTTATAATTTATTCTGAAGGAAAGAATCAAGAGATTTTATGCACAGAAATCATATGTCTATGCTAATAATATAAATTATTTGACCTGGGAATAATTAAATATTAATTCATTTCAACAACTGTAGTCAAACTATATACAAGTATACCATGAAGTAGATAGACACTGCAGAATCGATAATTTCTAACTGTTTTATAAGGCAATGTTATAGTTTTCTTTATAAAACAAAAACTATACTAAGAAGAATAAAAGCTACCACATATGACTTCTATTAGTTGATATTAGTAAATTAAACTATTTATAATAAATACTGGAACGTATTCAATTAATCATGTAAAATGTAAAATAATAACTAATAACTTCGTCAATAATTTAATTTCTCTCCTTGATTTAAAGTAGCATCATAGATTGATGTAGATACACTTACACAAATGGCTTTAAAAAAAATCTTTCACGTGCTAAAATACATTATATAAATGAGGTCTGTAATCAATGTAAATATCTTATCAAGATTATTACTAGCATAGTTTAGCACAGGAACTCTTGAGTGAAAATATCAAGCTTCATTCATAATTAAATTTTATCATAGTTTGTAAAAACAAGCCTCAAACAATTCTGAAAAAATGTCATAGTTCATATTTTTTTATACTTATTACTAAAGATATTTTATCACAAAAATTCTTTTTAAAGATTCGGAGTGAAGACTCAATTTCAGATAATGAAGATTCAGATATTAAAAAAGAGGAAGAACAAGTGGAGAAACACACAAAAGAAGATGATAATGATTCTCGTAAGTACTGAATATTCTTCATTGATAAAAGCTAAAAGTTTAAATTTGTGTGCAAAATATATTCAAAATAAAATAATTTAATAATAATTATCATATGATTTAGACATAATACTATAGGATTAATTCTATCACTGGCATAAGATTCTGTGCTAAGAATATATTTTATAAAATTTAATATATAAAAAATCTTTGTTTCTTGAATACAAGTTTTATAATTTTTTAATAAATTTGATTATTGATACGAAATTAATTAATGTTTACTGAGAATTCTTTCCAAAACTTACATTTTAATCATTTCAGTTTGAATTATTAAAGTGTCATTGTTGAACAATGATTCTTATTAAAGGAAAATAAGTAGGTACTTCAATTATTAGCCATGTTTTTGACAAAACAAACCTACCTTACATGAGTTTGCAAATCATAACATTTTCGAGAGTTGGGTTTCTCAACCACTGATCCATTGCCCACCTCCCTTGAAATATTTTGATCAGATTTCAAAGTTTTAAACCAATTCATATTTAAAAAATAACAATTGTCCAGAACATAACAATAAAATTTACATGGTATTTCCCTATTAATGGTGCGAATTACAGATGTAGAATATATAATTTTGTCTTTGAAGTTTGACAACAGTTGCATATCCTCCCATTTGTCATTTGTTCTTTTCCTTTTTTAAAGTGGACCGAGCTATTACAATAGAGAAA
This sequence comes from Latrodectus elegans, assembly GCA_030067965.1. NCBI lineage: Eukaryota > Metazoa > Arthropoda > Arachnida > Araneae > Theridiidae > Latrodectus > Latrodectus elegans. The sequence goes on from CM057811.1 coordinate 78,262,488, forward strand.
CGAACCCAAAAAAATCTGCTGCATAAAAAATGAAATTTCTATACCTTTTTCTATAAATAAAAGAAGCGTGGGAAATATTCTAAATATTTCAGAAAACGATGGGACATTTCTTAACAGCATTTTGCTGAGTGCGCATGCGTCTTTATCCCGCTGTGTTAACTATGTTATTAACAATGTGCTCTTGAGCACTATTTTGTACATTGGATATTTGAAATAGCATTGATTTGTAGTATGTGCATTGATAGTTGATACTTAAATATAGGTTTTGAGGAGTATGAAAGTAAATTTATTAATAAATTATTATTTTTAACAGTTAAAAAAAATGTTCTTTCCATAACCGTAAAACAAGACTGGTTATTGAATTTTTCAAAAATCAATTTAACGTTTTAAAAATTATATATATATATATATAACGAAAGTTTAGGAGGAAAGAGCAGCCGTGTTTCAATGCAAGCTGTACCGCGTTCTCTATCAATCATGTCAAACTTCGTTTTTCTTCACTTCCATTCATCTTGTAAGAACAAGGTGATCCTTTCCGGATACGTTTATCCAACTTGTATATTAAATAATTATTTTTACTTCGCTTATTTACGAAGAGATTTGAACTTATTAAATATAACCATGGGGGAGAAGTTCAGCCTTCAGATAAATTTCTGAAATATATTTCCTATGTAAGAAAAACCAAGTATGAAAGTAATTATCGATTATAAAATTGACATTAAAAACACTTGACGGTAAAAAAAAATTAATTCAAATAATATAGGTTATGAATCTCTCCTTCAGACATTATGTTAAAACAACACGTAAAAACAATGTATCTGTATAAATATGATTTACAAGACAATAGTTTATATATAGATACACAGTTTTTTTTTTTTTTTTTTAAGTATCATTAGAAAAATTCTGAGCCTCAAAAATAAAAAAGTGAATAGCCCATTTTTGTGAGGAAATAGAAAATTTTAGTTCAATTTCTCACAATAAAGTTATGTAAAAGCTTTTCTTAAATCCCAAAAGTAATGAAACAAAAATAAGTTTTTATTTATTACTTGTTTCATCGCTTCAGATAATTTAGAGCCCTCAGTTGAAAATTTAATTAAAAGAGAATCATAATTTTTCTCTTTAACTAATGCTAAATAAAAAATTAAATGCCAAATAAAAAATATGTGGATATATTTATTTAAATATTAAGAAGATTAAGTTTATTGAATATTTTTATATGCAGCAATTGTGTCATTATTTTTGTAGTTTTCTAATAATTAATTACCTTTTATCTTTAAATCTAATAAGAATCTATATATCGAAAAAAAATCTCCATTTATCTTATATTTTCCTTATGTGTAGTATATATATATATATATATATATATATATATATATATATATATATATATATATATATATATATATATATATATATATAGTTCTCTTTAAATATCTAGTAAAGTTTTTCAAGTTTTCCTTAAAAAAAATCACTTGTCTGTGAAGTGGTTTCACAAATTTGACCTGTCTTTGGGACGAAAGAAAGATTGAGAAACCGTATCTGGGGGCATTAGCATCCAGTGAGGGAGGACTAAGGGTGTTCCTTAAGCAATTCCCATCCATCATAGTTGCCCAATATGCCATCCTTTGTCTGCTTTTATTTTGCTGGTTATTTATTTATTTTTTGACTCGTGTTTGCTTTGCTGCAAGGCATTTATCAAGGCAGCTAACATATTCCAATTATATTTTACTGCTCTTAAGACTTGTGTTGTTAATAGAGTATCTTTATAGCATGTTCATGATAAAGCAATTTTAATAAAATTTTACTTGCTTCTAATAGGCCACCTGGGTTGCACCATCAAATTCCTGTTTGGTTTACTTCATCACACACATTTCATACATTTTATAATTTAATTTGAAAGGGAAATAAATGTATAATTTCTTAAATCGTTTTATTCATTCGATAATTAAATTTAAATAACTTATCTTCTATAATAATGCGAGCAGGTCAAATTATTTAAACATCGTTTTTTTCCCCCTCACATCATTGCAAGCATGCATTCACAAGAGCATTGCACTTAGAATGTCAATTTTATAAAGCGACTCCTAGACTTGATCCAAGAGCAAGTATACAAGATATTTTTATTTGAAGCTATCAATTATACTTATCAATCCAAATTTCTCAAGCATAAAATAAAAAGTTGAATAAAACATCAGATGATAAACCAAAGGAAACAAAAAATACAAAAAGTGAGTTCGCAGAAAAGACTTTTCAAATCCCTTATAAAGTATCCTTCATAAGCATGCTATACGATTGTCTTTAGTATACTAAGCAGCTTGAATTTGCCTAGGAATCAATTTATACAAGTGATAAATAGTGTTTAGAAGAATATTGTACCATTCTTCATGAAGATATTAAGAAAGTTCTGGGAAAGATTCCGGTAGAGGACATAGATTCCATATTGAACACTTTAAAATGAACCACAACGGTTCGATTATATTGAGGTTAGGGAACTATGCGGGTTGAGGCGAATGTTTAACATCATCCTCGTGTTCATTGACAAATGATAGGATAAGTGGAGGTGTAAATAGATGCATTATTATCCTGGAAAATTGCCTCTTCTACAAGAAGCAAAGTTTGCATCATTGGATGGACCTGGTAGCTAAATTTTTTCATATTTCTTTCCAATGATCCTTTTTTAAGGGTTGGTATTAATCCCGCAGGAAACCACGACACGTGAGCTCATGTCTTAATACATCCACCAATATGCTTCACAGTTGGAAGGAGACAATCATTGTCATGCATTTATGCAGGTGTCTTCCAATAAATCACCCATCTTGTTGTAAAGAAACACATAAAAGATGATTCGTCAAAGAATATAAGTTTTTACCACTTATAAGTTTGTGAATGTGACACTACTTTAGACGACTTTGGCATTGACAATGAGTCTGCAGACGACATTTTCATTTGAGTATGTATTTCATTTCGACCTTCTAGAAGTACCCAGACTTATAATTCGGATAAAAAGCGATATGATTGTTCGTAAGTGTGATTTTAACTAGCTTGGGAGTTCTTGCTCTGCCGTTCTGTTTATGAAGGTGCATTCTAACTGAAATCATTTTCATTGCAGAATGAAGATAATGATTGAATTCTGCGGTCACTTTTTTCTGCAGTTGTTCATTCATTAGACCTTACAATACGATTCAATATCTGGCAGTATCTTTCACTAAGCTCCTTTTCCCATCGACAATTTTGCTTTGCACATCTTATTTTGCCACGCTATGTCTAGTCGTAACAGCATAAACATATATGATGTTATGACTAAACATCGTGGGTCTAGAAACACTTTAAAGTTGAGGCGTTTCGGTCATTCTTTTTCCAGTAGGCCTCTTTAAAATATAGACTTCTTTCAAAATGTCGGATTTTTACCATTTTGAAAAATATCCAAGATTTACAGATGTATAAAAAGAACACTGCCAAAATATTTACATTTCTCTAATAAAAAAACTGTTTATTATTAAATTTTTAATACTTACGAAAAGCATTAAAAATGTACTGTCAATATTACTCACAAGATTCGATAATTATGATAACCATCTTGAAAATATGCAAGTGCATAGATGTAAAAGAATCAGTGAAGTTAACTGCTCGAAAAATAAACCTGAAAATGAATTACTCACAGATTAATTATTATTAACATCTTAGTTTTTCTATTTTTACAGGTGACATTGCTTTGGAGTTGAAACCTACTTTCATTAACCAAGAAGAATATGCTTTAGTCGGGGGCATATTTTATTTCGATCTTCTTCGAGTACCCAGACTTACAGTTCGGAAGAAAGGGATAACATATATTGTTCGTAAGTGTGGTTAATCTACACACAAACGTGAACATCAGTAAATAGCTTTTTATTTTTCAACGAATTTTACAAGCATGACGTCAGAATAAGTATTTTTAAATAATATTTGAGAAGCCATTCTAAATAAATTCAATAAATTTAACTGAACAAACTCTTTTTTTTTCTAGAACTATTAACAATAATTTTCAACTTTTTAATTTCCTATACAGTCGCATTTCCTTACATTTTGAGGAAATAATTATTCATTTATCCACTGCATGGCAACACTTCCTGAACAATGTGTTATGACTTTCATGGACTGACAAAAAAAATATGTTTGTTCATCTATGTGAGAACTTTCGAAAAATATTCAGGTGTATATTTCCTGCTTAAATGAGGAAATTGTTCAGCCGGTTCCTCATACACAAATTGCATTTGAACGTTGTTGCCTGGTGAAAAGTTGTTGTGAAGTCTCGTGTAAGAAGGAGAAATGCGTACCAGCACGTTTCTGACTTTGATAAAGGTCGAATTGTAGCGTACAGGGATTGCGATTTATCTTATCGCAGTATTGCTGCTCGCGTCGGTCGAAATCCAATGACTGTTATCAGAATATGGAATCGATGGGTTCAAGATGGTAATACGGAATGCCATGCGGGATCTCAACGGCCACCTATCACTAGCAGCGGAGAAGACAGGCATATTATCCGCATGGCCGTAATGGATCGTGCAACCACGTCACGAGCCATGAGTCAAGAAACGGGGTCGTTTGGAAAACAACAAGTGTCTGCACGAATAGTTCAATGACGTTTGCAGCAGCATGGACTCTCAGCTCGGAGACCATGGCTGCGGCTTCCCTTGACCCTGCGTCATAGACCAGAGCACCTTCAATGGTGTGATCAACGACGAACCTGGGCGCACGAATGGCGAGACGTCATCTTTTCAGCTGAATCCAGGTTCTGTGTACAGCATCATGATGGTCGCATCCGTGTTTGGCAGCATCGTGGTGAACGCACACTGGCAGCGTGCATTCGTCATCATCATATTGGCCCATCACCTAGCGTGATTGTATGGGGTGCCATTGGATACACGTCTCGGTCACCTCTTGTTCGCATTGACGGTGCTTTGAAAAGTGCACGTTACATTTCTGGTGTGTTACGACCCGTGGCTCTACCCTTTATTCGAGCCCTGCGAAACCCTACGTTTCAGCAGGATAATGCCCGACCGCATGTTGCCGGCATTGTACGGACCTTCCTTGATACGGAACATGTTTGGCTGTTGCCCTGGCCAGCACGTTCTCCACATCTTTCACCAATAGAAAACGTCTGTTCAATGGTTGCCGAGCGACTGGCTCGTCACCAAACGCTAGTCACTACGGTTGATGAACTGTGGCATGGCATCGTGTTGAAGCTGAATGGGCATCTGTACCTGTATATGCAATCCAATCTCTGTTCGACTTAATGCCCAGGCGTATAACTGTTGTTATTACTGCCAGAGGTGGTTGTTCTGGGTACTGATTTCTCAGGATCTATATATCCAGCCAAATTTTTTGAAAATTTAATCACTTGTTATTTCTAGTATGATATATTTGTCCAATAAATATCATTTTGTTATCTGCATTTCTTCCTGGTGTAGCAATTTTAATGGCCAGTAGTGTGTGTGTGTGTGTGTATATATATATATATATAATATATATATATATATATATATATATATATATATATATATATATATATATATATATATATATATAGCTTCGAAAGGGCTAAAAACAAAGAGAGTTTCCGTTCCAATCCATTATTATACAATGGGTGAAGTTTTGTGGTTTTTTACTTTCACGTTTATCGGGATAGGTTCTTGAGAATATTTTTCGATTTCGCAGTATATGGAATATAAGAACCATTATCCATGAAAAGTCTTATTTGAAAACAATAATACTTTGTAGTTAATAGGAAAAAGATATAACACAATTTTCGGTGAGATTACGTTGTTTGCCATGTGATTCAAAACGGGCTTTGTTATAGAGTGTTAAAAAATAATCAGCTTGAATTTTTAACTGCTTCATATGTTTCCTTACATTATACACTGATATTTTAAAAAAAATCATCCTTGCCGATTTAAACTAACCATAAATTGGATGTTTTGTCTTGTCTTTTTCATTTTGCTTTTTCTTCTGTTCTATTTTCAACGTGCTCAACTTTGACAGCATTATCGCTAAACATTTGAAAATTTGAAAACTAATCATTTAAAACAGGTAGTTTTCAGGATTTTTCAAAATTTTTATAGAAACGAAACAAGTTATAGCTTTAAAAAAATTGCTTCTTTAGTACTGGTAAAAATCATGATTGGATTTTTACTCATCGCCGACGAGACACTCAGACATTCGATGCTGGTGAACTTTGTCTTGTTTACTGCCGCCTCGAAGAATGCGATTTGAAGGCAGGCAGTAAATTCGTCTACAAATCTGATTTACGACGCCGTTTCTGACAAAACGGAGGACTAACAATAGGCTACGCTTTCCGTACGTTATGTTCTTTTAGGCCGGCATTTAAAACGGCAAGACCTTTCCTGTTTACCTTATATTTATTATGAAAAAATATTATGCATAGATATATATTAGTCTTAATTATTAAAAACGTATAAAATGTTTTATTTTAATGAAATAATAAAAGCTTTTAATCTAAAACATGTTGTTTTAAATTATTAATACTGAATTATTGATATTGAAATAATGTTTGTGTATATAATAAATATAATTATTAAAAATTTAAAAAGAAAACATCTACGCTTTTGTTTATATTATAAAAATAAGCACTGAATAATAATTTTTATTTATTTATTTCGTTTATATTATGAGAATTTAAAATGTAAATAATATGTTATATTATATTTTAGTTTTAAACATGTAAATATCGTTGCAGTGGAAATGTTTCACTGAAATAAAATAAATAAATAAAACTATTTTCTTACACCACCATATTTATGTTTAATTAATTTATTCAATACAATGTCAAATAAAACCTTTATATAATCATCAAAATATTTTTAAAATAAGAAAGAGTTCTATAGATATTTTGTGTGAGGCAGTTTACCATAAATCTTTAAAATGAACTTTGCCATAGAAAATGAATCTACACTAATTTATGAAATATATTTTTAGGATAGCATTAAATAAAAATTCTCATTTCTATTTCAGTAAATAAGATTATAAAATCTGAAATTAAGAAACAAAATCAAAAATTTATTTTAGATGAAATACCAAAATTAAGAAGAATTTCTCATAAGCATATTTGTCATGAAAGTCAAGAAGTTCAAAATAAAGAAGCGGAAGAAGGTGAAGTTGAGAAAGTTGAAAATCTAGACTTTGCACCAGAAGTACTGAACAGAGAACAGGATGAAACAGAAATTGAAGAGAGTAATCAAGATGAGATGGAAATTAAAGAGAATAATCAAGAATCTTCACAGGAAGAGACGCAAGAAATCTTTCTACGTATAAAGTAAAATTTCTTAGGATGCATTGAGAATCTTAGTTAGTAGAATTTATGAAATCATATATTCACAGTGATGAAATTTATTACTCGATATTATGACAGAAATCAAATTAAATATTTCTACATAAAATAATGTAACCTGATGATTATTTATTTTTATTTAGGCTTCCTAGAAATTTCGTTTTTTGGGAAGCTCCCCAAATAGCTCGTCTTTGCTCAGAAAACAACAGATTTACTGTGAATGGCCTATACGATATACAATATGATGCAGGTAAGATATAATTTTATGTTAAAATAAAAAAATAAATCATATAAAAATGATTAAATTTTTTTAAGAGATTTCTCCTTAGACATTTATTTATACTTTCAGCAAAATAAAAATTCTTAGTGCCTTCTTTTTTTCAAAGAGAAAAATCAATAAGAAACATTAATATTACAAATCTGTTTTATATCAGGGGTACACTATGAGTATATTCAATAACATGATTTATAAAATTTATCAAAAGTATTTATAACTACCAAATTGAAACATATTAGCAAAATATTTTAAAATCGGAAGAAACATAATCATATTTTTACCATTGCAATTATTCCTTTTAAAATACAAAAAATTAATTACTCATGATGAAACTTAATGAAGTCTCAGTATGGTAAGAAATAGGAAAAGGCGGAAAGTATGGAATAATAAATGCTTCTGTTTGAATGATAAGTGCTAATTTTTTTACTATAAAAATAAAAGAATAAACAAAATATAAATGCAAGAATATTATAAGTTATCATATTAATTTATGAGAAGATATTGATCCATTATTTTTAATGAAGTAAAATAATGGCAATATCTCTATGAATGCACTGTTTTAAGATATCAAAGAGTAATGATAAAGAGATATCCATAGTTTGTTATAAATTATAATATGAATTATCTATGCGTACATGAATTACCTATTGTAATATCTTTGTATGCTTTACCGTTGTAATTCTCAATTCAAAAAAAAATTTTAATTGCATAATAGTGATATGGGAAATTTCTGTTTCTAAACGTATTTCAAGGGCAAATCAGTTTGAAAAAGAAATATGATAATAAATGCCATTATTACCCTATCGTTTTTTCATCCATGAAAGTAAAATTTTGGGTAAAATATCATACTGATTCATATAAATAAAATATTGAGAAATGTTCAAACAAATTCAAATCTTTAATATTAAGATATTGTGACTAGCTATAAAAATAAAGTTTCTTGCTATTTTTTGTAATGATTCTCTGAACAAATTTATTTTTTAGTTTAAATTTGAATAAAATTTTAATAAAGATAAACGTAAAGTATTAATTACAAAATTTTATATTTAATTTTGCCTAGTATTGTGTGTGTGTCTTGAATTTAATTAAATATAATTAAGTGATTTTAATCATTTGATGATACTTTTAATTATCCTTTTCTAGATGAGAAAAGTATTTCATTAAAAGTCGATCAGTTTGGAACATTTGGTCTGTTTCAAAGGAAATACTTGAATCTTCCATACAATGTAAATATTAAATCAATAGTTTCTACAAAAAATTTCTGACTATTCAAATTTCCGCATAATAATCCATTATGAACACAGAAATGAAAAATTTATAAATATAGAATATACATTAAAATTTTGTTTATTTTTTATGGTGTTTGCATGAATATTTTGCATTCTTATTTATGATAATATACTTTATATACAAGAGTGAAGAAATCAATATGTGTAATTATCTATTTTATTTAAGTATTTAAATCAAGGAAAATATATATTGCTCAGAGTTTTTAGTCAATACTGAACATAAGAAAGTCATTCGTTCTGAGAGAGAGATATTATTATTAGGAAAATATTTTAACAGCTCACAGAAAAAGCATGAATGCTTGAAAAAAAAATTCCATTTCAAATAACAGTTTCGATGATTTACCACTGCTTAGAAGAAAGAGGGAAATTTCTATGTGCAATAGAATTATGTGGTTAATCACTGTAACTCGCCTTCATAGCTGATCATAATCTAAAATATAAACATCAGTCTAATTTGACAAATTCAAAACTTTTTAGTTCTTCTAATTATTCGTTCTTTTGTAATAATTTTGTCTTTATTTATATTTGTCAACTCTGAGTCTTATATGCTTGTATGGATTTATTTGGAAACAACTATCAACAAACAAATATTCAAATATTTGTAAATTGCTACTCCAGTATTTAATGAAAAAATGCACGTCATTAGTCATTATTCTTCGCTTCTACAAATCTACGGATTTCATTCGCGGTAGAACTGAATCACTTTATTTAATATGCCAAAATAATCTTATTATGTACAAAAAAGGAAAAATATTAATCCAGTACCATTGTTTGGAATGGTGTAAGATTCCACTCTCACTTCTCTCTGGCAAGCATTATCACTATACTCAGCAGATATTCTTGTATCTTTGAACTCTAGGAGCCACTGTTCTCTGATAGTTTCGACGCTTTCCATCAGCCATATTCTAGCATTATAATTCACGATGACATGTTGCATGCGATGTTCAAGAATTCTTCTTTACCTATTAGATTAAATTGCTTCTTTGGCTTTATTGCTTTCCTAATGTATCTCATACTGAAAAAGTGTGGTTCATGCTTGAATAACAATTGATCCGGGATACACCATCCACTGCTTCATTAGGTGAAATTTAGTAATATGTAGTTGCCGCACAAATTGCTAATCCCCAAAATTACATCCAAAAATTTTTTTCATGTCGAGAAGTGTGATAGCGGCTCTAGTCAACAATGGCTGCTTCACTAACTACTGATTTTATTTTCAATAGCACTTAACAAAACGCTGTAATTTCAATCATTTTATCTATTTATAACGTCTTATCTGCCAAATAAATTTTGCTATGATATATGTGCTCTTTCTTGGTGTTGAATTTTGGATGGCCATCTGTATATGTGTAAATACATATATAGGTATATCGATATGCTATTCTGACAAATTCATATTTACTAACACTCTCTCTCTTTCTATCTATCTGTCTATCCACTAGTTCTCAATATTTATTAGTAACACATAATATCTCACTAAAAAATTTTATTCTTATTTAGATATTTGCAAATCTATTGAGTTAGAAATTTTTAACATAAGAATATTGGTAAATTTATTTACTCCGTTTTTATAGATTCATCAATACCAGTGTTCAAAAATCCATTACAAATATTTGAAAGCTGAATTTTAACCTAATAACTTTTAAGGGTGTCTAATGTGTAAAGACGTGTCACCTACTTAAAAAATATAATATGCGTTACAATATCATAAATGACATTAATTTAAAAGCATCTTAATCTAATTATTATACTAAATTTAGAAAATATTGAATAATAATTAGATCAAAATTATCCGTTTTATTGATAATAGTTAGAATTTCATAACTATCAATAATTTCGTTGATTCTTCACAAGTTTCATTAACAATAAACAGATGCTTAGATTGTTGGTGAAAACCAATTAGTAAAGTTGTTGAAATTATTAGATTTATCATCGTTACACGTCTTTCATATGATGAAGCAAGAAAGATTGTATAAACAAAATTGGATACTGATGCATTGTTTTCCTATTAACTATTTAAACTGACTGAATATACCGAATGATAACAATTAACATGCTTTGCTTAATTAGTCATAAATAACAAAGCATTATGGCGTCATACCATTAAAAAATCTGACGATGTAATAGCCTTCTTGGTTAATTTCTTTTAGCAACATTTGGCTTCTCGGTTCCTTGAATTTAGTGAATACTTTATCCCTGAAAACAATCAAATGGTTAATCAATCCATCATGTTGAGTCATCAACCAATCAATTTCTGTTTTTCTTTTGTTCTAAAATTTAATCAATATAAAATGTGGGCAGGATCACTATAGTTCTGAGTGATTGTTACAATCTTAACTAACCTGAAAACTCAATAACACTTGACTTGAATAATCAATGAATTAAATTGATTATAAGTTGTCAAACTTGTTATCAATTTAATTCATTGATTATTTATATTCTTTATATAAAGCATTAAAATCATTACTTAGTCGATGCTACGGTATTCTGAGAAAATAACACAATATTGATAAGATGATATAACACATAAAATATTTGAAGAAGTGTATTAATTTTGTTTTTTACTTTTTACTTTTATTAAAGAAATTTGGCATATTTACTCTATTTTCTTACAGCATTGGCGATACTCCGGAAGTAAACGTCAATTATATCTATCGGGACAACATTATGCCATAACTTTGAAAATTTCAGAAATGGGCTGCAAAATTATTTCATTGGAACCTGATGTCGATCATGTTTTATCTTGCATAGGAAATAAATGGATGAATGTCGATCAATTAATGGAGGTAAAATTTTCAAAAGTTCCAAAAACAGCACCAAGAAAAAAAAGTGGTGGATATAATGCAAATATCCAACTTTGAAATTGTATCCATAAGTCGATTTTCTGGAATAAAAGAATATTTATCAAATAGAGAATCATTTGGCACATATGGTTTGATGTCGAAATATTTAAATGTAATAGAATATGTAAAATATTTCAATAAATAGCCACACTATATGACGTTATATGAGGGTTGCTATTTATATTTCTGGCCTAATAATGAAAAAACAAATATGTAGGATCGAAATTGGTTTTATTGTTTTTCAAAATATTCTCCATGATGATCAATACACTTTTGCATGCGTTTGAACCAATTTTCAAAGCACTTTTTCCAGTCCGATTGAGGTAACTCCAAAACATGCGTTTTGAATGCATCAACCGCTTCTTCGGGGGTCGAAAATCGTTGTCCACGTAATTTATTTTTGATGTGTGGGAATAAGAAGAAGTCATTGGGTGCCAAATCAGGACTGTACGGTGGATGACCCATCAGTTCGATCTTTCGCTCCGTCAGAAATGCCTTTGTTTGAGTCGATGTGTGAGAGCTCGCATTGTCATGATGAAGAATGATTCGCCTGTTCTTCTGCTTTTTTCGAATTTCTCCGATGACTTCTGGCAAACAAATGGTCGTGTACCATTCAGAATTGACCGTCCTGCGTTGCTTTAACGCCACTGTTGCCACATGACCGTTAATACCGAAGAAACAGGCAATCATTTGTTTCGATGTGCTTCTTCCTCGAACAACTTTTGTTGGTTTTGCCTCGTCTTGGAAGACCCATACAGTTGATTGCTGTTTTGTTTCCGGCTCATATGCATAGATCCATGATTCGTCACCTGTGTAGATGTTATACACAGCCTTTGATGTACCTTGAATGTATTTTTCCAACATTTCCTTGCACCAATCGACACGAGCCTTTTTTTGAGCGTTTGTCAGATTATGCGGGATCCAACGCGAACAAATTTTTTTTACGCTCAAATGTTCATGCAATATTTTATTGATGCTAGTCATACTAATGTCCAAAGACGCCTCTATCTCACGGTATGTCACATGACGATCTTGCTTTATCAGTTCACGCACAGCATTGATCTTTTCTGGCACAACAACGGATTTTGGACGACCTGCACGGGATTCATCCTGGATCGAACATCGACCACGATTAAATTCATTATACCAATTTTTTACAGTGCTGTAGGATGGCGCTTTATCGCTGTATAAAGAATTAAGTTCATCGAAGCACTCTTGTCTTGACAATCCACGTCGAAAGTTATGAAAAATAATGGCACGAAAATGTTCACGATTCAATTCCATTTTTTGACAGAGAAGAACCTTTCAATTTACTGTCAACAACACAAATAAAGCTATAATGGTAAATCGTCTGCTGAATTTATGTTTAAAAATATCAAACTTTCGATTAAAATCGTGTTCGGTCGCCTAGCAACACTTACTGTTGCCAAGGCCAGAAATATAAATAGCAACCCTCGTACTTCTTCCAATTTATTGGAGTTGATCTGTGACAAATGTCAGATCTTTAAAGAGGTTAAACCAAAAACAACATATTTCTTCCAAGGCTCTTAACAACTTAAAATCTGCACAATTTTAATAATAAAATCTATTACAGAAATTTTCAGCCAAAAATATCTCATTTTCGAAGAAAAATTCCGTTAGTAGAATTGTAAATTTTTAAGAGTAAACACAATAAATTTTTAGATTGTTGATTTTCAAGAAATCTGATCACACCTTTCAGTGATTTTTAAGCTTATCTACATAGTTCATAAAAATTATAATTCCCATTCACAACTTTGACATTAATAAAAGAGGAATGTGTGTGTGTGTACACACACATTCCTTTTATATTCACTATTAATTGTCACAATGCGTAACTCGTGTATGTAGGAAATTTCATGAATGTAGACGAATCACCATTTCAGACTTAATATTTTTGGACTTACGATTAACTTTCATATACATATATATGGAAATTTTTTTTTTTTTCATTAAATTTATAACTGAAAAATTGTAATTTCTTACAAACTTCCAACATTTAAAGCAATATTTAGGAAAAGGGATTCGAAAAACTGTTTTCGTTTTGATCCAAAATGAAAAATTATCAGATTAGGACATTTTTAAGAAAATTCAAACTGTTTCAAACTTACTTTTGTTATTTTAAAAATGAGCGTTTTCTTTACAAAGATTATTATTTTCAAGTTATCATTTTCATTATAGGGAGCATTCATTATAGAGGCATCGTAAAAAACTATCCAAAGCCTATGAATACCTACTTAATAATTTAAAAACCCTCACAATAACTATTGTGCAGATAGACTATCCCAAATTCGGAGAAAAAGAAATCATGTACAATCGAAACAGAAACATGTGGTGCATAGTCTTTTTGATCGAGTATGTTTCTCAGCTATGAGAACATGAAATGGATAAATACTTTGCAAATCCTATTGTTCTTGAAAACATTTGTGCAACTGACCTATACATAATTTTAATGCATAAGTTTTTTTTTTTTTTTCCTTATTAAAAATTGCTTGTTTAACTTCAATTTGGATAAATCAATTGCAACATAGTTTAAAAGAAATATTTTTGTGATGCATTTTTCCGCTAATTATTATCTGGAAGAATTTTATGCTGGTTTTGAAATTTTATCATCCGCATTTGTGAAATCAAAAGCGTCATAAGTTGTTTGGTTATGATACGCTTTAAATAACTATGAGCACATTAACTTTTCACTCAAGGATTTTAAAGCTAACAAATTTCGCAAAAATAATATGCAACGACTACTGCTGTTATACACAGATATTTCAATTAAATCAATTTAAAATATAATTGTACTAGTACCTTACCTGTGCATGAAAGATGTCTTAATTTTCCGAATACTTTTAACTTTTTTTAGTGTTCCTAAGAGTTTCATATTTTTGGTTTTTTATATTTGAGATAATATATAAAACACCTAAAATTTATCTTATTTCAGGAACTTTCATCATTAGGTATTAATATTAAGGTTGATAACAACATTGAAAAATATACTGGGTTATCTCTTAAGGTAAGGAAGTAAATATGTAAAAATAAGCTTTATTGTAAATAAATCACAAGTTTTCTAATTTTCATACTAGTTAAATTAACATTTTGTTTCTTAAAAGAAATCTTTATTATAGAACCAAAGTACGGAGCTTAATGTGTATAATAGTATTGCCTTATTGTATAACGTTGTGGACTTCGAAAGGAGTGAATGGAACAATTACATGTCCATGGAAGAATGCGTTGTGATGTATAGATTATCAAAATATCGCTGGGTAAATATACATTTTAAATTTTCTGTAAAGAAAAAAAGCGTGTAAATAATATACTCTGTTAAAATGAGTATTTTACGGGCATAAGTGGCAAAATTATTTCTATTTATAAAATCGAAATTTTGAAATTAATGAACTACCAAATATTTCCTTCTCAATTATTTATTTAAGTACACTAGATAAAGCAATACCGACAGTTAAACTGTTGTACTTAAAATATCTAAAATACCTAATATATAACAAGTTAGTACAATAGCAGTTAATTATTGTAAAAACTTATTCAAAAATTACAAGCATTTTCCCATGCAAAATATTAAAAAATGTATAAAAAAGCGATTTTATTTTATCGTAAGATAACATAGTTTTTATAATAAATTACAGTATTAGGTAGTATTTTATTGTAAAAACTAACAATGAATAATATTGTTTTTTTATTACACTGCTGGACAATTGCTAAGAACAGGAGGATAAAATACAGTTGCCACACTGTTCAGACATTAGAATAAAGAATATTTAATGTTCTGGAAAGTACAAAAGCTGTGAAACATCTGAAAGAAAAAAGGTGTTCATTTGATGCTGCTTACGGAAACATGAAACAATGATTCTAAAAGTCAGCATGCACCTTGAAGAAAGTTATCAGTACGGGATATGTCCACCGTGGAGTGTGATGCAACATTCCACACGTCGTATCATACTTTTCACAACATTATCCAGCAGCTGTTGAAGCAATTTATCCCATTCCTCTGTGAATGCACGGATAAGGGTGTTCTTGTTTGTCGGAGGATAGTTTCGATCAGCAACTTGCCTCCCGAAACCATTCCACACATTTTCAATGAAGTTTAGATCTGGAGAACGTGATGGCCATACGAGACGTTGAATACCTTCGATGTCTAGACAATCCTGAACGCGAGTGTTCGATTACATGTTGCGTTGTCGTCCATAAAAACAAATTTATCACCGACAGCACCACGAAAAAGACGAACATAAGGAAGTAGAATTTCATTAATGTATCGTTGGCTTGTCATAGTCCCATTCCCAACCACATGTAGGAGCGTGAGGCCATTGATCATAATGTCGGCCCACACTATGACACTGCATGTCGGATATCGGTCCCTTTCCTGGATATTTTCTGGACGATAAGCAGTACCACTCTCTTGCCAGATCAATTGGCGTCTACAATCCGATGACAGACTGAACCAACACTCATCTGAGAATAGTACGCATGCCCAGTCCTTTTCAGTCCAATTGCGATGTTCACGACATCATTGCAAATAAGCAGTACGGTGCTGTCTGGTCAATGGGACACACACAACAGGTCTGCGGGCGAATAGTCCTCCTCCCCTCAAACGTCTGGCAAGAGTTTTTCGGAAGATCTGCTGAGGCAGCAAGAAACTGTTTTACTACATGATGATCTGTGGTGCGCCTGTTCACTTTTGCTGATAGGACGATATATCTGTCTTCTGCAGGCGTCGTACTTCTAACACGACCTCCCCCGTGACGCCTACTACACATTCCAGTAGTTTTAAATGACTTCCACAGCCGTGAATCAACGCTGTGAGCGATGTCGAACTCCCTGGCAACATCGGTTATTTTTCGCCCTTCTTCGATCTTTCCAATAATTCGGCCACGCATAAAATCATCTAAGTGATGTCGAGAAGATTGGCAAAAAATTTCAAGTTCGTGTATTGAATATTTCTTGTAAAACTTTGACTTGAAATAACAATTGTCCACACGCGTGAAAACCTTTAAAGCTCTTATGAACGCTATCACGTAATGAACAGACGTGGAAAAAAAATTTGCATACGCATACTTCTTACTATATTCCACAATTATTCTAATTTTCCACATTTTGCTTCCTTTCATTTTGTGGTTGCTATGGATGATAGTGTTATCCGTTCTCAGCAATTGTCCAGCAGTGTACCTAATATATAACAAGTTAGTACAATAGCAGTTAACTATTGCACTAACTTATTCCAAAATTGCAAACATTTTCCCATGCAAAATACTAAAAGATGTATAAACGAAAAACTACATATTTTTATCCTAAGATAACATAGTTTTTATTATAAATTACAGTATTGAGTAATATTTTATTGTGATCTGCATTCATGTCGTCCGTTAAGAATCATTCTAGACGTCTATGCTATGGGATCAAGTCCGTTACTGCCATTGATCCCATAGCATAGACGTCTAGAATGATGCAGAATTAGAGTGATGTGAACGACGGAGTGGCCCAGGATCGTCTTCTCAAATAAATCATGCTTCTGTTTTTTCAGTGATAGTCGTCACATACGAATGTGGCGTCTATATGCACTGCAGCAATTGTGGAACACTACATCATGCGACAACGCTGCATCATGGTTTGGAGTGCCATTGTGTACGATTCCATGTCATCTCTAGCTCTTATTCACGGCATTATGGCACTTCAACGTTACTTGGATGATGTCCCGCTGTCGGTGACACTCGCCTACATTCAGGAGTGCCCAGTGTCCTTTATCAGCAGGATCACTCCCAACCGCACTTTGCTCACATCAGCCAACATGCTCTGCAAGGTATACAACTGCTTCCATGGCCACCGTGCTCGCCAAATCTCTCTCACCAGTTAATAACACGTGTGAGATATGATTGGACGCCATTTGCAAACCCTGCCACTGCCTCTTTCACTCTCTATTCTCTGCCAACCATTTGCCAAAGACATACTTTGGCAAATGGTTGACAGAGAATGGAGAGCCATTCCTCAGGATGACATCCGTGTTCTCGTTGATTCTGTGCCTAGACGTATTGCTTCGAGTATCACCGTCCAAGATGGTCCTAAAACCTAGTGACTCGACCTTGTTCTCGCTCTGTATTACATATATCATTTCGAAATATAGATCACATATTGTTCATTGTTGTCTTCCTCTGTTTGCCGAGTTTATTCGCATTCTAGCAACTCCTTTTTATCGTTGCATTTTCAATGACGGGCAATGTATTTTTTATTCATTTTCTATTAATTTATATTATTTTCTCATTTAAAAGAATCAAATGATGTTCTTCTCATAGGCTTAATTTCTTATTTCTAAGTTAAGCCCTAATCGTGGTAAGTCGGTTTTTATTTTATAAAAAAATCATTGAAATGTGCTTCGTTTCCGTCCTTTGACTCTGATATAATTACCAAAATTAATTACAACATAAGATATTTACATGTTTTAACGTTACTATTTGAACGAGACTGCTTAAAACATGAATAGTTATAAAGCACTGATATTAAATTACAAGGTAAATAAGAAAGTTCTTGCCAATTTTAATGACCTAAAATAACATGAATTACAGAAAGTGCATATTATTTTTAGCAGAGTAATCACCATCGCGCGGCATCCATCACCATCTGCCAACGTATATTCAATTGTGCAATTCCCTTGAGGTAAAATTAGAGGATTTTGGACGTAAAGAAGTTCGTGAGTGCTTGGAATAAATCTGTTCATTGGTGTAAGATTTTCCACGAAAATGATTGTTCAGGGAATGGAAAAAGTCTATTGGAATCAGATGATGCAAGGTCAGTTGAGTAAAAAGTATGGTACAAAATTATCCAACCAAATCTGCGTGTGGTATTCCAGGCCACCCGCTCGACATGTGACCTCATCGGCCAAGAACAGTGCACCTTTTAGATTAACCTGTGCTGACTCCTTCTGTTTCAATGCCTCTTGCACGCGTTTCAATTGATGTAAGTGCAGGTTTGCATTGACCATTTATCCAGTTGGTTGCAGCTCATAGAGAACCACTTGGCGACTAATCTACCAGACACCAGCTTCATCACTGAAGGACATATCTCCCGACTTGAATTGGAGAAACCAATGTCTTGCCCTATGTTCATTCACAGCACTATCCCCAAACGCTTGGCATATTCGGCTGCTTGATGCAGTAGGTGACGTTATACTTTGTTTTTATTTTTTTATTTTTCTCGTAAACTAGGGATTGCACAGGAACAGTTTTTATGTACTTTAGACAGTTTTTATGTACTCCCAATGAGGAATCTAGCTGTGCAAAATTTATACTGTCTTTTTGAAAAAACCCTGTATATTTTACAGTAAAAATCACTCGCATTTATTTATTCAAGATTGAAACTTGTGTACATAACATATTAATGTTTCGCTCTTTGTTTTAATTAATTGTATTTGTTATACAGTTATAGGCAGAAATTAATATTGGTTATTAGCATAGTTACCAGGATTGTAAACATTCAGCGTGTCTATCAATAATTGCAAAAAAAAAAAAAAAAAAAAATCACATTGTTTGCAGGAAAACAATAAAAATGTTAATTTTTACTTCCATACTTATTATAGATATTAGTGGTGGTTATGTTGAATTGTTCCCAGAAATATATTAGTTATTCAATGTATGTTTCTTTGCTAATACAAAGTTTATCATAAGTTTCACGTATATATATATATATATATATATATATATATATATATATATATATATATATATATATATATATATATATATATATATATATACCAGACATCTGAAAAAATACGCAAAACACACACATTTCTCATTAATATATATATATTTCCAAACATAAGTGCAATTCTTAATACAGTTGAACCTCATTTATCGACAATAGCTCATTCTTAGTTATTACTTTTATACAAATATATGTATACAAATGTATATTATTTGTTATACAAAGTACTCATTAAATTAAGTAAATTTTATCACTGGAATCAACCTAAAAAAAAGATATGGCCTTTCATTAAAAAATACAAAGCTATAAAAATGTAATTTAATATTTATACTTCATCTTTTTTTTATAATAATACACACCTAAGATTTTTAATTTTCTCAATGTTTCAAAATCTTGCAAAAATGCAACGCTGATTGGGGTTTAAAATTAGTATCATAATTGCTTTGCAGCTTAAATGAGTTTGTATCATATTCTTAGCGTTCTTGTTTTCTTAGAGTGGTGCTTTTTAACATGCAGTATAACTATTTACTTAGAGCATTTTCCCGAGAAGGTTTATGATCTACAAGAGATTCTCATTAAACTTCGTAAATCATGAGATATCCACCATTTTTTGCTATGATTCAGATTGCAGCTCTCTAAGCTCTTTGGTTACTTTCTCCATGTTTGGAAGGAGATAAAATTTCCTCAATTACTAATTCCTTTAGCACCTGTTCAAAGTGTTGCTGGATCGACAATACTGTTTGCCGAAGGCGACAAAACCTCTCCTGCATAGTTCTCTGAGTGTCTTTTTTTTATACCTTATTGATCATTTTGTGAAAAGCAGCCATGCGCGAAAGATGTGTGTTTTCAGTTTTCAAAGAATGGTCATTTCAATTATCTTGAAACAGTACTTGGAAATATTGGGTGTTTCAAAATTTGAAAGGACTCCTTTATCTATGAATTTCAATGAAGGAGTGTTCCTGGGAATATGAGCTAGAGTTGATGAAACTCTAGCTCCAATTTCCAGAAACACTAGAGGTAGAGTTGAGAGAGCTTTCCAAAATGTCATATGCTTTTCAAAATGGCCATTATTTAAACACAGAGGGTCTATAGAAGCATTATTCATAACAATTAAGGCATATAGTGTCAAATTTCTCTCAAGTAGGTGTTTTTTTAACAAATGAGTTTCATTGATATCATCCCAGAAAAGGTATGGTATAATCCAAGCCCTCTGGTTGGATCTTTTCATAACATTTAACTGGCCCTTCCCCACTCTTTGTAATAGCATGTACCAGCCGCCGAACTTTCTCTGAGATATCAATGCAAATTTGAATTTTTTTAATAAGAAAATAAAGAGGTTGATCTTGCCAGTAGTATTATGATTTTCTCAAAGATTAAGAAATAATACTACAATATAGAAGTGGTATCAAGACTAACTCAGTTATTAAGGTACCTTGGACCATACCTTAATACTTGGCTAGCTGAAATAATTCTAGAATTAACGTATGCAACAGAACTCTGACCATCCGGAATGTATGCTTTTATAAGACCAAAATTTTAATAGTATTTTTCCATCTTTTCCATATGAAGAATCTAAATAAACCTACTCTCAGTAAATTTATTATCTAAAGCCATTGCTACATTGTTAATGTAATCATTTCATTAATAGTCATAATTCTTTTCCTACTTTAAGCACATTAACTGAATAAATTAAATATAAATATTACAAAGCTTGTATCCACACACACAATTTTAAAAACATGATTAAATTAAATAAATACATGTAGAAATTGTGGATAAGGAGGAAGCAGATAGGCTTGCAAAGAAAGCGAGAGACCTTAACTCAGAAACTTCAAGCATTGTAACTTTAAAAAGAGACGCTAATGCAATCGTTAGATACAAACTGAAAGAAAAACGCATCAAAATGGAACATCAGTTTTGATGTTATATCAGTTATGACTAAGTCTTTAAATTGTCCTGGTAATAATTCAATGCGGACAGAATTATCATCAGGACTATTTAAAGAGACTTAGAATCCAACAATTCTGTGTGGAATGACTATAAATACAGACGGCAACAGATCTTACAAATCATGTAAAAACTGCCCTGAGGAGGAGCTCACCCCGGAACATATTTTTTAACTGCTCGGCCATCATAAAAAGTTTACTGGCTATTGACGAATTTCCCATTCAGGGGAATCTCTACAACGATAAAATTATAAACATTGCCAACCGTGATTTTTGGCATTTGGAATAATTTGACTTGATTTCAAATAGACACGACATCAATCAATACATAAGAGAAATCACGAAAAAAAGTTATTATTTCACACACAAAACAGTTGCAATTGTGGTTATATTATACTTCACATTTACCTATTAAACAATAAAGAAAATCAAAAATATTTTTTATTTTACTAACAAAATTTCGAAAATGACGTACATGTTATTAGCAGAAAATATAACTCTAGAATGTTGCAATTTAATATTTTTACTCTGTTTTAGGGATCGCATTTTGAACGTGATGCTACTCTTTATACTTACTATACAAATTTTACAAAATGATAGCAAATTTAAAATTGAAGTATTCTATGATTT
Source organism: Latrodectus elegans (assembly GCA_030067965.1). NCBI lineage: Eukaryota > Metazoa > Arthropoda > Arachnida > Araneae > Theridiidae > Latrodectus > Latrodectus elegans. The sequence goes on from CM057811.1 coordinate 78,284,519, forward strand.
AATCAACGTTGGCTCGTCTAATTAACACTACAAACGTAATAAAATTTAATTACGAAGAAAAATCTTAATTGTTGGATTTATAAATATAATTTATTTTTGTTATAATGATACATTAACATGTTTTATTCGCAATTTATCAAACAGGATGAATTTAAACCTGTACTGATTACTCCCTATAAAGCCCAACAATTGAAATCAGAAGAGCTATTGCGGATTATTGATGAAATAGAAAGGCCTCAATCGGTAAGAATATTCTTTGTGTATATTTATAAAAAAAAAATTTGTGAATGTATATAAATAAAATAATTATCATCTATATCCGCCGAATTTTCGCCAGAGTTTGAATTCGATAAAGCTGCACGGAATGAGGTGAAAGTCTTATCAGGATAGCATTCTCTGTATTAAAAATTATATTTCAAGTTAGACAGTGACCAAGATTTCGATTCTAGCATTTGTAATTAAATTAAATAGTTAAGGCTGATTTCAAATCCCTGTAAAGTTGTTTATGTGGTGTGTTATAACAAATTTAAATCATGTAACATTCCACACTCCATATATAAATAAACGTGATGTTTATTATTACTATTTATGCATTACTGCTGGTACTACAAAAAAACATTACGGTAGTGGAACCATCCCTTCTTCATTCTCACAGTATAAATTGTTTTAAATTTACTATATATATAATTTACAATTTTTGAAAAAGTTTTTGTTGAAATTGAATTTGAAATGTTTTTTGTCCGCTGCAGCGAATGTAATTTCGCCTTTTCCAATATTTTAACAGTCGGAAATGCATTGGAACGCGAATGAAAGAGTTCCAGCTTCAATATTTAATAGCTTCTCTACTGGAGTTTTAAAATGTGTTATCTCAACCAATTTATTTTTAGGTAATCTAGGATTTCATTTCGTGATGCAAACATCGTCTTGGGAAGCAGATAATTATTCTGTAATGGAAATATTTTTCTATATTAAACAACAGAATGTTTTTTTGTTTTTTTTTTTTTTTTTTAAATGTAAACTGAAACTTCAATCAGATGTAATTTGTTAATTCCTCAGACTATTGCTTATTTAAGAAAAGCGTATGGGGAAAAAAAATTGATGTAAACTCTCTTTGCTTCTACTGCATCAATTTAATGTTTCTCTTCAGTTCAAAATTAGATTAGAACTTAAAATATATTTGTAATGGTATCTTTTTACTTATTAAGATGTAGAACATGTTTGCATGTTTAAATCATTTAGTTTGGTATTTCATACAGAAAAAATCGAATGTGTTAAATATTTCTTTAAAAAAAAAAGTAAAAATCTAAACTAAAATAAAAATGGTATGAAACAAGCGATAGTAAGAATTCTATGAATTATAAATGTAAAATGATTTAAACAGGACACTCCGCGACGACGGGTGCAGTTAGTATTTAATATCATTTAACTATGATATATTACTAAAAAGAAAATCTTGGTTAAATGTCTTAAAAATACATCTACAAGAAATTTTAATTAAAATTAAGAAAAAATTGAAATCACTGATTTTATAAGTAAAAGAATATTGAGCAGAAAGTCGTGTGTGATTGAACAAAATTACTTAAAAGTGGAAATGAAATATATGAAACTCCATCTATAGCGAAATTTAAGTCAATAGACCAAAGATTTGAGACGATTTATTTTGCTGTCATAACTCTTTATAAACAAAAATGAGTGATCTTTACTTTAATCATCCTAAATATTGCGCAACTACAATAATACACATAAAAACTTTTAATTTAAAACCTACATCGTATGATTTTAAATAATTAAAAGAGAGGAGTTTTAAAGTATTTTAGTTGTTTTCAGAGCTTTTATTAAAATCAATCATCCTATAAAGTAACGAAATACAACTATATTAAATTGCACAACTTTTTGGTTTGACGACAATAACACGTCGTCTCAGTATGGAACTAAACGAGGCTTTCTTGAGAATTAAAGAAATTTTGGCCACTGATAGGTTTGACTTCTTTGTCGCTCAACAGCCATTTTTACACACGAGACTAATTAGATTGGGTTGGTTGGGTTTTAAGTCGCAAAGTCCAAAATTGGACATGCTGGGGCAGAAGATATTTTTTATTTATTTATTGCACTTTCAAAAAACCCAAATATTAAAATCTTAAAAAACAAAAATAAATGTATATATTAATATTAAAATATCTATAAATATATTCTTTAAATTATCAAAATATTTTTATACGAAACTTAAGATTTAAATAAAATATGTATAAAAAAAAACTATTGCTCTTAAATTTGCAAATAGATTACGGCGAGGTGGTTCTCCCAACAAATCAAACGTAGTTAAAAGGACTGTTTTGAAAATTTTATAAAACAGTAAACGTTAAAAAACCGACGATCAATCGGGCAGAAGGAAAAAGCGCTAACGATTCGGCCATTAGCTCGACAACAATGGAAAGACAATCCTACAGAA